>CATQJL010000001.1:102390962-102990962 GCA_958299035.1 Cylicocyclus nassatus | reverse complement strand
GTCACCGAGAGGACGAAAAAGCCACGATTATGGGTCTTGTAGCCTTTTCTTTCTGACTGAGTGAAAACTGTGTCAAACGAGAGCAATTTTTTTCGTGATTTTTTCGCATTTCCAGGAGTGCTTTTTTCACGAAAATCAAAAATGCTTTCGATTAGCTCGAAGCTTGCTCAGCTAGAAAGAGAAGGTCATAAAGCCCATGTACATGGCATTCCCGTATTTTCTGTGACAGTTCCAGGCTTTTTTGAGCATGCTCAAAAATTGCAAAACTGAAGAAATTCCCTTTATTTGCTAACTCTCGATCTTTTTCGTTTTAAATCATGGAAAGGTACCACTGTAATGTGCAAAATATTCTCTATCAAATAAAAATACTTTCGGAATTTTTCGTGACCCAGCTTGAAAAATGTCGATCTTGACTGATTTTATTCAATTGCCGCTAGCTTTGGTACTTTCCAACGCCGCTTCACAACAAAGGTACCATTGTAAAGAGATAGGTTTTTTTTTGAGAAAGGTTTCCTTTTTCAGATGAAATTAAAATCAAGAAAATCCATGGAGTGGCAAGGAAGTTATGATTTTTTGAAAATCCGGCGCAAGAACTTTTGGGACAACCTAATATATGCAGGGTGTCCCAAAAAATGTTTCGAACGTTTGATCGTTAATATCTCTCTTCCCAAAAAGTCTTTTGCCTTGCTTCAGGGACCGTTTTGTAGAGCTGGCTTCAACTTAGATTTGCATTATAGAACGAATCACCCATCTCTCTTCATTACTGTAGGATTACGGTAGAAACTTGAAACATGTGGTGTCAATGTGGAAAAAAGCTGCCGTTTCAAAATTTTTCAAATAATTGTGAAAACTTGTGTAATAGGGTTTTTATGGACGCTGAGTTCAATACTCAACTCTTTACAGATTACGAAGCTTTCCAAACGGTGTAATCGCACTTTTTAGGAACATTGAAAAAAATGGCCGCTACCTCCTACCCGGCATAACTCTTCAATGAAGCATCATAATAAGTTGGGAACTTTACAGTTAGAATCAGCAACTCTAATTAGCCTAGTGTAAAAGCGTTCAGGCTGTTTTGTTTCCTTTCTAAGGCAAAATATGGCCTTTCATTGCTTAAAACCCTCTTTCAAGTCTCTACCGTAATCCTACAGTAATGAAGAGAGATGGGTGATTCGTTCTATAATGCAAATCTAAGTTGAAGCCAGCTCTATAAAACGGTTCTTGAAGCAAGGCAAAAGACTTCTTGGAAAGAGAGATATTAACGATCAAACGTCCGAAACATTTTTTGGGACACCCTGTATAAAGTGCGGTTCATAATTATACGAACACCCAAAATTTTGTAAGTTTTTGAACTTTTTGGGAGAAACTTAAAAAGCCGTTGGTACCACGCGATAGAACACAGCCGAAAACGGTGTATGATTCATAAGAATGGAAACCGATGTCAACTGTAGGAGTGTTTTTGCGCCCAATGCGAATTTTTAGCGGTTCATAATTATACGAACACCTCAAACAAAGGTCCATTTTTCATTCAAGATTGCAATTATTTGAGTCCAAATTTTTTGTAGAGTTACAGTAACAAAGTCTGACATATCTGCTATACACTAAACCCATTGCATTTCAAAAAGAGGACCGTCACTTTTTTCAAAATCTCTAAATGCTTTTGGAGTGATTGCGCTCAAAAACATCCGTTCTTCTGTAATTTACGAGCTCTAATAAGCTTCTACCAAAGCTATGAGATAAAATAAGCTCCTTCGATAGGTCTTTTGTTTGACGTTTGGAAAATCTTTGCGTTTTCGTGCCGTTTTTCAACCAAGTTCCAACCTTACCACAGAGTTAGCACGATTTCGAGCCTCAAAACTCAGCTTCTGAAGCCGTACAATGTAGTAAGCATATAGTATGTAAAAGTTCACAAGACTTTATATTTGGCTAAAAAAAATCAGCAGCGTTGAGCATTTGTTTTGGTCACGCAGACGTTATTTCACCAGAAATACTGTTTTTACTATTGCAATCACACCTTTATTTGGTTTACAGCTCCACAACCGCGAGATCAGTTCTAAAAAACCCAAAAACTTTGGCACAGAAAAATTATTATGCAAGCATTGCAGCTGCTTCATATCAAATGTTTGCGCAAGAAAGAAGCTGAGTTTTGAGGCTCGAAATCGTGCTAAGTCTGTGGTAAGCCTGGAACTTGGTTGAAAAACGGCACGAATACGCAAAGATTTTCCAAGCGTCAAACAAAAGACCTATCGAAGGAGCTTATTTTATCTCATAGCTTTGGTAGAAGCTTATTAGAGCTCGTAAATTACAGAAGAACGGATGTTTTTGGAGCCCAATCACTCCAAAAACATTTAGAGCCTTCTGAAAAAAGTAACGGTCCTCGTTTTGAACTGCACTGGGTTCAGTGGGTAGTATATATGTCGGACTATGTTGCTGTAACTCTACAAAAAATTTGGACTCGAACGATTGCAATCTTGAATGAAAAATGGATTTTTGTTTGAGGTGTTCGTATAATTATGAACCGCTAAAAATTCGCATTAGGCGCAAAAACTCTCCTACAATTGACATCGGTTTCCATTCTTGTGAATCATATACCGTTTTCGGCCGTGTTCTATCGCGTGGTACCAACGGCTTTTTGAGTTTCTCCCAAGAAGTCCGAAAACTTACAGAATTTTGGGTGTTCGTATAATTATGAACCGCACTTTATATCAGGTTGTTCCGAAAGTAATGTCGCTTTTTTCAAGTGAACGCTACAACTGGTGGAAGCAAGATTTTTAAGAGGTCTTGGCAGCATTCGATGCAGCATTTCATCCTCTTTGTAATGGTTGTAATTTGATTGCATAATATCCAATGAGTTCGCGAAAATTTTCCAAGATCTTCGACTCATGTTTTTTGCCATGGTCAAGTTCTGCTATTTTTCTAAATTTTTGTATCTAATCTCCGAAGAAGTACAAATGACAGATAGATAGAGCAAACTCTCTAGGACACAGAGTAATGTTTTATTTTCCTTAGCTTGCTTCTTAGAGTTTCTGGAATCAATTTTTCAATGCTATCAAATTCCATATATAGTCAACTCAAACCTCACAGAACAATAACCGGCAAGCAACTCGGGTGTCATTCGACGCAGCTTTTTCTCCTCTTTCTACCGGTTGTTTTTGTTTCCGATTCATCAAGTTTTCCGAGATAAAATCACCATAAATCAGGTTTTCCAAGGCGCCCCAGGCTGTACCCGGAGTTTTTGAAAGTTGCTAATCTGAAGCGATGAATGCTCATTTGGTTTGTAAAATTAGTGCCAAACCATAAACCACCTTTGTAAGTTTCAAATTCCGTAGATTTATTGGTGTTTGATGCATTTGCGTCTGAGGCAAGCCTGCTAAAATTTGGTGGTTCCATCAAAAAATCTATAGAAAAAATTATGACGAGCTCTGAAAAGTAGAAAAAAGTTGTGCTGCTTCCTGTAGAGTTTGCTCTATCCATCCACTACTGGACTCCTTCCGATAGTTGTTATAAAAATTTAGAAAAATTGTGAAACTTGGCTTTCTCAAAAAGCATGGGTCGCAGCTTTTGACAATTTTTTGAAAGGTTATTGATGTGCAATGGTTATATAACCATTAGAAAGAGAAGAAGGTAATGCTGCATTAAATGCTACCAGAACTTCTACACATCTTTGTTCCACGAAATGTGGCGTACGTTTGAAAAATGCGACATTACTTTCGGAACGACCTAATATTTCAATTTTCTAAAAATTGCTTCATTCCGTTTTCTTTGTATCAGTAGATATAATCATTTTCTCATTTTTCGTTCCACTCCATTTCCTACAATCAAAACAGTGTTATCAGCAAAACTTAGATTTGTGAGCTTGTTATCGTTGAAATAATGTTTATAAAGGCTTCTGTTACTTATTTGAGAAAAGTGTTCCCTGTAAGCTCGACAGTTTGAGTGACGGATCTGCTTGTCGCACTCTTTTCTAGACTTCTTCAGGAATGAAAGCGTCACTGACCTCTAGGGTTAACCGCAAATAAACAGAGAATCGTCAGAACTCAACTCAGCCATTACAAATAGACGAGTATCATTAAATTCGCCGTGAAACGCTCATCTCAAATTTTAGGTTGAACCGCTGTCGCTTTGATTTTGAAAAATTCGTGACCGATTTTTAGGTGAACGTATTTGCTTACAGAAAATTTCATCAAAGAAGAAGTTCATCTACGTGTTAATAAGACCTTCGCTGTTCTTTGACACAGGGGACTACAGTGATAAGATTCCGAACAGGATAACCGCTTTGACTCCCTATTTTCGAAAATAAACTGTAGAAATTCTGGAGCGCAGCAGAAAATTTGGAACCATGTTTCTTAAAGTCTACGTAATCTGCCGAAAAAACGGAAGAAAAATTTTTTTTGCACTTTTCTGCATTTTTCGCGAAAATCATCACTTTTCATACATAGAAGAACTCAATCAGCATAATTTTGGCATTGTTGAAAAGAGCAGATCACGTAAACTGTATGAAACACGGTTTCAAATTTTCTGCTGCGCTTTTAGAATTTCTACAATTGGTTATTTTCTATCTAGAAAAGTAGAGAAGGGTAAGTGAGCTTTGAGATGAATATTGACGTAAGCTTACATGCCGAGCGGGACTGGGTTGAGCAAAGAAGGAGAATAAATGGTACAGAGATGTAACATAAAGAATTTCTTTTTACATTGGTTTTAAAAAGTCATCGAACAGAGACTTTTTTGATTTAGAAAAGCTTTATGTATCAATCGACACACCATTCGAAAGGACATGAAGAATCGATGTAGACTACTCTTTTTTCGCTGCTCCCATGTGAAATCACATATAAAAACTTTTATTTAAGTGCAGCATAAACTAATTTTATGCGATCACTCTGCGCTCCATTTCTAAAAGGAGGAGGAAAGCTAAAAAAAGAGACGGTCTACGTTCACTGGCAAAGTCTTGCTCTGTAACACAGACAATCAGCGGCTTCATTCATTCTCTGCGTAGAAATTTTTTCACAGAAACACCCATGTTTTCAGCTTGAATGCCATGTATCTCCGAGTAGAAGGGGCTAAAAAAAGCGGTCTTCGTCGAATCTCCGTTTTGTGGGCTTTCTAATGGTGTCGCGGATTGGGGTCCCCCACTCCAGACGTCAGTGGTAACGTGCTCTCCTGCATCGGCGACAGGAGCGGAGGACGCTATCCGTGAGATAGGACCACGACACTTGGGGAAAGGTAGCTATCCTGCTCCACGCTATTATGGCCTGCCACAAGCACAACGCACACGAATTATAGGCCCTAAGCTACCAACCAACCCCCTAATGCCTACTGCCAGCCATCTCGAGCCGTTCATCAAGGACACTTGTGTCTACTTGCAAATTGGCACTAGCTAGCCTCGTGCCTGGTCTTCCGACTGATGGATCCTTACAAGACATGAGTATACAAGAAACACAACAGCATGCAGATATAACTGTGCCAAGGTCTGAGCCTATGGCTACCATAAGAGTCAAAACACTACACTCCTAAGTGCCCATCATTTATCCCTAAATGAACCAACACACAAGCAACTCAGTACAATGGGCAGAGTACACACCGGCCAAAGATCTCACCTAGGGGTCGGTAAAAAGAAACCCCCGCGAAGTGGCTCCTCAGCCCTGCGGCAAGAAAGGAGCGCACAGCCGGCTTACCTCGGTGCAGGTGCCATTCCTCCTAGCGTGCAGGTGTTAAACATCGCTGGCTCGAAAGGTGCGCTGCACGATCGATCGATAGACGGTTGAGGTAGTCGGCCGCTCGCTGCTAGACAAGTGTGGGAGAATGCGTGACTTATGCGAAGTTAGACGTGGGAACGAGAGGCGGGGCAGCGCGAGGACTGGCGTTTTAGGACCCATCGCTTTGCGGTGGCAAACTCCCTATAAGGAAGTCGCGCAATCCGCGACAAATGGTATATAGGGCTCTTCGAAAATGAGGTGCGTTTCACCTGAAGAGGACTCCTCCTCTTTTCGCACCTTGTATCAAAGTATGTATCGTCGTTTCCCCGGCGTACGTTGGGCGGAGCTTTTGCGGACATTTCAACACTTTGGTGAACTTGTCAAGCCTCCACTTCAAAGCATGGTTCTTTGTACTCTCTAACCTGCCACGTTTATATGCTGTTGTCACACGTGGCAGGGTTGGTAGCGAGAGATCACAAAAAACAATGCCTCGTAGTAGAGGGTTAACAAGTTCACCAACGTGCTGAAATGTCCGCAAAAGCTCCGCCCAACGTACACCGGGGAGATGACGATACCAGTGCGAATTTTTGTTCGTTGAAGCAAGGCGACGTTGCGGTTTGTTATGCTTGAGGACTGATTTTTGTGAGCTTTCAAAAATAAGTGCTCCAACCGACTTACTCTTCTTGGTTTGGAGGTGTACTGATTTGAGAAAAATATCACAATTGGAAGCGAAAAGTTTAAAGATTGAGTTCTCTGGACACTTCTTTTGTCCGTTCTTCCGCTGAAGGGTATCAAACTTCACATACTCAAGTTGAACAGCTTCAGTGTTACCTGAAAAACTATCAGAATCGCGTAAAACTATTGGGTCAAACCCAGAATTCGTTTGCAGCTTTTCAAAAATCATAACTTTTTTCGGTATGAAAGTCCTAAGATGATTCAACTGTGTAGAAAAAATTACCTTTTGCTCTGGCGCAAGTCATTAAGATGAGAGGTACAAGCATTAGCAAAGGATTGCCAAGACTGGCATATTAAGCAAGCAGCTTTTATATATGCTTAAGGACAGAATAAAAGCAAAGAATCACATATTTGAGAAAAAGTGAGAATTTGTTAAGCGCACTGGTAGACTCAAATTCGCTAATACCAACGAAAGTGGAATTGTTGCTAATTTTCTAAAAGTGCAACCTTTCATTAATATTCGAAAGAAACGCAGAAGATGAATGTAAACAATGTTATAAATTCCAGGTCGCCAGAAGCTTCTACCGTCTATCAGGAAGTTTTTAAGTTCATTTATGTAGAAGGGTTTGTGAAGAGATGAGGAAAAATGTTTCAAACAAATCTCACATTTTCACAAGACCAGCTACAGGAAAAACGGAGGAATTACCCTTCTGTCGGTTTTAGCGAAAGTGAGTGTACCATTGCACATTGTAAGTCGAAACTGTGTGAAACGCAGTAGAAAAATACACAAGTTACACAGAAATACAGTATACATGAACTTTTTGGGTCTGTTCTGTAATCATTTAGTATTTCTTGAGACCTTGCTCAAGAAATGCCAAACTCGAGCACTTCTCCCTTGATGCTTGTATCTCTTGTATTTTCTCAAGCGCCAAATCTTACACTAAGTAACAAATGTAAAAAAGATAATTTTCTTTATTTACCAAAATATTGAAGTTGTTTCAAAGATTGATACAAGATTTTGGAAAAGATGTGGAGAAACTTTTATTCAAATTTTACATTACATTGGTACAAAAGTTCTATCGCACATTTACCAAGATTTGTAACTTCTGATTTTTACCGTTGATTGCTTTCATTATTGTTCAAGAAAGTTATTATGCTGTCTGTGAAAGTACCAGGGTGTCCCATAACTTTCCCATCTCCACGAAAATTGTAACTTGTCTGTTTACTTCCTTTAGTTAAGTGCAGATTGAGTTATTATAGCGTAAAATAAGGCAAGGTCACAAGCTTCGCCAAGCATCCGCCTAAATTGTATACAACAGACATTTTATCATGCCAGTTCCGTGTTTTTCCTTTTCTGAAAGTGAAGAGAAATTTGTTTGGATAAATTGGTAAACTCTTCCCCTAATTGTCCTCCCACACAGGTGCCTGTATACGCCTGTCCATTGGGATTCACGGCCATGTATTTGTGCCTTTGTTAGTGCAAATCGGAAAGAAATTTTAGGATGCCTAGCATTTCAAGGGCTTTTTATTGTGCATACGTGTCATAGGAAACGATAAAGCAAAATTATTCAAATTCTGATTTTCCTGAGTTTGATTGTCAAAAATCTGCTCGCAGTAAAAATTGGAGGCGGTGCTATGGGTTCTACTGCTGCCCTTTCTAACCAAGATGTGGTGATTGAACATCTCTATGAAAAATTCCGATTTTTTGAGAAGGATGCTAAAAAAGTAAAACTTGCTGTTTTGTAGTGTTTGCTGAAAAACCAAAATTTAGATGTTTGATTAGCACAAATTATGCTTACTTCAAAAATCAAGGTGTCAAAGTCTATGACACCGACACCTTGATTTTTTATGACCAACTTTGGAAATCAACTAGCCTTCTTCTACTGCTTCTATCCTCTAGCTTTTCTGCACTTCAGCACAACAATGTGTTTGAAACACAGTTGTTGAAGGCGATGAAGACGTTGTAAGTTGAAACTTCGATTTTGACCATTGCACTGTCAACAATTTGTTCAAAAAACAACCTTAGTTAGCGCTCCTGAAGACTTGGACCGGTATGCTCAAGCGATAACCTGCTGAGGTGAGCTTTTGTCAAGAACATCAAAAATTCTCAAAAACCTGTCCGGCAGAATATGTAGTATTTTGAAAGATATGGGAATTATCCAGTAACCTTTGACAGCATCAATGGTATAGTCTATAACTGGGATTGAGGTTGGTGCGAAAGTTCTTGCATCACTTCCAGAAAATCGTCACTTCTTCCTAAGGCTATGGTGTTTTCGCTGCCCAAAAAATCGTTGAAAATGACAAATTGTAAAGAGGTGGTTCAGTGCCGGTCATCTCGCTCTGCCGTCCAAACTGTCGTGTCCAAAACACCAGTGTTGGATAACTGCTTTATCGGAGCGAAGCTACGATAAGAATGATCATTACTCAAAAAGGGCAATGAGTAAAGCATACGTAAACAAACATTGAACCACTAAACATATCTCTACACTACAGCAATGTCTGATGTTTCTCTTGATCGCGACCCGCGATAAATTATGCGCTCTTCAAAAACTTTCTGCTCGCTATCTACTGTGCTTTGATTGCAGAGAAAAAATGAATAAGAGAGATCTTTTGAGCTTTGGCGACTTGAGGTAAGTCCGTTAAAAAGCCAAAAACTGTGCAATAAATTCAACACAGCCATTGTCTTAAGCCAAGCTCCTCTTTCTAAACTGAGCAAAGTTTGCGCAGATCGAGTAGAAAAGATATGATTTTCGAGAATTAGTGCAAAAAATTAATTTTTCTACTAAACTGATTTTTTAACATTTTTTCTCGATAGACAGAACTTTCAAAAAAGAGGTCGGTTAGCATAAATTTTGCTTTAGAATGGAAATATCAGGAAGCTTATAATACCGGTTGTTTTTGTTTATATGCTCAGTTTTTGGGTTACCTTAAATCGCTCAGCCTCAAAACATACTCTTTCATTTCTATTTTTGCATCAGAGAATAGTAGAGAGTGAGCGAAGTGCCGCTAAAAAACACATGACTTGCCCTTCTAGTATTATTTATGGCGAGCAACAGTTGATAGAAAGAAGTCATGATTTTTTAAAAATGGTGCGACAGCGCTTTCGGACCAACCTAATACATATTAGGTGGCTCATATTTCTGTTACAATTTTTCTCTTTAGTTCTAGAAAAATCTAGAAGCTTTCTGGAGTCTTCAAATTTGCTCCATATGGCACGACAGGCCTACATGAATGATGCCGCAAATGCCCAATTTGCCGACAAGCTCGCGACAGTCTCGTAGAACTCAAGATTTTCAAAATTCTTCTTTCTGTCTCAAGTTGCTTATCTCCAATAACTGTTGAAAATGTATTAGCAATGTCTCTTTTATGGCAGCGCTTTCGTGCCGTAATAAAAAAACCGTACTAAATGACATTCTTTTAGTGCTGTCTTTTTTACGGCACACATTGATGCCATAAAAAAGACAATACTAAAATATATTCTAGGAAGGTTGGAAACAAGGGGACAAAGACACGTTATAAAACTTCAGAAGAAATTCATCGAAAAATCTCAAAGAGAGCACATGCATGGATACACCGGAGAATTGTAGAAGTGTGTTGAACGAACTCCGATTTTTCCGGCATGTGAAATTTATCATATTTTATTTTACCGGTGTGTAAAGTTTCTCATCTTTTTGTTTTGAAAATCGCTTAACCTGTACTTTGACTTTCACCTTGAGGGCAAAGAATCTATGATATTTGGAAGATAGCTATATAATAGATATCTCGCTTAAGTTATATAAGTATAGTCGGAAGATAGCTATATAATAGATATCTCGCTTAAGTTATATAATAGTCATCTCACCGTTCCATGAATAAACGCAAGACATTGATTTTCCGGAGTGGGAATTGCCGCAAGAGCACGATATGTACAACGGCGATCTGCACTGGGGGCAAGCGCTTCCTCGCAGCGCTTGCTCCACAGTTTCAGTCCGTGCGGTCAACGCGTCAACATATGTTCATTTTTTTAAAAGTACTGCTCTCACATGGGAATGATAATTGGTTCGAAATGACGTTTCCATACCAGGTGTATACTATCTTATAGGCAACTCTCACTGCTTTGATTTGTGCCTGCAATACCTGCACGCCATGAAATTCAGAGAGTGCGCTAAAGGGGCTACTTGCTGCGTAAACAAAATATCAATTCTTTACGCAAATCCCATTTTATGCTCAAATATTCGGTGTTTCTAGTCTTTAATAGCAATTCGATCAGCGCCAAATCTTTTGAATTGAAAAGAAAGATGATGGAACAACTATGTTGCAACGTCAGGAACAATTCAGATCTACAAGATTTGCGTATATTCTATACCTAAAATTGCATTGCTCAACATTGACTTTTTCTTTAGTGCAAATGGTGGTGAAAGGGAGTTTGATTTTCCCCAAAATTCTTCAGAGGAAGAGATTAGGCGAACATTCAAAATGATGGGTAATGATCAACATTCAAAACATTCAAAACATTGGGTCAATAATTTAGCATCATCTAAGCCCCCATTTCCAGTCTTTTTCCTTCTTCCTTCCTAGTGTGGTGGCCCAAAATGGAAAGCTGTAAACGCAATGAAGTAAAGACTTTGCAACAAAAGCTGCATTGGGGAAAAATCTGCTTAGTAGTAGCAATTTGAAAATTCTCAGCAAAAGCTGAGAGCGTTATTTACAACCTGCTGGCAGAAATCAGTAAAAGGTATCATACCGCAAAGGTGGACATTATATGAATGCGATTTGATCGAATAAACTTACGAAAGTTTATAGTGTGAGGAAATAGATTCAATTAGCCTGTAACCGTTTTCCTGACTAATAAGATTACTCTTTATGGGTGAATTAAACGATATTAGCGAAAAAGATGTGGGCTCAGCAAATTATACAATTCTTGTTTTTAATAGCTCAGGGTTGCAAAGCTAAGACTAAAGAACTATCATTTTTTGTCCCAGACCTTGAACATTCAAATTAATGTGATTTTGATAGCATGCAATTAGCGCTATTAAAAACTGTTTGCGTCTTGCTCGATTTGAATTCTAAGAGAAAAAGTGCATAATTCATAATGTGCGAATCAAAGATGTTCAAATAGCGATAAAAGTTGAGTGGCTAAAGTGAAAGTCTTGATAAAATTACACTTGAAACAGTGAATAATTCCGATCAAACGATGAGTACAATATTTTTGTCGCCGGTAACATTTTGCTCTTTGGTTTGAGTGAGAGCCTTTGAAATCTCAGTAGGAAAAGGACGATATTGAGGGAGGGGGGTCTTTAAATATTTTCAGTTTACTTGAGCTCTTGTGCGAAATCTTGCAAATCAAGGAATAGAGTAACTTGAGATCAAGACATGCTACCCCTTGAAATAATGTCGCAGGGCTCGGCGCGAGCTGGCACGAGGGAAATCTCAAAAGAAGTCCCCTTTGATAACGAGAATTTCGTACGAAGTCACCTTTGACCCTAAACGTAAAAAAACCCTCGAAAGAAATGAAACGTCGACTTAAGAAAAATGTTGCAATATTGGCTGTCACAGAACGATATCCAGCTTGACTTGGTGCCAGCTTTGACAAGCCCTGGTCCTTAGTCACAGCATGCGGGTACATCGTCAAGCGATTTTTTGACATTGTTTGCCTAAGATTTTATCTAGAAACGCTGTTAAACTGAACCAGCTTGACCGATCAGTGTTCAGGGGGCACTCGGAAAGTTCGCAAAAAAGTTCGAAAAAAGTGAAGGAAAAGTCCTGGTTTGGGATCCAAAGCGATGCTTACAAAATTGTATATGTACTTGCAATTTTACATTAGGAATATTCTAGAATTGTCATATGGTTCTACTTGTCTTAAAAAATTATTAAGTTGGCCCGAAAGTTCTTTCGCACCATTTTCAAAAATTCATAACTTTTGGTCTTTTCAACCGATTTGCGTGCTTTCATTTTTGTACGAAGGAGCAATTCGTTGCGGTTACACAGCGGTTTCTTAAAGGCATTCTATCGAGCATACGCTGCATAGATATAAGCGGTAGAAGTACATTACTCAATTTTGCATTTTCTGCGTAGGGCCATAAAAAATCTAAACTTGCAGTAAAAATCGGAGCAGTTGGTATTGTAGGTTCTTTCACCAGTTCTTTCTAGCAGTGCAAAGTTTGTGCTGATTGAGCGTCTCTATGAAAAGTTATGATTGATTAACTCAATCTCAAGCAGGATAAAATACGCTCGCTCATCGTGTAGCCAAGGGCCTGTTGAGCAGTGATGCCAAGCTTGGAATTTACGGAACTTTTTTGAGAGAGAGTATTGCGTGAAAGCAAAGTACTCACTTTTTCCTGGCATCCCGGCAAACTCAAAAATTGGCTTTTTTGAAATTCCATTTTTCTCGCTGGATAAGAGAACCTAGATCCTTTCTATCATCAAATAAACTAGTTTTAAAGTTGCTGGATATTGCAAACGTTCTGCAACCGCCTTTTGCTTGGGAGTTTTATACGGCACTGGAGGGCCTCGATGATTATGCAAGTTTGTTCTCTATTGAATTTCTTACAAGGAAAGGATACTAACTTAGATTCGCCTTTTGAGATGTGACACATATGTATATTAGGAATCAGCTTTGAACGCTGGTTCGAAGTATGCTGTTCCCAGCGGCTTAGCATTATTCCGAAGCGAATGATGGGCTTGCAGTTGTGATTAATCAACAAAATTCCGAATTTCGTAAGACGGCGTGTAAATAAGGATCTGCTCGTAAAAAGTGAAAGGACGCTGGACTAGCATCAGATTAATTCTTTCGATCCAGGGGGCACTGTACAATTACAAAGCCACCTAGACGTCGGCACCATAGCATCAGTAGGTCAAGAAGCATGCAAACTCTTCATAGAAAGGAGACCATAACTCGCTTCATAAAAAAGCTAAGCAGCTAGGAACAGCATATTTGAAATCAGCGTTCCAAGCTGATTCCAAATATTAGAATATCATCTCAAAAGGCGAATCTAAGTAAGTATGCTTCCTTTGTTAGCTCAAATTTCCTAAAGAATTTTGTTCAGAAAGCATCTTGTAGCACAAAACTTCCTAATCCTTATGCATCATGGATTCAGGGCACAAAGAGTGAAAGGCAAAAATTCAAGGATTGAGCTCTTTTATTTGAAGGCGTAAAACTTCAAGAGGGACGAAGATATACATACGAAGGCGAAAGCACTGGTAGGAAGCTAGAAGAAACGCTTTTTTGGAAAGCGTAAAGTTTCTGAGAAAACTGATTATATATCAAAAACCAGCGCTTAGAAAGAGGTAAGAAAAACGTGCATTAATAATGTTTTGCAAATGTAAGAACTTTGGGAAAACTTGTTCCTAAAAATGAAAACCCAGCCATCTTTTACCAAAAAATTGGGTTTTGTACCCATTTGTTTACTCTAAACTGTTGTTCCAAAAGTCCAAAGCAAAAATTTTCAAAAAATAGCCAAAGTTAAGGGAAATAATTTATCAGAATTAAAAATTTTGCCATCATACTACTAATTGTCCAGGATTTAGCTTCGTTAGTCGTTCCATTAGCATTCATTCCTCATACAATTCGCGAATAAGCACCCCTAACAGTCTCAATGTATAGCTTATTCATTGAAAAAAAAACCTGCCCCTACATCGTTATAGTCGATATACCGTGAACTTGTGGAGCAGCTCAAATCTCTCGTCGAAGTGCGACAAACAAACTTCTGCCAATCTTTTCCAACTTTTGCATCATCCGACTAAAATGTTAGCATAGTAGCCATACTGTGGTAAAGTCTCAGATAATTACCGCAATTTAACTATTTAAAAAAAGAGTAGGGCTTTGATATGTTTGAATACTATTTATATGGGGTAACGGAATAGTCGAAAAGGATGCTATCGAAAAAAAGTGCAGCTCACACCCAAGAAAATTGAGTCCTTTCGACTTCAGAATGCATTTTGAAGGCTGTGTCTTTCAACATTACAAGAGAAGGAAGGTTGATCGAAGCGGCTTTTTAAGGTGAAATGTACACTGTCTTGTAAAGCTTATGACTCTAATTCCATATCTACCTTTTCTTTCGCTGCGGCCTTATAGGCGAGGAATTATGAAAGTTTTTGTGGGTGAAAATTTGAATGCAAGCTTAATGTATAACTAGTCCTAATCTTTTGTTGACGTTCAAATGAGGTAGTAGCGAGCTGGTATTTTTGAATCAAGAAAATCTGTTGCACCGATGACCCGACCTTCAGTGAAGCCCTAAAAACATGCTAAGAGTGATTTTACACCAATCTTGCATTCGACTTTTTCTCACCCAAACCTTATAACTCCTCGATCAGAAGTCCACACCAGATAGCGAAGACAGATTCGGAATCAGCGTTCCAAGTTCTATAAGATAGTTTACATCTCATCCCAAAAGCCACTTTGATCAACCTTCCTTCCCTTGTTAGAAAGTCAGAGAATGAAATATTAAATAAAATGCAGACTTTGAAATTTTCTAATCAGTGACAAATAGACAGAGTATGCTTTGAAAGGCTTAGAGTTAGAACAAACAAAGACAAGAACACATTTACCAATATTTTCCTAAGACGGTATCAAAGGGAGTATTGAATATTTCAGCCCAAATACTCTCATGTCTAGACGGCTTTCTCGAATCTCCAAGTAACGTGTTGTAAAGCTGATTTAACTTACGATTAGTTAGATGTACGATAGAAAATGAATCACTTATTGCTCTTTGTCATTGCAGGTGTACTATAGGAACTGGTAATATCTTCAGTTCCAGCTGCCGTTCGAGAAACTCTTCAGAACATCAGAAAGTTTTGTGACGGTATTTACTAAACTTCTAACAAAGAATGCACGTTTAGTCGAGTGGCCTTTCTAGATGGCACGTATGTTGTATTGAAAAGCATCAATTGCTGATTCTAAATCCGCCTTCCTTATCTGCAAAACATTTATGAAAGGGGAGTTATGACCGCTTACTGGGGCAAAAAATTGAATGTGCAAGTAGGACAAAAATAGACGTAAAAAACTTTTTCTAGCTCTTCAATGGAGCAGCGATAATCATCAGAGCACCGTGATTAAAAAATGCTCTCAGTTAAAAAGTACATCACACTTGGTTGCGTTATTTGAGGGCTAATAAGATTTTAGCAACTCATTTTACCCAAAATGCAAGTTCAGTTGTTGGGTTTAAAAAACGCTCATAACCTCTCGTATATAATCGCTCTGCAGATAACGAAAGCAGATTTGCAGTCAGCGTTCCATGCCCTTCAATATATTGCACATCTCATTTAGAAGGGCCACTTTGACTAAACAAGCTTCCCTTGTAAGAGATATGTACATGTTCGCAGAACTTAGTGTAGTCGTGGGTATGATGCTCTAGATTTCGTTGAACGACAGCTAATTCGTTTGAAGCTGGAGGTTATATCCAGGGCTAGGCACAGGTGGTTGGTATTAAGGCATATTTGTCGCCCTTAAACTAAAAATAACGGTGAGGCGATAAGCTCATACACGATATTAGCTATGCTTATTGACTTGGTAGCAAAACTGCCATTATTTTGATGTTTTAGCGCATTCTGAACTTATTTGCGCAATTTTTAAAAGTTCCTACCGTAATCCTTCTTTAAAGACATGTCTCTGATTCAATGATGAAGTTAAAAAATAAAAATAAAATAATTTCTACCTTGAGTCAAGTCAAGACCAGCTCTATGCATCATGCCAATTGTTACACGAAAGCTATATAGACACGATAGTTATCAATCAAATGTTCAATGCATTTTTGGGGACACTCCAAATGATCGATGACTCTCAAGCTTCCCTTTCTTCTTTTCGAATTTATACGGGAAATGCACGTGAATTTAGTTATTGGCTTATATTTTTTTCGCTTTAATGATTTATTTACAAGAATTTCACGTCCAAATGGTCGGTTCTTCAAGCTCATTCCCTTTTCATCTTTTCGAAGTCATACGGGAAATGCACTCAAAATGACGCAAATTTCTTATTTTTGTTTTTCGCTCGGCACGAGGGTAGCTTTTGGAAAATGCAAAAAAACAAAGTCCCCCTTGACTTTTCCAAAATTTTCCAAAGACCCTCAGCCATAAAAAAGCTAAAAAAAACGAAAAAGTCGACCGAAAAAACGTCGCAAATTTTGTGACTTTTCGGCCACATAAACAAAACCCCCTTTGCTTTTTGTTCCAAAAACGATATCCAGCCTGCTTATCAAGCCATCTGTGCCGAGCCTTGCATGGAAAGTGTCCATGGATGACATCTTGTTGTTATTGGCTCAACACCGCTATAGGATTTGCGATACACAATTCGCTTTTTAAAAGCTTGGCATTTCAGTTTCAAAACACCCATAGCAAACCATTGTGTTTAGAATGATGCTTTTGTGCCGCCAACAAAAACCTGGAACATAAGCTTTGCAAGCGATAACAAGCCTATACATTCTTGTCTACATTTGATACTACCTGCATTATTCTTGGCTATGTTTTAATGTTTCAGTCCCTCATGGGGCCGTCACTTTCATTGCTCATGTACAAAAGTACACTGCTATAAAAAGATGTCCATTGAGTCCAAATGCAATATCAAATTAGCTTCAATAGATCACACCAACACGTTTTCGAATTTGATAAGCACATCCGCGAAACTTTTGTCGCTTATAAAAGTGCATTTGATTGCTTTTTTTTCGCGTTAATACTACTGATGCTTCAATTAGTCTCTGTCATTGAAGAAGACTATCACATGACTTCAGCTGAGAGAATTGTTGCTTCGTAATTGAGCATAAGATTTGTTTTCTGCAATTTTATTACATTTGATGCTTTGGGTAGAAAAACTGAAAATTTCTCTATTTCCACTTACAGATTGAGCTGGATAAAATCGAATCGAAAAAGGGCGTTTTTTAGCAAATTCAAAAAGTTTATTTGAGATTATGAAACAGCTGGGTATTTCTTGAATAGATATGGATATTTTACATGGATAGTAAAAGATCAATGATACATGCATCCCTCGCTTGTTTTTCACCACAGGCACATCTAGGAAAGAGGACAATACTGTTTGAAAAAAGCGCATCTCTGCCATATTTGAAACGGAGAAATTATTTTATTTGCCTACCAACGCCACAAGCACAAATTTTTCATGATTTCTTTGAAATTTCGGTAGAGATATTGAGATCATTCTCTAAAAGGCTTGCATATTTTTTTCTGCAGTTACCTACAACAAGTTTTGTGCTAGATATTTGTACAAAATGTAGAATTTGGTAAAAAATCTCACAGTTTGCGTACAAAGCTCCATTGGAAACGAGAAGTGCCGCGGCTTCGAGATGCAGAGCAGCTCCTTGGAACGGATACCAGGTGTGCTGTATGCCGCGTTTACCTGTTCGCGCCTTTGTACTCGCTGCAGGACCACTTCGGCTGGGAACGATGACAAGTGGCGCGATATGTAAGGCTGCGTGTGAGAACAGCCCTCGTCTTTTTGACTACGTTTTCGTTATTGATTGTTCTCTTAGCATACTTGGCTTTTTTCAGTGGCCCCCGCATGATAGGAATTTTATGTTGAGCGGTCGATCATTTGGATGTCTCGGGTATTCGACGCGCAGGAGCGCAGGAAGGGTTCTTGAGTTAGTGGACGATCAAGGATGCAGGAGTGGAGTTGGAGTCGTGCCGTTTTATATGAACAATTCTTCTAGAGGCGGACCTTGTGGAGGAATTCAGACAGCCTATACGTTGATTGAGCTTAAAAGTTTCTGCCCCATTTTGTTATCCTAATTATTCCCTTTTAGGCTAGTGGTCTTGCACATAAGTAGCTTTGTAATGTATTTTATGTCCTATTATTTAGTGTACGAATTTACTCAAACTAGACGCGCCTTGTGTATGGGCAGTTGGTGTTAAAGGCAGCGTCCAGGCAGATCTGGACCTATGAGGCTTTTACGTGGAAAGTACTTTGGGGCCCTAACTAAGGCACTGCCCAAGTGGCAGCTCAGGTGGTGCTCTAATGGCTGAGATATTCCCCTCGAAACTGGCCGCCGCGAACGTATTCGCATGGATTCATGGCAGTTTTGTGCCAGGATCCACGCTTTGCGCCATGAATCCATGCGAAACACGGTCGCGGGGGCCAGTTTCGAGGGCAATATCTCAGCCATGAGAGCACTACCTGAGCTGCCACTTGGGCAGTGCCTTAGTTAGGGGGCCCCAAAAATACTTTTCACGTAAAAGCCCCATAGGTCCGATCTGCCTGGACGCTGCCTTTAAGTGATTGCGTGGAGTACATGGCCGAAGGGCCATCGGCTGCGGACGCGCAAGCGAGGGTAGGGGATGCTGACTGAGCACACCGAGCCGCAACAAGAAGTGTACCGCTTACCTTGTGAGTGAACACCTAATAAAGTGTTATTGAACAGGAATAATGTTCCCGGCTTAATCCACAACGCGACACAGGAACTTCGTATGTTCGCTGAAACTGCCAAAGTTCGCTGTAATATATCGCACAAAAGCGCATGAGAACAGCTAAGTGATGCTTCAGTCAGAGTGGCCCGGTATCGGGCATCCGTCGAAAAAGATAAGGTATCTACTTTCAGCAATATGTATTAACACAGCCAAGCAAAAAGCATACTCAAACTTTTCCTAGAATGATGCAATTTCGGGACCGTCGATGTGTTCCAAAGCATAAAAGCCAGTCTAAAGACTGAAATGTTATAAATCTTTAGATGTTTCGTATACAGGTTGTTTATGGAAAACTTTGTTTTGCCTTACAGTTCGGCGAAGAAAGGCTGGCCTATGTGTTAGGTTGATGCAAAAAATAATGGCCGTTTTGCGAACTCTAAGTTAAAAGTGCTATAACTTTTTTGGAAAATCCACTTTTGAATGCGGTAAAGAGCACCAGAAGCAGCAAACCTTTTGCAATACAGGGCACATTTCTCACATCAAACAGAAAGAAAAATACGGATTAAAAAATAAAAAAGGTTTTTTCCTAGACCTTATGTTTTACAATAACTTTCTTCAAAAATAGGTTAGTATGAATGATAAGAGGCCTCTCTTGTATAACCGCAAACCAATAGTACAAATTCGATGGAAAGAGTTTGAACAAAATAATTATGCGAAGAGGAAAAATTCAAAATTTAATATTGCAAAAATTTCTAACATTTTTTTTCAGTATGCCTCCCGAATATAAAATTTTCTGATTTTCTCCGTACTAAACAGCTGGATGATTTTGAAAGATTGCTACTAGAATGCACTAGCATCACGCTTACTGATGAGCAGCGTTTTGGCTTGATTTTCTTCAAATGACATTTACGGGTCGTAACTTGAACGCAACGGCTACCCATGTTGAGCCGCCAATACCTCTCTGGATAATTTTAGAGTGTTAAGTATGCATAATGTAGGCAATTTTTATTGGCTAAAAATTGCTAAATTTTCGAAGAAGCACTGTTTAGACGCGGTTTATACGCGTTTACATTCTGGCTAGAAAAGTGAATGCAATTTAGAGCGGTTATCTGAAGCACAATAAGTTACAAACGCCTTATGTTATGATACGGCTTGTCCATTATGTGAGCCATCTATTGTGATCGCAATCTGGCCTTACCAGATAGTACCTTACCAGGTCAGGTAAAAATGAAATGTCTCGATAATGAACTGTAGCAGCACACACATTCAAAGAGTTCATTGACTATGCCAGAGTTTGAAAAAAGGGCCGATGAATTGAACAGGTTGATTTCTGGTTGATTTTCCTTCTATTCTTTGTGGCGAGCAGCAATGTAATAGGAGAAGTTACGATTTTTTGAAAATGATGCGAAACGCTTTCGGATCAACCTAGTAGCGTACTAGGTTGGTCATATTTCTGTTACATTTTTTCCCTTTGACTCTAGAAAAAATTCAGAAGCTTTTGGTAGTCTTCAAATTTGCCATATATCTAGAGCACGACAGGGCCTACACATCAGCATGAATGATGCCGCAAATGCACAACTAGCCAGCGAATTCGCGGCAGTTTCGTAGACACTCAAGATTTTCACAATTTTTCTCTCTACGTCTCAAGTATGCTGCTTTTCTCCTACAATTTTTTGAAATGTATTAGTATCATCTCTTTTACGGCAGTACTTCGGTGCCGTGAAAAAACGGTACCGAAATACATTTTAGAAGGATTGAAACGACGGGTGAAAAATGCCTTATACTTCAGAATTCTTCGAAAAATTATAAAGAGCACATGCATGGACGCATTGAAGATTTATAGAAGTATCGCAACAGGGCTCCTCTTTTTCTGGCAGGCGAAATTCTTATGTCTTCATTTTACCGGTGTGTGAAGTTTCTCATCTTTTCACTTCAAAAATCAATTAAACCACGATTTGATTTTCATTTGAACGCAAAAAGTTTGTGATATGTGGAAGAAGTAGCTATCTTATATATAAAGCAAATGTCTGTTTGTATGTCTGTCTGCCTCTCTGTATGCCTGTGTGTACGTATGTTCCGAATAAAAAATTTCATTTCTGGACCGATCCAAACCAAACTTTGCCCACGTACACTTCGGGACACTTCGATTTTATCGATTTTTTTGTAAATTTTGAGCTACGGGGCTGGACATTCGCACAGAGATAACTGAGCATGCTGATAACTAACACAATGGGAATAGGGGGTTGGAGTTGGTATATAGAAGCGGGCACAGGGAAAGGTTGTACAGGGTGACAGGGCCGGGCGGAGGCGGGTAATCCAGCTAGTATAAGTACAGGGTTTCCCAAAAAAATGTTAACACTGTTTGATCGTTAATAACTCCCTTGCTTTCAAGTCTTTCGCCGAGCTTTAGGTATCATTTTGTAGAGCGAGGAGATTTACAGTATCGAGCGAGTCATCCAACGCTCCTCGTTACTGTAGAATTACGGTAGGAAATTGCAGCATGTGGAACCGTCGTGAAATATGCCCTCTGACAAAATTTTATTCAAAAAATCTGAAAAATCGTGTACTAGGGTTTTCGCGCACGCTGATTTTACTACACAACTTTTTACAAGTGTTTTCAGCATTTTTGACGGTATAATCACATTTTTGACACATGCTGGAAAGTCAGTTATTACACTTTACCTAGGATGACTTTGAAAAGAAGTATCATAATGAAGTGAAAATTTCATATCCGAAATCAGCGGCCTTCATTACCATAGTAAAAGAGATTTTAGCTTGTTTGGCTCTGTTTCGATGCAGAAAATGGGCTTTAATGGCCTAAAATCCTTGTCAGATGTCCTACCGTAATTCTACAGTAACGAGGAGAGTTAGATGATTCGCTCGATACTGTAGATCTAAGTTTATCCTAGCTCTACAAAATGGTACCTAAAGCTCGGCGAAAGACTTGAAAGCAAGGGAGTTATTAACGATCAAACAGTGTTAACATTTTTTTGGGACACCCTGTATAATAGTCATCTCACCGTCCCATGTATAAATGCACAACACTGATTTCCAGGATGGCGCAGATAACGCTCGCATGTATCATACCTGACCTAAAGACGCTGACGCCTAACGCGGTGACGGTAAAATTTTTGTGTATTTTTGAAGTTTTTTGCCGATACCTTGCGTGCTAAAACAAAATGATTTCATGTGTGTTCAAGGAGTTTGTCAACTTTCTCACTTATTTACTGCAATAATGTGAACTAAATCCAAAAGAGGTAAATACTCTGCTAAATGTGTCGACTTCGCGGTTTTGTTCAATGTGCCTCAATATGAGTAGACGAATTGTGTCGTTTCTCCGATTTGTGGTTTGGAGCTTAGGGATGTTTGACGAATGGCTGGAATCAAACAATTTGATAATTGAAAGAAAAACTCAGTTCTTAACCTAGAGCTTACGTAGCACTAGTCCCTCAAAAATCCAGAAACCTACCATGGAGATCGCTTTGATGGCGATTGCACCGAATTTTACTGGAGGAAAACTAGGGAACACTGCCAAACTTAATTAAAATGACGCCAGTAAAATTTTTAGCTCATTGGAACGAAAAATAATTGGCAAGTCAAGTTGTATGAACAAGCAACAAAAATACAAAAAGACCAGCATCAAAAAGTTAGCCGTCGTATGAGCTCCTAGGGGTTGCTTTCCTCATTTAAATACCAATCTTGTGCCACAAGAGGGGACAACAAGTGGCTAGAAAAATGGCGCTTGTTATACACATTCTATTTATTCGTTTTTATATTGCTCTAGAACAAAAATTAGCTACTACAAGTAGTTATTTTTATCCTTGATTCTAGATTTTAGAGAATGGAAAATTTACTATACTGCGTCAGATACGCTTTACCTACTGCATCATTCAATTTGCTGGTGCAAATAGTTTGAATCTAGGCACACAACTAGTTACTAAATTTGTATATATTTCGCTTTTTCTTTCTTGAAGAGAGATAAGAATCCTTTACGCTGGTACGAAAATATGGAGGCTTGTGCGAGAAACTTTCATATACTATTTGCTGTCAGTAAAATTGAAGTTATACTTAGTACTGCTAAGTAAAAAATAAGTAAGTTCACTTTTTTGAAACGTACTGCCCTCAGACGTAGTCTGGTGAACAGAATATATAAGTGTTGGCATATTGTCACGTGTGGCTTTGCAAAAGCGGGAGGTCAACTGCTAACAATCAAAATGGACGAATTTTTGCTGATTTTAAACACAGTGAAATCTCATTTTGAAGGTGACGAAACTTACTTTTCCAAATACAGTAAAGCCTTTTACGCCATGTATAGAGTGTCCCAGAAATGCGCCAGTTTGAATGTTAACAACTTGCTTGCTTCGGTGTCTTCTTCCGATCTTCAGGCACCTTTCTATATAACTCGATTCAAAATAGACTCTCTGTATGGACTCCAATCTTCGCTACTGTTGGGAGTTACGGTACGAAGTATTAGTGTATAGCGCCATCGTCAACTCTACTCTTTAATGAAGAAATTCCAAGAGTCTCTGAAAATTGGGTTACAAGATTTTCAAGCATACTGATTTCATTATGCATCTTTTTCAAGGTTTCTGAACTTTTTTAAAAGTGTGATCGCATTTTTCGAAGAGAGTTGGAAGAGCAGCTGTAACTGTTTTTCTGGAATATCTCAAGAAAAAGGCATGACCGTGGTGTACAAACTTTGACTTCAATTTGAAAACGGCGAATAGCTCGGTAAAAAAGTTGGCCTTCTGAGACAGAATGCGACTCTCAACGTCTTAAAACCCTAATTTCCTACCGTAATCCTAAACTAAAAAGAAAGATCGGAGATCTACATTGCTAATTTAAGAGCCAGCTCAGAATGACAATTGAAGCTCGATAGGAGACCTTGAAGCAGAAGAGTTGTTGCATATGAAACAGTGCGCACATTTTTTGCGAAGGACTGTTTTAGTTGAAATGAATGTACTGTCTTGTCTTTTGGTAGTATAATAAAATGAATAACTCAAAACTAGTGAATTCATTCGATGGTGAGATTTCATAGTATTTTATTGACTATTTCTATTTTATTTCTACAAAGAGCGAAACTGTTTTTATTCAAGCATTTGGAGATACCACGCATGTTTCTGTTTTCGTCATATCCTTTCGCTGTAGTCAGTCTTTGCGATTTCAATTTGTGAAAGTAGTCTTTTGAAAAAAATGGATGTAATTGCAATTCTAGTTGTTTCTAATGTATGATAACTTTTGTGTTGTGAATAGAGATGTGTTGGTATAATGTATTGTATTCTATTCTATTCTACATTCCACTTGGAAGTTTGTGGAAGGTATTGTCCCACGAGGCAGATAAATAAACATGTATAGACAAATATATTGCCATCAACTTGTTAAAAGTGAAAAAGTGCAAAATTTATAATGTGCAAACAACCAAAAATTGTGATTTATTGCAAACGATGAATACAATATTGCTGTCGTCGGGACATTTTGCTCTTTGGTTTGAGTAAAGCGTTTGAATTTCAGTAGAAAGAGATTGATTTTTGAGGGTTCTTTGCATATTTGCGGTTTACTTGAGCCTTGTAATGCGAATACAATTCAAGCAATATGATAAGTTGGAATGTCGTTACTTCACAGCGTGTATGAGTACAAAATCAAGTGATTTTCCGAAACTGTTCGCCTTAATATTTTATCTATATCAACGCTGCCAAACTAAAGCAGCTCGACCACGGGCTCGTCGAGCGGCCTTATCTTGCTAAGTATCGTCTTTGGCCCGAAAAAGCAAAGGAGATGTTGCAGTCCGGGAGTCTCGAATGCTAACCTGGACGTGTTTATAAGCCGAATTTTCCAACGCAATTAACTTTGTTCGTGTCTCGCTTTCCAGTCAAAGTTTGCACGTGATTTATTTGCACTATCGTCAGATTTCCCATTGAAATATACCGTTTGCGTTTCAAGAAATTGTTTTTGAAGCAAACAGTGCAACGATTCGAGGGCAAGCTAATGGAAACTTGTTCACTGCTCAAACATGTATAACTCTTTGATCTTTATAGCTCTTGAGAAGTTTGAGTTGCAAGTTGTAAAGCTTACATCACTCTTCATTAACAGTGCAAAACCAGTCACAGTCTCTGCCAGCTTATAGGCTTTATTTTTTTTTACCAAAATATTGCTTTGAAGCACTCCAAGTACGCCATTGTTGCTGCTTTCATGATTCAAGAATCCAACCGCTCCTTTAAACACTTGCTAAATCTCATAAATATGCTTTTTGGATTGGATTTTCAATCGCAGGGTGAGTAAGCCTTGACTTATCTTTGTGATCAGTCGTGAAAAGTAAGACTTGCTCAATTCCGCTCATAAAATTTGCACAGTCCGAAACATGTGCTTCACAACGGATAGTTTTGAGGTCAACTACTTGTCTGCCACGTTGCATGCCTTCCGCAAGCTGAGGGCCTTTGCGACGGCCAAAGGAGGGTTTTCTAATTGTTTTTGTGGGTTCTTTACAAACTACATGCTACATTTATGTGTTCATGTTTCTTCGTACAGTTTCACTTGAAGATACCAGGCTTGAAGACGATTGGGGTAACAGCATAGGTACTTGTGGCAATTGCATTTATATAAATCCCAGTGTACTGACTCCTACAGCAGACAATTCCAGATTAAAAGCAAGGTCATATAAGATCATAAGGTGAAGCTGTGAAGCTGCTTGTCATAAGGTCATAACACTTTTATAAGGAACTCTTCGCTCTCTATCACGCTATCTAACGAGGAAAGAAGGTTGGTTGAAGTGGTTTTTCAAAGAGAGACGGCACTGCCTTGTAGGGCCTGTGCCAACTTGCGGCACCTTCCTTACAACCATATCATTACTCCCGCCTGAGCACCGTAAAGGTCATGCCATAAGCATGACCTGCTGTGATGTGAGTCTTATCGCCCAGACGTATGTAACATTACTTCGCCACGCCTATATTTCCTAGCATTCTACCACTGCACGAATAGGTGTATGTCGTCTGTTCAAAAAACCTGTAATAGCTTACGTGTTCCAATAACACACCAGGAGCCACCATACTCCACTATAGGCGCCACCCATCCGCCTAAGGCTACAATAAAGCCTACCACCCACCAAAGGGCTTGGAACGCTGATTCCAATGTTCTTCGCTATCTGCTGCAGTCTTCTAGAAGAAGAGTTATGAGGTTTGAGAACCGAAGCCGGACAGTTGCGCACAATACGATTGAGAGCGAGACTGCGCCGTTGCGCCTGGTGTTGTAAGAGTACCTTCATACCGCGCCGGCAACCGCTAGCCGCCTTTGCGCACCATTTCATCCGAGTCCCAATATCGAAACCACGAATCTTGCAGCGGCTATAGGCGGCAGCGGTGGCTGCCAGCGTGGTATGAAGGCACCCGGATTCGTAGTGTTGCTGTTTCTGAAGCACATGCTCGTGGGTTCAGGCCCTCGTGTGGTTCTCGTTTTGCATTTTTGCAATAAGTATGTGCAAACGCGAGCTTAGTCTGCTGGCAATATCTGCTTTATTTACTGCATTCTCATTCTTTGAGAGTGTTTTTGTAACGTAGTATCAGATATGTTGTGGGAACAAGCGAAACTTTATGAGCACTCATGAAATTAGAAGATAAAGTTTGCAAAGCAAAGGCAAGTTTCAGGAAGCAGCGAATGAAGAGTACTCCCGTACAATTTGGGTAAATACAATTCCCCAATAAGCTGGGGAAAAACCAATACTGCACAGGCGTCTCAAGATCTGGAATCTCCTGGATGTGCGTCAAGGTAATCTTGCCGTGTTTCTAAAATTGTAGGTGTCAAATTGATTTTTGTCGCTCTTCTACCTCTGTTTCCCCTTGCTTAAATCTCCGAAAATTAGTTGACCGGCCCAAAATCAGTACAAAAGAAATTTAGACTGCGTTAGACGGAGTGCCTGCCGCTCTCGATGCATTTGTGCGCAATACCCAGTTTCGGCTTTCAAAGACCTTCAAAACCCCTCATTCAGAAGCTCTCAGCAGACAGCAAAGCCAGATTTGGAATTAGCGTTCCAAGCGCTGCAAGAAAGTATGCATCTCATCATTTCGGAGAGCCACTATGACCTTTTCCTTCCAAGCAGAATGCACACTTACTAGAAGTTTTTTTTCTGAAAAAAAACTATTTTTATCCAAGTATGTAATACTAGGCTGTTGCATAAGTTCTGTCCGATTTGAATTTTTGAGTTTAAAATGTCATAACTTCTTTCAGAGTCAACTTTTTTCCAAGGTCTTAGTTTCTATGTGTTGAGCAGTCCCTTGGCTAAAAAATGCATATTGAGATCTGCGCAAATCTTTGTTAAGGAAGAACCAAGAATGCAAAAACTTCGCAGCGTTTTTCTTCGAATCTGTCTTTTTTGACATGGTAACGCTCCCTTATGAAAATTGATAGGCATCTTTTCTAATAATGGATGGATAGAGAAATTTTCGTAGATTATTATGCAACATAAAAGAGCCCATAGGGTTTGCGCTGCCGAGAGATTTTTTTGACCGAACAAAAAATTAGCCACTTTTTGACCTCGCTTCAGCACATGTGTGCATGCCTATTTATGAACTACGAACGTTTTACAACTGACGTGAGCGCCGAAAAGGAATTGGTGGATGGGCCCTGTTAGCTCTTGCTTTGCCCAAGCACCTCCAACTTTGAGCTTGTCGATTACTTCTATTCGCAGAAAGTTATTGCTTGTAAAACATCTATACCAAAGATTTATGTTCGAGGATAAATTTCACTAGCAAGACGTATTCTTCATGGGACCGAACTTCTGCATATACTAGCATTCCATACCCTTATTCCGAAGCCAATGAAAGAACCTGACTTGAAGGGCGCATTGTGGAGATATCCTCGCAAGGGCATATTTCTAGGGATAGAACGTACCTCGGCCACTTAGAGATTTTAGGCCTGTGATCTCCGTACACTAAGAATTTTATTGAATTCTGGTATGCTTTAGAAAGCGCAAGGAAAGCACTTTTCAATGATACCAACCGTATCGAATTAGAGATGAAATTCTCTTAGAACAGCTGCTTCAAACATGAGGCAAAAAAATCGGACAGAACTTATGCAACAGCCTAGTATTAGGTTGTCCCGAAAGTTTTGTCGGTTTTTTCAAACCGCTATAAAACCATGCACAATAAAGACCTGGATGAACTTCAACATGCATATGATGCAGCTTTTCCTTCTCTTTCTTACGGATATATTCACAAACCATAATCTTGTATGCTTTTTTTGATAGTTGCCAAGATTCTCCACCCGTCAATTTTATCTGCTCAAAGTTTGGCTAATTTTTAGAAATTTCTTTCCAAAGTTTTGGGAAAGGTTAAGTATGGATCAAATAGAGCAATTCTCGGACTACAATATAATGTGTTTACAATCTCCTAGTCTACTGTTTTTAGCCCTAAAAATTATTTTTTTTCGGGGGTCTCGATATTTGGCCAAGTCCTGAAATCCGCAACTGCAGCAAATACACGAAAGTTTTTGAAATTTCTGTGGATTGAAACAGATTTTTATTCAACATTATTTATGCAACATAATCAAGTTTGATTTGCTTTAAAAAAGTAGCTTTTCGGAATTTTTGGTAATTTTACGTGGTAAACGTAATCAAAAGGCGCGGTTTTTGTTCAAAAAAATAATTATAACGGACTTGGTAAACGTGGCCTATGTAATCTAAAATAGACACAATGTAGCCAAAGGATTGTTCTACATAATGGTTACTAACGCTGATCAAAAACGCCAGGATAAAAATCTTCAAAATTCAGGAAATATTTGGCGTTACTGTTGAGCTGCTCAGAAATCCATGGCGATAACATCGCAAAGACAGAGTAGATCGGAAGTCAAATGTGGCTGTAAGAAAGAGAATAAAAATATGATAAATAGTACCTAGAATCGTCCATGGATAGGTGTTCCGTAGGTTTTAGTGAGCGATGAAAAAAACCGACAAAACTTTCGGGACAACCTAATACTACGGCATACATTATTATTCGGCTTAAAACATTCGCAGCTTTGATTTGGGCCCACAATTCTCATAAGCCATGGTTTCGGAAAGTGCGCCAAAGGGGACTTGCTGCGTAAAAAACATCAGCTCTTCCCACAAATTTAATTTATTTTTGTTCGTAATTTGTTCGTAATGTTCGCGCATTATTCTCAATATTTCTAGCCTTTGGCAACATTTCGATCAGCGACAAATTTCTTAATTTAAAAAAGATATAGAACTTATGTATGCTGCGACGTCAGGAACAACCAAAATTACAAGATTCGTATATTTTCTATACGTAAGAATTGCGTTGCACCAACATTGACTTTTCCTTAGTGCCAGTGTTCCTCAAAACATGCTCAATTTTCAAAAATTTTCAGAGGAAAAAATTAGGAGAACTAAATGATGTAAACATTGGACTTATAAATCAGCATTATCTGAGCCCCATTAGTCGAACTTCTCCTTCGGCCATAGTGGTGACCTAAAAGGATTTCACTTACTGGCAGAAATCAAGAATAGAATAAGTTACCATACCGCAAAGGTGGACATTAAAGCGAAAGCGAATGGTCTGCTTCCATGCTAGCTTTGAAGTCTTGCGAAATGCAAGTGCAATTTATAAGGTGTAAATCAAAGGTGCAGCAACGTATGTTCGAATAGCACTAAAAATTGAGTAGCTGAATTGAAACGCTTGCTAAAATTACACTCGAAACTGAGAATAATTCAGATTTATTTTAGACAATCAATACAATATTCTTGTCACCGGTGATTTGCTCTGGTCTGAGTGAAGCGTTTGAACACCATAAAATAGGAACTAATGAGGGTCTTTGAATATCTGTGGTTTACTCGAGCTTTTGTAAGCAAGCTCCTGAAATAATATGATAAGTTGAGAATAACACATATTATCCCTTACAAATATGTCACTAGTTCACAGCGTGCGGGTACATTGTCAAGTGATTTTCTTATATTGTTTGCCTCAGGTTTTATCCATATTAGCGCTGTTAAACTAAGGGCCGCATGCATTAGCATTTCCGCTGGGGAAGGGATCGCAGCTTACAAAGAAAGCTTCATAACCTAAAGCTCCGAACTTTTGGATTTCACGCTGTCTACTCACTCGTAAGTATTCCTACCATTTTCACTACGAACATATTGACAGGAGCAAGATGCTTTCAAACCGTATTTTCCAGCATTCTGTATGATCCTTTCTGCCCTCTGGCGGCCGACCTTTTTTTCTTCAGACTCATTTTTTTCTTCAAATTAGCGAAAACATTTCAAAGTTGTACTGTTCATCTAGCCCAACACTGCTAAGCATGTTGCTGATAAGAACAAATGATGTATTGAAGTCATGAAACTCGCGATGAACAGGGTCGAGCAAGAGGTGTGGCACAAGACGGCCACGTATGACATTCTCTCCCCCCCCCCCCACAGTCCTGTTTCAATACGACCCCCTCCCCACAACCTCTCTTCCTCATTTGTTCTTCTAGGTAATGCGAAGTGAAAATCGGGGTTGCCACTGAGTGCTCTCTTGAAAAACATACATAGCAGTTTTTTAAACGTATAAAAGGCTGTAAAAAAGGCAAAATCAAGTTCTGATCAAGCGAAGCAACCAGGTGCTTCGCTTGATCAAAACAGTCAGTGCCTGCACTTGAAACAAGCGGTATTGAAACAACTATCAAAATCCACAAATAAAAATACTGCAACAGGTGTGCCTGCTCATAAATACATCCACAGACAACAAACGAAAAGAAAAATTGCAATTGAGACTGAACTCACCCTAGACGGGCACGATTCTAAGTGACATAAATGCCCGTTGGGTCAAACGCCCTCCTGGATGATTGGAATGTTCGAAATGAACGGTTCGGTATAAGGAGGAAAAGAGGAGACAAGAAGCAATTCAAAAATCATTGTAAAAACAATACAAAACGTTCAAATTTTCTTGTTTGCCGCCTTACTCGCGGCAAGGTGATAGCGCAGATTCGGCATGCTACCGTAACCCAATATTTTTCAGTTCATTTCCAAAGTGGTGCATAAGCAAGATACCAATGTATCTTCTTCTGGCGATAGTTTTGAATGAAATTTCTGCAGTGAATAGAAGAAGGTTTACCAATTATTATTATGTGAGATTTATAATTGTGAGACTACTTCAAAGGTGAGTTAATGGGGTGTGGCACCCCCCCCCCCCCTTAAAAAGGTGTGGAGTTTACAGCTTTCTGAGGGGGGTGCCACACCCCATTGATTTACCTTCAAAGTGATTTTTGGAAGATTTTTGTATGAGTCAACAGCTCAGGCCCAGTGCTACGCATATTAGTAACTTGAGCCTGATTCGTCTTTTTTGGCTTGCGTAGTAGTCGTTGAAAATGCAACTACTGAAATTGAAAAATGAGACAAGCAAGATTTTGGCTGTTTTCTAATTTCATAGCTTCGCGATTATTTAAAGTGGGGTTCCTCATGTGGGGGAAGGAGTATTGTTTTGTTTTGAGTACAAGAAGAGGTAGCCATTTCACCTTCATAGTAAAGCTAACTATGTTTGAAGATTAGTAGTCCCTAAAAGTTTTTTCACTGGTCTGAAACCTAGGAGTCCGCTGAAACTTGGTGCTTAGGAGAACTGCGAACTGCTGATTATGCGCATGGTATTTATTATGCGTGATAGGATGTCTTAACTAGACATAGTACGGTAGGTACTCGCTCAAAGATCAGCGCCAGTGGCGGACCGAAGGGAGGGGTCTGGAAGCCCCCCCCCCCGAGAATGGATCGCGAAATTTTTGAAAATCAATTACATGGGTTATAAAATTGCGCAAGTGACCTGTTCATTTTTGTGAAGAATAGAATTATTTTTTAAAAATTTTTAAGAATTCAAATTAGCCTTGTAAAAAAAAATTTTTCAGGGCGGTTGGGCACCCGCAAAAATTTTGAGAAGCACCCCAAAAAAATTTTCAGTGCTTGGCTAATGCCACGCACCTTCATTGTAAAGAAATTCCCTCCCCCCCCCCTCCGGTCTGAAATCCTGGAACTGCCACTGATCAGCACCTAAGAATTATATTCTCATTGACTGATAAGGTTGTATCCGTTTACTTGTACCAAAAAAGAAATATTATCATTTTGTTCCTTTGTGCAAACGCTGTTGTATCCCCTCCCCTCTAGGAACCTTTAGCAGGATTCTTTCGATTGATGCATCCGCGCTCCTTTCGCTCATTCAGGGGCTAACCGTTTATCACTTAGACTTGATTAAGACACCCCTCCCATCGGACCCTCCTATACGACCCCCCCCCCCAGGGTGGCGTGCCACACCCCACGCTTCACTCTGGCGATGAACCACAAGTAAAATGTTGGGGTTTATCGAAAAATTCGATTTTTCAAAAAATTCATCTGTTCTTATGGCAACATGTAGCACTGTAGTGTCAGATTTCGATACAATGGAAGGTTTTCATAAACCTCGAAGAAAGAAAAGTAACTTTGAAGAAAATATGGTCGTCTGCCGGGGATCATTTGGGGATCATATAAAATGTTGGAAGATGCGACTTCTACAGTTTCTCGCTTCCGTTCAATTTGTTCATAGTGAAGGAAGGTAAGAATACTAACGGATAGGTATACAGCGTGAAATCAGATATCTGGGGCTTCAGGATATGGAGCCTTCTTTCTCAAGCTGCGATCTCCTCGCCAGCGGGGATGTTAATGCATGCGGTCTTAAATCGGCGACCGATCAGGGTTCAGGAGGGGGGGGGGGGGAGAGTTTTCGAAAGCTGAGTATCGTTCCTCGAAAAAAAGCAAAAGAGAAGTCGTGGTTCGGGATCCGGTGATGTCCATAAAAATACGCGCAACATTTACAATAAAAATGTACAATACAGAATGTTTAGATTTGTTTTAAGTCTGACTTGTGTCGAGAAATCAATACCCCAATTTCACGCGTACAAGGCGCGGGGTGGTCCTAGCTTTCATCGACCAGCCCGAACACGGCAAAGGACTTTGCAACAAAAGGAACCCCATACCGTGCTGCGTTTTGCCTGACGAATCGTGCGGCATAAGGATCGCTTCTTAAAACACGTTGGGGCGGCTGAGCAGCTCGATGAAAGCTAGGACCACCCCGCGCCTTGTACGCGTGAAATTAGGGTAATTTATATGCGTCGCAGTAGCTTTTTTTTTCAAAAGACTCTAAAGCATGCCTGAAGCTTGTAAGCACTCGCACTGTTTGTTGATGAGCAAGAGCCCTTCCGCCACTGTTCTGCGTTTGATTCGATGTTTGTGCGGAAGCAAATGAGGAAACATTAAAGTTTTCTCATAGAGTACATACGAGATTTCTTTTTCTAATCTCTACACTACTTTTCCTTCAAGTGAATTGGAGGAGTCAATATGAGGTGAAAAGTTAATCTCTACACCACTTCTCCTTCAAGTGAATTGGAGAAGTCAGTATGAGGGAAAAGGCTTTTTAACACCAAACCCTTCAACGAACTCCGGCCGACAAAAGACAATCTGATAGTTTACAGATTCAACCGTCTATGAAAATACGATTAGCTAGAACAGTATTTCGAATTCACTGACAAGAGGCTGACAGTCAATGACAACTTTCATTTTTCAAACAATTCCCACCTGAATGTGGAATAAGGACTTGAGTAGAAAAGTTCTTTTGAATTACATCGGAAATTTTCCTTTGGAATCTATAAACCTGATTTGAAGACTAAGGTTTGCTTCATTCAAAAGGTGTACTTATAAGAATCAAAGAAGAATGAAAAGCATCAGATTTGAACAAAAAGCTGTCAGACCTTGAACACTGCTGAATCAGCCATTAGGACGAGCCATTAGAATGCTGCACCGCTACACTTCTTCTCCTAATTCTTTCTCGCAGGATCCCGCTCATAAGCAACTCTCAAGTCAATTTTTGACTACCATTTTTACCTAAACTTTCTATAAAAGCTGGTAAAATGCATTTCAAAAACGTAAAACTTTTTCGGAGGTCCATGCAATATGTGGATATGGGCATAAAGCGAGAAAAATCAAAGGGCATTGTCATTGCAGGACTTTATGATTACACTGCAATGGTGTGACACTTTCTTTGGAAAATTCGTAAGTGGTCAATATTCGATTGAGGTATAGTAACTTCAGTTTGGATTTTAATTTTGTATAAAAAATCAGCGCTAATCCTTAGCTCACAGTTCTGTTGATGAAAGCTATTAAGTATCTGCACAAACCTCCGCTAGCCCGCCATCTTACCACATTTCTATGTATTCAATTAAGTTAGACAATCCCATCAACAATCTATTATGCAATTATGTTGACAGCGGTTTCCTATCATTCTGCATTATTGAAGCTGTCGCTTCAATATTCCTTGTAATTCAACCTATTCCACAATGTGCATAGTGGCGTGTATCACATTTTGATTCATGTATTCAGTCAGTATTGACAAGGTTGTTAAATAATGGAACCCTGTAAAACTTCAAGTTCTTCTCATTGTCAGCAGAAACCATTACTACTTGACACTATTACACTTATGGAAATCTCGTTTCTCTCAAATTATGCTCTACTGAATTGATCTAATAATTATTTGCTTTCAACAAATTGTGCTTATTTAGAAGCCTTCGAATATTTTTACTTCCACTATATGAATCATATCTCTTTATTGAAGGCGAAGGCAGACTCAGCTGCATACATATCTTAATGCTTATGATCTCCTTTCAAAAATAATGTTGAAATTTATAGGGGCTCTGACAAGAAGAAATCTCACTAAAAGATTCGACGATGTTTCAGGAAAAATTGCGTTAACATATAACCCAAAATTCACATGTAATTAAATAAATAAGATAAAATATGAAGGAGTAATTCAACTACAAACTCAATTATGTTTCAGGTTTTTGAGGCTAAACACTGAAACCCACATTCTACGAAATAGTCGCTAGTATGTCACGCTCACATTGTGAGAAATGACATCTCCATATTCAGTAGGAAATCAAATGTTTTATTCGCAAAAAGAATCGAAAGATTTGTACAAATACTAGTTCAACTTCAAGTTACAACTTGATCACAATTATATGTAGTAAAATTGTTTATACACTGTGTTGTGCACTCGCACAGAAAATTTGATTGATCTTTGTGCTTCTTATCTTATCTTTGCTTATCATATCCCCATGTACTGCCTTATCTTATCACTACCGTTGTTGCCTTATCTTATCATTTTTGACCCGGGTCAACGGGCATATAAGACCATTGTTGTTCAATATTTGTTTTTGGATCTTGCTCTTCCGATAAAGGATTGCTACCGTTTTTATCAGCTCTGCCATGGATCCAACAAACTGCATCAAACTGAACGCTGGAAACTACCGCTTTTGCAGCTGTATCTATTTTTGGCATTACAGATTTTTCAGCTGCAGGATTTGTCATTTCACTGTTTGCAGGCGGTCGCCAATTTAAGCTGGAAAGACCCACAGCCTCTTTGGAATACCCTGTTTTTGGTAGGTTTAAAGGGAAAATAGGCACCAAAAGCGGGTGCGACAAGTTCAGCCCCTGAGGGGGTTACTACAGGAATTTGCGCGATTGTTTTGTTTGTGAGATCAGCCAAAGCAGGATTTACCACTAGTGAAAAACTTGGATGAAACAGTCGTCCATGACCAAAAATGTGATGTCCATAATAAACCTGCAATAATGTCATAATCGAGATAGAGATAGCTGTTGTGTACCATATCGTGCTAAAAAACCCCGAACCCTCTCCTACAATGGGAACGAAGAAGTGATGCTGTTCTTAAAACGATCGGGAGTTAGACAAAAATTAACTGATTTGTAATCTCCATTTTTGGTCAAGACTCAAGTTCAGGTCCCAATTTACACCTTTCCTTCCGACCGCTCACTGACTCCTTTATTCAACAAATAACTTACTCGACAATCAGAGTCATCCACTAAATAAAAGCAACGGTAAAGTATGCAAAAATGAATCAGATAGTCATATCTGATTTATTGATTGCATGCGCTCATTGCTGGCGCTGAAATCACGTTTGCTCCAACTAAGGTTGTCGCAGTTCGTATTTATACTTTATCAGCTGTATTCATCAACGGATCCTAGGTCAGCTACTATTGAAATACCTCAGTTAAGATTTCTGATTAGGTAGAGTTTTGGAGACCAAGTTTCACTTGGTGAACGGTCAGTGTTCACAAACGCCCGCCCCTTGAGCTTAATTAACAGGGCTGATTTCAGCAGATTGCCCGCTGAAGCCTAATCATAACACAATCTAGCGTTCTTAGGTTCGTTGTGCGTTTTCGCGAACTGAATTTGTAGGCAGCAACTGCTTTACAGCGCGAAACAGCAAAGGCCAAACTATAATTGAATTTGCCAACTCCGAAAAATTCTAGTCATAAACTCGTTTTTCCAAAAACCCGAGAAACGAAGATGGACCTGGCGCTCACCGAATGGACGAGTATCTGTAGAGATAGATTATATCTTAACAAGGCAGCGGAAGAATCGTAACTAACGTCGATCTTCTGAGCAGATTTAATGCTGGAAGTGACTACCGACATGTAAGAGCTGACGTGAACATCCGCGTCGTGCACAACAAAGCCCGTCCTCGTCAACTACCTACTGACTGCTGTGAGGTATAAATGAAAGCAACCATTCTTAGTGACTCCCGCATTGCCGAGACTTCCTTCCAAAATCGATACCAGATGATTTGGTGAATTCTTGGCCTAATGTGCAAGTTTACACGAAAAGCAGCTGCTTAGAGATTCGCTGGGAACCTTTGGAATGATTTTCTAGTAGAACTCGCACCCTCCTCCATCTTAGATTTATTTATTTATTTATTCATTTTGTGCATTCATAGATGCTCCTGACGAACGTGGTTAGTGCAAAAAAAAAAGCAAAAACAGAACAACAAATAGCCAATCATAGACGGTGTCTCCAGCAGTCATAAGCAGCCATAGTAAATCCAAATTTAGAAGACAAGCAAGCTTAGCCCACTAATTCAGCAGCATAAATCATGGTGTGAAAGCCATAAGCGAATCACTTTCAAGCGAATCTAAAGAGGAAGCACCAAGCGAATGGGCGAATCCATGCGTGCTTGGCGGAGGACCTCTTTCAGCTCCCTCTTACATCGCTACCATGAGGAACAAATAAAGGTTGAATAAAATGGGATGGCTTGGAAGAATATTGTGTACGATCCAAAGTAGCTTCTAAGCAAAATTGACTACTGGAGACGAAACTAGGATAAGTGTTAGTGCAACAATCATAACGTTCAAAGATTCAAGGCTAAAAAGGCTATAAAAGTCAGCACTTAAAGAGAAATTCTATTCATTCTCAGATTGTCTCAGTAGGGAGGATAAGTCAATTGCATTGATTTTACGCTTGAATACGTTTGTAGATGAGGTCTGCAGTGCAGTTTCTGGTAATAGTCTAAGCCATCGGGGGATTCTGTAAAACAAACTATCAAAAACCCAACGAAAACGCTTCCTGTAAATAAGTAAATAATGAATGTTAAACCCACCATATCTGTTTGTAGGTCTAAAAATCCAGTATTTACTTGGGGCAAGTCTCAATTCTTTGTGCAAAAGTCGAAAACCAAAAACGAGATCAAAAAATATTCGTCTATGTTCTAAACTTTTCATTGTCAAAAACTTAAGGCGATTTTCGTAGCTCGGCATATCGACGAAATTGAGTTTTCTACGACACCTCAGATACAGAATACGAGTAAAAGTTTGTTGCACTTTTTCCAGCTTCAAAATTTATTTCTTCAAAAAGGGGTTCCATATTACAGAACAATATTTCAAATGAGGTAACACGTAAGCTCGGTAAAGGCGTTTGAGGATCATCGGATTGTCGGTATGTACGCTACGAAAAATCGCAAATATAACCGAGCAAGCTTTATTAACTACATTATCAATATGAGCAGAAAAATTTAAATCGGAATCAATCAAAACCCAAGTCTTTGGCGGTAGAACAGTTTCTCAGTTTGTTTCCATTTATCTCATAGATTGGATTTTCAAGGTCTCCAAAATGCATGACAAAACTTTTTTCAAAATTGATAGGAATGCCTAAACAAACCGCCCAATGCCTCATTTTCTCAAGAGATTTGAATTGAAATATGGCATGAAGAAAGTGATCAATGCCCAGCTTGAATACGCTAATGTGTGTAAAGCTGCTCGTTGGTCAATGAAGGAAGATTTCTGTAGGCATCAATGTTTTGTATTGGAAAGAGCCCTCCAACAATCGAATAAAGCGTGGTCTTATCGAGTTTTACGCCAGCGTGAAGTTTCAACCCAGCTATTCCGATAAGATGGAACGATGACTAGCAGTTGCACCGAAGTCAAAACTCTTGCAAGTGCTTACTTCGCCGAACTGTATGCATCCTGCGATCCCGACCGTTCGCACATTCCCCTACCGTCCCTTATTCCCCGATCCACGGCCCACATCCCCTGACCCAAGACACACCCGATCACCTCCGAGGAACTAAAAAAAGCAGTCTCAAAATCCGAGGTAGAGCAGCTCCAAGCACTGATGGCGTTTGCACGAAAGCTGCTAAGTGCTCCGTAGAGGCCGCTGCTCCTCAATTAGCGAACATCATCAACCGACTGTTTGAGGACAACAATATCACTGCAGATTTTGCCCATGCCTCCATCATACTCCTTTGCAAAAAAGGAGACCGCTACAATATCAAGAACTACCTTCAATTTCCCTGTTATGTCCAATTTCCCTGTTAACCACGATCTATAAAGTCCTGAGAAAAGACTATCCAATCAAGTCGAAGCAAAATTTTACAGATTTTTGTCCATCGAACAAGCTGGAATTCGGCTAACTTTCTTAACCACTGATCATCTGCAAGCAATCAATCAGCTAATTGAAAAAACTGATAAATATCACCCACCACTTGCCTTCCACTTCCTTGATTTCCAAAAGACCTTTAATACCATTCATTTTGATGCGATCTGGAAAGCCCTTGCCCACTTCCAAGGACAGTGACACAATTCCGATATTTCTCCTTTTTTTATTACAATTTCTGATACAACGCCTATATCAAACAGCAACTGCCTCACTTCAGCTTGAGAATGACAATATTCAATTTGAAGTACAGAGAGAAGTTCGCCAAGGAGATGCATTGTCACCGCTCATATTCATCACTTGTCTTCAGTATGCAGTTGGTTCTATTTCATGGAAAGATGAAGATGCTTACCGGGACAACTCCATTACTTTGCTTTGCCGAACGTTGTGCTTACAGGGCATAATTAGGTCGACTGCAGACAGAGGCTGAAAAACTTCTTAATGCGTGCATCAAGTCGGTATTCAGATCAACGCCAGCAAAACCAAGTGGATGGGTGAAGACAGTGAAGGAAGTCGGACGAATTCGTCTATTACATTGATCAGTAACGTCGTAGAACGCGTAAATTCCTTTATTTGTCTTGATCAACTGATCCAGTGTCTACGCGATCATGATAAAGAGATTTCCAGACGCACTGGAATAGCCAGGAACACCACTGGCAAGTTACGAAAAATTTCTCTCTAACAAGAATATAGCTGTGCATCTAAAACGTAAGTACTTCAACAGTGTGGTACTTCTGACTTTTTTATACGGATGCGAGACATGGGCGGTAACTGAAAGTTCGCTGATGAAACTCCTCTAATGTCAAAGAGCGATGGAAAGATCAATGCTTTGCTTTCGATAAAAAGATAAAAAACTGCAAAATGGATTTTCTATCACAAAACTGAAGGATGTGATTTCAACAGCTCAGCGAAGAGAATGAAGATTCGCAAGAAGAATATCCGTGGCAGAAGGCAAAGTAAAGGACAGAAATTTTGACATGCTGGACACCACTTACGGGGCGACGTTTTGGTGATGGTAGACCGCAAATACAATAGGAAGACGATATCCGAACGCTCTACAAGAACTTTAAGCCTAATAGTCCATGGCAAGAACAAAGAAGAAACTACGGTTATTGGAAACGACTAGAACGTACTTTTGCGATCCCACTAACTGATTAAAGCTACAAATCCAATCATCACGGTATTTTTGATCATGTCGTAAAGCGTTGAGAATGAGGAAAAGATAAAAGATAAAGACATTTCGTGCCGATCTCTGCTCTCAAACCGTAACTCTGCGTTTTTAGCTCGCAAGCTCTGATTGGGCTTCCGTCCTTCTGATAGACGACATATCATAGTTTGGTGGAGAAATACAGAGTTACACAAAAGTACAAAGTCATGAAAGTGGAGACTTATAATATTTCAGTTTGGGACTTCAAAAATGCGTGGCTCGCAACTGCACCATGTGAGACTTGGCCCCTAAAGCTCCACCTAATCAGAATTTCTATCTTTGTTTAATTGTGCGATAAAGTTTTGGCAACCTAAGGCTGTTTTGAGTCTTTTGACTCCGTGAATCTGGTACAACTTTCATTTTTATTTAGTGTACCAGGTCTTTTCGCGATGTTTGCTCTGTATTTGATAGTCTGCTGTTTCAAATGTGATTGTCGATGATGTTTGGTATTCGTGATGTGCGTCATGTCAAGTGCGACTGACAGGAATATTGATTTTTTTTACAGTTTTTTCGAGGGTGCACGAAGCATGGGGAAACCTTAAAAATGGCAATTAAGATTCGACGATTGAATTTATAACAACAGAAAATCTTTGATTAACATTAAACTTACCGAATTCTATAATTTCGGACTGCCGATTTCCTATACGCTCTCTCCGAGATGCAGCAGATCTCTAAAAACTGAGACAAGCTAGCTCAATGAACTCCAACGCAAAGCATTTTTTATTGTTCGCAGAATATCAGCCTGATTTTCGAAACAAAATCTCGAATTTTTTTCCTGGATTTCTAAAACTATCATGATTTTTAATGAAACGCTAGGCGTCTACCTTTTTGTGCGTGTATGTGTGTATGCCTGTCTGTCATGAATCAAAGAGAGAGCTGGAGCCAAGCTATCGAGCTACAATTTTGCATAACATGCCGTACCAGCATGTAAGCCCACCATGCACAAGGACGAGCCGGTCCGATAAGCGGGCCCTTCAAAATTTGCGCGTCAAACGGGTCCACGCGGCTTTTGGCGGGAAAAACTAGATCACAAATTCAACTTTTTGCAAAGTCATGATTGCTTGACAAGTGAATCTGCACTCTACGAATTTTAGCTCAAAAACTTTCAAGAAGCTTGCTCTTTTGTGAAAACAGCGTCAAAAAAGTAGTGATCCCGTGGAAACTCGATTTGTCAAGGTTTTACCTTGATAAATGAAGAGATTTTTGTATGGAAATGTAGCCCAAGATGAATATTATCATTATGACGATTATCAAGCCAAAAAATTCAGTAATCCATTTAAATTCGCATTTGTTCTGCTGCAGACCTACTTCTTTGATTTTCAAAGAAAAAAGAGGAAAACTTTGTTGCCCTGACTGGTACAGAATGTTTCAATCTTACTACTGCCACAAGTGCTGTTTATACCTTTAAAAAAACGCCAGATTTTTGTACCGCATTGTGATTTTCTTTTCAACCTCTATAAACCTCAAAAACTGGAACCCACAAGTTCTGGTTAGCTAATCAGTGAATACGAGTGTAAGTAAGCTAACTAATTTGAACTCGTTGATGAATACGCGTATGACATTTTGTGCGTACCTACTCAGCGGTAGGCTTAGTTTTCAACAAGCGGACTACAAGGTGTTACATTGTCTTAGCTTCTCTACGTGAAGATCTCAATAGTAATGCAGAAGACACTAGACCGTGAGGAGAGCACTACCTAGTTGTATTGGTTTTTTCTTTCCAAAAGAAAAAGCTGTTGATTATTGTTGTGCAGCCGCACACGAAACCAGCGATTGAGGAGAATGAACCAGCGATTGAGAAGAATGAAATATGTTGATCTGTTGTTTATGATATATGATATAGTCCTGTGACTATACTATATAGACATTTCTTAGTAAGTATAGTTCATTCTTAGTTCCTTGTCGTCAAGTAAAGAACTCGGTCTCCAATCGTCTTCCTACGCTCGCCATGGCAAACACAACAACTGGCGATCGGACCCCGAACCCGAACCCGAACCCGACTCCCAACATGGACCCAACCCACATTCTGATGCTGCAAATCATGGAGCTGCGGAAAGAAGTAAAGAAGAAGCAAGGATCGAGCGAGGATTACGTGATGAATGCATTCGCTACTCGTCTACCAAAATTCAATCAGGACCCGAACTCAAGCTCGGACACGGACACGATCCACCTTCAAATGAAGCAAATCATGGAACTGTGGAAGTCTTGTCGAGAACCCAAGGTTGAACTGACGAAGCAAGGATCCAACGAAGAGTACAAAGACTACTTGGAACTGCAGAATCACATACAGATGATCGACAAAGCCAAGGTACCTCAGGTCAGCGTGAATCAGATGAATGAGAACCCGCAAGTTAATGCGATGCAGCAAGACGAGAAGCGGAAGCCATTCATCGGTCACAAGCCCAGAACACATCTTTGTATGAACTGCGGAGCGAAGACCCATAGGACCAGGAAGTGCGAGAAGCCGATCACTGAATGCAACTATTGCAAGAAGCGTGGACATCTAGAGAGATACTGTCTACGTAAACTATTTGTCGATGAAGCCAAGGACGTCCATCCTGTCGTCATCTCACCGCCTAAAGAGACGAAGTCGTACTGCAATGTGAAAGCCAACAAACAAGTATCGAGTTACGACTTGACTGTGGAGCTGAAGATCGCGACACATGGATCAAGATTGGCCGACACAAGCTAAAGAACCCGAAACATAATTCGACTGCTAATGGGACCAGCATTACATGCCATGGACACGGCACATGTGAGCATGCGCTAAATGGCATCGCCTTGAATGGTACCACAAATGTACTTGATGGACCAGCTCTACTTGAAGTGCATTGGAACCAGAGCGACTGTGCCTTTCACAGTGATATCGGCTGTCATAATTTGAATGCAATGACCGCTACGAACTATACACTTGACAAGAAACAAACTCACCTGACAACACAGTTCGCAGAAGTGTTTCAACCCAAAACAGAAGACGGCTCGAAAGCAACGGCTGCCTTTGTGTTCGAAAAAGAGGATGAGAGCAAGATATTCGGCAAAACCCGTTCAAAATCCAGTCAATTTGGAAGTGTCGAGGTACCTGTTTCTTATAATATTACTCAATTCAGGACAGCCGAAATCCGCGAATCTGGAAAAGCCAGACAAGTTCGGCTTACTCACCATCAGCAGTGCAATAAACAGGCCAAAAGAATCGTCGACAACTTCCAGTGCCTAGTATCCAAGCCGAAAAGGGAGGAGACGTTAGCCGAGGCAATGCAAAAGTTCCCCATGTACTGCGATATAACAAGCCCAACTTTGGATGATTTCTCCTTTGGTGAAATGTTCATTAAATATGAAGTTCACATCGCTACAGGTCCACTGTGCTCGGCTGACGAGAAGCATAGTGTGCGACGTAAGAAGATGAAGTATCAGCTCAGTCCTCAGCGCGGAAAGGACCCACCATTTCACTTAGAAGGGGAGGTGTTGTGCAGCCGCACACGAAACCAGCGATTGAGGAGAATGAACCAGCGATTGAGAAGAATGAAATATGTTGATCTGTTGTTTATGATATATGATATAGTCCTGTGACTATACTATATAGACATTTCTTAGTAAGTATAGTTCATTCTTAGTTCCTTGTCGTCAAGTAAAAGACTCGGTCTTCAGTCGTCTTCCTACACACGCCATGGCAAACACAACAATTATATCTGGAACCAGGTCTCTGGGAAGACTGGAATTTGTTTGGCCACTATGGTCACGATTACTGATAATTGGCTATCGCATATCATTAAGAAATTACATTACACTAACCGCAGAAATTTTTGGTTATGGAGCTTTGCTCAGGCCAACAGCGATTTTTATATAAAACCATCTGGTTCTCCCGGTCTAGCCCTGGTCACGGTTTCAGCTGATAATTGCTTTAACCCCCCCCCCCTCCTCCCCCTTCTCCCCGCCTCCGCTTTCCACCTAGCTATTATACTGCGATGCAAAGGGCTTCTGTATCAAATTAACTCATCCGCTGTAAGCTCACCTTGGATCATCGCACCCTTCCTACTGCGAAAATCGAATGAACTCTACTGCTATTGTTTATATGAAATCATATTGACTTGTTCGCACATGTTGAGAGCTCATTCTTATGCCAAAAATCAATAAATCAATAAAATGGCCCAGCGAATCGCCGCAAAAAGTAGCGCTAAACCTCCGGGGTCGAATACATATGTGTGCAAACTTCCAGCTCAATAGGGTCATTGGCGGGCGTTTCTATAACGAACGAACAAATAAACAAACACACTTACAAATTTTGTGTTATATATATATATATATCAGTGGCGTACCGAGGGGGGGGCGGGGGGGGGGGGGGGGGCGCGCGCCCCCCCCGAGAATGGGTCGCCAAATTTTTAAAAGTTACTTATATGGGTTATAAAAATGTGCAAGCGACTTTTGAAAAGCACCCCTAAAATTTTTTTCGGAGTGCGTGGCTAACGCCACGCACCGTCATTTGAAAAAAATTTTTGTCGCGCCCCCCCCCCCCCGAGCGGAAATCCTGGGTACGCCACTGATATATATATATATATATATATATATATATAGATTCAAAGTAATGTCAGCATATGTCCATGGCATGCGATTGAGCTGCTTATTAGTCTTCACGGCAGAAGAGGTTACTTCAGCCGTTTTATCAATAAAGTGAGAATTTGCGTTGGCCAATACACTACAAGGCGGTTATACCCCTGAAGATTTAGAGGCGCTGCAAATCAAGTACTCATGCCCAGGAACTTTAAATAAGCGTTGCCTCAAAGCGACAATACTCATGACAATGAAAACGGGCGTTCGTCCAAAAAGTGCGAAGTTCAAAAAGAGGCCAACATTCTTTCGACTATCTGCAAGCGGAGCGTTAGAAATCCACGAACTATTTTTCTGGTGCCCGCTTGCCTATATATAGCGCAACCACCTTTTTCTGTTTAGGGGGTCACAAATTGAATTAGCTAAACTAAACAAGCTCCATAACATTAGAGGCAGCATAAACGCGGACTTCGAATCTGTTTTCCATATCTGCTTAGCGCCTATGTAGGCGATGTTATGATTCGAAATCAGCGTTGAATGTTGCATTGATGGTGTGCAGTGTTCACATTGGCCGCTTCGACTTCTAACCAATCCCAGCTGTTGCAGGGGATAAAAAATGTATGTGATTTTTTTTGATACAATAGAGCTAGTTTCAAACGGTTTGTAGACATTTACAGCCCTCGAAAGCAATAAAAGATCTCAGTGCTAATTCGTTGCACTAAAATTTTCGTACGATTGCAATACCCGCTGATCTCAGCAAGTTTATTAAAGTTACAACAGTGGCTTCAGTCTTGCCATTGCATTGTCCATATAAGGTTTCAGCTTCTAAAATTTTGTAGATCTTCAAGAGGTTGCTTTAACCTTAAATTACCATTTGCCAAGGTTCTCAAGGTAAAGAAGTGATGTTTGATGAATACGAATCTATGGGTGATAAAACTACCATAGTTTAAAATCTGCATCATCTTCGTTCCAAACTGAATTTTTTTTCAAAATGCAGACAACACTGAAAATTCACCTAAAAGTAAACTGATGAGTACGGTTAAGCAAAAAAACTTTTTGGGAGTATACTGACCTCAAGGTAGCAAGAATATAACCACAGATTTAGACCAAGTAAAAAAACGTAAGTAGAAAAATTAACTGGAATTGATATGACTACAGGTTTAGACCAAGTTATGGAAATAAACTGGAAAATGAAGTACGAAAAGAGAAAGGCGCGCTGGAGCTCTACAGGAGAGTTTAAGCTACAACAAACTTCGAAAAACATGTTCGATAGCGAAAATATCGAACAAAAAGTACGCTGGAAGGGTTTGGATGAAATGGAGAGACCGGGCTGAGAAGGTTGAAAAGGTTTCTTGAGAAGATTCTCAGGTGCCACGTGCAACCGCCGATCAACATATAAAGTGGTGAGTGCTGTTTGTGTACTCAGGGAAAAGAGCAAGCTCAATTTGGAAACCGCTAGCCTCCAAGTATAACTTACAAGTAATGACTGCACGAGTCTCTGGGCAGGATTCGCTCTAATTGACAACATGTGCAGTTATATAGGACAGGACAGGATACGTGATGCACTGATGCAAAGAGGAAGAGGAAAGCGTCATTGCAAATGTGGTGTTAATGAAGACATTGCCCTAGATCTCAAAGTTGTGAACTTTGTGTAGAAGAGCATACACTGGATAAGAAAGCGAATGTGAAGACGAAAATTTCGAATTACAACTCCGACTACAACATATAGAACTTTATAGCTACGCTCCGTATAGCTGTCAAGTTCTACGTGTTCAAGTTGTTCAACTACTTTGACTCGAATTTAGGCGTCGTACTTGTAGGAGAGCAGCACGCACTACTTGCTCGAAATCAACGTGTATCAGTCTTTGCGACAAGGGGAGCATACTTGGTTTCCGCGACTTTATAAATGAAATGTATGGCATGACACTCGTATTGAAGCACTGTTCCAACTTAAATCTCCGTCTGCTAATCATTTCTTTGAAAGAAGTTGTGAGAAATTTTTGTGCCAACTCTGGCCGTTTGAGGAAAACACGATCGGGTTGGCCATTACTTCTGGTACACTGTGGTGTAGCGGTTAGTGCGCTCACAAGATGATGCGGGCGTAGTTCAGAATCCTTTAGCGTTTTTTAGTTTGCATTGCCTCAATTAAACTTTTTAAAAGCTAGGCATTTTCGGAATAAATGCATGCCCTTACTCTTCAAAAATATGGTATGGGAAAATGATTATTATCCGGGCTAAAAAACTGTATCCACGAATTGTAGTTCGAGTGAATTTCATTGAACGAAACAAACAAGCCTCAACAAGGTGCACTTGATGAGCATCCCGGACAATTTCAAGCTCCAATACAGTACTGCTTTTCGCGTGAATTATTGATGCGATAATGCCAACTTCAACTACTTGTTCTTTATCCGCTGCGCTCACTGCAAGCAACTTCTATTTTTCAATCACTTTGCCATATATTCCATCACTGTGTTCAAAAGGCACTCATTTTATTTTCGTTTATCTAAGCAACTTTCAACATGATTATAGGAAACACTTAAATAAAGATGATTTCTCGTCAAATCTTCAAAGTAAGGGCATGCATTTACCACGAGGATGCCTGACTTTTGAGAAGCTTGATTGAGGCAATGCCAAACCAAAGAACATAAAGGAATTTGAACCTACATCTGCATCATCTCTTCAGACTATCGCACTAATCACAACACTAAGCGATCCATTGGTATTTCCCTTGGGCGGCCAACTGGAGCGAAAATTCCTCAGTTCTTTCCGAGAAGCGATTAGTAGAGAGAAAGCCAGATAGAAATCAGCATTCCAAGACGAGTGTAACGCTATACATCTCGTCTCAAAACGCCACAGACGCCGAGTGTCCTTCTTGTGAGACTAAAAAATCCGAAAACGCTTTGCACACAATTTTGAACAAGCTTGACCTTGTTCTTTCTTGTACAAGTGGCCAACAACCCTATCAGATATCTCATATAAACACATAATATATTGAATACTGTAATATATTAAATAAATATATCACATGTAGAGATTGTTAAGCACACGGTAAAACATGTTTTGACAACGTGTGCAAAGCATTTCCGAGTTTTTTAATCATAGAATGGATGATAACTGCCTGTTGCTTCAAAATTCCGATGTCCCATGTATGTGCTTATAAGATCATCAGCACTAGATTCGCTTCCCAAATGGAGCAAAAGTTGTGATATTGTGCTAAGGTCACACAAGGGACAAATCATTTTACGGCAGAACTGCTTTCAACAATGATTTCCATAGATGGACTAAATTTACCAAAGTTTGATGAAAGCATCATGCAATTATAGTGTGACTTGTTTTACCGTCCTATGTATAAATACCCTGAGCGCAGCTTCACTCTTCAATGGAGCTCTACTTGATTTTTGTAAGTCATGCTTTCTAGAAGGATGGACAACATTTACAGCTTTAGGCGCTGATTCTTGCTTGTAATGCATTGGATGTCGGAGAAAAAGAGGGTAAAGCTTTTTGCAGTCTTGTTTTGCAAGAAATGACGAGGAACCGTTTCATTGAGAATTCGCTGGTCAGTTTGAACCTTTATAGCTACCGTTTTAGAAGATTTTTGCAATCAGCAGTACAAGCAGCAGTATTGCACATCAAAAGCCGTTTTTATCCGTTCGTTGTGTACACCGTTTAAAAGCCGTTTTTATCCGTTTTTATCCGTTTGTTGGGCAGACCGTTTGATCAAAGACTAGTTTACACAGAAGTTCAGTTATCTGCAAAATTTGAAGTCAAAACCTTACTTGATTTGGCAAAAAAAATTCAAAGGAGCAGTACTGCAAGTTAAAAAGGCAACTACTCTATGATTTTGAACAAATTCTCTAGTCAAAGGCCACTCAACAAGCAGCAGTTACAAAATCTAATGCATTGAGCAAAACGTACTTCTGATAGCCATGCAATTTGCCTCAAGCCACTTTAAAGGCAGTGTCTCACCAAAATTTAGTTGCATTTAGATTTTTGCATTTTGCAAGCCTGTTGGACTCTGTCTAGCACTGTATGAGCTTAGAATCGCACGAAGCTCTCCAAAAACCCGTTTTCTGGAGGCCCTGCAGAAGCAACGTGGACGAGTTGTACCTTCCAACTTCATGGAGGCTGCAGCCTCAGCCACAGTGGCAGCAAAGGGGAGGTGGATGCTAAGTGGAGTGACATGTTCAAACGCGTAAAGGGGGAGACCGAAGGAATCGTCCGCGCGTACCAAGTCGCTCTCCGCGTACCACTTTGAGTGAATTTTTCTCAGCGTGGAGGAGGTCAAATCGAGTCGGACTTGTTGCAATGGCCTATTTAGAAGTCCCTATAATAGAATATGTGAAGATCCGCGCAACCTCAACTTTGGTGAGACACTGCCTTTGAGTAGGCCCATAGTGATGTGGTTGCTATGTGCCATAGGCCCGTTGTTTTAGATCTAACAATAAGCATTAGACAGTGCACAAGACAAATGGGTTTTCCTGAACAAGTTCTAATGCGCATGGCGTATATCTGCATACAACGAAGTGAAACGGAGGTGATACTCCGCTCAAATTACCAGAAGCCACTCTCTTACCTTCGAGAAAAGCACCTTTTAGAAAAAATGATTATTTTATCAAATACTCGAGTTTGATGTAATCCACCTTTTAAATTTCAGTTCTGCAGTCCCGATGCGTGGTTGGCGAAATATCTATGGGAGACTCGCAGTGTCGAGAAAGAAAGCAATATGTTTTGGATTGGTTTTGATGACAGTGCGGGTCTATTGGTAGTCATGAATGTACAATCAATGTATGTTTGTACTGTTTTTGTACGAATTTGCGCGACACGCGATTTCAGAGATCTGCCTATGACTACAGAAGCTATCACCTATGCTCACTCACCCGGTCACGAACATCACTTGAGGAAGGTAAGAGCATAGTTGTAGAACTTGCTGTAAGTTGTAAAGAGTAAGTGCTTGCTTCAAATTTGAAATGGAAAAAGCAACCGGTTCAAAAAACGTGAATTTTTTTCATCTATTTACCAAACATTGAGACATCATTTTTACCAAACATCGAGACTTTATTTTTACGATTTGTAACCCCTATTTCGGAGACCTCATTTCTGCTGCAGGGGTGCCCATGAAATGTACACTCTTTTCTAAAATAAATAAAGCGGGTAAACTTAAAATCAAAAACTAACGAACTTGGGATTTTTTGACTGCTAACTAGCTATAGCAACCTTCTGTGGTTTTGAAGATGAATTTTTCGAAATGGTTGCAGTGGCGTAGAAATTATGTCACGTTGTTCTCTAATACATTGAGAAGGAAAACTTTACAATTTGTGCATTTACTGCTTTTTCTATTGATAAAAAGGAGCGTTTGCCGCTCAAAACATACGTCTATTTTAACGCAAAAACCAGGAAACCAAAATGACCTGGCCGATTAGAAAAGGTTATACCATCGCATAGCTATGATATCAATATATATACATATACAGGGCATCCCAAAAGTAATTACACATTATTCAATCGTCAATATCTCTCTTCTCAAGGGTCTTTTTTGCCAGTCAAATACCATTCTGTGGAGAAGGCTTCACTTAGATCTACAATATCAGTCGAATCACCGATCCCTTTGCTACCGTAAGGTGACGGCAAGAGCTTCCAGCACAGGGCTTGGCATGAGGTGGCTTTTCGATTTTTAAAAAACGAAGTCCCTGTAGATTTCGGCACAAAAATACGACATCACCTATGATGCAATAATGAATGGATCAAAACAAATAAAAAATAATGGAACAAAAAATAAAAGCAACATCGAACAGGCGGAAAAAAATAAAGATCTCCGTATCTCTTGACGGCATGCTGTGGCCGGCACGCACCCTTGCGCGCTTGGAGCAGGCTTGCCGCCGCCATACAAAATATTTGGAGGGCTGTAACTAGGCGAAGAAGAGGGGTTTGGATGATTCATTGACTTGAGATTCAAAATTCAGTTGTAGGGCTTTTGATGTAGGACTATGGTTAAAAATGTGAGAAATTAATTTGAAGGAAGGAAAATACATGACTTTTTCTTTTTACAGCCACCTGGACAGCTGTCTGAGGTGGCTGTAAAAAGAAAAAGTCATATATTTCCCTTCCTTCGCATAATTTTTCACATTATTAGCCTTAAATTCACATAATTTTTCCATAATTTTTCACACATAGTCCTATCTGCCCATTGCCCATCTACACACCAATTTTGGTGTGTCACTTCATTTTCTCTTCGCTGTAAACAATTCTTTTTATATTTCGGGCAGGATTAAATTCGCGCTTAACCGGCGAACATGTTGAAACAGGAAATTTTTAGTTTTTGCAAATCGATAAAGCAAAAGTAACAATTTGTGTCTTCTATAGAAGATGGGTGACAAATGCAGAAGGCGATTGTGTGTTTCTAAACGATATCCAGCTTGCCCTGTAAGCCACCCATGCGAAGCCCTGTTCCAGCATGTGGAAGCATTGCGAAATATGCCATCTGACTTTTTTTACACACACACACACACACACACACACACACACACACACACACACACACACACACACACACACACACACACACACACACACACACACACACACACACACACACACACACACACACACACACACACACACACACACACACACACACACACACACACACACACACACACACACACACACACACACACACACACACACACACACACACACACACACACACACACACACACACACACACACACACACACACACACACACACACACACACACACACACACACACACACACACACACACACACACACACACACACACACACACACACACACACACACACACACACACACACACACACACACACACACACACACACACACACACACACACACACACACACACACACACACACACACACACACACACACACACACACACACACACACACACACACACACACACACACACACACACACACACACACACACACACACACACACACACACACACACACACACACACACACACACACACACACACACACACACACACACACACACACACACACATACACACACACACACACACACACAGAGACACGGGGCTGTAGTTTTACATGAAATGTTTTCACGTAAGATACTATGAAAGTAACAAAGTTTCGGCGGATGAAGCTTAAAGAAATCTGGTTGTAGCACTTTCATCCCATCCTTATATGTCAACTTTCAACTTTTTTGAATAACTTCGACAAATGCAAGACTTTGATTAGTAAGTAAGCTACCACACACTAGCTGTTTTTTTTTGAACACAATTCGCTGACGATCAAATTTTTCAACGCATTTCAAGTGTAAACTCATAATTCTACTTTTGAGATGTTCCAGTTTATAAAGTCCTCATTATAACGAGCAAAGTTTCTGCTGGATGAATGATGGAAAAATTACGATTTATAGCATAATCGCTTAAATCATGAAACGAGGCATAAATGGTTGAGCCTTTCTTCCTCGATCATGAATTTTCACGAATTGTAATCCATTTTTTGCTCTTAAAAGCTTTTTAAACCATATAAGTTGTCCCAAAATGTGCAAATTGTTCAATCGCTAATAATTCTCTTGCTTCATGAAAGGCACTCACTTTTTGAATTTTCTGTGCTTGGTCAAAATCCAGAAGTTGCAACAAAAATTGGAGCAGTTGGTCTAATAGGTTTGACCACCTCTTTCTAACTCAGCAAAGTTTGCTGAGTTGCTCTGTGAAAGCCTCTACAAAAAGTTGTGTTTCACAAAAAATGTTAAAAAATTGAGTTCGCTGTTTTGTACTGTTTGCACAAATATCATAATTTTGATACAAACTCCGAAATAAGCATAAACTTTGCTCATTTACGCTGGATGCTCCGATTTTTGTTGCAAGTTGCATTTTTTTACGACCATTAATTCGAAAATAAGTAATTTTTTTTCCAGCTCCGATCTCCAAAGCTTGCTTTATGTACTTTAGTACCCCTTGATAGCGCATGACTTTCTGTTCCAAATAAGATTGAACAAATTATCAAAAGTAGAGTCCTTTTTGAATAGATAATTGTACATGCAAGTCGCAGAAAGAAGGAAGTTATGAATTTAATGGTGCGAACGAACGTTCGTGCCGTCCTAATATAAAAAAGTATTTGACATCAAACAGTGCTGTGTTCACTCCTCTCAAAAGCAGAGTCCAGGCAAAACCTCGACTCTATTTGCTTTATCCAGGCCATTTCATAGCGCTGATTCCAAATACGGCACTCAAAATGTGTGCTCAGAAACCATTAAGAACCCTGCACGAGTGCTCCAGATTCTATTCTTGTCGAAAAGCTTTAAGGTAGACATTTGCCACGTGAAAAACGTCAAGGGCTGGAGAGAGTTCGTTTAAAGAAGCGAGCCGTGCGAGGGAGAGGGCATGGTCTTCGAAGCTCGGCGTTTTCTGCTCCAAATTTTTTTTCTTTTATAAGGGGTGCTTGAGAGCCGAATTTGTGCTATAGTTTAAATCAAAGTCCTAGTACTCGATTATGATAGTAACCGAAAATGTCCAAAATCTGCCTGGACGCTGGCTTTAACAATCAAACTGTTTAGATGCAAGTTCCTGGCCACAAAATTCAGATACAATGCTACGTTGGTGCTGTGAAGACATCTAAAGGGGAGCCAGCACGGAAATATGTCTGCGTTTTTCAAAAAATAGATTTGTTAAAATTTTCGCATTTAGAAAGTGAACTCGATAAATAAAGATCACAAAAAAAATTTTTGGCAGCATGTTGTGCGTTATCTCATATTTTAGGAGCTAAGTATGCCTGCCTTTTGTCCTTGCATAAGAAATGTGTTGATTAAGCTGTGCGTCCCTTCATAGACGAAGCATTGATTTCTTTATTTCTAGCTCAGCCGTCCCACAAAGATTTACAACTTAAATGCTTGATAAAATGCTGGCCGCTGGGAGCGTGTTTGAAGGATGCATAGATCCTTTGCCATGATTGATCCAAAGGCAAACAGACAAGTTGAGCTGCCGACAGCGATTCAAATAAGTGACGCTGGTAGCAACTGAGTTGCAAACGAAAATGAGACAGTGCATTACATTACATGTGTTTGACACTTATGTAAACATGCCATGAAGAAAACGAGCGCCGAAATTTGTCATGTTCCATAATTTAAACTAAACGAGTTTTGCTACATCAAAAGAATCATTGCAGAACATCAGATAAAACGGGGATGTGATACAGGTGCAGCTAAAAAGTAATCTGAGAAACAAAGCATTTCTTGCAGCTGAAGCTCCCTACAATGACCAACTTTTGATTTGAGTGAGGTATGCGTAATCATCTGATGAGTATAAACTTGGTCCTGAACAAAATCTCGGGAAAGAGAGCTCTGAAAGGTAGGGGATTGGATACCACCAATATCCGCTGAGACAAAAGGATTGCTAATCCAAAGCTGCGCTGTCTGCATGCTTACCATACCTAATCCGAATAGCCTCGTGAAATTTGAAGTTCTCTGTAAAAGGTTGTGGTATGGGAAGAGATAAACAAGGCTGGTACAGTAAGTTGACAGCAAGTTACCCTGTCCTTGTTTCCAAATGACCAAATTATTACCGAAGTCATTCTTGCTTCTGTAGTGGTCCTGAGCGGTCGCTTTATCACTTGCTCTTGTTTGCAGCGTTTTATCCAGCTAGGCGTTCTACGTCATCCAGATAAGCAGTTCTCGTCCATACTTGGATATCCCGCATGTCTTTCGGATACATTACAAATATCTCGAAATAGTCATCGATATTGTCTGCCCGAAAGTACATGGGAGGATGTTGAAATGGTAACAGGAGATGAATGAAAGATGGCGAGCACACTTTGCCGAGCTAGCCGCGAGCTCGAATGTACATCTAACATTGATGCTAAACCACGTGAACCAACATAACAGAAGGTGAAGTCGGCTTTGCTAATACGAAAATAAAGAACAGTAAGGCGACAGGCCCCGAAGTCTTTGAAGAGTTTTGAAAGGAAAGGATGACAAAATGGGATTTTGTGACTAACTAATTTTGTGACATCTAATCCAGATGATGAGGAAAAGAGATTGCTTAGCGTCTGGTATAGAAGTATGACGATACCAATATGCAAGTTCAAAGACAACATAGCTGACTTTTCTACGTCCCATTTACCTTTGAGCCACACGCTGAAAATTTTTTATAGAGCTGGCACTCAATCAATGTGGATTTCTCAAAAGCTGCAACGCAACAGATACAGTTCACACCATTAAGAAATTGATGGAAATGGGTAGAGAAAAGCAATGTAAACTACATGCTGCATGCCCAGATCTAGAAAAACCATTTAACAAAGTAACAGATAATCAAACAGATATTTACCCGTGATTTTTTTCTGAAATGTCGTAAAACACTTGTTCTGACGAAATGCCCAAAAATGAAGGATGCCAGAGCCTTTGGCAATGAAGGGTCTGATAATTACTCGGACATATAGACCTTATGCTCGCTTTTCGTCTCCTTCGTAAGGAAATTAGATTTAGCTTAAGTAAGCCCTGGATTTTCAGGCGTAGTAGAACGGGTGGGTTTACCATTCATTACTCACGTACTAGGCTGTTGCATAAGTTCTGTCCGATTTTTTTGCCTCATGTTTGAAGCAGCTGTTCTAAGAGAATTTCATCTCTAATTCGATACGGTTGGTATCATTGAAAAGTGCTTTCCTTGCGCTTTCTAAAGCATACCAGAATTCAATAAAATTCTTAGTGTACGGAGATCACAGGCCTAAAATCTCTAAGTGGCCGAGGTACGTTCTATCCCTAGAAATATGCCCTTGCGAGGATATCTCCACAATGCGCCCTTCAAGTCAGGTTCTTTCATTGGCTTCGGAAAAAGGGTATGGAATGCTAGTATATGCAGAAGTTCGGTCCCATGAAGAATACGTCTTGCTAGTGAAATTTATCCTCGAACATAAATCTTTGGTATAGATGTTTTACAAGCAATAACTTTCTGCGAATAGAAGTAATCGACAAGCTCAAAGTTGGAGGTGCTTGGGCAAAGCAAGAGCTAACAGGGTCCATTCACCAATTCCTTTTCGGCGCTCACGTCAGTTGTAAAACGTTCGTAGTTCATAAATAGGCATGCACACATGTGCTGAAGCGAGGTCAAAAAGTGGCTAATTTTTTGTTCGGTCAAAAAAAATCTCTCGGCAGCGCAAACCTTATGGGCTCTTTTATGTTGCATAGTAATCTACGAAAATTTCTCTATCCATCCATTATTAGAAAAGATGCCTATCAATTCTCATAAGGGAGCGTTACCATGTCAAAAAAGACAGATTCGAAGAAAAACGCTGTGAAGTTTTTGCATTCTTGCTTCTTCCTTAACAAGAATTTGCGCAGATCTCAATATGCATTTTTTAGCCAAGGGACTGCTCAACACATAGAAACTAAGACCTTGGAAAAAAGTTGACTCTGAAAGAAGTTATGACATTTTAAACTCAAAAATTCAAATCGGACAGAACTTATGCAACAGCCTAGTATATACAGGAGAACGTTTTCTACATGCTTTTAATGCCCTTTATTACAGAAACGCCTCGGTGGTTTAGCATGCTTCCACATTCTATTAGGTGGGTTTGAAAATTCGGGCTGCTTTTCAGACCTATCCACAAATCATTAGGATAACAATAGACAAATACTCCATTCATTGTTCCATGCAAAAATTTTACCCTTCCAGCAGTGATTTTTCGTTAGAATTCCTTCAACGTTCTTTCGCGTAATCGTTACAGTTCTCCATCCTGTGCATTTCACGTGCCCTTAATTTAGCAATTTTTCAAATTTTCGCTTTGGACTTTTGAAAAAGCTTCGATAACAGCTGAGTAGTGCAAACAAAATGCTACAAAATACAATTTTTTGGCATCGATAGCTGGATTTTTTTCAGTAGTTTTTTGAAACAAGTTTTCCAAAAATCTTCATATTTGTGAAATCGTAAATTATACAAACGCTTCAAACACTACGAAATTTTCGCATTAAAACTTCCGAAAGTCGATTATGATTAAATACTGATTTCAAAAACAAACGAGTTGCTACCGTTTCGAAAGATCGATTTTTGAAATTCTCGACTGCAACCTGGGACGCATCAGAAAACTAAAATTATGGCAATTTTTTCCTTGAGGGTTTTACAAATCAGAAAGAAATAAGGAGAAGAGCTGCATCGAATTACCGTAGCTGCTTGCCGTGTTGTTCTATGAGGTTTGGAATAACAATTACCAAATTTGGTAGCATCAAAATGATAATCTTAGAAAGTTCGAAAATCCAGTTATCGATGCCAAGCACATGCATTTCGTTTTTTCTATCTAAATGTTATTCAAGCATTTTTGAAAGTTCAGAACGAAAATTTGAAAAAACGGGCAAAAAAGTTTTAATAGTTTTGAGAATCTTCAACTTAACTTGCAACAGATCCACTTTTGCTATTCTACTTTCAAAAGCAGCTGATCCTTCAGTTGATTATGTACTATTAGGTTGGTCCATAAGTTCGTGCTGTTTTTTAGACCTACATTCATTCAGTATAAAGATAGATAAACAACCTAAGAACCGTTCCATGCAGAATTTCTTCTTCTTTCCAGCAGTAATGTTTCTGTTCGGAATCATTTGATGTTCGCTTGAAAACTCTTCAGAACCATGAGTAAAGATTCGAATTCGTCTTGGAAAAACTGATGTTTATGAGTCTCTTATACTCCGCATTAGAAGTGAAGGCTTTCCCCCTGCCTATTGTACTTGGTTGTCGTCGTTTGATTATCTGCTATGTTTTCTGTTCTTTTTACCACTTTTTTGAGTGTCAAAAAATAAACAGTATAATTGCGTCGCCGCCCCGAGGAGATCACGGCGAAGTTTGTATGCTCAGATTTTAAAGAAGTTAGGTTGTTTTCAATATTCTTGAACATATTTTACATATTTTTAAAACGAAAGAAAAAATTAAGGATTAACGGAATAAAAACTAGAAAGAGTTTCATTTTTGAGTCATAAGAGTATGACGGTTTTGTCACAATATTTGTATCGCAACTGCTTCATTTTCTGAGAGGCGTTATCAATCTTTTAGCAGTTGTCAATGATACACATGTGAAGAACCCAAAATTGAGCCCTAAGTATGCAAAGGTTTTCGCGATCTCTCCGTCGCGGCGATTGATTGAGAGCCTTCATATTACAATGACTTTTCAACCGAGTAGTGCAGTACTTGCTTTGCAAAAATCAACATTTACGCTCTCAAAACCATTTTGCATCAAACTTTCGACGGTTCATCACGTTAGATACTTACAGTCTGTCTTCTCCACCAAGAAAACAGGCTCTAACATAAATATTTTCGTGACAATCTAGTTGAAAATAACTTCACGTACATGGCATGATAGTTTGATGTCTTATGCTGTGTGCTCTGATCAGCTTAGGAAATCGCCTATTCTTCTAGTCCCTGCTGGCGGTGGATAGGAAAAATTCTCTTTTCTTCCTGTAGTTTTCAAAACGTTGTGAACGCTTTTGGAAAAACTTTCTCAAAAGTGCAAAATCATCTCAATGTAAGTAAAACAATATTAAAACGAATTAGCGCAGAAGAATTGCAACATGAAAAGTGCTGCTTAAGCTCTCCGTTTGCCGCATTCATTCAATATCGATTTCAAAGTATTTTTAGAGGCAGCGTGCAGGCAAAACCTAACTCCTATTAGTACTTATCTTAATTTAGGGTCCACGAGAGGGGATATGCGTTGGTTTGGTCCTCTACATTGCCTCTGAGGAGATAGCTGGAAGCGAAAAGTGCTGTCAAGCCACGTCAGCCTCAAACCCATCAAGCTTCGCCTACCCAGATAGTAGAAGCCGTCCAGTTCTTGTTCCAGCAATAGGATTTTTTGTGGGTTTTGCACATTATGAAGTTCATATTTGTAATCAGGGCCACGGAAAGGCCTAAGAATGACAATTACATGGATGGACTACCCCCGAAGTTATGTGTGTGAGGACCCTAAATCGGTGTCGGCCGTGATGAAATTGTATGCCGAAATTCATCTATCATTTCAACACAATTTCTTCATTTAAACAAGTATTTCGAATGTGTGCACGGCGCTGAAATCTTCTAAAAGAATATACAGGGTGTCTTAAAAAGATGTGAACATTTGATCGTCAATAACTATTTTGCTTTCATGTCTTTCGTCGAGCTTGAGGTATCACTCTGTAGAGCGAGGTTCAACTTACAAGGGAAGTACTTTCAATGACCGTGGCCTTTTGATATGAAATGCATATCATCTGAAGCAGCTTCGAACGCTGATTTCAGATCTGGTTTCTTTTCCTGCGGAGCGCTCTTCTGAAGAGAGTTATGGAAGCCTGAATATCCTGTTTTGAGGCGCTTTTTGAGTTTGAGGACGCTGCTACGTGCGTTTGTGGTACAGAAGTGTAATGGTTAGTTGTTAGCATTAAAGGCGAAAGTTCGGTGGTTCGACCGGTTTGGTTGAACTATTTGAAAGGTTTTGAATTCATTTGAAACGTAACTTCGATATTGTTCATCTAGTAACTTAATGGGTACTTGCGAGCATGAGAACTGCGCGGAGATATTCTTCATACGCTGTTCCGCTGTGAGAAATGTCTGTGTTTTGTTCACGTTGTAATTTCTTCTCTTATGTACATAAGTTTTGCGGAGAAAACCAAACCTCAACAAACAAGGGTTATGCCAGAAAATTTTTTCCTCAATCACATTTGCCAAAGGCATTACAGTAAGTGTCTGCAGACGAATTAGAGTGGTTTTTAAACTTACATTCGTAGTGCAAAATGTTACGCTCTGCACTGGATTCGAACCATCGGCCTTTCACCTTCAATGCCAACAACTAACCATTACACCACTGCACCATCAAGACACACAGCAGCGCTCATTAACTAAAGGATCGCCCCCCAAAATAGGATTTTCAGGCTTCCATAACTTTCTTTATAAGAGCGTTCCGCAGAAGAGGAAAGCAGAAGCGTTAGAATCAGCGTTCGAATCTGCTTCAGGCAATGTGCATCTCATATCAAAAGGCCACAACCCTTGAAAGTACCTTCCTCGTTAGATCTACATTATGAGCAGAATCACCAATCACTAATCGTTACCGAAGGAGAGCCAGAAAATATTGTAGAGGACTAATCAACGTCGCTGGTCCTAAATATAAAACTTCTTTTCACTAGAATGCTTTTCCCATGAGTCATTATAAGTCAACTGTTTTTCGAACGTTCGTCAGAAGTGTGTTTACAACATTAAAAAGGTTTGAAAAGTTGAGCTGGTGGAGTTGTGTAATGAAGTCAGCACGCCGGAAAAACTTGCTACGCATTTCTGGATTTTTTTTTTTGGAATTTTTTCATCAAAAGGCCTATTTAACAGTTGCCTTTTATGGTTTAACAAAGAAAAAACAGCGAGAAAGCATAGACCTGGCACTTTCGCCTTCGAGATTCTAAATAAATAATAAGCAAAATAGATTTGTAATTTAAAGATCTGTTCATTGCTTTACGTTTGCAACTTTGCCAGTTTAGAGCCAAAGAAAATTCATCATCAAACCTTTGTTTATCAGAGCAAGCATTGAATCATCGTACAAATGACGTCAAGATTTTTGCACATTTGAAAATCAATTCAAGAAAATTTAATGTTTTGCTCAGATTAGGCATCAGCCAAGAGCAAGAATGAATTTTAGAGATAATTAATGTAAGAGATTTTGGCACTACCCAGACACACGCTAATATTCTTTGTTGTTCTTCTAGTGACTTGTCAACGAAATTAATTGACGCCCAAAAGCTGAGAGTTGAGGTCTTATGCTCAAAGATGCCTAAAATTCATACAGACAAGATTGTGTTATGCCGAAAGAAAAACCGCGATCAAGTAAGATTTACAAAGTTGTCCAGTCAAAGATGAGCACTTCTGAAAAGATAATTTCCGTAAGTTAAATATTTCTGCTATCTTAATAGATTTGTGAGTTCCGGTAATATTTTTTGTTATTCTTGAAACGGTAGCAAAAATCTCAAAAAAGAACCAATTTGTTTGAACAAACAGCTTTGGTCTAAATAAACGGATGCATCTAGTGATACAGACTATATGAAAGTGGGGAAACAAATTCCAGGTACCATAAGCATCGATGAAGAGCTAAAGAAGACGACGTCATACAAGTACCTAGGCAGTCACATCTCAGCGGAGGGAGGCTTACAAGAGGAAGTCGCAGGCGGGATGAACACAGCATGGATGAAATGGAGAGCCTTAACAGGAGTTCTATGCGACAGAAGGATGCCAGTGCAACTCAAGTCTCAACTGTATCGGACCGTTATCCGCCCAGCAGCACTGTATGGCAGTGAATGCTGGCCGTGAGCGGAACGAAAAGCGCAATCTCAGTGTCATGGAAACAAGGATGCTACGATGGACTTTAGGAGTCACACTGAAGGATCACATCTGCAATGACAATGACATTATACGAGCGCGAATGAAAGTAGCTCCAATTGCCCAAAAAAATCCAGGAAAAAGGGTTACTATGGTATGAGCATGTGCGCAGAAGGGATGAAAGTCACATTACCAAGTTGGCCCTGGCTGTGGAGGCACCAGGTAAAAGGCCCAGAGGGTGACCCAAGATGAGGTGGATGGACAGAATAAAGGCCGACCTGCGAGAACTTGGTATAAACGAAAACCTTGCCTCACATAGGATGACATGGAGACATCTGACAAGAAAAGCAGACCCTGCTTAAGCGGGACACATGCGAGGATAACAAAAATTTATTGATCCGAAACTTTGAAAACCGTCGATTCAAAGTATTGTTGGTAGGTGGTAGTGCTTGAATTCATGCAACATCCAATGCATTTATGTGCTTTCCAGATAAATAGCAACAAGCGAGCGCTCAGATGTGAATATTTTGTTGGAAGGAAGCCATGGAGTGGTTTATATCGCTATGGCAACATATTAGGATGATCCAAAAGTATGGGCACCCAGAAAGTAGATGCGGGGTTTTTTCAAACAGTAAACCTAACTGGAAGTCCATGTTTTGGCAGATTTAATGCCTAACAAGACCTTTCAATCTTATATATAAAGCTGAATGTCTGTCTGTATGTCTGTATGTCTGTACGTATGTGCGGAATAGAAATTTTTATTTCTGAAACGATTTGGACCGAACTTGGCACACATATACTTCGGGGCAGGGAGCGCGTCATAGGCTACTTTTCGTTATCGATCGATATCGATTTTATCGATTTTTTGCAAAATTTGAGCTACAGGGCTGGGAGCTGGCAAAGGGGGGTAATCGAGCATGCTGATTACGAATATAATAATGACAGGCCCGGGCGGAGCCGGGTTTGCCAACTAGTAGAGTCTATAGATGGGCACTGCCACATGGCGTTATTTTCAAAAGTCCTTAAAAACAAAACCCATCGTAACCAAAGCTCTTTGTAAACTCAAGTAATTTTGAACTTTGAGCAGCCCCCCCCCCCCCCGCAGTAAAACAAGTCATCCTACCAGAGAAATCTGCGCAGCAATGAGGGAAATGTCACCAAATCCACGATAAACTGGTAGTTCCAACGCTTTAGAATAGCAGATGTAGCACTAAGCATTAGGAGATATATGATCTATTCTCTCATCGATGTAATTAATTGTGTTTACCCTTGGCAATTTTTGTATGCTTTTTACGCTCTATCAAAAAGGCACATTCACAGACAAATGACGTTTTGTAAGAGAAACTCTTCTGCTAATAGAAAAAAGTTTGTCAGAGCCGAGCTGCAGGGACCTTTTTCGCCTACGAGGAATTCACAACCTTATATTATGCATGCACTCGCAATGGTCTGGTAAAGAAAAATCACAAATTTGTTTGCGCTTTAAGGACGGAAGACATGGTTTGAAGGCCATTTTATTCTCAACCCAAGACTTCGATACTTTCTTCTACGAGCAACTTCAGAAATGAGCAGAATGATGAGGATCTATTTTTCACAATTTCGTATGTTTTATATTACATGTTAATGCCCTAGTGCAACTGATATACAGCTACTGGAAACAATTTACAAATTCTGGACTGCAATAAATCAATGTCAACAAGGATGATGCAAGGTTAATGCTTGTTCAAGCCCTTTCCTCGTGCAAGCTTTTCTCTATCAAACTTATTTTTTCGGAAACAGTCCTGCACATTGCTAAAAAGATCCTTTTTTGTTTTTTCAATAGTGTTTGTGACAGGCTTCTAGCTTTGTGGTACCTCTTCTGTATGCGTAAATAGGCCACCTAGTTAATACATTCTGCAAAAGCATTTAGCTGATCAATATACAAAGAATTAGTAGAGTTTGGGACTTTAAGGCCTACTATAAAAGGGTCTAATAGAGCCAACACTATATTTTTCACTTTTGCATGATCTCGTTTAAGCTTTTTTTCTTGCACATAAATGCATTTGCTACCCATGCAAACGAACACTGAAGAGAGTTATAATTGGTCGAAAGCGAAATTTTAGTAAAAATTTTTCTTCCTCAAATCACAGTTTCTTCCCCGCTCTTGATGTCAGCACAAGAAAGTGGCCCGTAGTAAACCCCCCCCCCCCATCAGTGCATCTCTCTTGACGCGGACCGGGGGCGAGCTCATTGCGCCTCACTCCAGCATCCAATGAGATATTGATTTGGATGCGGATCTCTTTCTAGACATGATAATCATGTGCTTTTGAAAAGGGAACCGCTTGAGCTGGTTTGGTTGAGCAGGTAAGCGACTGGATTTGAGCGCGCGCGGCCATGGTTCGAACCCGGTTAGCGCCACGCTTTTGCTGTACTGCAGGGCGTCTTTGATAGCAACCACTATCGGAAAATCGAGGATGACCGCTATCAAGGATTTCGCCTAGTCTTGGAAAATTGAAGTAACTGCAACATGAATCTAATGAAATAGATCTACAAACTTGCCTTGAGCAGCTTGTCAAAGAAAGTCGGTAGAATCTACAAAAAATAAAAAAAGGTTTTCTTTTTTTTCTCGCCGAAATCAGCTGTTCATCGATACTCTCCTTTACGGGTCGCGGTATTGAGCAGTTTTGCGCCGATTTTGTCGGCATTTTTAGCCTAAGTGATGTGTATCGTAAGTTACTCAGGAGCTACTTACGGGAGTCTTGTCTGCGTCTCCTCTTTTACACACTATTTGCATCACTCTAACATCAGTTCACGTTCAGGTCACTTGAACGTGAACTGATGTGGAAGAGTTGACTGCAGCAGGTGGACAGATGGTCAACTATCAGTTCACTCGCCATGCTTATAGCATGAGAAAGTGGGCAGTCATCAGTTCACCTGACGTCAGGTGAAATGATGGGTCAAGTTCAGTTCACTTGAACTGATCGAACTTTATTACGGGCCAGTGTGCGCCGGAAAGTTTGCTGGTCCAATCATTGCATTTAAGAATATTGAGGAACGAGCTGGCATCTCGGGTTCCACCCCTTTTTGGAGCCAGTTCATCGTGCTTGGCCTCTCATGTGGCTAGAGTGGGTTATTGAGAGCACAAAACAAAACAGCGCACGAGATATTCCAATTGCACCTTTGTGTCCCTTATTATTGCTGCCCCTTCTAAATTGAGCTTTTTTGCGTACAATTCGCGCAAATTATTGGCCTTTTTTCGTTATACAGGGTATCCTTTCCAGGTCTGCTCCTATGATCACCTTGTTGCTGCATGACATGTGTACAAAAGCAAAATAAGAGAGGGACTTATAGTCTCCTTTACAAAAAAGTGCTCATCAACACGGAAGAATATGCTTGATGGTCTTGTTGCTGAGATTGTGCTAATCAGGCTTAACTTAGAACTTTAGTAACAGAGACCATGAGGTCATCGCTCGCTACTTCACCGCACTCTACAAGGCGGAGCTCAGCAAGGTGTGTTGCGAACTTGTAAGCTGTCATTAAGTATTGAATGCATTATCGTACAAATGAGAAGAAAAGTCCAGTTTACAATAAAAAAAAAAAGAAAAAATGTTGTTCCATGTGGAAATAACGAGAACCTTTTGCCTGTTCTTTGTTGGATTTTAAGCTCAGTATCATTGCCAAAATTGTCTTTGATCACCCAAGAAAAATGTCTTTTATGTCATTACCTCGTATTTTGCTAAAAAACATGCGGTAAAGTTTTTTTCAAAAACTTCTTGTCTTCAACAAACTGTCAGTTCTTAAGAGAACACAACCAACGACATATCCAGCTATCTGATATGTACAGTCTTGCCTCTTTTAGAGCCATTTTTTCTGATTGTTCAATGAGGACTAGCATTCAGAAATTGTTACAGTTTTTATCTATTTCTCTACCACACATAAATTCTAACAGCTCCAAAATCAATTTGTATATTGAAAAGGGATAAAATGACAAGCTTTTCGACATTTTTGCTCCACAGTGGCTCTTAGTTGATGCTTTGAAGAAAAGCCTCTTAACCATAACTAAGCAGGCCAAGTCACTACCATAGCGCAAGAGTTACAGGGTTATTGCTGTAAAATCTCAAAAGGCGTAGAAGTGAACAAAAATTGCAATGGAAGCCTGCTCTCAGTTTTGTTCTCTAAACAGTTTTTGGGCAAGTAGCTGCAGACAGGAGAATAAAAAACAGTTTAAATACTTTATTAGTTTGAATACTGAGTTTGGAACTTTTATAAGTGGGGCGTTCATTCATTCTTTGGCATTGTGTTACTGGTAGGCGTCCACATTATGCTTACAAAATGAAATTCCAAATTCCACTTAAAATGATTATCATAGAAGTTTTGTATCATTCGAAAGAACTCTTCATCCTTGTCCACTAAGCATATAATATAGTATTCTAGCGTCCAACATGTGCGATATATAAGGTGGCTGATTGTCCCTATAGATTGATGTTTGATAAGAAAAAAGCCGAATTTTTCGAAGGACCTAGCATTGTGCACTACACGAAAATTGATCTTGTATGCATCTCCAATATGGCTTTGAACTACCTCCCGTCATAAAATCATGGATGAAAAACAGAAAGGACACTCCTTATGGAAATGTAGAATTATTTTTTAGCGATCTAATATTAGTTAATGTACTTGTAGTTCTTTGAACAAAAACAGGACATACTGAACTCAGCGGTCTACGCTGCTTTGAAATGCATTTTAATTAGAAGTGTTACTCAATGACTAGTTTGTGCAAGACTTTTCATATACGCTTTTGGAATGCGAAACCTTTAGATATTGGATGTTATGCTCACATTTTGAGGAGTAAAACTTGCAAAGCAGCAGCTGCGTTTTTTCGCCAGAACTAGAAAGAAAAAACCTTCACAGATATTTTTCTGATCACTTTAGAACTTAAAATTATTATCGCTAGTCGTTTGAGAATGAAGCTTTCTTCTTTTAGACAATATCGTTTTGTCTGTAGCATAGATTCTTCAGTCTACTCAGAGCAGACAAACAGACAAAAATAGAAGATGAATGGTGCAGGTGAGGAAGAACATCGACCTCACTTGTTCGGATCCATTTAAAAGAAAACATTGAAGATTTATGCAAGTCTCTATATAGCACTCAATGACAACTCCTGACCTACTGTATGGTCATGCAAATCAAGCCACATGAGCTCTGCAATTTTTACAAGATGCAAGATGAAAAGCAGATTTAAGGTATAATCCAATCTGTATTGCGCTCCTAATGCCACTAGTTTTCTTTCCGCTATGAACTTCGGCAAAAAGAAGACAGCTTTATCCTGTAAATGGTTACCGAGTATTTGACAATTTGGGTGAATTTTGGGAGTAGACTCACTTCAGAGCGTGTAAGTTGTTAAATTTGTTTTCCAAATTTATTGTCTTGTTGTAACATTATGGCACAGTTTCCATCACTTGAGATTGCAGAGTTCGAGGGAAAGGCATTGAAAAGGCAGAAGAAAAATGTAATGAAAGTAAAACAATTAGTTTAACAATAAGACAACCGGATAGTATGCAACACCATTGCAAAGCTTTTCACTACTTCGTTTTTTTTTTCAACCTGTTATAGCTCAGCTAATTGTTTTAACAAAATTTTGAGCTATTGCGAATGAGAACATCAGTCTTGTTTATCTAAAATAGAGCTTTTTGGTGAGAAAGAGTAATGAAAGTTTCCTCCAGAGCGATATTATTAGGTTGCAAAGAAAATTCCCGGGCACTTTTGGAAATTTTGTTTTCAAACAGATTTTTTTGGCGCTCGGTCGGACGACACCAAGTTTTTTATGCTGTTCAGTAGAAGGAAGCCTAGAGTTCTCAACATTCTGATTTTAATCAATGCCAATACATGTTTGATCTGCACATCAAAAAGTAAAATCTTTTCGACCATAAAAATTTCACAATTTTTCTTTCTACGGCCATTTTTTGTGCAGTTCAAAGAATTTCGTCCACATCATAAGTGATCTAATTGAGGAGCCTGTTATCTTGTGATCCGCAGCTGCATTTGAGTTTTGCGATTTGCACTCAGAAATTACAAGCTGTCAAACTTGCCTCTGACTGCATCTCTTTTCGCAGCTGGCGTCTTTTCTGCAGGTATCGGCACGACTGGATGATGGGTTTGAAAGATGTGTAAGGCATTACTCCAACGATGTTCGCAGTAATCAAAGATTTGGTCCACCCTATGCAGAACGACAAGACTTCAAAGTCACTTACTCGAAAAATGCATTTTTGGGGGCAAAATTTCGAACTTTTTGGAAAAAAATTTTTTGCAGGTGGTCCTGCAAAAACATGAATGGTCCCCATAACAGCTCCAGCAGACCTCTATATAACTACAGCATTTGGGCTTTCCAACTCTCATCCTGCCTGAGATAATCCTGCACTTTTCGCGACGATCTTTTTCCTTTCTGCGCATGCTGGTGTGCTGCAGTGAGGTGCTGAAAAGCCAGCAAGACAAATATATGTTGTAGACAAAATTGTCTTTGCAATGAAGTTTGTAGCTTCAAAAAAAGGATCAATTCGCTTGAAGTTACAGCGATTTGAAAAAAAAATTTTCGGAAGTGCCCGGGAACTTTCTTTACAACCTAATAGATAAGCTAGTAATGGAGCATATTTCTAAGCAATTCTCATTCATTTCACTTCCGCTTTGAGAGGCTGAGCAATTCTAGCAGCAGTTTATAGTCAAGTCTGTTGTTCTTGACCATGGGACCCAGTCATCGAAAGATGTTCAGCACAGAGCCTCTTTATATATAATCAAAATGTCCTATCCAAGTTGTGCAGAGCGTAAGCGGCTCATGTCATGGAGAGATGGCTGTAACAGAGTGCACACAGAAAGCGGTGTTGGAAACTTACATCAATTTGATTTGCTGGCACTTTCATAAATGCATGAAGTCGTCAAAGCCACAGCATTTTTAAAATCACGACTCATACAAAAAGGTCAACCGAGTTCGCAACACGATGAAAATTCGATAGATAGCGATAAAGAGGTGCTAGGGTTGTTGAAAATGCTGCAAAACTTCACAATGAAAACCGTAGAATGTTCTTGAAACTGCTCAGCGTTCTTCTGATGCTTCACCAAAATCTGACCACTTGTCGATATGAAGAGCACCGTCCACCCCAGATTGAGTCTTGAGCTCTTAGCAGCAAATACTAATACCCCCCTGTCAAGCCATTGCCCAAACAATGGCGGAAATTGTCGCTTCAGAAGCGAGAAAGTCGCTCCAGAATGAAGATGCACGAAGAGTTCTAGCGGATCCCCCCCCCCCTTCCCCCCTCCCCTCTCCCCCAGTGATACCCGCCCATCCGTGCTCGCCCATCCGATCACTGTGAAACTCGAGAACTTGAGTAGACAGTGCCTCCGAGTGGCACACTTCACGCGATCCGTCCATTTCCCCCGACAAGGCAGTTGTTACGAGTCCATTCTATGCCAATCATATTGCATTTGGCTTGTGATAGTTATCCGACGCGACTAATCGCTAACTCTTATCACAAGCGAATTGCGGGTTGATCGGCATGCGATGGATTTGTAACAGTTGTTTTATCGAAAGAATAATGAAGCGATGAAATCGTCTTATGTATTAGGTGGGTCCGAAAGTTCGTGCCGTTTAGATCTACCCTTAAATTATTTAGAATAACGATAGACAAACACTTTAAACATGGTTCTATGCATAAATTCTTTTGTGTTTCAGTAGTGATGCTTTTGTTCGGGTTCCTTCAATGTTCTTTCGAGTAATCGTCACAATCCCATTCAAAATACCCTAAATTTAGCTTTCTTTGAAATTTTCGTTCTGCACTTATGAAAAGCTTCAATGCCATTTGAATAGAGTAAACAAAATGTTATAGAACCCAATTATTTGGCACTGATAGCTGGATTTTCAGTATTTTTGAAGACAGGTTTGCAAGTCTTTACATTTGCGAAGTGGTAAAATATAAAATGCTTCAACACTAGAACTTTTTGCGAATCGAAACTCTTAAATATCGAATATGATGAAACAGTAATTTTAACAAACAAACGGGTTTCTGTCGCCTCGAACATTGATTTCTAAACTTTTCTGGGGCAGCTTAAGACGCATCAAAAAGTAGAATTATGGCAATTTTTTCCTTGAGGCCTTTACGGATCACAAAGAAAAAAGATCTATCAAAAAGAGGAAAAGAAGCGGCATCCAATGGCACCGTAGCTGTTTGCCGCCTTATGTTCAACGAGGTTTGGCATAAACAAATATCAAATCAGCATCAAAAGGATCAAAATAACAATTTTAGAAACTTCGAAAAGCCAGCTATCGATACCAAAAAATTTTATGACATTGCCTTTTCTTTATTTTGTCTAATTGTTATTGATCCATCTAGAAGTCCATAACAAAAATTTGAAAAAAGCAAAAGATAGGGCAGGTAAAAGTCGTGGGTTAAAGATTTTGACGATATTTCAAGCGAGCATCAAAGGAATTTGAACAATAACAGCACTGCTGGAAAGAGGAAGAATTTCTGCATAGAACACTTTTCAAAGTGTTTGTCTGTCTTCGAAATGAATGATTTGAGAATAGGTCTAAAAAACCGCAAATATTCGGACCCATCTAACATATGTCCCGGCCCTCTACAGTTGACCCACCGACCGTAATTAATTTGCCTCAATGTCAAAGCAGCTCTACAAAATCGCGGCTAAAAGCTGTAGATTTTTTACGATGTTTGCTATTTTCCGTTGTTTGAGGTCCTCAATCAAAAACGAAATCTGTCATATACCACTATAGACACACAAAATCGCGCTACTTATGCCATTTAACTGGCAATTTTGTATTCTGAATTGGTTTGCTCAGCATTAAATCAAAACCACAAGTGGATGCAAATCCAGCGCAGATGAAGCAACCAATTTATTAGGTTGATTCATAATTTCTGCACCAAAATAGATACAGACCACAATAATCCTATATCCCAAGTGGAATTCGATATGTCACTAGATAGAGTAAACCTAGCTCTACAAGATAGTGCTCAAATCCTGCACCAGCTTTGTCCCATGCGAAGTTTTGTGCCGAAAACTGAAAAAAAATCCATGCGTTCGAAAACCTTAAGACCAATCAAAACAGAATTGTAACTTCGTTCAAAAAGCTCCTACAGAATTTCTTTTTTGCTCACGCGTAGACATTCTACGTAAAACATTTATCTATGCGGTTGCTGTATTTTTTTCCTTTAGACGAAAGAAAACGAAGTTTTTCATGTTTTTGCCAAATTAGTGCTGAGATGTTCTAGCACCCAAATTTTTCTTGCCTAGTTTTATTAAAATTTGATATTTTTCGTAAACCAGCTGCTACAAAGAGCTGAAACTTCACATTCACGCTTCTAAGGTCCTTTAGTATACAACTGTCAGTGCTAGAACATCTCATCAGCATTGTTTTGAAAAAAACATTAAAAACTTCGTTTTCTCAATTTTTGGCTGAGAGAAAAATACAGCAACTGCATAGAGACGTGTCTTATACGAGATGACAATGCATGAGCAAGTTAGAAATTTTGAAGGATTTCTGAACGGACCAATTTTTTCTTGTTTTTTTTGGGGCGCTTGGATCTTTTTCGTTTTTGGCTTCAATCTTCGCTTGGATCAAAGCTGCTGCAAATCTTTAAGCACTATATTGTGGAGCTAGATTTGCTCTATCTAATGATTTATCGAATCCTAGTTGGGAAATAGGATTAATGCGGACTATTGCGGTTTGTACCTATCTTGGTTCAGGAATCATGCATCAGCCTAATATTTTGAATGCCATGCCAAAATGCTTTTGGCAGTGAAAGGCTTTTTGAAGAGAGGATTCGCTAGGTTTTCTCGTCGAATTATGCAATAGCAGACTAGAAGTTTACGAACACTTGATCGCAATTTTTCGGACTTCTTGGTTTATAAAAAACATCATTGCCTCATGAACATGTACGGAGTAAAATATATTGAGGATATCCTGAGTGAAATGCGCCAATATTGCAATAGCTTCTTTTATAAAGCAAGTTAGGTGGAATCGCGCACTCGCTCAAACGTAGTTGAGTGTAAAAGTGCAACATATTGTGGCGAATGCTTGACACGGTGTTTGTTTAAATTGAGGTGAAGAAAAACTATCCTTATCGACTGCACCATCATAATCACCATCAGAATTCAAACTGGCTCATAACCAAAGAAGAAATCATTGTTAGCTAAAACTGCAATCGCACATGGACAGCTATGTGCAAAATTAGCAATAATGAAAAATGGAGAGCAAAACTGCAAAAAGAAAAGCTCGCTTTCCAAAGCACTCAACAGTAGTCCTATCACATTATGTTTTCTCGGATATCTATTTTTAAAGCAAGAGTTACCAAAAACGGTAAAAGCGGTAAAAGGTAAAAGCGCATGTTCACCACGATTCATAGTGATCATAGTCATCTTACCAATAATCTGTGCCTGTAGTACTATGACTTTTTAGATTTGATAACGCTCTCGGGTGAGAATTCGCTTTTTCAAAGTTTAATGGCATCTTTTATATAGGTTGTGTTCAGGCAATTCATGGCAAACGCAGACTGGACGCTCTTTCGTCAGACCAAGGTAGTTTGCGCAAGGGAGAGACAGCACGGCAAGAGGAGTGAGAGTGTAGCTATTACAAATTTCAAACAAAGATTTTGCAAAATTAGGGCACTAATCCCTATTCAGCGCATTGCCTTGATCTATAACGTCCAATGATGAATAATCACATTAAAATGTCCGATGATGAACAGTCAAAAATATGTTTTTTGCTTTCAAAAGTTTGTTAAAGCATATAAAAGTGTAAAACGGAGGCTTTGTTCTACTCGTTTTGCGCCTTCCTCTGCGGACACTTTGCGTCTTAAATTAGTCGCTATAAAATAGTCCGAGAGGAGCAAATCATATCGCCACCTTTCAACTAACGTTCTTTTACTTTTTTAGGAGAAATTCCAGTCTTGTATTTTGGTTGCTTTCGCAATGGTTGGCAAAGGAGGGTTCACAGATTCGTATGTGCTATTGGAACAACAGAGATGCGACACTTCTAATAAGTCTTACATGTTTACAGCAGATTGATGAGTCTCGTCTTTAAGCTTTATCCCTTAGTTTATTATATATTAAAAACAATACACAGTAGCGAACGAGTCTTCTTTCGATTTTGGGTATTTCCTTCCTCGACCTCATAGTGCACAACCCAATCAGTGTTGCATAGCCCTTTATAAACATAGGACGTTGGGAGGATCTATATGTACGGGACCAGGACTCGGCACATGTGGCTTACAAGCAAGCTGGATATCGGTTTTGGGACAAAAAGCAAAGGGGGTTTCGTTTTTTTTATTTACTTATTTATTTATAAGTACACACGAGGTGCATCAAAAAGAAAGAACACGAAAGAGAAAAAATCAGAAAGAAGCACGAGGCCAGTCAGTCCTTATCGTCAAGGCAAAGTAGATTGAATCACTAGGTAGATAAAAGATACGAAGCTCTAGACCCCTAACACAAAGGAACAAAGAGCGTGTACTATGTCAGAAGACATCTCAGAAATCTTGCACCTTCAAAATAATTCATGATGAACCCATTTTTGGGTGCCAGCGAGCCCCCCCCCCCCCCCGTAAGAGCTATTGAGTTGTCCCATAAGACTTTTCATTTCTAAGTTTTTGCTATAATAAGTCACACACTTCTTATTCTAATTAGACATCAGGACACCGTTCGATAGAGCAAAGCAAGCTCTATAAGATGGCGCCTATGCTTTTGCACAAGCTGTGGTCCATCTCGAGTTTTAAACCAAAATCTAAAAACTTTCGGATGCCCAGAAAACCAAGAAATTTTCATATCTTCGTACAAAAAATCCTACAGACCTTTAACTCGCTCACGCATATACATTCCACATCAGACATTCATATGTGCTGTATTTTTTTTATCACCTAGAAATCAAGAAACCGAAAATTTCCATGTTTTTACCAAAGTGATGCCGTGCTGTTCCCACACAAACAGTTGTATACTAGAAGCCCTTAGAAGTCCTACCGTAGATTTTTGGCTCTCTATATGCTCTGGTTCACGAGAAATATCAAATTTAGCTTTTTTCACTCGGGTTTTTCACGCTCAAATTAACATATTAGGTTGATTCATAATTAATGCACGTTTTCTATACTTCAACTTTCAACCGAGATAATTCTTTTTTGAAAAGACATTTTCAGGCGCAGTAAAAACTACTGTAACCACCAAATCAGTGGCTATAAAACAGATACTTTTGCGTGACTGTATCTATTACAAGAAAGAATTTCTGGCCTGAAGATTGCCAACAACATTTTTCAGAAGCCTCTACTTTGAGAGAGCATAACTTATGTTTAAATGAAGTAGGATAAAGCAGACTTCGCTCATCGTGTAGCTAAAGATCTCTTGAGCAGTAATGCCAAGTTTGGATTTTACGGAACATTTTTGAAAGGAAATATCGCGAAAAAGTCGAAAGTACTCACTTTTTTTCTGGCATCTCGGCGGGTTCAAAAATCGGTCAATTTTGAAATTATTTCATTTTTCTTCGCTGGAAAGTAAGAAAACCCTAGCGCTTTTCTATCATCAAATGAGCTAGGTCTACCCTTGCTGGATAGTGCAAAAGATCTGCAATCGCCTTTTGCTACAAAGTTTTATAAGGCACGGAAGGGCCGCGACAATCGTTTAAGTTCGCAATTGGATTTCTCGGCTCAGAATCGACGGAAAATTTTTTTAAAATAGCGTCCTGTAGCACAAAGTTACGTAGCGAGGTAGCGCGCAGCGCGCTTAGACGCAGACGAGCAGCGGAGACAGACCAGAGCCGACGGGACATTTGACTCTGGTCGTAGATCTCCGCGGGGTTTCGTTGAAACATCATATATCATTTTGATCATTTCGTGACACGATGAGGAGAACTGACAACGTCCCAAGCGTTGAAAATCACTCATCAACGAGATAGACCTGCATTTTCGTGCGCGAATCTCTGCACAAGATTTAAGCACAGTTTCTCGTTCTTATTCAACTCCAATAGCTTTCCTAATTTTCTGAAACTCGATTTTGTTCAAATGAGAGGTTAACTAAGAAATTTTATTCTGAATTCCGGCGAAAATCCCACAAAAACCTTTTTTTAAGGTAAAAAAGGCTATGAAAACGCAAATTCTCGGCTTCGCTAAGATAAGCTAAAGACATTCTCCCCTATATTTTTTCATTAACATTCGTTCCGATATAATCAGGATAATAACATCCGGGGCAAAGCCCCGGATGACTTGTTTTTTTTTGCAGGTGAAGGTTGTGTCCCCTCATAGCCTCAAAGTGAAGGTTACCAGAGTACGTGGCTCTATGTATCGTATGCCAATGCTGGAGGTATCATTGCGAGATCTTGCATTCCTGGTACCAAAAGTATCCTTATAGATGGTTGACTGCATACCGTGCTTCTCTTCAAGCTGTCGCTCTCCAAATGCGAATACTTTGGGCTTTTATACGATGGCAAGACATGAAACCGGAAGATGATGTAGGTCTCGTTTGAAGACATGCGCTTAATTAGCTTTTTGTGTTTCAGCAGGATCCTGATAGGCGTATTGTGAGCCACTTCCCGGATCGCGACGAACGAAGGTAGATAACAACACACAAGGAATATGCACCACCGTGTGTTATGAGCGGTGCGCTTTTGTCATAGTTTTCACTTTTCGTTTTCTTTCATTTTCATTTGTATGTTCAGCGTTCCATGAAACTAATTGATTGAATGATTGCGAACGGGTCTGCTGTTTATAAATAGCAATTTTTGTAGGTACCGTATATCTATAGAGGTGCTGCCTCTAGATGATGAGAAAGAGATTGAAGAAGAGGAGGACTTATCCTGGACAAGTGGGGAACGTGCGGAAAGAAGGAAGAGTGGGTTTTGAGCAACTCCACTCTGTTAGTCATTTCAAGATTGTAACTTATAGGCACAAGAAGAAAGAGACCCGCACATTCGTCTGTACAGCGAGTCAGTCATTTGAAGGAGGAGCGGGTCGATGGGGTTGACCTCAAGTTGCATGAGATATAGTTAGTGCGAAATCTTCTGTTTTTTTTTGCTCTTCAACTTCCATGCACATATCTTCGCTTCTCTTTTTAGTGACCATTGGAAAGGATATAATGAAAAACAAGAGGCGGAAAAGAAAAAAAAATCAAGCAGCCGCGATGCAAAGAATTCAGCCTGCATGTCCAACGATCAAAACGCGTGGGTATTGGTTACTATGTAATTGATATTTCTGCTAGCAACAGTATTTGTAGAAACTTCTACCCCGTCATCGCTCACTGCGAATGTCAGGAGAACCACTTCCGTATAAGATTAGTCGAGATAGCGTCGACGTCTACGGACATTGCTGGAACGTCAACAGAAGCGAATCATGCGGCGAAGGTCAGTGATATCGAGAGGTGCTTTGTAGTTGGCTGTTTTACATCTTTCCCGTCCATGCTTGTGCTTTATAGAAGGAATTGGTAAACGTGGTGCAAGAAGCTGCTGATGCTGCGGAAGCCACGGAAAAAGGGAAAGCTGTGGTAGAATCCCCCCCTCCCCACCCCGTGCGTTCCCCCCCCCCCCTTGCTGCCGGACCAATTGTCGTTGATATCACTCCAAAGATCTGTGATCTAATTTCATTCGTTTTTCTTTGTTATGAATGCATTTTTTTTGCTTTTTTCTCAAATAAATCTTGATTCTTGGGTAAAGTGTTCACTGCGCAATCACTGGGACCAATTTTTGGGTCAAAGGGGAATTGTTTTGGAAAATCCCTTTTGACAACCCTGCCCCTGGACACCACTAGTGCAGTAGTAACTGTCGGAAAACTGATGGCCGACCTTAACAGTCATTTCGCGTTCTGTAAGTAGGACCCCAACCATGACAAAAGATTGCCACCGATACCACTCTTGCTCATTTTAGCTAATAGCTTCTTATGGCAAACTTTATCAAAGGCTTTTGACAGATTCACATAAACTATATCAACCGATTAGCCTTCACTGGTTGTCTCATCTTCTTTTTAAGATAGGAAAAGAGGCGTTTAGATGATACTCCCAGAGCAGGCTTTCTTTCACGATAAGATAGATATTCTCTCATGTAATGATCTATGTTGGCACAAACTTTCTTGTAACATGGATTAACGAAACGATCGGGTAGCTGCTAAAAAAGTTCTTGCTTTTGCGCTAGTAAGCCTCGAATGTGTGGTGGCAAACCAAGAAGATGAGTGTAACAAATATACTAAAAGCTTCACAAACAATTTTGCAGAATCTCATATATAAAGCTGAATGTCTGTTTGTCTGTATGTCTGTATGTCCGTATGTATGTACGTATGTTCCGAATAGAAAATTCCATTTCTGAACCGATCGGGACCAAACTTGGCACACATACACTTCGGGCCCCGGCGGGTGTCATAGGCTACTTTTCGTATCGATCGATATCGATTTTATCGATTTTTTGCAAAATTTGAGCTACGGGGCTGGGAGTTGGCAGAGGGGTGTAATCGAGCATGCCGATTACGAATACAATATTAGTTTTTATAATTCGTGCATTACTTTTATCGATTTTATCGATTTTTTGCAAAGTTTGAGCTACGGGGCTGGGATTTGGCACAGGGGGGGGGGGTAATCGAGCGTGCTGATCACCATTGTGGGGGTGATCAGCATGCTCGATTACACCCCTCTGCCAAATTCCAGCCCCCTAGCTCAAATTTTGCAAAAAATCGATAAAATCGATAAAAGTAATGCACGGTTTCGAAAACTAATATTGTATTCATAATCGGCATGCTCGATTACACCCCTCTGCCAACTCCCAGCCCCGTAGCTCAAATTTTGCAAAAAATCGATAAAATCGACATCGATCGATAACGAAAAGTGGACTGTGACACCCGCCGGGGCCCGAAGGGTATGTGTGCCAAGTTTGGTCCGGATCGGTTAAGAAATGGAATTTTCTATTCGGAACATACGGCGGAGCCGGGTAAGCCAGCTAGTCTTTCATAAACATCAGAGGATGAGATGTAATCATCAAAAACAGAAAGCCAGTCAACTCCAAAAAATAATTATTAAGAGAAGAATAGTCAACACTTTAAAAATCGCAATGGAATTGAAGGGGCAAAAGAGTACATAAAGTCTATTTCGAAAGTAACATTCTATAATCCGAGGATCCAAGAGGTGGTAATGAGCTCATACGCGAGACAGCCAAGGAGGACGAAAGTAAGTACCACGTCAAGAGTGTTTACACTATGGGTAGAGAAGGAAACATATTGTTTTAGACCACAATTATTCAAAGAGTTTTTGTGGACGAAGACACGCAAAATTGGTGACTTTTTTTAGTCGACGTTTCGTTTTTAGAAGAATTTTTGAGAATTTTTTAGAGAATATAGTATAGAGTCAAAGGGAACTTGGTAAAAATTCCCAAAAGTCAAGGGGGATTTCGTTTTTTGCTCATCTAGCCACCTCTTCCCGACCCCATACGAGGCTGGTAGACCCTGTGAGTGATCGGCGTTCAACTGACAGAAAAGAATTTCTTCAGACTGGTAGTTTTGAATGAATTGTAAGCTTACTTACAAGGACATTCAATGCTGATTCAAAATTGTTTGAATATCTGCCGAGCTCTTTGCCTGAAGCGCAAAATGACTCAGAATACAAGATTATAAAGTGCAGTTCAAAATCATACCATCCCTTATTCTGGAGTTTCGGGACTTTGAATCGAAAAACCGTTAGTACTGCTTGAAAGACTATGCACTTAGTCTTCACGCTCTTTTTTGCAACGACACCTTGACTACCCCCTATTATGCTTTAATTCCAGAAATAAATTTGGAATGGGAGTTCAGCTTTGGTATTTTGAGGCAAGCCTGTTGAAAATGCAGAAATTGCAATAAAAATCAAGGCAACATCTCTTAAGAAAATTGATTTTTTCGGCATTTTTTCTCAAAAATCGTAATTTTCACAAAAGAGCTCGATCAGCACAAACTCTGCACTTAGAAAGAAGAAATCAGAAAACTCATGATGCTGGATGTTTGGATCTTGTTCCACAGTATTTGATTTAGCGGGCTTGCCTCAAGATACCAAACCTGTAGTGATTTCCTTTTCCCATTTTTACCTCTACAACTAAAACATAGTAGAAAGTAATTAGTCAGAAAGAGCATAACTCTTAATAAAATCAGTTCCAAGCGGGAACGTTTTGAGAATAAAAAGTTATGATTTTTTTTCGAAAATGGTGCGACAGAACGTGTATTTCCAAGTGTTCTTGGTAGCATTCGATGCAGCATTTCATTCTCTTTCCAATGGTCATAAAATCATTGCAACATAGAATATGACTCCTAAAAAATTACCAAAATCCGCTATCCTGCTTTTTGGGGTGCTCAAGTTCCACAAATGTTTTAAATTTTCATATCAACCCTCGAAAGAAGTCCAACTAATTGATGAATAAAGCAAACTATACAAACAGCATAATTTTTCTACTTTCTACAGCTGCCTCGTCATTTTTGTGTAGGTTTTTGGAACCACAGACTTTCAGCAGGCTTGCCTCAGACACGAATGCATCAAACACGAGTAAATCGGTTTTCGAAACTTGCAAAGGTGAATTATGGTTTGACACTAATTTTACAAAGCAAATGAGCATTTATCGCTCAGAATAGCAACTTTCGAAAGTTGGAGGTATAGCCAGGGCGCCTTGGAAATCCTGAATTATGATGATTTTATTCCGGCAAACTCTATGAATCGGAAACAATAAATACCTGTTAGAAAGAGGAGATAAAGCTGGTCGAATGACATTAACCGGTTTGTCAGTCGTCTTCTGAGGTTGTTCTCTGTGGTTTGAGTTGGTTAAACATGGGGATTGATGAAATCAAAAAATTGATTTTAGAAATTCTGCGAAGCAAGCTAAGGAAGAGAGAAAAAATGACTCGTGTCTTATAGGGTATGCTAGGTCTACCCGTTACTTGTGCTTCTTCGGGGAATCAGTGCAAATCTAGACAAATAGCCGAACTAGCGGCCATGACAAAAAAGCATGAGTCGCGATTTTTCTTAGTTTTTCAAGAGCTCTCTGGACATCATGCAATGTTTTCAAATTTTTTTGGAAGAGGATCAAATACTGCATCGAATGCTTCCAAGATCTTTCAGATATCTTTGTTCTTTCAAATGTGGCGCTTCTATTTTCGGAATTACCTAATAATTGACAGCTTGGTATTTTTTTGACAATTTTAGGATTGGCCGTGTCTAGGCATTTAGCTAAGAAAAACATCAGCTCAAATTTTTTCATCCAAAATTTGCAGAGAGAAAGGCCCAGCAGGCATGTCAAAAATTCCATGCTGAGCCTAGAATTCTGGTGTGTCGTTTATTCCCAAAGATCTGACTCGGGATCAAGGGCGCGTAATTGTCATCGAAAAAAAAACATGATTTGCAAGGAAATCTTAGATCAGTCTGAAAGTTGTGTCAGTTTTTTAATGATCAGCAAAACCCATACAGCAAGAATAAACGAACACTTCAAGTTGCACACGATGCAGAACTTTTTTCCCCCTCCAGTTGCCCTAATCCCAATGTGATGTGTTGGAAGGATACAGGGATAACTGCTGGAAATTACAATCCTTCTTTTCGGCCATGTCCACCTTTCGCTAGTTTTGGAAATTTTTATGTGATTTTGGGGGAGCTCTCTCAGATAACCGCCGAGGGCAGGCGGCCATGCGAATTTTGAGCAAGCGCGCACCGGAAAAATAGTTCGTTGAATTTTTGCGGCCCGCTTGCAGAAATTTGGAAGAAAGTTGGCGAAATTGAAGACGAAGAAGAACAATCGCGGTTTCTTTATGGATTAGCTGCGGCGCAGTGGCCGCATTCTCGCGGACTTTCCGCGAGAATATGCAAAAATTTCGAGGGCCGCATGGTCCTTTGTGGAGGACCGCGCAACCCCCAAGTACTTTCCGCTCAGAGAAAGTGCCTCAAACTTGAGTAATTAAACCAACGGTGACACCTCTGCCACACAGAGTCTTACCTGCGCTCGACGTACGCCCGAAAATGCCTAACGAGGGAAGGATACTTGGTGACCGTGGCCTTTTGCAATGAGATGCATACCACTAGATGCACCTTGAAACGCTGATTCCAAATCTATGTTCACTATCTGCTGTGCGACTCTCTGAACGAAATTATGGACTTTTTTCCCTATCGCTTTTACGAGATTTAGCCAGTCAGAATCGTCAGCATCAACGCTTTTTGGACTCCGATTTATCGGAGGCAGTTTTCTTGAGCTTAACGTAAAGCTTTACTTTATTTGGACGCTCTTTTGTAGTGCGTAAGCGAAGATTCTAACGATATTGGTGAAAACTGCATCGCAAACAGTGCCAATTTTGGTGGAAAGAAATGTTCATAACTTCTTTCGGAAGAGGGCACAGCAGATACCGAAAGCAGATTTGGAATCAGCGCTTCAAGATACATTCAATGGTGTACGTTTCATTTCAAAAGGCCGCGGTCACCAAGTATCCTCCCCTTGTAAGAAGAGTCCGAGCGCTTGCTGAAAGTTTGGCCAGCGCTCGCTGAAAGAAATTATTTGCCGAGCGCTTGCAAAAAATGCTGTATTGCTGCCCGCTGGCAGAATATGCGACCGTAAAGGAAGTGCCGCTCGCTGAAGGTTTGGCCACGCCCCAAAATTCTGCTGACCGCAGAAAAGCGCGAGTTTGCGGACCTCCTGCCCCCGGCGATTGTCTGAGAAGTAGGGCAAACCGTTTGCCAATTAAGCAATTTTTCTTCATTTTTTCAGCTACACTTTTAGATTTTTGTTAAGTAATTCTTTGAAAGCTTGGAATTTTTGAAAAAAAAAACGCATCTGTTTATCAAGCATTACAAAATTTTGAAATTAATGAGGTTTTAAAAATCGATGAAATACAAACCAAAGGTGCCCTATCTGCTGTTACTGGAGTTTCCCCAAGAGCCTCATATAAAAATTTTGAACATCAGCGAAAGTTACTGTGAAAACGAAGAATGCATTTTTTAGCAATTTTCCAGCATACGCCGCCGTTGAATTTGAATGTTATCTTGAGGATGGTGCGTGGGACGCATACCTTCGATAGTCAAGAGACAGAGGCTGGAAAATGATAGTTGTTTGAGTTCCTGCCCCCTATAAAAAGTGAAGATTGTTTCAGAAAAATAGATGGAAATTTGAAAACATGAATTGAACCAGAAAACTCGAAAAATTCATATAAAGCAGAGGTGCGCACATTACCAATTTTGAAACCTCAATTTGGTGGTTTCCTACGCAAAGTTCGTCTTCAGGACTGCCGGTTAAATTGGGTGGCAACAAGAACGATTTAGAGAAATTTGGGGAAAAATTTTCGAAAACCTCCTGTTTCTTCAATTCAACTCTTTTCACTCGGCTTTTTTGTGTATTCGATAGGACTTGTTTGTGTCTATGCTGTAGACAACGTCGCCGAGCATACTTTTTTGATTATGCCGGTTTTTTTCATGAAAATTACTAAAAAGTGCGTTTTTCTTTACCTTGTTTTCTTTCAGTGCTTTTGCAACGAATTTTCTCCAGCTTGGACGATACTTGCTCAGAATGATGAGCGGAAGAATCCAAACAACGTCGCAGGATACGAAACGACTATGCGGGTGTAAAAATTCAAAGGAAGCATCAAAAATCAGATTGGCGTCGATGTGCAACATAACTTTTCAGACATGTTTAACATGTTCAATTCAACTGTTGACAAGTTTTTCTCTTTCGGTCTCCCAACTACCGCCATAGCAAAACAGCCCTTTTCAACTGGAAGAGAACTTCGTTCTTGTTGCCACCCAATTTAACCGGCAGTCCTGAAGACGAACTGTGCATAGGAAACCACCAAGTTGAGGTTTCAAAATTCGTGATGTGCGCACCTCTGCTTTGTATGAATTTTTCGAGTTTTTTGGTTCAATTCATGTTTTCAAATTTCCATCTATTTTTTTAAACAATCTTCACTTTTTATAGGGGGCAGGAACTCAAACAACTATCACTTTCCAGCCTCTGTCTCTTGCTATCGAAGGTATGCGTCCCACGCACCATCCTCAAGATAACATTCAAATTCAACGGCGGCGTATGCTGGAAAATCGCTGAAAAATGCATTCTTCGTTTTCACAGTAACTTTCGCTGATGTTCAAAATTTTTACATGAGGCTCTTGGGGAAGCTTCAGTAACAGCAGATAGGGCATACCTTTGGTTTGTATTTCAGATTTCTCAAAACATAATTTTTGAAGTAGACATTTTTCATCTCCCGCCTATTCTAATCTAGTAGAATATGGAATGGAAAACAGTTCAGGAATTATTCGATGCCTTTTTTCTCCTTTTAACACTTGTCTTTCTTTGGCGAGACACACGAAATTTACGGGGAAATAGCAATGTTTCCCAATCTCACGAGTGCACACTGACATATCCTATGTTTTAAAATCTTCATATTTCAAAGCGAAAATCGCTCATTCACTTTGTAAGGTCAGTGATTGTGATAATCGATCTCTAAAATTTCATTAATTTCAAAAATGCTTGATAAACAGATGCGTTTTTTTTTCAAAAATTCCAGACTTTCAAAGAATCACTCAACAAAAATCTAAAAGTGTAGCTGAAAAAATGAAGAAAATTTATTTGGCAAACGGTCGCAAAACATCTTCAAGTACCGTAAAAGTGCGCTCTATCATTTTCTGTAGCGTCTCCCTTGACAAGGATTCTTGTTCTACGTGCATCATAGTCCATAGTTCTTCATCACTCATAACAATTTCGAATGAAAATTTTCCTCTCGTAATTTCTTATCAAGGCGCCGAAGATGGAGATGCCGAAAACGCCATTTTTTGCTACACATAAAACTCTGCTTTGAGCAGTCACAAAACAAAGGTCATCAGGTTTACTTTGAAAACAAAACGCAGTTCTTGTCGAGTAGAATTGGCTCTTTCGGAGGGTACACATATTTTGCGGTAAACCAACCGCTTCACCAGAAAACGACGACAAAAATAACAGCACTACGAACTCATGGAACGACCTCATAATTGGGTGCCTTTTAATTTTGACAAATGCTGGTAAGTATCGAAACCTTCTGATTGAGGTTTATAGATTAACACTATCGTATAGCATTATTTTTATGAATACTCAAAATCAAGGCTTGTCTCTTCAGTTCTTTCGGACTTTGAGCAGCTCCACGGTTAAAAAAACTGGGTTAACAAATATAATTGTGTCGCAATAAGTAAAAGGGCTGTCACCAAATCCGCGATGACCGGGTAATCCCAAAATTTGCGATAGAAGATACAGTTCTGAGTATAAAGAGACATACTACTTATTTTTTATGTCGTAATTGAACGAGCCCACTTTTGACAGTTGGCATTTGATGAAGCTGTTTACCATTTATTTATACCAACCATACAGGTTACCTTTTCTTTATCTCAAAAAAAAAACGGGCCCATGCTTTCTAAGCTTAAATTTTGCCTCAAATATTGAGCTTTTTCAAATAATTTTCCACTGATGAACCTATACACGAACTTCCTGCGCTTTATTTGAATAGTATGCCACATGTTTCAGGACTTAATTACAGCAGCACAATTACGGAGGGAGTTCAAAAAAGTTGGCCTGACCTCTTTGAAGCTCTGCCCAAAAGATTGTATCAAAGTAATGCTGTCAGGACAACATGCAAAGATCGCATCTTGTAGGTGTTTATCATCAATCAAAACGAAAAGCTACAAATTTAGAGAAATTAAGGTGCCCCATTACCTCTGGATCACCCTAAGTTATGGCTTGCAAAAAATGAGGCTACGGAATATTAGGTTGTTACAGTTCTGTCCGACATGAATTATTTGAGTTCAAAATGTCATAACTTCTTTCAAAGTCAACTTTTCTCCAAGATCTTAGTTTCGTTGTGTTGAGCAATTCATTGGCTATCAGATGCATATAGGAACCTGCGAAAATCCGTGTTAAGGAAGAAGTAAGAACTCAAAAATTTCACAGCGTTTTCTTCAAGCCTGTCTTTTTTGACATGGCAATGCTCCCTAATGAAAATTGACAGGCATCTTGTCTACCAATGGATAGATAGAGAATTTGACATAGATTATTTCGCACCATAACAGAGCCCATAGGGTCTGCGCCCGAGAGATTTTATGACCGAACAAGAAATTAGCCACTTTTTGACCTAGCTTCAGCGCATGCGTGCATGCCTATTTACGAATTGTGAAAATTTTACAATTGTCGTAAACGCCGAAAAGAAATTGGTGAATGTGTTGCTAGCCCTTGCTTTACCCTAACACCTCCAACTTTGAAGTCGTCGATTGCTTCTATTCGCAGGAAGTTATAGCTTGTAAAACATTTATACAGGAAATTAATGTTCGACAATAAATATTACTAGCACAACGTTTTCTTCATAAAACTGAACTTATGCGTATGCTAGCATATTACACCCTTATTCCGCAGCCACTTAAAAGAACTTGACTTGAAGGACGCATTGTGGAGATTTCCTCGCAAGAACATATTTCTAGCGTGAGAAAGTACCTCTGCCATTTGGAGATTTTAGGCCTGAAATCTCCTTACACTAAGAAATTTATTGAAATTTTATATGCGTTAGAAAGAGCAAGAAAAGCACTTTTCAATGATACTAATAACACCGCATTAGAGATGAAATCCTCTTAGAAGAGCTGCTTCTAACATAAGGCAAAAAATCGAACAGAACTTATACAACAACCTAATACTTAGCTATTTGATAAAAGACAATCGTTATTGTAACCTAATACAAGTCTTTAAGCATTTGGTTAGGACTAATAGATTTATTCTGGGCTAGTCGCATTTTACAAAAAGTTTTTCTTTTGCTGCGTTTTTTGTGGCAAGAAAGTAGTATAAAAACGCAAATGCCAGCACCCAATCAACACCTACACAGCGGCACAAAGATTCTATATTTTCTGGAAAAGTGCTCTTACGTCGCTTATCTAGCTTCAGCTACTTTCACCACCATGTCAAGGGTCGCATGCATGAACATCTGCCCAGGAGAGAACGCAGCTACAGAAAATCTTCACATACTGAAGCTCCAGAGTTCTGAATGTCACACTATTTAACCATTCTCAAATGTTTTACGCCTATACTATGAACATACTAAATAGTAGCTCACTTTGTTTGAGCAGCTTTTTCCAAATGGCACTATACCCTATAATCCTCGGTGGCCGGCTTTTTTTCTTCAGTCAGGTTTTTGCATTGAAGTTAAAGAAAGCATTTCAAAATTGTACTGACCATCTAATCTGAGAGTGTTAAACATACTTCGAATAGGAACAAATGAGAAGTCTTCAGATCCATCACTAGCAAACCGCACATGCATAGTGTGTATAACTTACGTGGGTTGATAAAACGCCCCATCTTCTTTACATTCAAAATTTGCTTGCATTGATTTATGGACACTTGGAATATCGCCAAATCGCTTCGCGGCTGAAATCGCATGAAGTATGCCCGGCCCCTTGACCGCAACTTTTTCCTACTTCCCATTCTCATTTTATTTGCGCTACACTACTTCGCTAGATCTTTGTCGATATACCTTGAAAGAGCTCACTATTTTTTTCACTCCTATGCAAGATTCCCCTACTTTTCCATGCCACTTCTCACATTGCTCGCTGTTTTCTCGTATTATTCTCACTTACTTCACCTTCCCTCCTATACCTCCCAGCTCCCTACCAAAGTTCAAACAATGAAACTAGCAGATGCAATGAAAAACTTCACGAACGGTTGTTACTTTTGTAATTAACATACTCGCTCATTTTTGCACCAAATTCCAGCTTTATATTCACTACCAGCTTTATAGCTAGGGAGCTTCATATGTGGTGGAAAATTGATAGATCGATAAAAGCAGCCGCTAAGTTTAAGGCTGAAAATTATATTTGCAATTAGCATGTTCACTCACGCTCCGGTATCCACTCATAGCTTCTCAGCTGTTTGCAACGTTGAAAAATGAAACTAGTTGGTAATGAAAATTAACCTACAACAACCGCCCCGAAAGTGTTTGTGTAAGCTGTTTTGATTATTTCCAGGACACAACGCCAATCGCTTCTCTCCCATGAAGCTTCTCTTAGAAGACAACGAACTGATACTGGATCCTCAAGGTACTCCATGCTACTGAGGCTAGGAAAGTGACTGTTAGCCAGAAACATTCGAAAGGGTCTTACGAATTTGTAATCGAGCCTAACGAAAGGAAAAGCCGAACCATTATCAGAACGTAGTATTTGGAATAAAAGTCTTCATTTCATTTAAAACTCAATTTAAATGCGAAAATTGCAACGAAATGCTGCTAAAAATTTCCTCCAAAAATTTTCAATAGAGAACCACTAGATAAGGTGAAAGTAGGTGTTGTTCTTCTACTTTGTAGACGCTACTCACTAAATTACAAAGATGAAGACATTTTGGACTGGAAAATTCAAATACTATGAGCAAAGTGCGCAGTTTAAACTGGATTTGAAACCAATCGATTTCCAAATTTTTATATGTTTTACACACACGAGCCTCCAAAGTCGAAATGGATGAAATTACGCATCGACAACAAAGTTGGTCACTATCACTGTATTTGAGCTTTTAACCGTGACCTGTAATCCTGCTTCCGTTTGATTAAATTGCATACTCTTTGAAAAACCCAAAGTTGAGAGCAAATGTAGGAAAAAAAAACAAACTCTCGTCTTAAAAAAAAGTGTTGGCTCTAAGTTATCTTACACATGAATGATGATTAAAAGCTCATTTCGAATGGGTGCAGTCAGATCCGAAAAATTCATGTGGTCTACAGCCATCACTACGACAGGAAATCTTGTGAGCTAATCGATGGACAGAAATCAGCATGCTCAAACATTTGAAGGGCTCTTTGTAGCTCCAAATGATTCTATAGTAACCAGTTCTGCAAATAAATACGAAATACATCCAAAAATTGTACTAGACCACTATAGTTGATTTAGCTCCAGAATTCGTAAAAAGAGATCAATTGGAAGAGAGATGGAGGCAAAATCAACTTATGAAGAGAGCGCAACCAGAAGACCTTCAAGGCTTTTATTCTTGATCAAGTCTCTGCTTGAAGACGGTTGAATCTCAGTTCTGAAGTTTTTTGGTGTTCTCTCTAATTTGAAGTAAACTGCGCACTTTGCTCATAGTATTTAGTCTTTTCTTCCAATGCAAACTGTCTTCTTCCTTCTACCTAATTATGCCCAACTTTCAATAACTCCTAAAAGGATTGATGTTTTGCAAAATTCAATATTCATGTAAGGTTTTAAACAGAAAAATCTGTTCAATCAAACTATAGATTATTCTGATTACTTTTTACGTAGGGTCTTGCATTGTCGTTGTGTTATAAGAAGCAGTCGGAGATAAAAACGGTGATTGTATCCTACAAGCGCTGCTCGACTTGAGTAATTAGGCTCGGGTTTTTGAGTTCTCGCACTCTCGCGCCGAGTGTGATCTTTCAAAAGTTTTTAATTATACGGACCCCAAATGAAATTTTTTCTCCCTCAAACGGAAATCCTTCGAAACAAAATTTTTTTTGTGAAGTCACGGTAATTAGAACTGAGATATCTGCTACACCCTGATCCCAGTGCGGTTCAAAAATAGAAGCGTTATCTTCTCAGACGCAAAATGCTTTTGGAGCCAGTACGCTTCATCGTTTCTCTGTGGCTCAAGTACTTTAACTAGATTCTAACAACTACGAGATAAAATGATTCTTTTTCAAAAATTTGTTTGAAGCTAAAAAATTCCATGTGTGCTTGTCGAGCTTTTCGGTCAAGTTTCAACCTTACCCCAGAGATATCACAATATGAGATTCTGTAGTCCTACAACAAGCTAAGCACAAAGTGCTTACAAGTTTATAAGATTTTTGTTTGTCTAGGAAAGTTCTGTAGAGCTGAGCATTTGTTTCGGCCATGCAAGCGTCATCCCAGCAGTCACAGCTTTTCTTGCTTTTTGACTCGACTGACTCTATATCAGCCCTGCAAAAGACCCAGTAAATTCAGCACAGATACTACATCATACAAGCAATGCAACTGCCTTATCGCAAATTTTCGGGAAGGACAGAAGCTTAGTTCAAAAGCTCAAAAGTTTGATGATTTTTGGGTAAGATTGGAAACATTGTTGAAAAGGGCGAGTATCAAGGATTTTTCAAGCGATAAATGAATATCTATCGCCCTGACTGCAAAGCATTTTAAGCCGTGGGAAAAGAGTAACGCTTTTCTTTTCAAAATGTACTAGGCTTGGTGAGTAGCAGATATCTTACAAGGGAAGGACCCTCGGTCGAAGTGGGGTTCCCACACGTGATGCGTATCATTGTGCTGGCTTTGGGGCGCTAATAACAAATCCATGTTCCTTAGCTGCTCAATGATCTTCTGGGAAAAGTCACGAGCGATGGTTTACCCAGGATGACCACGGATCGCTTGAGTTAGTGACGCCGAGAAATGTCAGTTGTGGAGGGATCGCCGAGTGGATGACTGTGGAGACTATAGAGGAAGCGGTAAAACGTTCGGAATACCTTATGTTCCAAACATTCTTGCATTTTTGCAAATTATTTAGCGGGTGTCAGGTGTTTCTCTGCCTTAGGGCTCTTCAAGGATACATATCAAACAATACAATCTACAGAACGGAAAAATGTTTGAAGTATTCCGAACGTTTTAGCACTTTCTCTATAATTTCCACAGTCAACTCAACCATTCTTCCACAACTGACATTTCTCGGCGTCGCTAACTCAAGTGATCCGTGGTCATCCTGGGAAAACCATCGCTTGTAACTTCTCTCAGAAGATCATTGTGCAGCTAAGAAACACGGATCTGGCAATAGTGCCTTAAGACTAGCAGAATGATATGCATCACGTTTAAAACCCCACTTCGACTGAGGGTCCTTTCCTTGTTAGATTTGATGCTTTAATCTTGCAAAAAATTTTGACTCTGAAGTCTACTGTCTTGTATGCAAAAAAGCTACATTTGGGGTGTTTGTATCTTATGAGCTGCTGCAAATTTACATTTTGCGCAAAGACATTCCTAATTGACATTTCATTCTTGTGCCGCTTATGTTGTTTTCGATTAAGCTCTTTCACTTACCAATGATATTCTGAGTTGCTTCTAGGTAGTACTAATAACTGACTCTAGAAAGCTTCAAAAGTTTGCAGTAAAAGCTCTTGGAGTTAGCTAAAGTAAAATTGAGCATCAAAGTTCTTAACTCATAGCTACACGAGTTAGAAACTTTGAAAATCCAAGAGCTTCTTAGACCTTTCAGACAAAGCTTACATCTCAAAAAACTTGTAACTGGGAAGTAATGAATTGCTAGGAACTCTAATCAGCACTGCATGCAGAGCTGATCTGTGCAATAGAAAGCTGCGCATTCATCCGCCAATTCATAAACCCGGAATTTCGCTGGACTTTTGAACTCGGTTTAGATTCTTTCTTGAACTGTGTTTTTTGAAATTTAATCCGTAAAAATCTGAAAATATTAGATCGTTCCCAAAGTAAAGTCGCTTTTCTCAAATGGACACCACATCTCGTGGAAGCAAGATTTCCAAGAGCTCTTGGAAGCATTCGACGCAGCATTTCATCCTCATCCTAGTGATTATACTTTTATTGCATAATATGCAATGAGCTCTCGAGAAATTACCAAAATCTACAACTCATGCTTTTTGCCATGGTCAAATTCGGTTATTTTTTAAATTATTGTACCGATCTTCCGAAGAAGTGCAAGTAGTGGGCAGATAGAGCCATAGATGCGATAGGTGGAGAAATTTCTCTGACCCGCTTCACTTTAAAGCCCGCATCTGGCTGACCCCTTCCACCTGAGGTTGAACTAGAATCAAGGCGTAACGGCAGAATCGAACAGCTATTACAACGGCAATTCTTGTTTAAAAAACTCTAGCTGTTCTTTTTCTCAGACATCAGGACTGGAAGAGAGTATGGAAGCAACAGCGTTTTGCTGAGAAAAATGCATGCTTGAGATCTTCTGCGCACTCAAAGTGAGACTGAAGACGAAACATAATCAAAAATCAAAAGCATGTCTGATTCTTTGGATAATTAACATCGTATCAATGAATACACACTGTCGCAAGGAAGAGTTGAGCAAGAGCATAAAATCTGGACTAGCCAGTGATGGATGCATGTTTACTAACAACGACCACATCTCCTTTCACTAGAGAGAATAATAACAAATAAAAGAGCACTTAGATCACTCGTTTCTCAAGCTTTCCAATCATATATGAAAGTTCGAAAGAGACCTTTTTGGTTTGAGAAAATAATTACCCAGAATTAGTTGATATTGTAACTAGATAAAACTGCTCGTATCTCGCTTCACAAAAAAGCTAGGAAAAAAGAGACAGTCCAAGTCGATTCCTCGTGTTCTCAGGTATCGAACGGTATATAAGGTGTTGGTGCACAAAGCTTTCCCTCCGAAAAAGTCTTGTTCCGGCGACCCATAGAAAGCCGGAGCGGGGTGGAGCAAGTTAGTATTGAATATCTCCACCTCATTTTTGAAAGGCCACAAGTTTTCTCACCCAACACCCTATATACCATTAGAAAGTCCACGAAAAAGGGATTCGACATAGGCCGTCTCTTTTTCTCTAGCTCCCCTCTACTTAGAGATACGTGGCATTTTGGCTAAAAACATGTGTGTTTTTGTCAAGAAATTTCTGCGTGAAAAATGAATGAATGTGCCTGATTGTCTAACAGTATCATAGGGCAAGACCTTGCCAATAAATGTAGACCCTCTGCTTTTTTCTATCTTTGTTGTTCCTTTCAAAAATAAAGCACAAGATAATCACACAAAGTTAGCTGGTGAGTAAGCATATAAAATTGCTCATATCTCGCCTCACAGAGAAGCTTGGAGAAAAGAGACGGTCTACATTGATTCCACATGTTTCAAGTCGAATGGTATGTCGACTGATAAGACATAAAGGTTTCCTGAATCAAAAAGTCTCTGTTTGATGACCTTTCAAAACCAAAGCATTGAAAAATTCGTCTTATTTTACCTCTGTACCACAAATCCTCCTTCTTTGCACACCCTAGTCTCGCTCGGCATGTAAGCTTACGTCAGCTTTCACCTCAAGGCCGGTTACCCCCTTCACTTTTCCGAGTCGGAGATAGCCGAAACCCCCTTCACGCAAAGGGGACCCCGCTCCCCCTATCGCATCTATGGATAGAGCGAACACTATAGGATGCGAAACAATTTGCTAAAATTCGGTGGTTCCGATAAAAAATCTATACACAAATTGTGACGAGCTATGGAAAGTAGAAAAAAAATGATGCCGTTTCCTGGAGGACTTCCTCTATCTATGCATTACTTGTACTCCTTTCGAGGGTTGTTACAAAAATTTAAAAAAATGATGATACTTGATCTTCTCAAAAAGCATGGGTCGCAGATTTTAGTAATTTTTCAAAAGCTCATTGATTATTATGCAGTGAAATTACAACTTTCAGAAAGAGAATTGCATCGAATGCTACCAAGATCTCTTACAAATCTTTGTTTCACGAGATGTGGCGTACCTTTGAAAAAAGCGACATTACTTTCGGAACGACCTAATATATATTCAATAATGCAAAATTCGCCTCATTAAGGTAAAAATTGTTCCCTGGAAATCCTTCAGGATGCTCTTCACGGACGTGTAGGTAACGTAGGTGACTTCGCTCATTACGATAAGTTTCAGTGTAAAGTTACGATGCAAAGTTCAAACAAAGCGGGCGAACCGCAACTGCTTCAAAGAAGCTTCCAGACTGATCTTTTTGTAACTTTTGCAATCGTTAGCCGCTTTCGAGCAGGAGTGTACTGAGACTTTCCGTGAAAGGCTTGCACATATTCACGCTAATGGTATAGTCACAAAATTTTTCGAAATTCTTCTATTATTGCCTTTAGCTTTTTTCTTTTATTTTGTAGTTGGCGAGCTTGCAAAAAAGTGATTTATGATTTGGCTTTCGTTTAGTCACTATTTACTACTTCAACCGTGAAGAAAGTCGTTAAAGAAATTTCTTCTATCCAGCTAACTTCTAGCTATTCTTTTCACATGCGAACGACATCGTGGCAAAATAAGGTTTCTTTAAACTTCACTTGGAGAGTCTACCCCCTATGGCATGGATAAATCCTCATCCTTAACGTGGTTCAACAGCACGAAGAATAGCTGTAAAATCAAAAACGAGTCAGTATTACCTTGTTTCATTGGTTTCTTGTTTCGAAACAGCATCACTCACCCAGCTTAATAAATTAGCCTTAAGGCGAAAAACCTAGTTTCGTAGCTATATCGCTTAGCAAGCATGGTACAATAGCCTAAAAACGAAAGCTGGATGGAAAAAAATACCGTTCTGGAATGATATAGTCAGTTCCACTTGCACACAGCTTTGAACTGAGTATGTAAAATTGTCATTTCGTGACGAAATAGTTTGTAAGAAATTTATCTTGCTGTGCGAAAGATGAATTTACCTAAATGGAAGTTATACAGGTACCTGCCAAAAAAACCTCATTTAGTAACGGTCTGCTTATTCAAACCGCTGTATAAAGGAAAATAGATGAAAAAAACGTTGGCAATGGTTTGGCTCACTCCAGGGTAGCAATTTACGAAAAATAAAATCATCAAAAATTGTTTTGCAACAATATCTTCGAAATACCCTAGACAGTAAATCGAATGATAGATAGATTGAAAAAAAAACCTCATGTAGCAACGTTGTTGTCCGTCTAGGTGCAGAATAGAGCTAAATCAATAGAAATTGAAAACCGAAAAAGGAACTTTTTTCTTAATGAGATCGTTTATTCAGCAACTGTAGAATGACAACGAAAAGGAAGCCAGATCAAATAAGAAACATTCTGTAACGAGATTATTTACACAAATCAGAATGAAAAACACCTAAAGACAGCGTTTTTTAGTACGCTTCGGCTGCGCTGCAAGTACAGCCGGCGCGGTCCGACTGCTAACTATCACTATCACTGAAACAGCCTGTATACAAGCTGCCCGTGGCTTTTTGATATTGATACATATTATGACATTCGCCTTGAAGCGCTGATCTCAATGCTATATTCGTTATCTGCGGAACGATCATTCAGAAAAACCATTTCTCCTCCGCAGTGGCGTACTCGGGATTTCCGTTCGGGGGAGGGGGCGACAAAAATTTTTTTCGGATTAAGAGGCGTGGCGTTAGCCAGCCACGTTTAATTACCCAAGTTTGAGTAGTCATGAAACGCGCACTGTTGTCTGCACGAAAGCAGCTCGTGCTGGCGAGGTTTGGATCTATCACGAAGACACCTGCATCGGAAGTCACTCCAGCAAACGCGGAATTTGATGAAGTGACTCACACAAGGCAGGCATGGGATCAAGCTGACTATCGTCTGCAGAGATTTGACCTCGCAAAGAAACAGGTCAATCCGAACATTGCCATGCATCTTGTGCAGGAGCGTTCACCGCAAGACTGTGGCGATAAACGCGTCATCTACTGCGACGGCGGAGAGGCGGACACCTGCATTGGGACATCCTCGCATTTTTATCAACCTCGACAAACCCGGAATCCATACATGCGGTTATTGCGGAAACAGGTTCTACAACTCTCATGTGACCAAAGGAGATGACTTGAGCTTCCAGCATCTGAATTGCTAATCATGAGTCGCATCAGTAGACATAGTAGAGGGAGCCTGTATAAATGAGGGCACTGTCCCGTCAGGCGGAGCGACGCGCCGGGGACTGTACGAATCAGTCGTGTCACATGCATCGGACTATTAAGGATTTTTGTCAAGCTGCTAGGGCGTCCCCCGGAGGCGACGCGCGTCATTGCCCGCATGGCGCGAATAGTGAGCTAGGGCTACCTGCCCCCGGATGAGGCAGGCCAAAGAAGCGAGTCCAGGAAATCCGACTAGCGACGATTAATATAGGAACGCTGACGAGCCGCAGTCGGGAACTATGCGATAGGCTGAAGGAGCGACACGTCGACATCGCATGTGTACAGGAAACGAAATGGAAAGGGAGGCAGGCTAAGAACATCGGCGACGGATATCGCTTATACTACACGGGAGATAGCAGCCGCCAGAACGGAGTCGCGATCGTCGTCAGCGGTAGATACCGCGCGAAGTGACGCGCATTTCAGATAGATTTATGGCGATGAAGATCGAAGCAGATGATGCCACGCTTCGAATAGTCTCGTGTTATGCCCCACAATCCGCACGTACCGAAGCCGAGAAGGACGTGTTTTGGAGGGACTTCGACATCCTGCTAAGGACATTTGACGCTGCAGACTACATCTTCGTAGGAGGCGATCTCAATGGGCACGTTGGCCACGAACACTATGGATTCAAACGATACCATGGTGGAAACGGATATGGTCAGAGGAATGAAGATGGAGAACGCATCCTGGAAGCAGCAGAAGCACACGACTTGGCGATAGCGAATACATTTTTCAAGAAGCGGGAGTCACATTTGATCACGTACGCGAGTGGAGACCGCTCAACTCAGATCGACTACTGGATGCTGCGCCGATGCCACTTGCCGATGGTGATGAATGCGAAGGTTATACCCACGGCGACACATGCATTTGCGCCACAACACCGGTTGCTCGTATTGGATCTTCGACTGAACATCCAATTACGTCCACCAGCCAGAAGGACGACCACAAAGAGGATCAAATGGTGGAAGCTTCCCGAACATCGCCAGCAAGTCAGAGATGCTCCTAGCGACTTGAGGGTGACGACGGATGATAAGGAGTCGATTGAAGAGCAATGGAATCGGATTACTTCGCAGATACGATCGAGGGCCGAGACAATCTTGGGAACCACCAAGCCAGGACGCCGGTTTGTAGACAAGCAGATCTGGTGGTGGTCTGAGTCAGTCCAGCAAGTGATCAAGGAGAAGAAAGAAGCTTTCAAAGCCTGGCAACGCTCACACTCAAATGAGGACCTCCGTCGATATCGAGAACAGAACTCGAAGGCGAAGCACGCGGTAGCCGAAGCAAAGGAAGCACACTACAAGAGACTTTACGACGAGCTGGAAGGACCTGCTGGAGCTAACAAGGTCTACCGACTGGCCGCTGCACGACATCGAGCGAAGCAGGACATCGACCACGTCATGCACATTAAGGACGCAGAGGGCAACCTCCTGACAAAGCCGAGGGCAATACTCAAGCGGTGGAGTGAATACTACAAAGGGCTATCTAATGAGGAGTTCCCGCACCCGTTAGTACCGCAAGGAGCCCCCACATTTGGACCGGTATCTCGGATCGAGGAGGCAGAAGTTGTGCAGGCACTGAGGAAGATGTCTAGCGGAAAAGCTCCGGGACCCGACGACATACCTGCTGAAGTGTGGAAGATGATGGGGCAGCGTGGAGCGGCATATCTCACATCGCTCTTTAACCGCATTATCGTGGACGCGAATTTGGACTACGCGTGTTACAGTTCCTATCTGGAAGGAAAAGGGCGACGTCAGCGACTGTTCAACATATCGACCAATACGCTTGCTATGCCACACGATGAAGATCTTCGAACGAGTCATCGACGCACGCAGTCATCGACGCTCGAAGTATAGTGGAGGTCACCCCGAATCAATGCGGCTTTGTAAAAGGATCTGGCACCATCAACGCCATCCACGCGGTACGATTGCTAATGGAAAGGCATTTGGAGAAACGGATTCCGATTCATTTCGCATTCCTGGATTTAGAAAAGCATTTGATCGGATACCACACGGGCTGATCTGGTATGCGCTGAGACAACACGACGTCCCAGAAGAGTACGTTCGCTGGATCAAACTCCTCTATACGAACACGACGGACGCCATACGCTGTGCAGTGGGAACGTCAACGCCAGTCCCAATCCAAGTCGGAGTACACCAAGGATCGGCTCTATCACCGCTGCTCTTTATACTGTGCATGGACACGGTGACCAAGGACATCCAGCTGCCGCATCCGTGGACGCTCCTTTACGCAGACGACGTCGAGCTAGCAAGCGGATCGAGACAAGAGCTTGAAGAGGCGACTGTGAGATGGAAGACACGATTAGCGGAATATGGCCTACGACTGAACGTAGCAAAGACCGAGTACCTGGAATGCGGCGAGCAAACCGATGGGACAATTAGCATCGATGGGCAGCCGCTGAAGAAGGTCACGATATTCAAATATTTGGGCTCCCGAGTGACGTCGGATTGCGACACGATCACTGATGCTCGTGCTAAGACGAACGCGGCGTGGCTAAAATGGCGGCAAGTAACAGGAGTACTCTGCGACCGACGAATTCCGTTGTATCTCATGTCGAGAGTGTAGACTGTGGTGAGGCCAGTCGCACTGTATGGAGCCGAATGTTGGCCAGCAACCAGAAAACATGAGCAGATCCTGAGCACGATGGAGACGCGAATGATAAGATGGATACTTGGCCTAACGAGAAGAAACTGCGTCACGAACGATGATGTACGACACATTTTCGTAGTTGCACCTATCGCGGATAAGATGCGAGGTGCCAGATTACGATGGTATGGTCACGTTTTACGAAGTGAAGATAATACGGTAGCAGAAACAGCACTTCGTCTAGATCCACAGGGGAAGAGACCACTCAGATAACCGCCGGGGGCAGGCGGCCATGCGAATTTTGAGCAAGCGCGCACCGGAAAAATAGTTCGTTGATTTTTTGCGGCCCGCTTGCAGAAATTTGGAAGATAGTTGGCAAAATTGAAGACGAATGCTTGAAGAACAATCGCGGTTTCTTTATGGATTAGCTGCGGCGCAGTGGCCGCATTCTCGCGGACTTTCCGCGAGAATATGCAAAAATTTCGAGGGCCGCACGGTCCTTTGTGGAGGACCGCGCAACCCCCAGGTACTTTCCGCTGAGAGAAAGTACCTCAAACTTGAGTAATTAAACCAACGGTGACACCTCTGTCACACAGAGTCTTACCTGCGCTCGACGCACGCCCGAAAATGCCTAAGAAGAGTCCGAGCGCTTGCTGAAAGTTTGGCCAGCGCTCGCTGAAAGAAATTATTTGCCGAGCGCTTGCAAAAAATGCTGTATTGCTGCCCGCTGGCAGAATATGCGACCGTAAAGGAAGTGCCGCTCGCTGAAGGTTTGGCCACGCCCCAAAATTCTGCTGACCGCCTGCAGAAAAGCGCGAGTTTGCGGACCGCCTGCCCCGACGATTATCTGAGCACGTGGCCGTCCGAAGCAACGCTGTTTGGACACCATTCGAAACGACCTGCACATTGCAAAGCTCAAACCACAAGAAGCAGCTGATCGAGTCAAATGGAAGCAAAAATGCACCACCGCCGACCCTGCACCCGCGGGACAATGACGAAGATAAAGAAGAAGAAGAAGAAGAAGAGGCGTGAAGAAGAGGCCCCTGGGAAATTTTTTTTGAAATGCTTCCCAAAATTTTTCCGGGCCCCTGACCCCAAAATTTCAGAAAAAGGGGGGGGGGGGTGGCGGCAGCCACGCCCCCGAAAATTTTTTTTACTTACTTAGATACTTAGATGGCCCGGCTTCACGTGACGTGCGGGCCCCAGCTCAGAAGTTTCCATTTTTCCCTGTCTCTCGCTTCTGAAATCCACAATCTTCTTGGCTGACGTCGGTGGCCGCGTCCACGAGTTCCAGGTGCAAAAATCGTATCCAGCTGATTTCTCAGCTGGTCCATCCGTTCCACGAACACGTCTGCCCATCTCGTTGGAGGTCTTCCTCGGGGACGTTTTGCTTCGCGAGGGATCCACTCCAATGTTCTTAGTGTCCATCTGTCGTCTGTTCTTCTCATAATGTGACCGGCACATCGATGCTTCGCTTTCGCAACGTAATCTGCTGGGTCACGAAGACGGGACATTCTCCTCATATCCGTACTGCGAAGTCCGACGAGATGTTGTCTGTGTCGGGTCATCTTCAGAAGACTACGCTCTAGCGCTCTGTGGGTGGTTCTTAAAGCTTTCGAAGTGGCGACGGTGTCAGCTCAAGTCTCAGCTGCGTAACAGAGCGCCGGGAGAACGGTTGAGTTGAACAGGTGGGCACGAAGCTCCGGGTCCGTCAGTTGGTCGGTGGCTTCCTTCAGAGGCCCGAAGGCGGCCCAGGCTGCTCTTCTTCTCCTGTTGAGTTCTTCCCTCAAGTCGTTCCCCATGTTCATCGAACGTCCGAGATACACGTAAGAAGACGTCTCCGTGAAAGGGGTGCCTTCCAATTCCATTTCTGCATCTTCGCAAAGGGCGTTCTTTATGAACTGAGTCTTCTTCCGATTGATTCGCAATCCGATCTTCTTCCCTACTTCGTTCAGTTCCTTCAGCATCGTCTCTGCTTTAGTGATATTGCTCGAGAAGAGAACGATGTCATCCGCAAAACGAAGGTTCGACAGAAATCTCCCATCAACTCGTATGCCTCTCTCGTCCCAATCCAGTGACTTCATTACCCACTGCAAGGCCGCGGTGAACAGCTTCGGCGAAATTGTCGCCTTGTCGGGCCCCCTTCCCAATTGGGATGGTCAGGGGGGCGGTGGAACAGCTGCATCGTCGTTGTACAGTCCATGTAACAGTCGTCTAACGTTCTCACGTAAGCTGGATCCACTCCTTGATCGACTAGCGCAGACAGGATGGCGTTTGTTTCGACGCTGTCAAAGGCTTTCTCGTAGTCGACAAACGTTAGGACGAGAGGCAATCGGTATTCCCGGCAGACTTCTAAAACCCTCGAAACCATCTGGATGTGGTCCATGCAGCTGAATCCTTTGCGAAATCCAGCTTGTTCTTGGGGTTGGGCTTCATCCAGTGTCCTTGATAAGCGGGCGAGGATAATCTTCGTGAAAAGCTTGTATAGCACACTCAGCAGGCATATTGGACGGTAGTTCCGAAGATCTTCCCGTTGACCCTTCTTGAAAAGAAGACGGTTCTTGATGTTTTTCACTATTCGGAAATCTTCCCCTTTTGAAGGTAGGATGTTAAATGCGACGCTAGAACCTCGTGTAGACGTTGTTCTCGCTTGCAGAAATTCGACGGAAAGGTGGTCTGGTCCTGGAGCTGTGGACGTCTTTATGGTTTGAATCGCTGCGCGCAATTCAGCATTCAGAACTCGTGGTGGTACCTCTCCAGTGGGAACAACGGGCATCGGTAGTGTTGATGAGCGGAAGAAGTTGATGTACAAGTTCTTCGCAATGAAGAGAAATTGGTAATTCGCTCGATACTGTAAATCTAACTTGAATCCTCCTCTACAGAATGGTGCTTAAACGGCGAAAAAAGACGCAATGAAAAGAGAGGTATTGACGATTGTAAAGTGTGTACTTACTTTTGGGACACCCTGTATACTAGGTCGTTTCTAATCTGATTTCGCTTTTTTCAAACGGGCGCCACATTTGATGATACAAAGATTTCCAAGAGATTTTGTTAGCAATCGATGCATCATCTCATCCTCTTTCTAAAAGTTATGAAATTGTTGCAAAACATTCAATGAGCTTTCAGAAAATAACCAAAATCTGCGACCTATGCTTTCTAAGATGGTCAAGTTTCACAATTATTCTAAACTTTCATATCAACCCTCCAAAGAAGCGAAAGAATATCTATAGAGCAAACCCTACAGGATGTAGAACATTTTTTTTTTCTCTTTTCCGCAGCTTGTCGTACATTTTTAACAGGATTTTAGCTGATGCTACTGATTTGCATACTTGGACAACTAAATCCTCGTAGAACATAAAAGGAAGAGCAGCTCAGGCACTCTTTGATACAGCATTTTCTCTTCTTTCTAATGGGTGCTTTTTGTCCGATTCGTTTAGTTTGGGGATAAAATCATCACAATCCATTTTTTTAAAGGAACCTAGGCTGTACCCGAAAAACTCGAAATTTGATATTTTGAACCCGTAAACTCTCATTTGCTTTATAAAATCAATACTAAGCCATATATCATCTTGAAAGCTTGAAATTTCGAGTAATCACTGATGTTTGATGCGATTGTGATTGAGGTGGGCCTGCCAAATTCCGATGGCTTTGTTAAAAAATGTTTTAAAAAATTACGGCGAGCTATGAGAAAAAGAAGAAAGTAATGCTATAATCTGTAAAGTTTACTCTAACGAACTGATACTTGAACTTTTTCCGAGGATTGATATGAAAGTTTTAAAAAAAATCGTGAAATTTGACCATCTCAAAACGTATGGGTCGCAAATTTTGGTTATTTTTCGAAAGCTGACTGTATTACAACGATTTTATAACCATTAGAAAAAGGATGAAATGGTGCATCGAACGCTGTCAAGATTTTTTAGAAATGTTTGTTTCGTCAAATGTGGCGCCCATTTGAAAAAAGCGAAATTACTTTTGGAACGACTTAATATACAGTGCTGGACATAATTATAAAGCCTCTCAGAAATCGTCGTAATTTTCGTTCTTGTCAGTGAATCTTTCTGAAACTTTGCTGTATTGTGCGCATGTCAACCTACCATGAATCCTCAAAACGGCTTCCAGTCTTGTTGAGTTTGAACGGAGATAAACGAAAAAATTTGAAAAAGCCCTCTTTGAAAGCTGGACAAAATTATAAAGCCACCTGGTTTTTCTAATCACTATCGCATTCGTTTACTCTCAAATTTTTTTGTACAATTACATCCCAAAATATGGAACATTTGCAACATCTACGGCCTGTCATTCTACTCAAATAGAAGAGATCACTGCATTTTTTGCTTTCAAAAACACCAAAAGTCAATCTGCTTCAACAAACATCTGGTTTGAAGAGTTTTCAAGCTCTTGTTCATTTAAAATGATAATCATGGAATCTACTGACCCTTGTGGATAGATGAGGGGAAGAGCGCTTTTGTAAACTCTGCGTAATCGCTGATTTTGACGGACAGATTCCAACCTCAACATAGGCTTGAAACGCTTTTAAACCACAAAACTCAGTTTGTAATGTCCACAAAGTGCTGAACTTGATTTATTACATTGCCTACATGGGGATGCGGCTTTCGCAACAACTTTCAGATTTTCTCTAATGATGCGGTAGCGATTTAGACCTGAAATACTTTCCACGAAAATTTCCTGCGAGCAAAAGATTCTATATAACCCTAGATCTCCTTATTTCCCTCTGTGTTTCATGTCATATTTCACCCGATGAATGAGATTAGCTAGGTTTTGAAGTTTTAAGAGTCTCGGTTTTATATCGGGATCTGAGTTGGCTTTGATTGTGCAGGGTGCTCCACTCAACATTCAGTGGATGTCAACTGCGGCTGAACCAAAGTGCTCAAGCCCGAAATTTCTTGCCAGTCATGTACACGAGTTCACTGTTGTATAACTGTCGTAATGGCTACATTACAGTATTTTCTGTCGCTTGAAAATCGAGTTTTGTGGTGCAAAATTGCGTCAACCCTATGGTGAAGTTGGAGTCTGTCCGTCAAAATCAGCAATTACGCAGAGTTTACGAAAGCGCTCTTCACCTCATCTATCCAGAAGGGTCAGTAGACTCCATGATTATCATTTGAAATGAACAAGAGCTTGAAAACTCTTCAAACCAGTTGTTTGTTGAAGCAGATTGAATTTGGTGCTTTTGAAAGCAAAAAATGCAGTGATCTCTTCTATTTGAGTAGGATGACAGGCCGTAGATGTTGCAAATGTTCCATATTTTGGGATGTAATTGTACAAAAAAATTTGAGAGTAAACGAATGCGATAGTGATTAGAAAAACCAGGTGGCTTTATAATTTTGTCCAGCTTTCAAAGAGGGCTTTTTCAAATTTTTTCGTTTTTCTCCGTTCAATCTCAACAAGACTGGAAGCCGTTTTGTGGATTCATGGTAGGTTGACATGCGCACAATACAGCAAAGTTTCAGACAGATTCACTGACAAGAACGAAAATTACGACGATTTCTGAGTGGCTTTATAATTATGTCCAGCACTGTATATTAAATCGTTCCAAAAGTATTTCGCTTTTTTCAAATGGGCGCCACATTTGACGAAACAAACATTTCTAAGAAATCTTGACAGCGTTCGATGCACCATTTCATCCTTTTTCTAATGGTTATAAAATTGTTGTAATACAGTCAGCTTTCGAAAAATAACCAAAATTTGCATCCCATACGTTTTGAGATGGTGCCGGTGTCCTGGAGCCGTGGACGTCTTCATGGCTGAATCGTTGTGCGCACTTCAGCAGGTAGAATTCGTGGTGGTACTTCTCCAGTGGGAACAACAGACATCGGCACGGGTGTTGATGAGCGGAAGAGGTTGATTTAGAAGTTCTTCGCGATAGATTCCATTTTGTATCGGGAAGAAGTCGGAGTCCCGTCTTCGTTTAACAGTGCAGCCAGCGGTACGCGATATTCACAGAGGTCCCTTCGGCACTTCTTGAGACTTCGCTTTCCTTCGGCTGCTTCCAGTATCTTGGCTTGCCTGTATTTCCTGAGATCCTCCTGCAAAGCCGTTCTGCAACTGGCGTTGGCTACCAGTCGCTCAAGATGGGTTGCATTTGGATCCTGCCTCGGAAATCTTCTTTTTTCGAGCATTTCCTTGGTGGTCTTCAAAATGCGTTCCACGATCTTTTCGGAAGTCACTGAGACGCACTCTCCGCAGGCTCGCAATCCTTTCAGAAGCCGGTCGTAGTCGTACGTTGGGTCCTCCTTGATGGGCCAGTCACAACTTGATATAAGCTCCTCCAGCCTGTTACCGTCATAAGCGACATTGTTCCTTCTTGCGGCACTGTAACAGCCTTTTTTTCCAGCCTTCGACTGAATCGTACCTTCGCTCGAAGGAGGCGGTATCGGAGCCACTACAGAAGGATGGAACTACAGAGACATTGAGTAAGCTCCACCTTCGGTTGGTGAGAATGTGGTCGATCTCAGCATGAGTCGTTCCGTTGGGCGATTCCCAAGTCCACCGGCGATATTCTTTCTTCATGAAGATGGAATTTCCATGGAAGAGTTGTGCGGCGGAGAGGAGCCCAACGAGACGGTTGCCGTTTTCGTTCCGGAGCCCAATCCAAACTTCCCGATCCTATATTCCTTTTCCAATGGCATCTCGATTTTCGCGTTGAAGTCGCCCACAACAAACTTGTAAAAGGACTTCTCGTTGCGGACGACCTCCTCCACATCTTCGTAGAAAGCATCTAGTTCTGATTCGTCAGCTGCTGATGTTGGAGAATAGCAGTTGATGATGCTGATGGTCTTCTGATGTGGAGGGCGTAGTCGTAGGATGCCCTAGTCGAGGTGATAGGATCTCGTGCGAATCGACAAGATGGACGATAGATGAGTGGACGACAAAGCCGACGCCTCCCACGTTTCGTGATGGAACCTTTTTACCACGAATGATGAGGGTCCCATCACTCATCTGTCGCACGTCCTTCTTCCTGGATTTCGTTTCCTGCAGAGCGATGATGTGGTATTTGATGTGCTCTGCAGCGTCGAGAAGAGCGTGGAGGTCGGCGTTTGTGGAGACTGTCCTGACGTTGTAGGTGCAGAGCATGAGGCAGTCTCCATGGCGTGTCGTCCGGGCAGACGTGTCGTTTTTGTCCGATCCAAAAAGGCGCCCTAAGGACCCTGACATCGTTCTTGCTACCACCCGGCGCCGTAGGCGGGATCCGATGTACAGGGTTTTTTAAATGTTCTTGCTGTCTGAGTAATATAATTTGTTCCCCTACAAGAGCAGACTTACTAGGCCAACTCTTGATTTCCACGGGGCGATTTTTTTAAATTTAAAATTTTTTTACAAAACTAATTTGTATTTTTGAAAAATTTAAGAAATTCAATTACTGACAAGCAAAAACAAGTCCTTTGCACATTTTTATAACACATTTGAGTAATCAAAAATTTCGCGACCCACTCTCGGTACGCCGTTCCCCCCCCCTGACCTGGACGTGTTTGCACTAAGATTCGAGTAATTTTAATGGAATCCCAAAATTCGAATGGTCTAGCGGTTAAATCTTTTCAAGGACATTCGATGCCCGCCTGATCTCTGTCGGTGCATTATTGCGTGCTTTTACCAGCGCTATTTCTTCTCAGAAAACCATACCGCAGAAAACAAGGCGAGCATACTGATAATAACATATCTCAAAAGATCACAGTCACCAGTTATCCTTCCCTTGTAGGAACCTTTACAGTTGAAATGCCTGTCTGCAGAGTTCTTTTGGCTGAGGTGTTGTGAGCGTTTCATCAGACGAGAAATTAAACAACTGAACAAAATAAAATCAATGGTGACAGCCTTTTCAAATCGCAGGCGGAATAATGGAGGGAGTAGGATACATATCATGTGTAGCTCATGTGTAGCACGAGGGTAGTAAGCAAAAAACTTTCTCTGAATAGAGAAATTTAAGAGTCACACGTTCAAATTATCGTAACAAAAATTCTCATAACTTATTGTTCAGAGACGTTTCGCAGATATGAAAGACAGATCAGGAGTCAACACTGATGCCCTTCAGAAAGATAGCGTCTTTTTTAGAAGGCCACACCATCTAAGGGCCCTTGCGTAGTTAGTTCTCTGACACGTTGGGAAGTTACAAAGTTCCTTTTAACATATGCGAAGTTGAAGACTGTCGAGCATTTGAGCATGCACACCATAAGAGGAAAAAAACTAGAAAAAGTTTAAAGTTACTCTAATACGCTAGAAGCCCTCTCAAAAAATTAAAAAAACTGTAAATTTTGCCACAAGAATGTTAAGAATACGCTGCATGTAACGTGAACATTACGACCAGGTTTTACTTATTGTCTCATTGCTTCATCAAGCTTTTGTTTGACAGAAGCTCGCCTCTGATTATGAATGCATTGTGCAACCTGTAAAAAATTCAAGCTTAATCTTGCATTATTAGGTTGGCATAGTGATCCGTAAGTTCCGGAACAGTTCCAGCACAACGCACCGTTCGAGCGCTGTGCTGGAACCGTACGGGAACTTGCAGATCATTATGAACCCAGCCTTACGTGGAGCAAAAAGCCTTTTATTCCAAAGCCAGATCTCGAGCTTGTGTGATAGCGGTGCAGCTGTAGCATACGCTCGTAAAGCTGTTGGGTAATCGGAAAGTAATGAAAAACTTTGATAAAAGCTGCAGCTATTTCAATAATAAAAGTTTATTAGATTTTTAAGTGAACTTATAAAGGCCATCGCTTGCGTAATAATCTAAAACTGCTGTAAACCCAATTCAAACATTAAGAGCAGTCATGAACTTTGGGCAGTATGTAGCGAAATATGTATGAGAGGTTACCTATAAAATCTTTTTATACATATGTAGTTCACCTCAACTTCGTCTATCTTTGAAACTTCAAGCTTGAAAAATGAATTGGATTTTGTTGAGCCAAAAATCGCAGTTTTCAAGTTTTTGCCCTTGTTATCTGTAAAAACGAAAAATTTCTACATATGCAGATAGATCATCGAAAAGAGCTTTAAGAGCTCTTTCAAACTTGGCAAGACGCTAAGAAAACCAGAGGACATCACCGAAAGATGGAAATGGCCACCACAGGCCGCACCATCACCTCCATCCCAGAAGCCAGTCCGGTAAAAGGACCAGTATTAGCGACGGAAGAGGAGGTATGAATAGCCGTGAGAAAACCAAAGAATGGCAAGGCAACTGGTCCAGACGACATACGGAGCGAGTTCTGGAAAATATGTGGACAATTCGGAGCCACATGGCTAACGTGTCTCCTCAATCAAATCATAAGTAGCAAGAGTATGCCTAGCGACCCGATATGGAAGAACAAAGGAGACATAGTAGACTGCGCATCCTACCGACCAATCCGACTGATGAGTGTTTCCGTACACACTCTAAAAATCTCCAAGCGAATAATCGAAACGCGTCTTCGAAATATTAGGTTGTCCCGAAAGTTTTGTCCGTTTTTTCAACCTATCATAAAAACGCGTGGAAAGAAGATAGGGAAACTCTCTAAGCACTATCCGACGCATGCTTCCATGCCGATTAATCTTTTGTTCACTGAGATAAACGCCGAAATTTCGAACCCATGGTTTTTACTATGTCCAAGTTTGGCAATTTTTCACAATCTTTATTTTTAACTTTCGGAAAAGCTTTGGCAACAATTAGATAGAGCAAACAAAGGGCAATATAATGCAATTTTGCGGCATCTATAGCCAGCCTTGAAAAATTTTTAGAATTATTTTCCTGATGCTATCGAATTTCACTTTTGGTAATGCCAAAAGCCAGAGATCATGAAACGGCGCACAACTAGGTGCTATTCGATGCAGCTTTTCCTCCTCTTTCCAGTGAGTGTATTTTTCCTCCAATTTATGTTGTCTTTGGCGAAAAATATTTTATAATTCTTGAATTTGACCCCACCCCAGCGTGTACACGTAGAATGCAAAATCTTATATTCTGAAGCGGTAAACGCTCATTTGCTTTGTAAAAATAGTGAGTAATCGTAATCGGTTTTTGACAGCTTCAAAATCCGATGATTTGTTAGTGTTCGAGGCGTTTCTGTATTTTAAAACTTCGCAAAAGTGAAGACTTTTGAAAAAGTTATCTTTAAAAATATTGAAAAGCCAGCTAGATATGCCAAATAATTGCATTGCATTGCCCTTTGCTTACTCTATATGACGGCTATCAAAGGTTTTCCAAAAGTTCAAAATGAAGATTGTGAAAAATTGTCAAAATTGGACATAGTAGAAATCATGGGTTCGAAATTTCGGCGTTTATCTCAGTGTGCAAAAGAGTAATCAGCATGTGGGCTTGACAATTAGAAAAAGAAGAAAAGGCCTTGGGTAGTGCTTAGAGCGTTCCTCTATCTTTGTTCCACGTATTTTTTATGATAGGTTGAAAAAACGGACAAAACTTTCGGGACAACCTAATATTATAGGGTTATCACCGAATCAGTGAAATTATAGAGTTGTCAGTTATATTAAAGAGTTTTCATGAAATTCGTGAAAGGAGTAGGTACAACTGACGCAATCCACTCCGCTCGGATAGTGATAGAGGAATATAAAGGGAAGCAGGAGGAATTGCATGCAGCCTTCCTATCATAAAGTGGGCCTTACAAAAACACAGGGTGCCAGAGGAGTACGTTCAGTGAATCAAGTTGATCTACCACAGCGCTTCAAGCCACGTGCAAACAGCTGCAAAGCAATCGAAAGAGTTCCAAATCGAGGTTGGAGTACACCGAGGTTAGTCCTTTCCCTTTCTCTTCATTACTGTGATATACGCCGTGAATGGAACCACTCAAACGTGGACCCTCTTGGACACTTCTTTACGCAGATGTTGTGGTCTTGATAGCAAGTATTAGAAACGAACTACAAGACGAGATACAAAACTGGAAAAACAGGCTAGAGTTGTATGGCCTGAAGCTCAACACTAGGAAGACAGAATATATGGAAGTGGGAAAACAAACTCCTGGCACCATAAGCATCGATGGTGAAGAGCTAAAAAAGACAACATCATACAAGTATCTAGGCAGTCCCATCTCAGCGGGGGGAGGTTTACAAGAGGAGGTTGCACAGGCAGGATGGACACAGCATGGATGAAATGGAAAAGCCTTGACAAGAGTTCTATGCGACAAAAGAATGCCAGTGCAACTTAAGTCTCAACTGTACCAGACCGTTATCCGCCCAGCAGCACTGTACGGTTGTGAGTGTTGGTCGAGTAAGCGGAACAAGTTCAGTGTCATGGGAACAAGGATGTGACGATAGATCTTAGGAGCCACACTGAAGGATCACATCTGCAGTGAGACCATGCAAGTGCGAATGAAGTGGCTCCAATTGCCTAAAACATGCAGAAAAAAAGGTTATGATGGTATGGGCATTGTGCAGAAGAGATGAAAGTCACATCACAAAGTTAGCCCTGACTGTGGAGGCACCAGGCAAAAGACGTAGAGGTAGAGTAGACCCAAGATGAGGTGGATGGACAAAATCAAGGTGATCTGCGAGAACTTGGTATAGACAAAGACCTTGCCTCATAAAGGAAGGCATGGAGACATCTGACAAGAAAAACAGACTCTGCATAAACGGGACATATGCGAGGATAAATAAATATATACAGTATACTTGGGTAAATTCGAAATTTTTCATCGAATGAATGAATACCGAATAAATTCGAAAATGAAAAATATTGAATCAACGAATATGATCATTCGAATGATTTATCGAATAGCTAGAGCAACCAGATCTAAAACTTGCTGACATATTCGATTAAAGCCGATCCATTCATAATCAGCACCCTTATATCCCCTATACCCACTCCTAGCTCAAGATTTGCCAAGAATCAATGAAATCGATGGAATAGATTTTATTTTCAATCAGCACCCTCATTTACCCCTGTATCCCACTCCGTAGCTAGCATCTTGTGACTGGCAAATCGCGTACAACTATCGCGTGAAGTATGTGCGGGCCTGTCATAATCAAAGCTCGCATTTCTCAATGTGGACCTTCTTCGTCCGGCTTTAGCCTTCACCATAGTTGATAGGCTGATAGCTCCGGGTGTTAAAGTGCCTACAAGCCTACGTGAAATTCTTGAATCACTGTGATAACAGAATTACCATGTACTATCTACTGAACAAAACTTTTGCAAGGTGATACAACTGCAAAAATCAGCAACTGTTTAATCCTTCACTACAGCTGCAATGTCCTTTACTCAAAAGATATCAACTCGCGAAAAATCCTAAGCTAGAGAACAAAGGCAGTTGTGCAGCACGAGCTTTACAAGCAAGATTGCTCACTATTGTGGACCTTTGCGTTTTAAAAGCATGAACACTGCAAAGAAAGGGAAACAGGCATGTCATTACATTTCCTGAAACTCGGAACATGGGCTTGAAAATTTGGTAGCTGTTTTTGCTGTTTTGCTGCCAGTAGCAGTGCGAACTATCTCATTGATCGAAAAAGCATCAACAAAAATCCACACTTATTTTTTTAATGTCACAAGCAGTCGGAGGAATGCGACTCCCCATACAGTTCAAAGTCATCACGACTGCAAAAAGATGCATTACCGGGTTTTGTGAAAAAAAAAACGCAGACGAAGCGAGCTTGATACTCAGCAGTTGGTTCTGCAGCAAACTCGAATTGAATAAAATCTATTCGAAATTCCGTTTTTGATTATTCGAATTTTCAAATTTTATTCGAAACCCTATTTTGGTTATGTGAGTTTCGAATGTTATTCGAAAGCCCGTTCTCTCAATTATTCGAGTTTCGAATATCATTTGGAAATGGAAAAACTCCGAATATCGAATTTTGAATGCGAATATATCCGAATGATTTATTCGAATGATCGGATTTCTATTTGATTCGTACCCAAGTTTAATATACAGGGTGTCCCAAAAAATGTTCCTGCTGTTTGATTGTTAATTACTCTCTTGTAATGAAGTCTACCAAGAAGTTTTTAGTACCGTTTTGTAGAGCTAGCTTGAACTTGGATTTACAGTATAAAACGGATCGCCCACCTCGTTTAATTACTGCAGGATTACGGCAGAAACTTCCAAGAAGGTTTTGAGCCATAAAAGATCATATTTTGTCTCAGAATTGAAACAAAACAGCCTGAAAACTTTTACACTGGGCTAATTAGAGTTGCTGATTCTAGATGTGAAGTTCGCAACTTATCATGATGCTGAGGCAGAACATAGCCTCCAATAGCCTAAAGTCTTTGTGGATGTTCGTACCCTAATCCTACAGTAATGGAGAGAGATCGATGATTTGCTCCATACTGCATAAGTTTAGCCTCTCTCTACAAAAGAATCCTAAAGCTTCTCGGAACACTTCACTACAAGAGAGTTATTTACAATCAAACAGTAGGCACTTTTTGGGACACCCTGTATGTACAGGGTGGGGCAAAAGTTTGGGAGCCTAGTAACTTTTCAAATAAAATCAGAGGGATAGTGTCTAGAAACAAAAAATTAGGTGCAAACATAAATCGAACCTTTACAAATACAGCGCTGCTCTCAAATTTTGAGAATGCCTCGTTTGGCTTCAAAGCAGCCCTTCGAGATCTTGGCGTGTCCGCCTGTCGTGGCACGCAGACAGTCATAATGGAATTCGTCTCACGCCTTTGCGACAACTGTTTCAAAACGCAAATGTGCGGTGTGATAGAGCAAGCTTTTGGCTACAACGTATGCAAAGGATTTTTTACAGTGTTTAGGAAAAAATTTTGGAATTAATTGAAGGCAAGTGTACAATACATACTGGAAATCTGGATGCGATTGCGCGAAGGGGAGCGAAGAATCGTAATCTGAAAAGTATTTGCTTGATCGATCGAACAACTCAAGTACATGCTTGCATAGAAAACTCATGGAAAAAATATAGCCTAGAATTCAGTGCCTGCTGTGCTCCTATAGCTTTCAAATTCATTTTAAGGGAAAATGGACACTAGCACGCAGGTAGTATTCGCAAATTTTTATTTTGCGTCTTCAAAAGAATAATATCTGACAAACGCAACGACTACGAGTTGATAGCGCAAAGTCTCCTCTACATTGTTTGCATAAAAGCGCTCTTATATACTGTATCTTTGTCTCAAAAAAATTGTGAAGACCAAAAATCTCAATTTTTTCACTTTGCAGAGCACTTGTTCAATAAATCCAACTCCTACAAAAACATATGGCGAGCATTTTTAGCCAGCCAAAGTGTGCCAAAGCAGCAGCCAAAGCAATATGTGGCACAAACTTGGAGTCAAATTCATCAGTAGTTTCTAGATGCACAGCACTGCAAAATAGGCTCCCCCCTTTTGCCCCCTATACAGTGCTGGACGTAATTATAAAGCCACTCAGAAATCGTCGTAATTTTCGTTCTTGTCAATGAATCTGTCTGAAACTTTGCTGTGTTGTGCGCATGTCAGCCTACCATGAATCCTCAAAACGGCTTCCAGTCTTGTTGAGTTTGAACGGAGAAAAACGAAAAAATTTGAAAAAAGCCCTCTTTGCAAGCTGGACAAAACTATAAAGCCACCTGGTTTTTCTAATCACTATCGCATTCGTTTACTCTCAAATTTTTTTGTACAATTACATCCCAAAATATGGAACATTTGCAACATCTACGGCCTGTCATTCTACTCAAATAGAAGAGATCACTGCATTTTTTGCTTTCAAAAGCACCAAAAGTCAATCTGCTTCAACAAACAACTGGTTTGAAGAGTTTTCAAGCTCTTGTTCATTTCAAATGATAAACATGGAGTCTACTGACCCTTCTGGATAGATGAGGTGAAGAGCGCTTTCGTAAACTCTGCGTAATTGCTGATTTTGACGGACAGACTCCAACTTCACCATAGGGTTGACGCAATTTTGCACCACAAAACTCGATTTTCAAGCGACAGAAAATACTGTAATGTAGCCATTACGACAGTTATACAACAGTGAACTCGTGTACATGAAAGTGCAAGAAATTTCGGGTTTGAGCACTTTGGTTCAGCCGCAGTTGACATCCACTGAATGTTGAGTGGAGCACCCTGCACAATCAAAGCCAACTCAGATCCCGATATAAAACCGAGACTCTTAAAACTTCAAAACCTAGCTAATCTCATTCATCGGGTGAAATATGACATGAAACACAGAGGGAAATAAGGAGATCTAGGGTTATATAGAATCTTCTGCTCGCAGGAAATTTTCGTGGAAAGTATTTCAGGTCTAAATCGCTACCGCATCATTAGAGAAAATCTGAAAGTTGTTGCGAAAGCCGCATCCCCATGTAGGCAATGTAATAAATCAAGTTCAGCACTTTGTGGACATTACAAACTGAGTTTTGTGGTTTAAAAGCGTTTCAAGCCTATGTTGAGGTTGGAATCTGTCCGTCAAAATCAGCGATTACGCAGAGTTTACAAAAGCGCTCTTCACCTCATCTATCCACAAGGGTCAGTAGATTCCATGATTATCATTTTAAATGAACAAGAGCTTGAAAACTCTTCAAACCAAATGTTTGTTGAAGCAGATTGACTTTTGGTGTTTTTGAAAGCAAAAAATGCAGTGATCTCTTCTATTTGAGTAGAATGACAGGCCGTAGATGTTGCAAATGTTCCATATTTTGGGATGTGATTGTACAAAAAAATTTGAGAGTAAACGAATGCGATAGTGATTAGAAAAACCAGGTGGCTTTATAATTTTGTCCAGCTTTCAAAGAGGGCTTTCAATTTTCTTCGTTTTTCTCCGTTCAAACTCAACAAGACTGGAAGCCGTTTTGAGGATTCATGGTAGGTTGACATGCGCACAATACAGCAAAGTTTCAGAAAGATTCACTGACAAGAACGAAAATCACGACGATTTCTGAGTGGCTTTATAATTATGTCCAGCACTGTATATTAAGTCGTCCCAAAAGTAATTTCGCTTTTTTCAAATGGGCGCCACATTTGACGAAACAAACATTTCTAAGAAATCTTGACAGCGTTCGATGCACCATTTCATCCTTTTTCTAATGGTTATAAAATTGTTGTAATACAGTCAGCTTTCGAAAAATAACCAAAATTTGCGACCCATACGTTTTGAGATGGTCAAATTTCACGATTTTTTTTAAAACTTTCATATCAATCCTCGGAAAAAGTTCAAGTATCAGTTCGTTAGAGTAAACTTTACAGATTATAGCATTACTTTCTTCTTTTTCTCATAGCTCGCCGTAATTCTTTGAAACATTTTTTAACAAAGCCATCGGAATTTGGCAGGCCCACCTCAATCACAATCGCATCAAACATCAGTGATTACTCCAAATTTCAAGCTTTCAAGATGATATATGGCTTAGTATTGATTTTATAAAGCAAATGAGAGTTTACGGGTTCAAAATATCAAATTTCGAGTTTTTTGGGTACAGCCTAGGTTCCTTTAAAAAAATGGATTGTGATGATTTTATCCCCAAACTAAACGAATCGGACAAAAAGCACCCATTAGAAAGAAGAGAAAATGCTGTATCGAAGAGTGCCTGAGCTGCTCTTCCTTTTATGTTCTACGAGGATTTAGTTGTCCAAGTATGCAAATCAGTAGCATCAGCTAAAATCCTGTTAAAAATGTACGACAAGCTGCGGAAAAGAGAAAAAAAATGTTCTACATCCTGTAGGGTTTGCTCTATAGATATTCTTTCGCTTCTTTGGAGGGTTGATATAAAAGTTTAGAATAATTGTGAAACTTGACTATCTTAAAAAGCATAGGTCGCAGATTTTGGTTATTTTCTGAAAGCTCATTGAATGTTTTGCAACAATTTTATAACTTTTAGAAAGAGGACGAGATGATGCATCGATTGCTAACAAAATCTCTTGGAAATCTTTGTATCATCAAATGTGGCGCCCGTTTGAAAAAAGCGAAATCAGATTAGAAACGACCTAGTATACAGGGTGTCCCAAAAGTAAGTACACACTTTACAATCGTCAATACCTCTCTTCTCATTGCGTCTTTTTTCGCCGTTTAAGCACCATTCTGTAGAGGAGGATTCAAGTTAGATTTACAGTATCGAGCGAATTACCAATTTCTCTTCATTGCGAAGAACTTGTACATCAACTTCTTCCGCTCATCAACACCCGTACCGATGCCCGTTGTTCCCACTGGAGAGATACCACCACGAGTTCTGAATGCTGAATTGCGCGCAGCGATTCAAACCATAAAGACGTCCACAGCTCCAGGACCAGACCATCTTTCCGTCGAATTTCTGCGAGCGAGAACAACGTCTACACGAGATTCTCGCGTCGCACCTAACATCTTACCTTCAGAAGGAAAGGATTCCCGACCAGTGGAAAACATCAAGAACCGTCCTTTTTCTCAAAAAGGGTGAACGGGAAAATCTTCGGAACTATCGTCCAATATGCCTGTTGAGTGTGCTGTACAAGCTTTTCACGAAGATTATCCTCGCTCGCATGTCTAGGACACCGGATAAAGCCCAACCACAAGAACAAGCTGAATTTTTCAACGATTTCAGTTGCTTGGATCACATTCATACGGTTTCTAAGGTCATAGAAGTCCGCCGGAAATACCAACTGCCTCTCGTCCTAGCCTTCGTTGATAGGAGAAAACCTTTGACAGCGTCGAAACCAACGCCATTTTATCAGCGCTAGTCGATCAAGGAGTGGACCCAGCTTACGTGAGAACGTTAGCCGACTATTAAAAGGACTGTATAACGACGATGCAGCTATTCTATCGCCCCTGACCATTGAGAATGGAGTCCGACAAGGCGACACAATTTCGGCGAAGCTGTTCACCGTGGCCTCCTTGCAGTGGATGATGAAGTCACTGAAGTAAGACGAGAGAGGCATACGGGTTGATGGGAGATTCCCTCGAACCTTGGTTTTGCTGATAACATTGTTCTCTTTTCGAGCAGTATCACTTAAAGGCAGCGTCCAGGCAAGTCTGGACCTATGGGGATTTTGGGTGGAAAGTACTTTTGGGGCCCTAACTAAGCCACTGCCCAACCGGCAGCTCAGGTAATGCCCTAACGGCTAAGATATTCCCCTCGAAACTGGACCCCGCGACCGTGTTTCGCATGGATTCATGGCGCAAAGCGTGGATCCTGGCGCGAAACTGCCATGAATCCATGCGAGTACGTTCGCGGGGGCCAGTTTCGAGGGGAATATCTCAGCCATTAGAGCACTACCTGAGCTGCTGCTTGGGCAGTGCCTTAGTTAGGGCCCCAATAGTACTTTCCACGTAAAAGCCCCATAGGTCCAGATCTGCCTGGACGCTGCCTTTAAGCGGAGACGATGCTGAAGGAACTAAACAAAGTAGGGAAGAAGATCGGATTGCGAATCAATCGGAAGAAGACTTATTTCATGAAGAACGCCCTTTGCGAAGATGCAGAAATGGAATTGGAAGGCACCCCTTTCACGGAGACGTCTTCTTACGTGTATCTCGGACGTTCGATGAACATGGAGAACGACTTGAGGGAAGAACTTAACAGGAGAAGAAGAGCAGCCTGGGCCGCCTTCGGGCCTCTGAAGGAAACCACTCCAACTGACGGACCCGGGGCTTCGTTCCCACCTGTTCGACTCAATCGTTCTCCCGGCGCTCTTTTACGCAGCTGAGACTTGGCCCAACAATGTAGCCACGTCGAAAGGGTCGAAAGATCAAAAATGTCAAATAAGTTCCAAAAGAAAGCGACTTTGTCAAATAAGCGTAGGTAGCGTAAGTTAAGATGTTGGGGTAAGGCATGCAGGAAGCTACTACACTCAAAATAGCTAGAGTTGCCAAATCTTTAAGCATGGGCATTCACTGAAAAATGTGGAAGGTCCATATTTTTCCACGAAGTTTTAACACAATATAATTCTTGTAGAACTATGCGAAAATAAAGGTGCATTGTAAACGTAAGTAAGATATACCTAACTCACCCAAATACTAGATTCCCAAGATAGAGTACACATAGAAAGGTGACACATATCAACTAGTAGTTAAACAGTACCCTCACAAACACATAGTGATCAAAGATTACCCTAATTTCACGCGTACAAGGCGCGAGGTGGTCCTAGCTTTCATCGACCAGCCCGAACACGGCAAAGGATTTCGCAACCAAAGGAACCCCATATCGTGCTGCGTTTTGCCTGACGAATCGTGCGGCATAAGGATCGCTTCTTAAAACACGTTGGGGCGGCTGAGCAGCTCGATGAAAGCTAGGACCACCCCGCGCCTTGTACGCGTAAAATTAGGGTAATAGCAGCCTTCTCTGCTCACATGAGAACACACATGATAAAACCATTCATTAAAAGACGGAAAAGCGATCTTGATAAAACAAAGAACTCCTTAATAAGCACACTATTTCCCTTTCTTTTCTGACATGAGGGCGAGATGCCGGCAGGTTGAGGGCGCGATCACGGCAGAAATCTCTACAAAATATCTCACGAGGTTGCCGGCAGGTCAACTTTTGGGTTCAAACTTTGAAGGTGTCGGGATTTTCTGGGTTTTTTTTCGCCATGTGGTGCCCACCTCTAAACTGGACCGTCAGACCTGAAGAGCGCCAGACTGATTGCTTTGAAGAACTTATAGAAAGCGTTGGCATTTTTCATGACCTGAGGGCGAGATCGCGGCGAGTTGAGGGCAAGACCGCCGGCGGGTAGGATAGATTAATACCGGCCCAGGAGTCATTTCTGAAAACTTTAGGAATTTTCTGTTGCTTTCCCTCAAAAAACCATATTCAGCGCATAGGTGCGATAGAGGGCAGGGTCTACCAGTAAAAGGGGTATCGGTTGTTTTCGACCTAAAAAGGTGAAGGAGTAACTGAGCCGTAAGGAGAGTGCTGACGTAAGCATTAAGCATACATGCCGAGTGGGATGGGACGAGGTGTGCAAATAGGAAAATAAGTGATACAGAGAGGTGATATGAAGAATTTTTTGATATTTTGGTTTCGAACGTCCAAAACACAGACTTTTTCTCATAGTTCAGCTGGAGCACCAGCTAATTTTATGTGATCATTTTGCGTTCCATTTTTGAAAGGAAGAGGAAAGCTAGAAAAAAGAAACTTTCTGTGTTTACTGGCAAAGTCTCGTAGTGTAACACGTTCAGGCGATTAGGCTTCTTTATTCATTCTTTGCGAAGAAATTTCCTCACAAAAACGTGTCTCCGAGTAGAGGGGCGTTGGAAAAAAAGACGGAGGATTGGAGCAAGGCTTTTTTGAAGCGGGAAAGTTTTCTGCATCAATTCTGCATCATAGTAAAGTGGAAAGTGTGATAGCGCCTTACCTGAGCTGGAGGTACCTAAGCCTAACTAAGCTGCCGAAATTGACGTACACAGTAATTTTTACGAACGTTAGCTAATCTGAACTTAAAATGCTCACCCGCAAAGCTACTACCCATAGAAAACTCGAAATGCTTGGTATCTACAAGATTTCTAAACATGCTCGAATTGGTTTTATCCGAATGGTCTATCATCAAGAAGGAGATATGTCAGTGCTTCAAATTGAAATGTTTTTAGTCTCCTAGTCTCAGAGCAAATGATACTTACTTCTTGACACTTGGATCTGCAGCTTTCTTCTTCTTATGGCTGCCGTACAAGAAACGTGTTTGGCAGAAAGCCTCTCTCTGTTTGAGCACAAACAACATTACTTTCTTATTCGTGCTAAGTTCTTGAGGCATCATACTGAAGAGAAATAATCTACATGGCAAGATATGGAAGATTAATCATCGCGCGTTAACAACTGCATTTGTTTTTGTGATTCTCCTGCAGAAAAGTGCGCGCTTAACCGCCAGGGTTCCGCGCGGAAACAGATCTGCACTGGGACATGGGGCGCGCTCTTCGCAGCCATTTGTAACTATGGGTACGCGTCTGCTCTATGCATCACTTGCGTTTTTCTGGCTGTTCTTCACCTACATCGTTTCATACTAGTCCGCGTGTGGGCATGGCTAAGCCTTCGCCAGCTAAGTACATTTGACAATCGACTAAAGCTGATCTTTCAATTGTCAACCATTACTTCGGTCATTTCGTTGTTAGCTAGGAGTTCAGTTAGGATAAGTTAGGTTAGGATGGTTAGGATTTGAGGATAGTTTTGTTAGGATAGTTTGGTTAGGATCGACTTTGATTAAAAATTTTCTATTAGATACCACCACACGCAGACATGATGTAGGCAAACAAATAATCAGCCTAATATATGATCTGCTGCAGAATCTTATGGTGCCAAAGCACATCCACATTATCGTTGAATACTTCTTGAAGAGTGGAAATATTTTTCCAAACGATACCTACGTCCGCATCGTCCGCAAGAAGGAAAACAGTCTACTGCGTATAGATTTCAAATCCACGACGAGTTCGGACTTGAAATTAGTGAGAAGAAGATTGAAAACCACTTCGACCACATTCGTGCAAAAGTATTAGCCAAGAAGATGACGCAGAAGCGAGGCATGAGCGTTAAAAAAACTTGAGCGTATGTTCTATGTCTCCCTCCCCCCCCCCCCCCTCCCCATTCAATAAATATTTTTAGATATAACATCAGGACAGGCGGTGGTGTAAATCAGTCGGAAGAAGAATCTTTTTCCAAAAATGAGGTGATTCCGCTTGACTCACCTCAGGAGGGGAATTGTGGAGTTACTTCAACAAATTCCAATAACCGTGCCTTATAAAGAGGGGGAAAGCATTGGAGGAAAAATAGAAGAATTAGTGAAGGAAATGCCATATTCAAACCGTTTTCAGAGAATATCACTTGTAAGAACAATTTCTAAAAGATGCCGGAGCCAAACATGATAGGAGTCATCAATCTGTTAAATAAATGAATACTATTTTCGCCTATGCCTGTCTCGCCTCTATCGTACTGGGACAAATTTGAGACTGTAGACTAGTTTTTAGGCTGTTGTGTCTCTCTGATATGTCGCTGCGATATCTCTGTCTCCCCCATTTTTCCATTAAATACTAATTCCAAATTCTTCTCGGAGTATCATACCGTTATTCTTTCATGTGATTTTTGAATTATGGTGAAAGTACGTTTAACTAAAGAATAATGTATTGAGTACCAGCTGCTATGTCGGTTTTACTCGCTCCTTCAACTCTTTCGTCTTTCCTTCCTTCGTATCTCCGCCCCAAAGTAGCTAAGAAATTCCTCATTTATCCTAGCATATGCTTGACTTATCCCACACAAATGTAGACTTTCTGAATTTGTCCATTGCTTGATATAAAGCATGTGATCATATGGCTCATACATACAGAAGTACGATTATGTATTTGTATCATTTGTAGGTGCCTCAATTCTGGAGAGTTGCTGATGTATAGAGTGAAAACGGTAAATTTTGAAACACCCTAGTAGAAAAGAGGTCATCCTTGAATCACCTAAGTAAAAGTGAGCGACCGCGCAGCAAGAAGGCAAGTGGAAAGTAGTGATGAAGAGGTTGAAGAAGTTTAAAGGAGACTTTCTAAGAAATTTTATCAAGAGGCTTCGTTTTCAAATTCCCCTGGTTCGAGCTAGGGTCGAACCCTGTTCCTAAAGATTCGCATAAATCAATCATCCGCAATTAGACGAACGAAGAAGTAACGAATAGGGAGATACAGCGCAGCTTGGGGTCCTTCAACAAGATCTGACAAGTGCGGCCACATCTCTGCCGCCACAGATGCGAATGTCTGGCGAACGCGTTTTGACTGGTGTGCTTGCATGGACGTGGCGCTCTCAATATTATCATCGTGGGTGGTTGGCAATATCAATCAATGGCTTGACTGAAGGCAAGCTGACTCGTCGAAGCCTCAACTGAAATTTTATTCAGTTGAGATCGAATAAGGCAGCTTTACTACGGGCCAATCTCTTTTCTATTTCCTTACATATATTTTCATAAGATCGCCCTATCTTATGGGCGATTAATTTAACATTGTTTGAACAGTTTAAGGACAATATCCGTAATTATGGCGCATGATAATATCGAAGGACAAGGAAATCGCAAGACTACGTCGTATCACTGAAGAACTCAGTTGCGCACTACATGAGAAAAACACTAATGTCGTGGAGCTTCAACATCAGCTGGACGAACACGAGGTATCGCGCCCTTTGCAATGTTGTCACTGTTTGGACGTTTATCGGCAAACTTAACAGCTTGATTGCTCATAAAGAAGCGGAATCAATCAACATTATATGCTAAAGCGCTCAAGTCACTTTAGGAATGCAAGAAATGTTATAATGGACTTTGAGCTGATTGATCGTGATTGAAATTGTCACGCAAAGTGACAAAGTACCATACTTTCATAATAAACAATGTTTTGCTACCCCCCCCCCCTCCCGCAAGCCAAAAGTGCCATTGTGAAAGTGACGTTCTGGCGCTTTTAAGCGCCATTGGGGCTTTCGGGGGGCTTTTGAGCCCTTCCGGGCAAAGTATGTCAGGTGTTCCTAGGAGTTTATTACATGTATGTTGTTTGTTTTCACCAAGAGATGCCGAGCTTATGCTCGCCTGCAGATACTGCTCTAAAAACTTTGGAACGTATGTGTTTCAGTACTTTTTGAATTCTCGCGAATTTCGATTATTTGACTGCTTGCAGATTGTGTGCATTGCGAAGGCATGCATATGTGCATGCTGCCGTGAAGAACATCGAATTTAATGTTTGTGGCCGTAAATATCAACATTTGGACTCCTTATGAACACTTCAGTTGCGCTGCGAGAAACAAAATCCAGTTTGATGCAGTTTAAACATAAAGCCTTTCAATGATGACTGTTGCAGTAACGTCAACACAGTCCGAAATGGACGAGTATTTCAAGATTTTGAATCAACAGTCGCAGTACATAGGCTTTACTAGAGAGAAACCTAAAGGCGGCTGGTTGCCATATTTGAATACACAGTTGATGATAGCAAATGGCGCCGTACGTGTTAAATGGTATCGCAATGAGAACTCTAAAAATATCATTGCACGCTAAATCTGCCCATCCTGCTGCCATGAAACGAGCAGTTCTGCGCAATATGTTCAAGACAGCCGTTGAAGTATGCAGCGGCGAAAGTGAGAAGCAAGATTTCCTCAAAATGGCGCGCGAGGTAGCAGCCTCTAATGGCTACTCCTCAGCAAGGTCTAGAACTTCTAAAAGGATTTTTAAAAAATGCGATCAAACTCGAGCTGCGATTCCTCTATGCTTACCATTTATATCCGAGGGTATCAAACGCGTTTAAACAATGCCTGATACAAGCTCAGCTAGACCGCGATGTAGTTCTTGTGAACATCCCATCAAGCGGCAGCTGATACGTAACAGATTATACGATACAGCTTGTATGACAGAAAATTGCGTTATATGCCCTAGTGGAAACAAGAAAGACTGCGCTAAGTTCGAGACCGTTTACGAAATAGAGTGTCTAGACTGCCACGCTACGTACATTGGGGAAACAGGCCGACCGCTTATCATTCGTGTGAATAAATATTCTGGCAAAAAACGAGGGAGCGTCGCTGTCGAGCCCGCTTGGAAAACATAAAGCAGTTGATTACGATGGTACGGATTTTAGTATTAGGTGCACAATCTTAGCTTGTGAGAATAAAATCGCCGCTCGCAAAGCACTGGAAGCACCTTCATCCTACCACGGGAACCGAAGATGAATGCTAAAAATGAACAGCTCTCAATCACAAGCGATCTTTTGCCAACGCTATTTAAGCTAGCTGTTTCCCAGTGGGACAGTTCAGTCATCTGTCACCTGTCACTAGTGGCATCTTTACTAGTGTGGCGCGATCTCGGTGAGACTGGTGAGTTACTTTAGAAACACTCAAGCTTCACTTTGGAGAAGTTGAACGGAGCAAGTGTTGTGGAGACGTTTGGAAATGCAAGATTCACAGTAAAAGTGAGACTTCCTTTCAGGCCTCTGAGGAAGGCATTGCTGCCGAAACGTCAGGCTAAATAAAAATTATAACAAACCTGGTTGGCTAAACAGAATGTAGAATAAAGCCTTTCACTTTTTCAATATTTTCATGTTCTACGGCTCTCTTACGTTTTGTGGTTTCCAAAAAGATGCGCATAGTTTCCTCTAGTTTGGTGCTTTGTAATGAGTCATCAAAAGTGCTAACCACTTTCAGCCCTTTCGCTATGCTGATGACTTGTGCTCTTGTTTTGCGAAGAATTCCAGCGGGTGATAGTGCGAATGTGATTCCGACACCAAGATTCCGTAGTAATCTCGCTCACGCTCCTCCATATCGTCGTATGCCAATACTGCGGTTGTTGGTTGATTTTTCTATCTGCGAACCACTTAGGGTGATTATTCTCAATGACACTGCATGCTCCTTTGTTCATCGTGAATTTGTCAAGGTTCCTCATTGTTATTGTTTTCCAATTTTGATTGTGATGATCTCTTAAGCTGAGCCAAACTGACTCTGTTTGCAAAAATTATATCTGTTGTTTTATTGTAAAATTGAAGCAAAAAACTACTGTTATTTGGCTATATTCGTCACTTATTCCGATCTGTTATGCGCGCAAATATCAAAATCCGGGGTTCATCGGGTGAAACATCGTGTGCTTTTACAAGAAGTTTGCTTGAACACTTTCATTTTGCCTTGCATCTTTTGCCTATACAACCCTTGATGATATTGTTGGTGATCGCTGATGAACTAGTCTTTGATTTGGCTAGACATTACTACCCTTTTTGAAAGCGGGGCGTCTTCATCTTTGATTTATTTTCGTTTCAGTGGAGCTTTTGTAGCGAAACAGCAGTCGAAAAGTTTTAAACTCTTTCGTATCTTGAGAAGCAATTGTCGATTTGGAGCTTGGAACCCCAGAAAACTAGCACCTTTAGGCTTGAGATATACCTGACGGTAAGGTATAGGTATTGGCGGGTATTGGCGAATCGCTGACGTCTGCGCTGCCTTTAGCTGCTCGTGGCTGCTGCTCTGGGTACGCTTTGAGTGCAAAAACGAAGTAGCTTTACCCACTACTACGCTTAGCTTAGGCCATTAGGAAAGTAAGTCTTGAGTCAAAACTGAAAAATATGATTACATGATATCCAAAAAAGTCATCCTGTTCTTATCAACAAATTTTTTTAAAAGAAGCAAATGGCAAAGCAAATGTTGCATATACTGAGTAAATAATCATTTGACAAATATCCAAGCGAGTATCGCAGTAGAATCTTGATGTGTGCTTGAAGCAAAAACCGAACAATCTAGGCCATAGTTGCCGTTAATGTCTTGAGGTGTACTAGTGACATTTTTCTGAATCGTTGAAATTCTCTAGCTTTTCATCGTTACTCCAACTTCATTTTATTTTTTCTTCGCAAAAGTTCTGTGCAGTTGTTCAGATCCAATTCTTTGTCGAGTTTGTCAATTCTTCAATGACTTTTTTTTCGACGAATTGCTTTGGTTTTGCAAATTTGTCATAGTTCAGTATCGCAACAAGTAGTCTACAAATTTTTCAGAAGTTCAAAAATATGTTAAAGGGGACAAATCCGAGCAAAATCAGCGTTAGCGGCATGAAGCAGCTGAGAGAAGCCCACCAAGCAGCGAGGAGCAGCTACGAGCAGCAAGCAGCAGCGCAGAGCAGCGCAGCATCCCTAGCTATAGTGGGTCTGTTTCGCGTTGGCTGCAGCAGCTAGGAGCAGCAGCGTCGCCTGGCGTCAATCGATACGCACAAAAGGCGTCGCTGCTGGCAGCATCTTATCGTCTGCTATAGCGACCCATCGTCAGGTATATCTCAAGCCTAACGAAGAGCGATGTTGTGCTTACATTCAACATAGAGGTAAAAACGTCGTAATGTCGCTTCAGATTTCCTGATTATCATTCTTAGGTTGTTGTAATGGAAGTACAAGGATTGAAAGCGATAGCTCCCAATAGAATAGTCTACTATACCATGGAAGTGGTTGGGCTTGAATTGCAAACGGACCATGCTGAAGCTCAAAGACCATCATGGGTTGCGATTCTGTTATTGAGAGGAAATTTTTCTCTTTTTGCTCAGAGATGTATAATTTTTTGTTGCGATTTTGTTGTTGAGAGTAGATTTCTTTTTCTCTTTGTGCTCAGAGATAACGATATTCTTATCGTTTGTTCTGGTTGTTTTGTCGTTGAGTTAACATGAGTTGAAAGAATGTGTATCGATTCAGTCTCTGTTGTTTGCACAGTATAGAATTATGCCGGAAATTTGAACAATACTCAAAAGTGCTCTGCGGCTAAATCCATGCCCCATGGTCACGTCGGGCTCCTGCATTCAACCGGCGTTTCACCTGTGTTCGACCGAAAAAATGTGCTGCAAGCAAATCCCGAACCAAACGCAGGTGAAAAGTACTCGACCGGCGTTTCTCCGACAGTTTTGTCCCGAACCAATAGCCGGATTGTCCCGACCGAAACGGAGGTGCTCCGCATGTTTTCAATGAGTCGAACTCCGTTTCACTGGCGGTCGTCAACCGCGAATGTCTGAGAATGCCCTAAAAACCCTTCTTTAGCTTGTCTTAACCTGCTTCCTCGCTCAAGTAAAATCATTCCACCATAGTAATCGATATTTAGCCAAACTACAATACCGCTCTCAGAACATGCAAAATTTCCGTGAATGTCGCGGAATTCCGGGGTTTCCGCGACATTCACGGAAATTTTGCACGTTCTGAGAGCGGTATTGTAGACTTCACATTACAGTGTCAGTCTCGCGAACTTTCTATTTTTTTTTCATATCTCTACATGTCAAGAAATGTCATTTGTATGGATAACTATGTATTTCATTCAATTACATCCAATTCAACCCAAAATCAAAGTAGTTTTCACTTCTCTTGAGACTTCTACCAATTTGCCTTAGACAAAAGTCGTAAATTGTGCTTTACGCTAAAACAAATTCTTGTTGTGCTTGCACTGTAAAAAAAGCCAAGCGACCTTATCTGAAAGAAAACATAAGACTATGTACGACACTAAAACTTTTGTCTTGAAATCAGTAAAGTTACAGATTTACAAAAGACTGATGTCATCGCAAATGCCTCAGTTTAGCTCTTTCTTCCCTTTTAGCACCGATGTTCAATATCATAACTCTGTTCATTCTTCAACACTAAACAAAACAACTTGCAAACCATCTCAAACGCATAATAAAGGTGGTGCCCAAGTGTTTTTTCTGCTATTATTCTTTTTTCATAAATTCTATAGATTTCAAATCGATTGAGCAAAAGTTTGTGCGTAAATTAGAAGAAATTCGATACTTCAACTTCAAATAAGCTCATGCTTTGTATTCAAAATAGATAAAAGTTTGCTTTTTACGATAGTTACCAAAGAGACTTTTTATCTTATAGTCTAGGAGAACCATGATTCCAAAACCTGCATCGTAAGCTGATTTTGAGTCTGGTCGTAAAAAAACATTGGAATGCCGTTATTCAGCTTCAGCAAATCTGCAAAAGTTTCCTTCATGGCAGTACCTCATACTTTGCTATAACATCTTCTGTCTTCATAGGAAAGCTGAAACGAAGAGTGTCATCCTGTAGAAAAATTCCTTTCATCATTGCTTTTTCTCAGACAATCGCCGGGGGCAGGCGGGCACCGGAAAAATAGTTTGCTGATCTCTCGCACCCCGCTCGCGGATTTTTTGCAAAGCAATTGGGACTTTTCGGAAGACCGCTTGCTGAATTCTCGATTCCTCAGAAATTCAGCAATATATCTGCAGAAAATAAGAGCGAAAAAAATTCAACAGGCGGTCTCTCAGAAATCCGCTGACTCAGCGAGCGGTCTTCCGAAAAGTCCTAATTGCTTTGCAAAAAATCCGCGAGCGGGCTGCGAGAAATCAGCAATCTATTTTTCCGGTGCCCGCCTGCCCCCAGCGATTGTCTGAGTTCTTGACAGGAATACAGCTCAAAGACATAAATATCCTAGAACTGCGGACACTAAACGGTGATATGGATGAAAAGTTCCGTAATAAGGAGATTCCTTTAGTATGACATTTTTCGCGATATTTTGTTTCTTACATTTCCATACGAGATTAAGGCGTATGCAACGCATAGGAGTATTGACATGCAAAATTTTTTAAAAGAGTCATTACCAGGGTTGAGCAAGAGATCAGGCACAAGCCCTTCAAAGACGACTCCCTCCTCCCCCCCTTGTGAAAGCCTTCAACGAGCCCTCCGCTTCACCTCTACGTCCTCATGTTATATTTTGAAGAAGACCAGCGCTTTCAATGCAGGTTTCTATTTCTTATCTGTTGGCCCGGCTTTCTGCGATTGCACAACTGCACGCAACTTGACGGCAAGTTTTTAATCTGGATGGCCCTCTTTTTAGAGCTATAACTTTCGCAGAGATGGCGTGTTTGGCTCCAAATTTTTATTTTAGAAAGAAGGCTTTGCGCTCAATACTCATGCTATGAAAGGGGCGATTTTTGAATACTGAAGGCAAGTTAATGGGGTCAGGCGCAACAACTTGAAAGCTCAGGCGGCCTGACCTTTTGAGGGGTTGCGCCTGACCCCATTAACTTTATTTCCGAAGAAGCTTTTTTACCCAAGTTTTATGTGATTCGTTAGCTCAACCCTCGAAAATTCAACAATAAGTGTTTGAGTTTGAGTTGACTTATTTCGGCCTTGTGCCAATCCGAGGAGTTAAAGCACTCAATGTGAAAAACTTGCCGGCTGGAACATTGGCAGCACTTCTACTTCACTGTTTGAAAGCGATATGAAGCCTGATTTGTCGCATAGACTTGTAGTGAGCATTGTTTTGTTGTGAGTATAGAAAAGCCTACATATTTCACTTTTGAAACCAAGCTAATCATGTTTGAAAATCAGGTTTTTTAGACGTTGAGAGATACTAGAAAATGCAAAGGCAATGATTTGTAGAGCGCATAGAGGTAATTTGAGATGCTGGTTATGGAAAGGATTCAGCATTTCACACAGCAAGCTTCCTTGTCGACCTCATGATCTGCCAAGGTAAAATATGAAGATTAAATTTGGCTAACTTCGATTGTGGAAACAATCAGTATGCTGCTACCGACCGTCATTCTTTTAGGTGATTGTGATATCCACCGGACTAGCGCATTTCTTCTTCACCTTCGTAGTGTGTCTCCCCCAACTGAACAAATCCGATTCTTAATTACGACCCCCTCCCTCAGTCTTACCCTCAATACGACCCCCTAGGTCGAACGCGCCTGACCCCACGCTTAACCCTGGTCATTACCGCTAGCTAGCGGCTCTAGTATCTCTTGCAAACAAACTCAAATTACAATAAGCGTCGACTTCAAAATTTCAGTTTTCCGAACAGTCAACGAAAAATGGCTTTTTGTATTAGGTTGATGCATAATTCCTGCACCAAAATAGGTACAGACCGCAATAACTCGGAATAATCCTATATCCCAAGTAGGATTCGATAAATCATTTGACAGCGCAAACCTAGCTCTACAAGATAGTGCTCGAATATCTACACCAGCTTTGATCCACGCGAAGTTTTGAGCCAAAAACTGAAAAAAACCATGCGTCCGAAAACCTTAAGAAAGATTTTAAAAAAATTATAACATCGTTCAAAAAGCTCATACAAATTTTCTTTCTTGCTCACGCGTAGACGTTCCATATAAGACATTTATCTATGCGGTTGCTGTATTTTTTCTCAACTAGGCGATGAAAAAACGAAGTTTTTTGAAGTTTTTCATGCTTTCTGCCAAATTAGTGCTGAGATGTTCTAGTATTAACAGTTGTATAGTACATGCCGTTAGCAGTGAAACTTTACATTTTCAGCCTTCTAGAACTGCTAGTTCGCGAGAAATAACGAATCTAGCTCTCCTTATCCAAATTTTTCTTGCCGAGTTGCTAAAAATCCGATATTTCTCGTAAACCAGCTGCTTTAAAGAGCTGAAAATTCACATTCACGCTTCTAAGGTCCTATAGTATACAACTGTCAGTGCTAGAACATCTCAGCATTGTTTTGGAAAAACATGAAAAACTTCGTTTTCTCATCGTCTAGTTGAGAAAAAAATACAGCACCCGCATAGATATATGTCTTATATGGAACGTCTACGCGTTAGCAAGAAAGAAAACTTGTATGAGCTTTTTGAGCGATGTTACAATTTTTTAAAAATCTTTCTTAAGGTTTTCGGACGCATGGTTTTTTTTCAGTTTTTGGCTCAAAACTTCGCGTGGATCAAAGCTGGTGTAGATATATGAGCAATATCTTGTAGAGCTAGGTTTGCGCTATCATGATATATCGAATCCTACTTGGGATATAGGATTATTCCGAGTTATTGCGGTCTGTATCTATTTTGGTGCAGGAATTATGCATCAACCTAATATAACTATCATAAAACGCGAATTCTCTTATTTTTGAATTAAAAAAACACGAATTTAGATTAAGCATTTGATGATTTGTAGAACAAAGGCATTGATTGAATTACGCGAGCACTTCCGCATTAACGTGATATTTTGAAGTGTTAGGTTTGCCAGTAGATATATTAGGTTGAACCGAAAGTTCGTTCGCACCAATTTCAAAAAAAATCATAACTTCTTTCCGTCACAACAATTTTGCGCAATTCAAATTTTATAGAAATCGTAAAGCATTTAGTTTCCAAAAGTACCCTGGGTTACCACATGCTCAGGTTATAAAGATAAAAATGAAAGAACGAAATCATCCAAAAGTCGGAATTTTTGAGCAAAAATTCTAAAATTCTAGAAACCGTGCGATAAAATCCAGAACAGCCATCATCTCAAGTTTTCTTACATTTTATCAGTAATTGAGTCAAGTTTGTGCTGATCGAGCTCTTCTTTCAGAAGTTAAATTTTTTGAAAAAAATGCCGAAAAATCAATTTTCAAGAATTCTTAGGAAATTAATTTTTCAGTACTTTTTTCAAAAAAATCATAACTTTTGAAAAAAGAGTCGATCAGCACAAGCTTGACTCAATTAGTGATAAAATGTAAGAAAATTTAAGACGATGGGTGTTTTGGATTTTATCGCACAGTTTCTAGAATTTTAGAAATTTTGCTTAAAAATTCCGACTTTCGGATGATCTCGTTTTTTTCATTATAACCTGAGCATGCTGGAAAGTATTCAGGGTAATTTTGGAAACTAAAGGCTTTACGCTTTCTAATAAAATTTGAATTGCGCAAAATTGTTGTGACGGAAAAAAGTTATGATTTTTTGAAAATGGTGCAAACGAACTTTCGGTTCAACCTAATATATATAAACTAGTTGACTCACCCGGCTCCGCCCGGCCCTGTCATTATTATATTCGTAAACAGCATGCTCGATTACCCCCCTGTGCCAACTCCCAGCCCCGTAGCTCAAATTTTGCAAAAAATCTATAAAAACGATATCGATCGATGACGAAAAATAGCCTATGACACCCGCAGGGGGCCCGAAGTGTATGTGTGCCAAGTTTGGTCCGGATCGGTTCAGAAATGGAATTTTCTATTCGGAACATACGTACACACAGACAGACAGACATACAGACAAACAGACATTCAGCTTTATATATAAGATGAAAACAATCCTCATAATTTTCAAAGTGTTTTGGAAATCATAACAAAAATGGGCAAAAAGATCAAAAATGGACTTATTCCCAGCATATCTGTCTGCTGGGTGTAAAATGGGCTTATCAGAAAGGTAGGAGAGAATGAACATGGAGGTGAACTCCATTTTGCCCCATTGTATAATGGACTTCTGACATCATCTTCGGCTAGCAATAACTCAAGTAAGCATAAACGATTCCCATTTTACCGCTTTGCCTCGCGGTCGCGATTTGATGAAAAATTTTGGATTTCGCAAGCAAGAGCCAACTTCGACCAGTTTCTACCGCGAACGAATAAAATGGACTAACAAGGAAAGGAAGGTTGCTCGAAGTGGCTTTTTGAAAAGAGTGTATACTGCCTTGTAGGGCTTAGAACCTGATTCCAAATCTACCTTCGTTAGCTGCGGGCTTCTGGGCGAGGAGCTGAAAAATCTGAATGTAAAAATAGGGTAAAATCAGTCGTAACCCTTTTCCCAATGTTCAAATGAGGCAGCAGCGAACTGGTATATTTGAATCAAGGATATTTGTTGCACCGAGTGACCCGACTACCAATTAAGCCCTATAAAAAATGTTACGACTGATTTTAGCCTACTCTTGCATTCAGATTTTTACTCACAAAAACCTTCATAACTCCTCGCCCAGATGCCCGCAGCAGATAGCAAAGGTAGATTTGGAATCAGCGTTCCAAGCTCTAAAAAGCGGGACACATCTCATTTCAAAAAGGCCACTTCCACCAACCTGTCTTCCCTTATAAGAAGGTCCATTTTCTCCATTATGGACTTTCGTGGATATGATTCCTGATTTGAGGTTCTAGTGTATAAAGGGAATTTAATCATTTTTACAATACGTGATCCGTGCTTGCTATGACCTGATTCGAGTGGGCTAGAGAACAACATATAAATGGCTAATGTGGTAGCTTGCTCATAAGGCACATTTTTAATCACCGAAACATATTAAAAAATATTGATAAATTTACATTTGACTCGCCTTTCTGGTTAGCAAGTGGATGCTTTTCTCAAGACCTTTTCTTTAAACACTCTTAAAACAATGGAGTAAGACTGAAAAGATTTGAGAAATTTGCAATGCTTAGGAGAATTCCAAGGAAATTGAAGATTGTAATGTTTTAGGTTGGTGCAATAGTAATACGCATTTTGCGAGCTCTCAATTCAAAGTGCTCAAACTTTCTGAAAAATTTACATTTCAGTGCGATAAAAACCATCAGAGGCAGCAAACTTTTTGCAACACAATGCACATCATCCTATACTCGTATTGCAAGTGCGCAGAAAAATATTGAGTGATAAGCAAAAAAGTTTTTTTTCTAAAATCTCGTTTTCAACTGATCATAACTGCCTTGAAATTTTGATAAATGATAAGTAGCCTATCTTGTAACCGCAAACTGGTAGTACAAAAAAAATTTGCAAAAAGGAAATAATTAAAATCCATTGTCAGCTCTTTCCCACACTTTTTAGCCTTCAAAGTACCAAAATATGGATTTTCTTGATTTTTGCTTACTGAAACAGCTAAACATTTTTAGAAAAACTGCCAACAGAGAGCCTATCCTCAAGCTTACACAAATGAGCAATTTTTTGGCGATTGCTTTCTTCAAAGGAAAATTTATGATCCACAGAATGACCAAAACAGCTACTCAGCTTGAGGCGTCGAAATCTCAGTCTAGGTACTTTTCTAAAAAGACAGTAAAGTATGCATAATGTAGACAGTTTCTATTACTACAACAGCTAAATTTTCAAGAGAATGTCTTCACTTGCGCTTGAATTCTGTCCAGAAAAGTAAATGCAACTTTGGTTTCGAGTGCGGTTGTGTGAAGCCATATGAATCTTTAACGAATGAGGCTGGAAGACCATTTCGGTCGCAATTGGATAGAGCTTAAAGAACTGTTTGATAGTTACCGCAAGCGGATGTGAAGAAGCAGAGAAGGAAGAATTCTGGCAGCAGTTTGATGAGTACATGACATGTATGGACATGTACGGACATGTACGGACATGTCCAAACATGTATGGACATGTCCGTACATGTCCATACATGTCCATACATTCGCGTCTTTTTTTCAAAAAATGTGAGCGGTATTGTATGTCAGTTCGACACCAGAAGAAGAAATGTTACTGATCGGTGCCGATTTCAATGGGCATGTCGGAGAGCAACGAAGTGGCCAACAGAAGTTCCATGGAAGCCATGGTTACGGAACACGTAACGACGGAGAAGAACATATTCTGGAGTTCGCAACAGCCCACGACCTAGCCTTGGCAAATACGTACTTCATCAAGAAGACCAACCACCTCATCACGTACGCCAGTGGGGACCACAAGTCGCAGATAGACTTCTGGAGTGTACGATACAACGAGCTCAAGTATGTGAAGGACAGCAAAGTCATCACAGGTGAAGAATGCGTGCCACAACATCGGCCGTTGATACTGGATCTCAATATCCCAAAAGATAGAAGAAGAAGGACGATGACCGAACATGAAGTACGCATCAAATGGTGGAAGCTCAAAGATAACTCCTACACCAGAACGTCAATGGAATCTGCTTTGCCAATAATGCAAAGTGATCCAAACCACTCCTGGATACTTCTGAAGGACAACATCCATCGGATAGCCGGAGACCTAGCTCGAAGCCCGGGAGACAGAAGCTTGAGAAAAAGACATGGTGGTGGAACGAAGAAGTGCAGATCGTGGTAAAGAACAAGAAGGCGGCGTACAGAACATGGCAGAAGACACGTTCAGAAGACGCTCATCGCAGGTACATGGAAGCGAAACGAGAAGCCAAGAAAAGTGTCAGCGAAAGAGACATATGTAGCTGAACTATACAGGAAGCTGCACGCTCGCGAAGGCGAACGAGAAGTCTATCGAATTGCCAGAAGAAGAGCCAACACCACAAAAGACACTGAACACTTCCAAACATCAAGGATGCACATGAAAGAATGCTGAGGAAGCCACAGGAGATAAACGAGAGATGGAGAGCGCACTTCGCAGAGTTGGCGTCCGCTAACCCAGAATACGCGTCCACCGTAATAACCGATTCTGTGAATGGACCAAAACCAGCTATCACAGAAGCAGAAGTCCGCACCGCAGTAACGAAGATGAAGAACGGCAAGGCGGCAGGTCCAGACGACATCCCCAGCGACTTCTGGAAGAAGTGTGGACAAGCTGGAGTATCGTGGCTTACACGACTTCTGAATAAGATGATAGAATTCGGGAAGATGCCGGACGAGTGGTACAGAAGCACGACGATACCAATATGGAAGAACAAGGGCGACATAGCCGACTGCTCCACGTACAGGCAAACCGACTCATGTGCCATACGTTAAAGATCTTCGAAAGAATACTGGAGACGCGGATTCGAAGTATGGCCCGGCATTAATGCGGCTTCGTAAAGGGATGCAGTACAACCGGCGCCCTCCACACCGTCAGAATAATGATGGAAAGAAGCTTAGAAGAGCAGTGTGAGCTTCATGCGGCATTCCTCGACCTGGAGAAGGCGTTTGGTAGAATACCACATCACATAATACGGTGGGCTACGGAAGCACGAAGTACCAGAAGAATACGTCCATTGGATCAAAATGATATACAGTGTTCTGCTCTGAGGATCACTGTGCAGCTTCCTTCCACAATATCATTCTCGCACTCTCGCTCACATATAGGGAAGAAAAATTGAATTTATGTAGAGCAAGAGCACTCAAAAGCGAGGATTTTGGGGATTTTCACAAAATTTGGGCGGAAAGTGGATCATATCGCTAAAATACAGCAACAGAGTGTGCAATAGCTGTGATGTGAAAAACGTAGGTCCTAGCGCGAACGAGAGCGCACCCTGTGTGTCGTGAGCCCTCGTTCGCACCAAGACCTCTGCGCCCTCTTGTGCTCATCATTGCACCGTCGCGTTCTCTCAACGTTTAGGCACCGTTCTGTCTCTGGGGCCTATTCAAAACAAACGCTAAAGCCATACAGTGAGCGCACCATTCTAGCCGTTTCGTGTTTTTGAAACGGGTTTATATTATAGGAGAGGATAAGTGAAATAGCAAGATATCGAAATCTTCGGCAATCCCTAGCTCGCGAGCCAGGGATCATCCAAAAATTCACAATCTTCATATTCCATTTCTTCCTGCCGAAAACATGCTTAGCAGTGCCGTAGTATATCCTCAATACGATTTTGCTGCGTTTTCATTGACTTCTCAGGAGGACGAATCGCTTGAAAATGAGAGGTGATCCTTAGAGGATCCCCCTGGGGATTCCCAGGGGATCACACAAAATGGCAAAAAACCAATCCTATATGGAAGTAGCCCGGCATCCATTATGCGCAGGTATAAATGTATGAAAAACTGGGAGACGGTCGAATGGCGCGTATTGATCGATTTTCATTAACTGGGAGAAGCAAGAAATAAGTTCAAATTTATTGCAATACTTTTCGATTTCAACTGGTTATCCTCCATTACGCTTTCTGATGTACTACCAAAAGTCTTGGAATCTGGAAACCTCGCTGTTGTAGAGAACTGATCTAGCCTGGAAGTGAAGGCTTAGGGAACGCGCGCCTTTCGACATGCACCCTGAAAAACTTCATAAACAAGATAGAGGAGGAAGAAGAAAGATACGTGGAGTAGCGAGATATGACTTGTCCCCTCTCAGATTCCCTCCCCTTTCCAGCGGGGATGTAAGTGCATACGGGCCTCAAGGAAAGAAAGTGAAGGATTTATAGTTTTTGCGAAATACGATAGTCCTAGAAAATATCGCAGGACAGTAGAGTACAGACATTCTTATCGTTTGCACAATTCAAGACATCCTTACTTACGCTATATATGGCCTCGCCCCTCCCCAAGCCGGTCTGCAAAATTTTGAAAAGTACCCTGCTGGATTATGAAATAGTATAAGTGAATTGTTTCTAGTCGTGCATAATCACGATAATTCCAAATTATTGCAAGTCAATTTTTCTTTGGAAAAGTTCTTCGTTGCGGCCCCCTTCCCTCTTTTCGGAGATTCTGGGCCGGTAGTAATCTACCCTACCTGGTGGCATCATAGATGCCGGCAAGTTGGCACACATCGCGGAAAGATGCCAACTCTGCCGGCAGCTCGCGGAGTGATTGTAGGTTTCAATAATCCTATGTAACCTTGGCACGCAATCATTTCGCACATTAAATTTTGATGACGCAGACAGCCGCAAAATTGCTACCTCGCGCGCGGTCGAACCTATGTGCGTTAGCTTGAAGTGCCACCACGTTAACCATTCGACCATTCGGTCAGCCATTGCCTTTTGCACCAGCAATAGGAGGAACGCACTGGTGAATGGCTGCCTATAAAAGGGATCGATACATTGCGTGAGAGACTTTGACCTGAAAGAACAGCTGATTGATATGAGCGAGAGAGGAGCGAAATCGGTGCAAACTGAGATTTATAAGGGATTGCCAAAACAGTTCGTGTTCTATATGATTCTAAGGCATTAGTGGATTTTTTCTTTGTAAGAAAATCGTCATTTTAAAAAAGAAAAACCCATATAATGAGAAAAATGATAGTTTTTTCATGAAAAGTAGAATTTTTGATTTTTTCGCCTGACGTAAATTGTGTGATATCGCCACAATTCGCAAACTCGCAGACGCCGTCGGAAAAGGTGCCACCACCTCGACGTGGTAGGGGCACGTCGAGATGCCGGCAGCTCGCTCTCTCAAAAGAGCACGCTATTTCCCGTGCTCTCTGACCTGCCGGCAGCTGCCATCTCGCGGATTCCGGCAACCTGCCGGCAGGTTGCCGGCAACTGACATCGCGAAGTTGCCGGCAGCTCCTCCTGGAATTCCAGATATTTTACTAAAGGAGGAGTTCTGGAGCCGCAGATTTTTATGAAGTTTTCTACAGAGTCGAGGCGGCAACTTTATCGAGAAAATTTTTTGAAAAAAGCCTGGGACGGCCTAAATTTCGGTTCTTAGTTTCTGGCCACCTCGCGGAAAGGTGCCAGCAACCTGCCGACGAGACCTGCCGCCAGGTCGGGGGGATTACTACCGGCCTGGTGTAACTAACACCGAGCCATTTCATTTAGAAAACTCCTGGCCTTTCAATCTCCTGTACGATTGTCGCCCCGTTACAAATTTGTACCATAAGGTTCGTGCAAATCGATATCCAAATTCCAAACCTGGAATTATGTTTCGGTATCAATAAATCAAAAAAGTCAAATTTACGATATTTTAGAACCCTTTTTGTGCCTAACATCAATTAGGGCGCGGAGAAATTACTGTCATTAGTTTGGGTCCTAAAATACTTTATATAGAGGAAGTTCTTTGTAGTTTTTCATTCTCATATGTAAACGAGACCTCGAGGATTAGAGTAAGATAAGTTTGAATTAAAAAATTTTTCCTTATTTCATGAGATAATTGATAACAGCGAGCAGGATCATAGACGATGCGCCGGCAACACTTGAGCCCGAGTTCGGGCTGTGAATCTTATATATAAAGCTGAATGTCTGTTTGTCTGTCTGTCTGTCTGTATGTCTGTATGTCTGTCTGTCTGTCTGTCTGTACGTATGTTCCGAATAGAAAATTCCATTTCTGAACCGATCCGGACCAAACTTGGCACACATACGCTTCGGGCCCCCTGCGGGTGTCATAGGCTATTTTTCGTTATCGATCGATTGGTCCGGATCGGTTGAGAAATGTAATTTTCTATTCGGAACATATGGCGGAGCCGGGTAAGCCAGCTAGTATACCATAAGCATGAAAAAGGTGCAAATTAAGGTTTATAACGCATACATTAGTGACCTCTCGTTTTGACTAAACAAGGGAAACTAACCTTTGATTTAACTGGCTTGGCTTCAGGAAGGCGGCTTCTAAGGATTTTTGCGATTTGTCCGAGCTGTACCATTTGATTCAACTGGCTTGGATTCGGGAGGGCGGGGCTTCGTGACCTAATTAAGGCTAATTAATGATCAGAGAGCACTCGCGCGAGAGAGACGCAGGCGCGTCGAGGGCGCGAGCGGCCTCGATTAGGCCACAAAGCCCTACATTTTCAGAGCCCTTTTTGTAAAATGCTAGAATGTCATCTTAACTTGGGATTTGAGTTAAAACCAGAAAAACTTGGAATTGCGCCACTTTTTGTTTTTTTTTGAGAGATAGTGCATTTTCGCACTCCGCATTTCCGCACTGTTCCAAAGACGGCAATCCAAATATGGTGATTATGAGTACTTTCAAAAAATGCAGAAACAGAAAGCTCGAAAGAAGTATTTTTGAAGAGATAAGTCTGCAATCTTTTCACTGCACTTTTTCAGCAAGAAGGATTATGACACCTCAAAAAATGTCTCAATATTTCAGGTAAGCACTAGTTTAATTTTCTTATCATAAGCTGTATTTCCGGGAAAATGTAGCAATGGGGTGGGGGTATTTTCCTGCTCGACGATGCTCACAAATTTTTTTTCATCTATACGCGAGATAAAAGCCTGCCAAAGCTACGGATTACCTCTCTACAAAATCTTCTCAAAGATTTTGGGACCACAGCTGCACCCTTATAAGGAAACGATACTTGGTGTCCGTGGCCTTTTGAAATGAGATGTATACCATTACACTTATCTTGAAGCGCTGATTCCAAATCTGGCTTCCGTTTCTGCTAATCGTTTCTCTGAAAGAAGTTATGAAGGATTTTTGCGCATCGCAGAGATTTTGCAGCGCCTTCGCAGCGAAAGTGCTGCGAAAGTCCCCGTCAATTGTCCGAGTTTCATATACACAAAAAAACACGATACGCAATTTATAAACGCAAGTTACCTCATCTTCAAATGCTTTTTTTAAGTGCACATAAAGTGCGACAAGTCAAAGCATATAGTGCTGTACTTACTTTGTGCTTTCATACCTAGGTTCAAATAAGGGAAAAGCATTGATGTATGTCTCCATAAACAACATTTCTTTCCTAATTTATTTTTCAATTTGTGCTTCCGATCTCTACACTTCAGTCGCTGATTTCATGTAAAGTCTACTCGGCCTTATACACATCAATCTCAGAAAGTAGATGAGATGTTAAATATTATTTGAGATTAACATCTTTACCTTCAATGGCAGTTGCTTGAGAACTATTTCAACCAACATACAACTGTAGTGTGAAAGACAAAACTCGACTTTTTGGCGGCGATTTATGAACAAGAGTCGAAAAATGTTTGAATTTTCTACTTTTACCATGTATTCGGTTGGCAGCAATGTTTTTGAGTTTTCTTCAAAAGAAATCAAATAGCTACGTATGTAAGAAATTATAAAAAAATTTTGTGGCTAGCTATCGAACTCCGCAAAATTCCGAAATGCAGAGCCGTTTTAAAAGCTTGGTTCTCCAAAGCTAATAAAAGAGTTGTGCTTTGACGATTTGCTCAATATCGTGAAGCGCAAGCTGTCCTTTATTTTCAGATACAAAAACGTCAATTGTTAGGATTGAAAGATTTATCGAATTGCTTTTAAAATACGTGGAAGCTTTGTGCGGACCTGACATTGCAAGCAAAACGCCACTCAATCGATGCCTGCAATATTAGGTATTTGAGAATTTTGAACATAGAACTCTTTGCAAATAACAAATTTTTTAGTGTGACTTAAAGAATTCTCCAACCACAGCTGATAGAGGGTGTTTCAGAAGTATGAATATCATGTTCTCTCGTTTATATATCTCTCTGCCTTAACTACCCTTGCCCTTCGTAATTATTAGGTTGGTGCAAAAGTAATGCGCGCTTTGCGAGTTTTCATTTTGACGTGCTATAACTTTCTAAAATATCCTTTCAGTGCGGCGCAGTTCATCAAAGGCACTAAACTCCTCTTTATACAGCGCACATTAACTATGTTAATTCGCGAATCGGTGGAAAAGTATGCATTGATAAGCAAAAGAAGTTTTTTTCGGAGACCTCGTTTTTATCTGATCATAACTTCATTCAAGATTTGTCAGTATAAATGATAAGTTGACTGTCTTATAGCCGCAAGCCAGTAGTACAAAAGAAGTACAAAAGGGTTCAAACAAAGAATATTTGCGAAAAGGAAAAAAATAATATTCAAAATTGTCGCTTTTTTCGACATTTTTTCGTAGCTCTCAAAATCCCAGAATATGGTGATTTTTGATTTTCTAGGTACTGAACAGCTTCCACATTTCTGCGAAAACTGTCAACAGGAGGTCCACCCTTACGCTTACAGAAATGAGCAGAACTTTGGCGATTGCCCCCTTCAAAGGAAATCTATGGGCCGCAGAATGGCCAAAACCATTACTCATGTTGAGGCGCCGGGATCTCAGTTTAAGTAATTTCTAGGAAAACAGTAAAGCATGCATAACGAAGAAAATTTCTACTGTACAATAATTATATTTTCAAAAGAATGCCTTTGCTCGCGTTTGAATTCTGGCCGAAAAAGTAAGTGCAACGAAATTCCAATTCTGAGTGCTACTGTATGAACCTCTATAAATTTTCAACGAATGAGGCTAGAAGCTTCTTTTAACTAATGTTGAATAGAGCATGAAAGAAGCTTTTTGACAATATGCTGGGTAGGCTTCATAGGAGAAACTTCGATGGAGAAAAGCTCTCTTGAAACAAGGGCTATAAAAACGTGAATTACTTTTGCACCAACCTTATACTTATAAAGCTTCCTGCTTACTTGATTTGCGAGTAATAAGGTCAATAATGCAAGTTAAGACATTGTAAAAATTTAAGGTGCGGCACCAGTAAGAGAGCTGCTTCAAAAACTTCTAGAAAATGCCACATGTCACTTGCTCAATTACAAGTCCACAGATTTGCACATTTCAATTACAAAATCGGCGTCTTTGAAGATTGAAAAAACCAAACATAAAAGCAATCTACTGGTGTTTCTGCCGTGATCGTAAGGTAATGGAAAGCAGCTGGTGATTTGCTTCATACTATGGATCTAAGCCAGGCTTCAGACCGCGTTTAGACCTTGTATCCACCCCTCGTCTGTGCCCTCCTGAAAAGATCAGCATGCAAACGAAATGCGTCGAATTATTTGTAACTCATATCTATACTGCAAAACGCTCGCATAATTCACGTGCGCTCCAGAATGGCAATTTCCAGGCGTACCTCTTTGCCTCCTGAATTCCTCATTCTGGCTCCGCCAAGTTTAAATTTCGGATACCGGCGGCTAGGGGCGGGCAACTGCGGAAACAAATGGGTTTAAGTGCAACAAGCCTACCCAGCATAAGATGAAGAATTCTTGCGAGTGATATACAGAGTGTCCCAAAAATGTGCCTAGTGTTTGATTGTCAATGATTCTCTGTGGAATCTTTCAAAAAGGTTCAGGTATTATTTTGCAGACCTGGCTTCGACTCAGATTTACCGTATGAGACGATCTACCGTTTCCTCTCATTACGGTAAGATTGCGTTATTAACACGCAGCATATGGCACCACTGTGAAATAAACCGTTCAAAAAAATTTTTTTAAGTCTGAAAATTTGTATAACAAGTTTTTTATGCACGCTGATTTTACCACACAACTTTTTGCGCGTTTGCAGTGCTTTCAATTTTGCGAATTTTAGAAAGCGGATGTAACGGTATATGTGGCATAACTTGCCAGAAGAGCGTTAAGGTGAAGTGCTTGTTTTACACTTAAAATGAACGACTCAGATTAACCTAGTGTACGAGTTTTTAGCTTCCTTAGTCTTTCTTTAAGGAACCCTCAATGACGCAAAACCCTCCGCAAGTTGTCACTGTAATCTTATAGTAATGAAAGGAGAACGGTCATCCACTTCCAACTGTAAATCCAAGTCAAAGCCAACTCTACAAATCGGTACCTACCTTCTTGAAGGATTCCGTGACGAGAGAGATATTAACAATCCACAGTAGGCACATTTTGGGACACTCTATACAAATGTTCTCCATTAAACCCTGTGAACTTGTTCGACTAGCTACTGTTTGCGTAGTATTGCCATGCAGGGCTGCCGTTGTTGACTTGCATGCACAACACCTCAAACTTGGCTATTCAAAGTTTATCTGACTATACGTATAGGCTGTATCACCCCATCGATCTGGAAGTTTACGAGATGAGACTGCGCCGCAGGAAATACCATTCGAGCGCAAGAACTTACCTGGTCGGGCTCAGAGCCCGCGTTCTTGCAGCAACTGGACATTTGAAAAATTCGATGAGCATTGACATCGAAAATCCTACGAGTATTGAATGTTCAAAAATCCTATGGGCCTAGCTTATACGGGGTGTCTCAAAAAGTCTTTGCGCTGTTTAATAGGGTGAATCAAAAATAGTAGCTTTGTGGGAAGCTATTCGAATGCGGCACTTACGACGCAATATCGCGTTTATTGCGCCGGAGGGCACAAAAAAATTGTGATTTTTCCAATTTTCGAACATACTGTCGGATGCATCAGACAGCGCTGGTTTCAAATATTTTAACCAGAGCTCTATAGGAGTAACCTAAAAAAAGATATAGCAATGCGGCACTTCCGGCGTTTTATTGCGTTTAAAACGCAGTTTTGAAAAGCGGCACTGCCAGTGCTGTAGTATCTCTCGTGCAATGTCTTTTGCCAACCTTTGGGTAATTCTGTAGGGCTAGTTTCAGCTTCAATTTGCAGCGAAAAGACTATCACCTACGCTTTTCATTACTGTGAAATTGCGTTAGAAACTCCTAGCATATAGAAACAATAGTACGAAAAATAACATGTAAAATAACTTTTCCAATTTTTTTACGCATTATGATTTTATTACGCGACCCACGAGTTTCAAGCTTTTCAAGTGTGTAATCGCTTCTTTGAGAAGCATTGAAAAACTTTTGTTGCGCTGTAGCTAGTATAATTTGTGAAAAAAGCATCAAGTTGAGTGCATTTATTAGGTTGGCACATAAGTAATGCAACTTTTTATATAAATTTTCTCTATTTGAACGTAGCGCATTCATTTTTTGGCAAAATAAGGAATATGATGTAAGCTTCTAATGCACACATTTTTGCCGAATTTTACCATCTTATGTGAGGATTACGGTAGGTTTACGGTACTATGGGAAAATTTTTAGAATGCATCAAATTGAAACTTGGCCTATAGGGCTTATCTGACATGCTGATCACAAAAAATGAGATCCGCTTCGCATGAAAAGGCCTCGTTCGTGAGATCAAAAAATGAATTTCATTTCAGCGACAAATGAATATGATATTCGTATTTACCGCATAGGATTATCCTATATTGCAAAGTTATAGCGAATTCTGACTTTTCGCAGCTTAGTTATTGACAAATTGCCTTCAAAATTTGACGCATTTGACTTGTTCAACTTCTCAAAGGCGCCCCACCTTAATTTGTGATTAAATTTCATTTCTTTTACACTGATTCCAAAGTGCCAACTTCCAGCTACATGCTGCCTATAATTGCTTTTTCATATGTTTGGATCAGGTTTCGTAGGACTTCATGTTTGCCAAAAAATCGTGAAACCTCAATTTTCAGCAGTTTTCAAAAAATGTTTAGATTTTTTGTACTACGTTATCAAAAATCAAACGGTTTGCGCAGACTTGCAGCCTACATCACAATCTACATGATGCCACAAAATGAGATTGCTACATAAAATAGGAAAAAAGTTATGGGAAAAGTTGCAAAACTTATGTGCCAACCTAATATATTTGGAGTAATCAAAAAGTCTGATGTAAAATTTTAGGCTTTTTGATTCCTTTTCTTATTCAAAGTATGACTGTCAATGTTTCAAACCCTCTTCAATTTTTTTACGGTTCCTGGAATAGTGAAAAACGATCGATGAGTCGCTTCATACCGCAAATCAGTCTATGTTGAAGTTACCCTACAGAATGGCACCAAAGTTTGGCAAAAGATTTTGTGGGAGGAGAAACAATTGAATAGTGTCTACAGCTGTAACAGTGGGATGTGTCCATGATTGCCGGGATTCACAGGACTGTCAGAATTTGCTGGGCTTGCGAGCTTTGGCTATACTTTCTTCAAGAACCAAGTTATCTGAGATCTGCAAAAAAATTTGGTTTTAGCTTGATGGAACGACTCTTTTGGTCTACCCTATGCTCGTGATCCATGGTGATAGGGTAGACATATGGCGATACTTTGTTATTTTCTATGATTATGCTTTTGTAAAGATGTATATGCATCTCAATGTAAATTGCGAATAACTAATTTTGGTATGAGATTTCAATTACAGAATTTCGCAAAATCGAGCCGTTTCTGTGCACCCTTATCATTAACATCATCATTTTACCATTTATCAATCACATCATAAACTTGGATCAATTTTGCTATGTATATGGTAAGTAAGGTACGATAAAAAACGCTTTGCCACTCTTATCGCTCGATAAATGATAAGTGGTCTACACACTTTTCCGGTTCTATTGCACATTGTGCATTTGGTAGATCCCTCGCTGTTGCAATCGATTGACTGCTCATCGGCACATGCCATTGCTGCCCATTTTCACCTTTTACCGCACCTTTGCTTTTAGCCCGTTTCAAGCTGAAGATGAAATGTAGCAGCATGAAAGATTTGTGGGAAACCAGCACATGTATCTGAGTCATTTCTATGTTAATGATGTCATCAGTTTATCATTTAGCGCCCATATATCACCAGTTTAAGTCATTTTTAGTTCACTGTAAGAAAACAAACGTAGAAAACGCTACGCGAATTTTATCGCTCTATCTCTTATGGTTGGGGCTTCGCGTAATCCGAAAGTAGGAGAGTTTGCGGCCGTTACACGGGCATTGGGCATTCTTAGTTACCTTTTTCCCTTCAAAAGATTTTCTGCTAGCAAATATTGCTTCCAACTACTGAAAATTCAAAAGTACGGGAGTGTTCAATTGGGTCAAGGTCCTGTGGCATTCTGCGTTTGCAATGGCCGCCCTCACCGACTCTCGCGATCATTCAGATGTAAACCATCTTAACGATTTTCAAACTTTAAGCCACAAGGCTAAGAGTCTAAGAGTTGGCACAAGAGGGTGAATGAGCATGCTGACTGCGAAGACAATATCAATTATTAGAATTGTCGTATGTCTTTTCAATTTTATCGGTTATATGTAAACCTTAAACTACAGGGCTGGGACGCTAACTTCAACATTTGCGTTGACAACTCCGACGAGTTCCGGAAGAGTTCGGCAGTCAGCGTGGTAGTCGCACAGCAAACAAGCAAAGCAGATTCCAATTATTTGAACACCTAAGCAATAAGACAACAAAAATCTTATTTCTTGTCATTCTCTTAGACTGTACAACATTTCTCCGACGCTCCACTATCTAAAGTTCCACTAATTTGTAGTTTGAACTCTCTTCAAAAGGAATTTGGAGTGAACAGATAATCTCAAGGTTTTTGCGCGTGGAAGTAATTTCTATGTTGGTGTTGTCTTTATATCGTACTAGCTGGCTTACCCGGCTCCGCCGTATCCGGACCAAACTTGGCACACATACACTTCGGGCCCCGGCGCGTGTCACAGTCCACTTTTCGTTATCGATCGATGTCGATTTTACCGATTTTTATCGATTTTTTCGCAGAGTTCACCTACAGGGCTAGGAGTTGGCACAGGGGGGAAGTGAGCATGGGGATTCCGAATACAATATTAGTTTTCAGAATTATCGGTTACTTTTATTGATTTTATCGATTTTTTGTAAATTTTGACATGCGAGGCTGGGATTTTGCACAGGGGGTAATCGAGCATGCTGATTACGAACACAATATTAGTTTTCAGGATCGTCCATTACTTTTATCGATTTTATCGATTTTTTTGTAAAGTTTGACCTGCGGGGCTGGGAGTTTGCACAGGGGGGTAATCGAGCATGCAGATTACGAATACAATATTAGTTTTTGGAATTATCCATTACTTCTATCGATTTTATCGATTTTGCAAAATTTGAGCTAGGGGGATGGAATTTGGCACAGGGGTGTAATCGAGCATGCTGATCACCCCCTTGGGGATGATCAGCATGCTCGATTACCCCCCTGTGCCAACTCCCAGCCCCCTAGCTCAAACTTTGCAAAAAAATCGATAAAATCGATAAAAGTAATCGATAATCCCGAAAACCAATATTGTATTCGGAATCCCCATGCTCGATTACCCCCCTGTGCGAACTCCCAGCCCCGTAGCTCAAACTTTGCAAAAAAATCGATAAAATCGATAAAAGTAATCGATAATCCTGAAAACCAATATTGTATTCGGAATCCCCATGCTCGATTACCCCCCTGTGCCAACTCCCAGCCCCGTAGGTGAACTCAGCAAAAAAATCGATAAAAATCGATAAAATCGATATCGATCGATGACGAAAAGTAGCCTATGACACCCGCCGGGGCCCGTAGCGTATGTGTGCCAAGTTTGGTCCGGATCGGTTCAGAAATGGAATTTTCTATTTGGAACATACGTACACACATACAGACAGACAGACAGACATACAGACATACATACAAACAGACATTCAGCTTTATATATAAGATACTAAGGTTCAAAAAAGAGAAGAAAGTTCATGAAGAGTTTACAGAAATCGAGACATTTTTTACTGCCCAGTATATTGTACTAGCTGGCTTACCCGGCTCCGTCCGGCCCTGTCAGAGCACTATGATAAAGCTTTCATCCCTATCCCTGTACAACCTTTTCCTGTGCCCAAGTCTACATGACAATTCCCTATTCCCGCTGTTTTAGTAATCACTGTCTGCTTTGGTAATCAGCATGCTCGGTTACCCCCCTGTGCCGCCTCCCAGCCCCGCAGATCGAACTTTGCAATAAACCGATAAAATCAATAAAAGTAATGGACGATTTTGGAAACCAAAATTGTATTCGTAATTAGCATGCTCACATACCCCCTGTGCCAACTCCCAGCCCCGTAGATCAAACTTCACAAAAAATCAATAAAAAGCGATAAAATCGATAACGATTGATGACGAAAAGTAGCCTAGGACCCACCCTGCCCCGAATTGGATGTGTGCCAAGTTTGGTTCGGATTGATTCAGAAGTAGAATTTGCCTGCCTGTTTTTGAATTTACCATAGATGTGCATGCGAGAACATTTCGGAAAGAGTTAGACAATTTTTGAGCATTTGCGGAATTTTGGAAAAAAAATCCGTAATTTCTGTAGAAGAACAGCAGCGTCAGCAAGGAAACTGTTTTCAAAACCGTCTTGTCCTCCGCTTTCAGAGAATATATAGGTTGCTTGGAGTCTGTTGAAAAAAGTGCCTGGTGAAGGGTGTGAGAAGTGATTTTATAATATTTACGAGTCTTTAGGATAAAAAATTCGTAACTTCTGCAGATGGAATTGTACAAGGAATTAGTAGTACAATAATTTTTTATTTATTTATTACTTATTTATTCTCTATATTTTTATTTTTATTTTTCCTTACCATTATTTATATATGGATACTTACTCAATAATAATATATATAACAATACACTTTTATGGTATATTAATAAGCTTTAGTATAGTTTTCAGCAATTAGCTAGTCATGCTCATTGCTGCGATTAGTAGGGTCTAATCATATAAAATAATATACTTCGAGTGTGACACGGCTATATATCATGGGTTAATTACTTGGCACAAATAAAGTTTTGGTACTACTTCATGGAAAGAATAATAAAATTTAAAACAATAATTATCGCTGTGCTAATACACATAGGTTATTGCTTTTAACTTGTTAATTCGGGAGAACCCTGGCGAGGTCTTGGTTATATCCAATGCGGTTTACACCACGGGCAGCGCTCCCCAGCGATGAAGAGGCTTGCCCTAGCCGAGGAGGAAACAACCCCTGATAAGGAAACCGCATAAGAGCCTGGATGGACCGCCTCAGACTCAATGGATTTTGGTCCGCAAACCTCGAAAACTCTTATTACACAAGCTACATGTCGTCGTTGTCTAATGATATTAACGGGGGACAGCGGTTGAAAATGGTAGAAATCGAAATTGCAATGATAATAAAGGTGTTAGATGTCGAAATACATGTAACATATGTGGCAAGATCAGGTTTGAAAATTATGTAACAAGCACAACCACTAACTACTCGTTTGAAATGGCTAGCAGTTTTTGCAAAAACATCCAGCTGTTCAGTACCTAGAAAATCAAAAAATTCTACATTCGGGACTTTGAGGCACACTGAAAAAATGTTCAAAAAAGTGAAAAGCTTCTAAATTTCAATTTTTTTCGCAAACCTTTCTGTCCGAATTCTTTTTACTGCGTTTTGCACTACTGGCTTGCGGCTACAAGATATGCTACTTAACATTTATACTAACAAACTTCGAAGGAAGAAATGAATTGTCAAAGACAAGGTTCTAGCAGAAGAACCTTTTTTATTTTTCAATCCATATTTTTCTGCCCGTTCGTGATATGAGTATAAATAAATGTGCGCTGCATTGCAGAAGGTTTGCTGCTTCTGAAGGTTTACCGCATTCGGAAATGTGAATTCTTCCAAAAGTTATAGCACGTCAAAGTGGGAATTCGCAAATCGGTCATTACTTTTGCACCAACCTAATAAAAACTGGACATAATCCAGAAAACTTCAAGGTTGTTATACTAGACTATACCTATGCTAACGAAAGTAACAAAATCAATCTAAGGGAAAAGAATTTATGCTGGATTAAACTTCTTATTAGCGCCTACCCATTTGGTTTCAACGACCAAATAAAAGGCTATGGAAATATATCGGATTTGATAAATCCATTGAAAAAAAGGGCATTCATTCTTCAAATATCCTGTCTCCCATGAGAGGCGGAGAGTGAAAAACCCTAAATAAATACGATATAAATAGACTCATAGATTTCACCTTCGCGAACTCATTTTGCAATCTTAGCTTTGCACATAAATATAAAATATTAACTTTGATAGCAACACCGTTTTGGAGAAAGGTAACTAAAGCCAAAAAGCAAAGGAACAACTTACGGTAACCGTACCATATATGGGAGAAATTATGGATAAACTCAAATTAAAAAAGCTATGCAACGGTATCAATGTCAAAAGAAGAGAAATTATGGATAAACTCAAATTAAAAAAGCTATGCAACGGTATCAATGTCAAAAGAAAAAAAAGCTATGCAACTGTATCAATGTCAAAAGAATTTTGATGCAACACATAGAACAATCTAACATGCTGAAAAATATGGAGATTGTTATTAGATATATACCCTTTAGGGTTACAAATCAGTAATTACAATAGTTTCTTGAAGAGATTAAATGAACAGGGCATTAAAGATATATAATAGGTAGGATAACGGTGATGATTACTGTAGGATCTGCAAGCTTTTCAAAATAATGTCTTCATTTTCATCTGAAAGGCCGGCAAAAAATTACTCAAATGTGAGAAATAAAGATGAGATGCTCTTAAAATCAAAAACAAAAACTTTCTAGAGCTCCTCACTATGATCAAACTCTATTTCTGTCTTGGCCTTATTTTGCCATTGGGATATCTGAGGAAATGTAGTGTTCGCACCACAATCGATTAGAGGCCTAACCGCGATGTTAATGACGGCTTATGTTAACAAATAATTTGATATTATTACTGGTATTTAAAAAAAGCGGAAATTTGGATAGATTACTAAGCTTAATGCCAGAACATTCGAATTATACAGAGTGTCCCAAAAAATGTGAACACTGTTTGATCGTTAATAACTCCCTTGCTTTTAGGTCTTTCGCCGAGCTTGAGGCACCATTCTATAGAGCAAGGTCTAGCTTAGATCAGCAGTATGGAGCAAATCGTCGATCTCTCTTCATTACTGTAGGATTACGGTAGGAACTTTGACAAGGATTTTAAGCTGTTGAAAGCCATATTCTGCCTCGGAACAAAACCAAACAAGCCAAAAACTTTTATACATGGGTAATGGAAGCCGCTGAGTTCGAATATGAAATTTCCTCTTCACTGTGACGCTTCTTTCCAAGGTTATCCCAGATAAACCTTAATAATCGAATTTCCAGCATTTGTCAAAAATGTGATTACACCGTCAAAAAAGCTAAAAACACTCGTAAAAAGTTGTATTATGGATTCAGCGTGCGCCAAAACCCTGATACACGATTTTTTAGATTTTTTGAAAAAAGTTTCGTCAAATGGCATATTTTACAATAGATCCACATGCTAGAAGTTCGTACCGTAATCCTACAGTAAAGAAAAGCGATCGATGATCCGCTTCATGCTATAAATCTAAGTTCAACCTCGCTCTACAGAATGTTGCCTCAAGCTCGGCGAAAGACATGAAAGCAGCGGAGTTATTAAGGATCAAACAGTGTTCACATTTTTTTTGGGACACCCTGTATTAGGATGGTGCAAAAGTTTTTTCCCACCATAGTCAAAAATTCATAACTTGTTAAATTCTCAGCAATAAGAGAAGAACTCAGCTCTTTGCATGGGTACTTGAACCGTTCGCTATCAACAGATAAAGGAGACCGAAGCTGAAAAACAAAATCACTCAAAATTTGAATTTTTCGTGTAGGGTCATGAAAAATCGGAAACTTGCAACAAAAATCAAAGCAGCCAGTATTGTAGGCTCTTTCACAAGCTCTTTCCAACAGTGCAAAGTTTGTGCTGATTGAGCGTCTCTATGAAAAGTTATGATTTTCGAGCAAGCAATACAAAAGGGCGAATTTGATTTATTTTGGCATTTTTCAGGAAATTCATAACTTTTAACAGTGACGCTCAATCGGCGCAAACTTTGCACGGAAAGAGCTTGTGAAAGAGCCTACAATACTGACTGCTCCGATTTTTGCTGCAAGTTTCCGATTTTTTATGATCCTACACGAAAAATTCAAATTTTGAGTGATTTAGGTTTTCAGCTTCACTCTTCTTTATCTGTTCTCGATAGCGAACGGTTCAAGTACCCATGCAAAGAGCGTGAGTTCTTCTCTTATGCAAAATTTAAAACTTGCAGATTCGTTGAGATTTCAAGAAGTTATGAATTTTTGAATTTGGTGGAAAAGAACTTTTGCACCAACCTAATACATTTTCGAGTGTCATTTTTTTCCTGAAGATTCAAAATGTGTGAAACTTGTCAGTCTTCAAATGAACTGAAATCGATCGAACATTGCAGAGTTCAAGAAAGTTTTCGCACTTAACCAATCTCCACACGGTTCTCTCTTGGAACCAAATATATACAGGAATGATTACCGAACAGCAGATACCATTTTGTGTGGTGAAGAAGTTGACTCTACAATGGCTGATGATTTGCACTGCAGTCTTGACAAAGTGGCATCACATTGTCAGTGGAGCATGCGCACCTGAATTCAATTGCAAGCATATAAAAGAAATTTACATGTAACAGACTTATTTCAATCCAGGTAATAGACTCATTTCAATTCAGTCGTTTAGAGGACTACTTGGGCTATACTGATACCAAACCATTTTGCTTTAGGCACGTGGAATCAAAAATTATAATTCATTAAAATCCGTACTTCGCATCCGCGAGATGATTTATCCAGGGACATCCAAACCATCCTGCATCATGGTTGATAGAGAAAATTGCTGACAAAGCATTTCAATGCCTATTTGTACTTATGTTACGAAGTCAACTTTTTGAATTATCCGTTTTTTTCAAAAAATTGAATTTGATTTTCAAATTATAAAATTCATGAAAGTCGCAAATGATTCTAGAATTACGAGCCAGACTAAATTATATGTTCCAACAACAACTTCATTCGTAATCATATTGGTAACTTTGATAACAGATCGATACAGTGAAGCCACTACTATGGCCAGAGCCAGCCTGGTTAATTAGGGCACTATGAGGGACCAAAAAACGTGAGAAAAAATTTGTGATTTTGCAGACTTTGAGCATATCCTCAGATAGCTTGGAACTCGCTCATTCCGCATAACAAATTATAATTCGCTGGGGAAAGCATGAAGAAAGTTACACCAATCCGGCTTTTCCGACGTTGCATGGCGTCCATATCGACGCATATTTCGCTCGATAACGCAAAAAAGTACCAAGACAAAAGATTCTGCAATATTCAAGCATACGTATAAGTATTAGGTTGGTAAGAAAGTTCTCGGACATTTTCAGAAAAGATCTGCTGTTTCTCGAAACCTAACGCATATGCATCAGATAGGGGCACCATTCGATAGAGCAAAGCAAGCTCTACAAGATGGTATGCAAAAGTTGCACCAGCTTCGACCAACCGTAAGTTTGCACCCAAAATCTGCGTCGTACTGAAATCCAAGAACTCGCGAAAAATTCATATCTTTGTTCAGACAAATCCTGCGGATCTCCAACTTGCTCATAAAAATTGCACACCACATAGACACTCATATGCACCGTTCCTGTACTTTTTCCTCGTCTAGAAAACGAAAAAACGAAAATTTTCATGCTTGTATAAAAACGAAGCTGTGCTGGTTTTACCCATGTAATTAAATAGTACAAGCCCTTGGAAGTATCACCGTAAATTTTCAGCTTTCTACAGGCCCTAGTTTCCGAAACTTACCGAATTGAGCGCTCCTCACTCGGGCATTCCATGCTAAAATCAATATTTTTCGAGAACTAGGGCTTACGGAAAGCTGAAAATTTACTGTTTTACTTTTGAGGGCTTGTACTATTCAATTTCGTCGGGGAAACAGCACAGCTTCGTTTTTATACAAGCATAAAAATTTTCGTTTTCTTCCAGATGAGGAAAAATTATAGGAACGGTGCATATGAGTGTCTGATGTCGTCCGCAATTTTTTTTGAGCAAGTTGGAGATCCGTAGGATTTGTTTGAACAAAGATATGAATTTTTCGCGATTTTTCAAATTTCGGTACACTCAAATTTTGAGTGCAAACTTACGGTGAGTCGAAGCTGGTGCGAATTTTTGCATACCATCTTGTAGAGCTTGCTTTGCTCTATCGAATGGTGCCCCTATCTGATGTATATGCGTTAGTTTTCGAGAAATAGCAGATCTTTTCTGAAAATGTCCGAAAACCTTCTTACCAACCTAATAGAGAAAAACGCGCTGATTTCAAATATCTGATCCAAATTTCAGCTGAAAGACTTTGAGCCGAGTTACAGTAATGCGGCACTTCCAGCGCGACATTCAATTTAGATCACCGCTATAGAGCGAAAAAAATTGTAAGCAAGATTCTGAAATTTTCGAAAGCGTGTTTAGGTAGTTTAGGAGACGCTGATTCCAAACATTCAAACTAGAATTTCATATGTTTAAGTTGAAGAAAGTTATGGGGGCGCGGCGATACCAACGCGGTAATGCGCTTATACCGCCATGGTCCTAAAAAAACATCATTGTGAAGGAAATTTTGAAACTTTTGAAAACACTTTTAGATTGTCCAAAAGGTTTCAAATATCTAAGCTAAAGTTCAATTGGTTAAAGTTCAAGCGAGCTATCGCAATGCGACATTTTCGGTGCGGCAACGCGTTTATATCGCGGGATTTCAAGGCGGCAGTGTTAGTACTGTATTTTCTCAGTTTTTTGAACGAGCTCTAAAGCTCGCATGCATTACCCAGATGGGGAGGAGATCGCAGCTCAAAAGAAAGTTTCATATTTTGAAGTTCTGGACATCTGTATTTCTCGCTGTCTATCCATCCATTCTATTACCCTTTACTATAAGCATATTGACCAAGAGCGAGAAGTTGTACAAGCCGTACCTTTCAACGTTTTATATGATCCCCTGTTGATGGCTGCTGACCGCTCATATGCAAGGTCATTTTTCTTCTTTTAGAGTTAGAAAACATTCCGTATTTGTACTTCTAGCCCAACAGTGCTAAGCACGTTTCCGACAAGGACAGATGAGCCATCAAAATAATAAGGTTTTTCAAAAAAATTCTTGACCTGTGCTTCATCGAATTTTCTGACTTCGATACATAAATTGTTCTCAGTAGGGGCGGTACTCATCAATCTTCTATGGTTTCTGGGAAGGTCACAGCCCGTATAGGCGCGGACACTGGCGACCGCTATAGACGAAGTGTCTATGTGAAGATATGGTCTGACCCGACAAGTTTGGCCATGTCGAGTACTGCAGGTACCCAATCGTGCCTGATTTCGACAGCAGGGCCCTGCTGCCCGTATGGGCCACGAGCTCCAAACTTTCATAAATCAAGGGATGGCGTCTCGCCTGTCCGGGAACTCGTTAATAATGGCCCGAACAGCGAATGAGAGATCGATAAATACCGCATCAAATAGCTTGATCAGTACAGCTTTGGAATGTTTTATTGACATAGAAGAAAGGAAAACGACTTTAAATGTAAAACGGTCGGCCGTCAGGGATCATCGGGCCCAAACAAAGAGCTGGAAAATTTATACACACTTCTTGCTCCTGCTTAAAATGTTTAAGTAAAGAGAATAGTAGAAACCACTTGCGGATGGATAGGTGGCCAGAATTTTAGATATCCAGAGCTGCAAAATATGAAGCTTTTCTTTAAACTACGTGACCCTCCCCAGCGAGGATGTTAACGCATGCGACCCTAAGGGCCGCATGCACTGACATCCCCACGGGGAGGGGATTGCAGCTTAAAAGAAAGCTTTATATTTCGAAACTCCAGATGTCTGGATTTCACGTTGTGCACCTATCCGTAAGTATTCCTACTACCCTTCACTATGAACATGTTGAAGAGGAGCGAGAAGCTGTACGAACCGCATTTTCCAGCTTTTGTATGATCCCTGATGATCCCCGGCGCTTTTCTTTAAAGTTATTTTTCTTTCTCCGAAGTTAACGAAAAACCTCCAAAGTTGTGCAGATTATCTAACCCGACAGTGCTAAGCATGTTCGTGATAAGAACAAATGATGTTTTGAAGTCATGAAATTTTCGATGATCCCCAGGTCGAAATTTGAGGTTTACCGAAAAATTCGACTTTTCAAAAACTCGTTTGTTCTCATCAGCAACATGCTTAGCACTGTTTTGTTAGATGTTCAGTACAGTTTTGGAAAGTTTTCGTTAACTTCGGAGAAAGAAAAATGACTTTGAAGAAAAGCGCTGGGGATCAGCAGGGATCATACAAAAGCTGGGAAATGCGGTTCGTGCAGCTTCCCGCTCCTCTTCAACATGTTCATAGTGAAGGGTAGTAGGAATACTTACGGATACAGGTATCTGGAGTTTCGAAATATAAAGCTTTTTTTAGCTGCGATCCCCTCCCCAGCGGGGAGGTTAGTGCATGCGGCCCTAAATGCTAATTATGATCCCACCCTCATCAACCCCCAACCATAGGATCCCCCCCCCCCTACCGGTCGGGCATGCCTGATCCCGTGTTCAACTAGTCGCAACCACTATGTGTAAAATAATTGTTTCACTTTTATTAGGTTTTCAAAAGTAATTTCACTTTTTTAAAACAAGCGCCACATCCCTCCTAACAAAGATTTATGAACGACTGCACTTATGAAAAAGTGGTTGCATTCAAAACAGCTTCCCTTACTCAAATAATTAATTTTTGCGATTTAAACAAAGACCATTGAAAAATCAGTAAAATTTGCAGTAATTTGCCATGCTCAAGCTACAAAAGTTTTCTAAATTTTTATAATATTCCAACTAAGTTCAGGGCGCGTTTAGGTAAGTCAAAAAACAGTAACAGCAATTTTTTTTAGAAAATTTTCATCGACTTTCAGCGACTTTGAAAAACAACAACTTTTCTATCAAGTTGAAAAGAAAAGGATGTCGCTTTTTATTTCTTTGTCATGGCATCGCAAAAAAATCTCAGAAACATGTCGGAAATAGTTTTCGATAGAGTATGGCAAGCTCCATCGAATGGCATTAGGCTTTTGCGCCAAATTAGATCCACTTGAAGTTCGAATATGGAATCTGAAAAGTTCCGAGTGAAAAAGATTCATGATTTATGAACTGACTGGATCTCCGTCCAAAGGTTTCTACTGACCATCAATTTGCTTACAAACATATTTCCTCATCAGACAATTATATGCGCCGTTGCTGTAATCTTTTCTTGGTTAGACATCGAAAAATCGAAAATTTCCATGCTTTTGTCAAAGTGATGCTTACTCGAGAACAGCCCAGCACCACTTTGACAGAAACATGGCAAGGAAAAATTGTGAGGGATGCAGTCAGTGTGCAAGTTGAGGATCCGTAGAAATTTTTTGGACCGAAATGCGATTTTTTGATTTTGTTCTTAAAACCCATGTTCGAAGTTGCATAATTCAAGCTTGGGTGCAAAAGCAGTAACAACGTTTTGTAGAGTTTGCTTAACGAGTGATACCCCATACATTTTTTTGGAGTTTGCTTGTTGCGATGCTGTGACAAAGAAAGAAAGTGACATTTTCTTCTTTGCAACCTGCGTAAATATTGTAGTTTTGTCATGAGTGAAGAACAGGGAACTGTCAAAATGGCGGTGTATACCGCTAAATTGCCTCTATTTATCAATCTTTGCTGGTTCAGTACGAAGTTTTGTAAAAGCAATTGAATACGTTGTAGTGGTAACCAGCTGAAAGTCTGCACTTTGCTGGGGAGCGTTTACGGATTCCAATTTAATAAGAAAACCATAAGAAAAAACATAAAAAGCCACACTGCATAAGATTTTGTTCATCCTAACCATTGTTCTACGAATATGGAGCACGGTCAAATATTGCGAAGGCATTTTAAAAACGACCTGATGTTTTTCTAAAGCGATCAAAAATGTTTGCATGTTTTTACAAATTGATGTCGTACGCAGAAAGCGATTATTGCGGGCATCGTTGCGTCGATGCCCCTTTGAAGAGGTTCAGTTTTTCTTTACCTAGGCTCTTTCAAACAAGCCCCTTGTGGTTCAACGCAATGCACTGGTTCGCCTGGATGGTAATTTTATACTTTTCAAGCTTGCTGCTCTTTCCAACCAAAAATTGCTCTATCAACTTGTGCGAACTTTTGCATTTTAGTGGCTGACAACATTTTTCACCTAACTGAATGCGTGCTCGCGTCATTACATCCATATTTTCACAATAAAGGCAAAAGTGTTCAGCCGCATATATAAACACTGTAAAGAGTAGGGTTACAAGCGGCAAAGCGATGAAGACAGTTTGTATATTGGTTACGGTAAGTTTTGCTATCTTTTTTTTATCAACAATAGCTCGTGAATTCAGATGCTGCATTTTTCAATATCTGTTCCACAAGACAACTTATGTGATCCATTTGATCTCAAGCTCAAACAAGCACTTGCTGATCAGGAAATAAAAGCGGTTAGTTCTGCTAATGTTCAAGACTAGAAAATGATTGAAAGTTGTTCGGTGGCTTTTGACTAAATCCGCACGTCTTTGACTCAGACTAAGCGTTAGTTTCTTGCGCTTGTTGACTGTCATCGCTTCTATAACAAATTGTGAAGTGAATTCTTATAAACAAATGCATTCATTCCGATTCGCGTAAGCAAAAGCACTAGTTTCTATGTTTCCTCACCATAGGCAAACTGTGTCAGATCCAAACTTGCACGTATTTCTTTGCAAAAAAAGTGTATGTCATTGTCTAGAGAGAGGTATGGGTGGTATGGAAGGCAGATTTGAAAACATCGTCCTATGATTTACCAAAGATATGCATCCTTTTCGGAATAGGTACTTCGACTGCTGCACCTTTTCTTGTAGATGTGCTGCAAGTTTTACTGGTAAGCTGTAAATTTTATCACTGCATATTGCAAATTTGAGCTGTTGAATTACTTTGCACTGCCACGAGCTATTCTTGTGAATTCCAAGTACGTTTCCTTTTCATGGTGATAAAACGGTTGCGTAAGTACGAAATTGAATTGGCACCACACTTTTGTGTTTGCGTCTCTACAAAACGGTCACGCATGTAAATCGAATACAGAGGATGCAAATCAAATTTGAGTAATAATGTAAGCTTGAGGTTTTTTTCTGTCAACCACAACGAACGTGGATTCTTGTTCGATATACTATAAAATATGTTTGCAGCGGTCAAATATATGCAAAGTGAAAGCTAATTATTTTTAGCACTGCGCGGTAAAAGATTACGAGGTGGCGAAATGGATAATTGCAAACAGAAACTGGAAACCAGGCACACTTCACGCATTTACTGGTAAAGGACCAGTCGTTTTTGCTACAGTAGAAGAGTATGCTTGTTGCTCATTATTGTGATTGCAAGAGGTGTAGAGTAAATCAGAAATTGCAGCGAGAGAAATCCCATGGATATGGCCAGTTCCATCGTTACTTCCTATGCTTCATACATCAATCAGGTGCGCAGTACATATATTGGTAAATCAAGAAAATGTTCAACCAGAGCGTGTTCAGATACTTTTTACAAGGGCCTAGGAAAACCTAGCTGTACATAACATGATACAACAGTTTATGGCCAAAATAACAGGTCAAATTATCGTAACTCACTCGGCTGTCAATGAATTGATCCAGTAGGTAAAGTGTGTATATTATAAATAGTTGATGTTAAATAGCTGCTTCCATCGGCTGTGTCATACTTTGTAAAATCGCTTATTTGCTTTTTTGGCTCAAAGATACTTTCACATTTGTCTCGCCCGTGAGAATAGAAACTTTAGGTGAACCTATAATTCTGGCCAGCCTCCGAGACTGCTTTTTTGGAAACTTCTGGCTCTTACTTGACTAGTTAAACAATAGCAATGCTCGTTTTGGTGACTGGCTGTATATACTAACACATGCCAAATTTTGGATTAATTCACTGATAAGCGAGTGAGTTATTGCATTTTTGAGGTGGACTTCTAATTTTGGCCAGCAGTATAGTAGGATGTCCCATGACAATTTCGCATGCTATAAGTCATATTCTTCTTGCTTTCCAAATAGGTTCCACGAGACCAGCAAAGCAAGCTCTACAAGATCGATCCTTAAAATTTGCTCAAAGTTCATTTCACAAAACGTTCCGAGCCAAGGCTTAAAAATGATAAAGATGCTCGAGTCGAGAAAAACCTTACCTCCGTCTAGAAAATCAAACTTCTCGCTTGTTCATGCATATACTCTCTACATTTGATATTTATCTGTAACTTGTTAATTAATCTCCATGGCTCGAACTAGAACGCGTAGATCAAAACAGTCCAAAAACACGAGGTCGTCTTTTGGTTGCGCTAAACTTAATATTCTAAGAACTGTTGCCTGCAAATGGCCAAACACTTACATACTTCTAAAAGTTCATGTTATAGAATTATCTATGTGGAAGCAACCCAGTACAGCTTTGGCAAATATAGAATGAATATTCTTTATTATGAAGACGAATGGCGTGGTGGTATAAGGCGCCGCTGTAACCAGATCGGATCCAGATTCGATTCCGCTCCTAAGCCAACCAAGCCCTCGATTTTCGGAGCCGTTAAATTGTACCAGAGTAATCTGGGAAAAGCGTTGGTAAACGGCCGGCCGCCGCAAATCACTGTAGAAGACTCGCACGCATTTTCAGTAGCCTCTTCGACTATGAAGTAGAGTGCTTTGCTTTCGGCGCATGCCGGCAGAGGGTAAGGGTACTAAAGACGCTGAATCCTTCATCCATTGTTCATCCATTTTTACTATGACAAAAAACAAGCAGACGATATATCAGGTTGAACCGAAAGTTCTATCGATCTTTGATCTTGAAAAAATCGTAACAGTTTGATATAATGTACAATATAATATACAGTACAGTATGATCGTTAATTTACACAAGCTGCTATTTTCAGCAGTGCCAAGTTTGTGCTATTCGAGCTTCAATGCAGAAGACGTCAAATATACAATACCACTCTCATAACGTGCAAAATTTCCGTGAATGTCGCGAAATTCCGAAATTGTCGCGAACTTTCCGGAATTTCGCGAAATTCCGGGAATGTCGCGAAGTTTCGCGAAATTCCGGAAATTTCGCGGAATTTTCGGAATTTCGCGACATTTTCGGAATTTCGCGACATTTACGGAAATTTTGCACATTCTGTGAGCGGTATTGTATTCGACGTGCTAACAACATTTCTTACATTGTTTTGCTGCTAGTGACACATTGTAGGATAGAATATCTGCCAACACGACTTTCGAATTTGAAAGACTATTCATGAGAAGGCGATTTTGTAACATCATAATCTGACGAACAATTCAAATAAAGATCTGCGCTAAGCATGGTCCGATAGAGGTGTTCACAAAGTTTTGAACTCACAAAAATTTGCGGACAATTTCCGCAACAGGTAGGCGAAAAGTGCAGGCGAAGTTGCGATCTTGATTGGTTTAGCTACTTCTATCTCACTTTAGCTTTACTGTAAGACTCTCTAGTGCAAAATAAATAGGATTTTCGTAAAGATCGGGACCAAAAACCACTATGAGCGAACTTTTCGGTCAATCCGAGAACCTAATATTTTGAACCAAATCTTGCGCCGAGGCCAAGAGTGAGGAGCGAGAAAAAATCAAGTGCTACTAGTTCCTTAGAAAATCAAACCATAGATGTTATCCGACTCATTGATTACAAAAAACACATCTGATTAGCGAGATAGCTTCTTTCTGTAGGACTACGGTGGATAGATTTTAGAGAAATGTCGATTTTTTCGAAATTTGCTAGCTCCGCCCACTTTTGGCCCCGCCCACACCCAAGTCTCCACCCACTTTTCCCCCACCTTCCCATTCCAACCCATCCATGCCTGGGCCACTAACCCGCCAATAATCACCAATGAACCACTTCTGACCGATTTATAAATAGAGATCAAAGATCAAATTAAGAAAAACTATTATACATAGAGATCAAAGATCAAATTAAGAAAAACTATCTCCAGATACTATAGGGCAGCGCCCCTTCACATTCATGCTGCTGTCCAACTTTCTTCATCAGCTGATAGCGCATCAAAAGTTATATCGAAATATTGCTATGCCAGCGCCTTGATTATTCTCCTGGAATTATCATTTCATTTTGATCTATCATAAAGTTTTCCGAAAAATTTCTAAGTCCAGAACCGTTCTTAGATCAGCCTCTAGTGTATTTAACATCCATTTCTTCTGTAAATTTTTTGGTATAGCCCCTTCGAATATAAACACAAATACGGGTATCCAGACACTTCGTTCCCATTTTCCACAAAGATATGCATAAAAATGTACATTGGCTTTCTTATAAACCCTCGCTTATAAAAGAGTTTAAATCCCGCTTTTATCATAGAAAGAAAGAGCTCACAAAGTTGCATATAAATGACTTCATAGCATTTGCCCATCAGCGCTAGTCGCGGTGATATGCGGTCACTCTCGCGCCGTAATTAGCAAATCTCGCACCTCGGCTGTCAATTACAATACCACTCTCATAACGTGCAAAATTTCCGTGAATGTCGCGAAATTCCGAAATTTCCGCGAACTTTCCGGAATTTCGCGAAATTCCGGGAATGTCGCGAAGTTCCGCGAAATTCCGGAAATTTCGCGGAATTTTCGGAATTTCGCGACATTTTCGGAATTTCGCAACATTTACGGAAATTTTGCACATTCTGTGAGCGGTATTGTAATTTTTTGCATTTTTTTGCTTTACGAAAAAAAAGGAAAGCTATTCTTTCATAGAAAAAGCTCGATCAGCACAAACTTGGCACTGTTAGAAAGCAGCTTATAAACTGTAAAAAACATGTTTTCTTCTTCTGCAACGTTCCAGAATTTTGACATTTTATTTCGAAAATCGAAAGTGAGGGTAATATGTATTCCTAATCGAATTTTCATGGAAATCCCTTGTGGTCAAATAGCCGCAAAGACTTTTTCTAAAAGCAGTTGAATTTTTCTTTTAAATGAAGCTTTTTGTAAGCAAACACGTTCACATAGGAAGCAGCAAAAAATTTTTGAAAATCAAAGCGACATAACTTTCTGTTTAACTTATACGATGCATAATCTCGTAGGACGATCACCTGCATGATCACGTAGGACGTGCGTACGGCCGTTGCGCCGCGCACGTCCAATGTCACTAAGGCGGGTGCCAGACTTATCCGGTTCAACCGATTCGTTCGGTTCTTCGGTACCTAGGTCAGATCACGGCACTGTCCAACAGCAGAGGTAGTGAACGGAATGAACCTGCTGGACAGGATAAGTCTGGCACCTACCTGAGTCGTCGGACGCACATCTGACGTGCCCGACGAAATGGCCGTTCGCACGTCCGACTATAGAGATCATACAGGCCCCCATAATATAAATGCCGCATATGGATAGCACATGCCCGGAGAAGAATTTTCTAAACATTTCGGGCACCTAAAACTTTGTAGATTTCGGCTTCGAAGTTTGAGGGAAACGAATGCAAATTTTTGGACGCTATTTTAGAGCTTGCTTTGTCGAATGGTACGATCTATCTAAAATATAAGAACTATATGAGTGATGATGCGATGGAAAACGAAAAGGTCGAAAATTATGAGACACCGTAATAAACATTCCGTTCCCCACAGTAAAGCGGCCGGAACTTTGCCGAGTCTGCCAACGTTTGCGCGCGGCATTTTTTGAAAGCTAGAGATACAAAAACGTGCTTTAAAATGGAGGCTTGACAAGTTTTTCAAATTGTTCGAATGCCTGGGGTCAGGCCCGCTATAAGCATGAAATTGCCTATAGCATGATGCATCACATATGCAATTGGTCAGAAGCATTATCCATCGTTATGAAGCTCTAAGAATAAAAATTTGAAATGTACTATTCATTCTCTGACTAACAATAAGAAAGACGCTTTGCGTACGCCCGACTAACAAGTTCATGAGTGAGTTTTGACGAGTTTTGATTGATTCATCATCAGGAATTTGTGAAAGATGTTGATCTTGTTAAATAACGAGAGTTCTTACATATTCTTCCAACAATTCCTAAAAATAATGCCTCAAAACGCGTCTGCACTCATAAACTTGTTAATCTGACGTAGCAAAGCGGTGCTCTGGTACATGAAACGTTTCAAACTCGAAACACGAACATATTAGGTTATTAGGTCATATTAGGTCATATTAGGGCCTGAAAGTCCTTTCGCACCATTTTCAAAAATTCATACTTTCTAATTTTTCGAACCGATTTGAATGCTTTTAGTTTTATATGAAAGAGTAAATCATGCTCTTTATAATGACATTTTAGCTGCTTAATACTGCTATTGCATAGATAAGAGCGATAGAAGAAAACTAGTCAAAATTCGAATTTTCTGTGTAGGGTCATAAAAAATCAGAAACTTGCAATAAGAATCGGAACAGTCGGTATTGTAGGTTCTTTCACCGCCTCTTTCTAAGGTTGCAAAATTTTGCGCTGATTGAGCGTCTCTATGAAAAGTTGCGATTTTTCTGAAATTTGCCAAAATAAATCAAATTCGCCCCTTTGTATTGCTCGAAAATCATAACTTTTCATAGAGAAGCTCAATCAGCGCAAATTTTGCACAATTAGAAAGAGCAGGTAACAGAACCTATAATACTGACTGCTCCGATTTTTGTTGCAAGTCTCCGGTTTTTTATGACCCTACACAGAAAATTCAAATTTTGACTAGTTTTCTTCTATCGCTCCTACCTATGCAACAGATGATCATTGGTAGGCAGCTAAAATGTCATTATAAAAAGCATGGTTCACTTTTTCATACAAAAATAAATGCAGCCAAATTGGATCGAAAATTCAGAAGTTATGAATTTTTGAAAATGATGCGAAAGAACTTTCGGGCCAACCTAATATTTGGATTGAAGTTGGCTGCGCGTGTTATGAACTCAAATGAAAGAAGTGCGATGGTATTAATTTAACAGGCAGTACAAAACGTGAAATGTAATATTGCATTTCGGAAGCTAAAGAACTTTCTAAGAGCTGTGGACGATTTTGCGTCCAAAGCGTATGCTGAAAACGTAGGCTCTATTATAGCAAGGTATGATCACACAATTTTATTGCTCGAAATTTCCCCGACATGACAGATAACTATTGCGAGTCCAATACATGCCGACTATCTTCGTTTTGTTGTGGTCATTGTTATTTAGTCGTGCCGAAAAACACTAAAGAAATGCAAAATGATTGGCACGCAGTGAGCCCGTAATATTTTTCTTGTCGGAATCGCAAAGCGATTCGCGTAATGTATGCACGGTCTTTGGGGTTAAATGCGTTGGTTCAAAATCCTCCATGCTATATTTTGCTTCAACGGAACGCCAACATAGATCATAGAGGCGAATAAACTTTGTAGTTCATGGTCTCATAAAAGCAGCAGGAAAGAAAAAAATCTGTAAGCCTTTTTTTACAAATAAAAGCTTTTGTGAAAAAACCCTAAATACTGAATTGAAAAGGAAAAGTGGAGCTACTTTCGATCCACAAACAGAGGACAGAGAAGTCGCGTTTTAAACGCAAACATTTATCGTAACCCTTTCAGTTGCATTATGTTACCATTCAATAAATTACTCTATTTATAAAAAATGTGCGCTCATTTTACGAGTAGAAAACTCCATTTCGAACAAATTCGGGCCCAACTCCGCACACATACGCTCAGCATGTTGGTTTGTCTTTATGGATTTTATCGCCCTTTCAAAAACTTTGAGTCGGTCGGTGCCCGGAGAGTTAAGTTGGTTACAAAAGGGAGCGGATAAGTGAGCAGTATGATGACAGTGGGGCAAGAAGTTGTCATGTAAAGGCTTGGTATAATTTTTATAGTAGTTAAACTAAGGTAAGTTCTATCATAATATTATGCTTTTGCAAAAATAATGTCCATTTTTCTAAGCCTATATTCAAAACAACTTTTTTCTTTCAATTCTTTTTCGATATGGATTCTGCATATCACTGGAAAGCTTTCTTCATGTACTTTCTAACGTAGTGAAATTAAACTTCTGTCTCATTTGTGATATCACCAGCATCTCACACAACTGCACTCAAAATCGAATTTTCGTTGCTTTAACTTCTTTGTCCGCAATTCAGGCGCAATACTTTTGTGTAAATAGATACTGTATGGGACGAATATATTCCACCTACTGCACTTTTAAATAAATTTCTCGAATATATCTGGACGGAGAAGTCGACGCCTCAAAATAGATACTCGCTGCAAATTTTGTTGTGATTAAGGCAATTGCCGAAGCTCCGCTCATTTCTGTATGCTTGAGGTCAGTACATCACATCTTGCCTACAATTATTGCAGAAAAACTTAGCCATTCAATGCATGAAGATTTTCAAATTTTCATAGTTTGGGCCCTTCTGGCCTACTATAAATAGGCTCAAAAAAGTCAAAAGTTTTGGATTTCTATCTTTTCTTTTCGCAGAACTGCTTCGTTGAAGTTTTTTCTGAGCAGATGTTTACTACTGGCTTGCGTCCACAAAATAAGTGATTAGCAGCTATAGGAACAAACTGACTAAAACAACTTAAAGAGAGACTTTCGGTTTTCGACGCATGGTTTTTCCCGTTTGCGATATCAGTAACTGCAGGTGCTCGTCAAATTACGAAAGGTTTAGTGCTGTAGATGGTTTTGATTGCATTCAAAAATATATAGACTGAACAAAGTTATAGCCTTTTAAACTGAAACTTTCCAAAACGAATATTATTTTTGCAATAAATTAATATATGACAGAATTTTTTTTTCGGGACGCAATCGATGATACGTAGGCAACCGCTTGCATCCTCATTGGGTGATAAAACAAGCTAGATACAGCCTCAACTGCATTGTGCTGCGCTGCGCCTCTATCGCTTTCCTGACGCATCTACTCCAGCCAAAAAAGGCAGTACAAATCAAATTAGAAATGAGTGTGCATCTTATATATAAAGCTGAATGTCTGTTTGTCTGTCTGTATGTCTGTATGTCTGTCTGTACAATACCACCCGTAATTTGTGAAAAAAAATGGCGGCGGCGCGTAAGTTAAGTGCCGCCGCCATTTTTTTTCACAAATTACGGGTGGTATTGTATGTCTGTATGTCTGTATGTGTGTACGTATATTCCGAATAGAAAATTCCATTTCTGAACCGATCCGGACCAAACTTGGCACATATACATTTCGGGCCCCGGCGGATGTCATAGGCTACTTTTCATCATCGATCGATATCGATTTTATCGATTTTTTGCAAAATTTGGGCTACGGGGCTGGGAGTTGGCACAGGGGGTGATCGAGCATGCTGATCACCCCCGTGGGGGTGATCAGCATGCTCGATTACACCCCTCCTTTCTATTCGGAACATACGGCGGAGCCGGGTAAGCCAGCTAGTTATCCATAAATATTCAACTTGGTCCACATGAGCAAACAAGTATTACATGCAAAATCTTTATTCTGAAAAATTGAATTGTTCACACTTTCTATAGCTACATCTTTTTGCGGTCTTTGCAACTATTACAAGGAACACTTTTAGACTTTTGAATGCGATTGATTGCTCTTATGCACCTTAGAATGCGAGGGGGGAGATGGTGAGATTCTATCGAGAGATGGTGGAAAAGCGATGGGAGGTTAACGCGGAGCGCAACGTACCCGCTAGTTACTAGGATAGAGAGGTTAATTAATATGAATCCTTTTCCTCCTCATGTAATGAGCAATCTCCAGTTCATTTTAAAAGTAGTGCAATTATACAAACTTGAATGAGAACTACTGTAGTTTGCACTATTTTAGTTGGAGAAGCCTACGGATTTCGGATGCCGCGCTTCCTGGAAACCTTCGCCAAGACAACGACAGATAATCTGCGTTTTCTCATCAGGCCAAACATACAAGCAAATCACAGATTTTTTAAGGGAGAATACACGTTGATTTCTGTCTGTATGTCTGCATGTAATCTTTGTGTCTGTTATCACCCTCTGTGTTTTTAAAAGTGAACACTCGAGCTGTTCAAATTCAGCGCGAACCGCCTCGGAACCTATACCCATTTCGCAAGGTTCTCTCTGACTGATTTCCCACGACCCTTAGTTAGCGACTGAAGGTAGGATTTTCTTGCGCTCGGGTGTGGGAAAATGATTAGGTAGATGTTTGCAAAAGAGGAACAAAACCCAAATTAGGCAATCACGCGAGATTCGAGCCGCTCGAGCGGGGCTTCCTTTAAATGAGACAGAGGTATACATGCCCCAAATAAAAGTGTTATTCCAAAACTCGGAAGTTTTGTACACACACAGAAAGCTGAAAATTTTGGTGTTTCATTCGTGCTGCAAAAAAGAAAACGTTGTAGGCGAGTCTCAAAGCATAGATCTGTTTTTACAAGTCCTTATCATTGTGATGCATTTTCTAAATAAATCTGTTTCTACAGGTCCTCGTCATCGTAATGCATTAATTTTGACAGCAAACCTGCTTTGTCTTTTTCAGCTAAAATACACTTGAAAAGTATATGTGAGGAGCACCAATCTGTTATGACATACACTTGCTTCTAATAAAAGCATAAAATGTTCCGGTCTTTTACTTAATACTCCCCATCTCCAATAGCCGTAGGACAATTACTTGGACAAAGTTCTTCCTTTTTGTTCAAATAAAATCGATCAACTGGAAGGAACATTTCAAGCATTGTGAGACTTTTTATGTATGCTGGTGATAAACACATGCCTTGGCTAAATTACAGTACTGTTCCTGAGGCTCGCCATCTGTGCACAAAAAAGAAATCAAAGCAGATTCATTCTGAACTATTATAAATTGGATAAGAACCTTCTTGAAACGATAAACCAAGGCTTTGTTTATGTGAATAAAACACACACAATATGGTCGCTGACTATGTTAGCAGAACAACAAAAATAAGTAGATAAATTCAATAGTAAAAATTGAAGAAAGAAGCATGTATCAGCACAAACTTAATCTAATCACACTTCTCCATCTCGGAAAAAAAATTACTAAGCTGCAACGGTTCTCAAATTAACTGAGCATGCCTCGGATGAGCAAAATCGTAAAGAGGTAATTCAGCAACAGTTTATATACTCTCAACAATTTCGTTTTGATTATGGGGCCCCCGTACCCGAACAGTGTCAGCCAGAGCCTCTTCATGCAGGGTACCCAAAAAGACAATGCCTACTATTTCATTGTTAATAAATCTTTTGTCATGCACTCTTTCGAGAAGCATTGGGTTCGTTTTGTGAAGCTTGCATTAACTCGCATTTATCGGAGCGAGTTACCGTTCGCTTTTGCTGTAGGATTACGGTAGATTGAGGAGGAATTTGCGCAATAGGGGTCATAGTTTACACCTGAAAATAACAGAGGAAACTGAAAACTTTTATCAATAGGATTTCCTGATTATACATATTAGATTGCAACAAAGGTTGTGTTACACTTTGACTTTTTACCGCGATAGGTCGTACATTCCATCATAATTAATAGCCCTTGGGTACTCTTCGATGAGCAAAGCAAGCTCTGCAAGATGGCGTTCAAAAGTTCATATAGGCTTTGACCCACCGAAACTTTCATCAAAAATCTTGTATTTAAAGTTCAAAAACTTGAGAGAACTTTGTATCTTTGTTTAAAGAAATTACGGATATCCAACTTGCTCACACAGATTGCACTCGACATTGCACACTCATACTCGTTGTTGTACTCATTCCTCTTTTCAAAATCGAGAAAACGAAGATTTTTATGTTCACACAAACCAAAGCTATGCTGTTTCCATTTATGTAATTGTATATTACAAGCCCTTACAAGTATAACTGTAATTTTCCAGCTTTCCGCAAGCCTTAGTTTTCGAGAAATATTGATTTTAGCACGGAACACTCGAATAAAAGATTTCAGTTTGGTAATTTTCGAGAACTAGCGCTTTTTAAAACCAAAGATTTACTGTTATACTTTTAAATGCTTGTAATATACAATTACATAAGTAAAAACAGCATAGCTTCGTTTCTGTAAAACATAGAAAATTTTTGGATGAAGATAAAGGTCAGCAACGACACACTTGATTGACTGATGTGGTGTGCAATTTGTGTGAGCAAATTGAAGTTCTGTAGAAATTTTTCAAACAAAGATATAAATTTTCCCCCAATTTTTTCAGCCCTCAGTACGATTCAGATTCTGGATGCAAACCTACTGTGGGTCGAGAAGCTCGTGCAAAATTTTTCAAACAGTTTGCAGAGCTTGCTTTGCTCTGCCATTGGCTCTGGAGCATTATCAAATAATGATGTTTGTGACTTATCGCCGTAAAAATTTGAAGTGTAAAAAGACTTATATTAGGTTGTCAAGAAAATAATGTCGTTTTTTTCGGGTTTTTTTTTCGTGTAAAATTGATATTACTCGAGAACTAGAGCATATCCAAGGCCGAAATTCTATGGTGAAAGTTACAAAGGTTTGTAGTATACAAAGGCATATGTGGGAGGAGCCCAGTACTACTGGGGGCGGAGTCTGCCATTTTTCATTTTTCAATTTTTTCTTGGTTTATAAGCATGGAAAAAAATATAGCAAGTGTACCTATGGATAAATGCATGTGTCCTTTACAATCAGGAGCAAGTAAGAGTTCGCAGAATTTTCTAGGGCGAAAATCCAATTTTTGGCACCACAAGTTGCTCGTATGTTTTGGCTCTGAACTTTGCGTAAACAACAAGTTCTGCCAATGTTCGGATGTCAACTTGTAGAGCTTCTCTTGCTCTGTCGAATGGTATCCCTCACTAATTTTTGGATTTGTCTTATGGCTTTGCTATGAAAAACGACATTATTTTCTTGACAACCTAACATTACGACCTAATGAATATTAATCTTTCACTTTACCGTAGCTTTTTCTCATAAGTTATGCCAGGTATTCGCAGAAAACGATATTCTTCAATAAATTGATTTCGCCTTTTATAAAGGTCTGCGAAGAGCCCCGTGTTACATAGAATTCCAGATTTTTTTTTCGAACGTTGATTAACACTAGCCCCATATGCTACGAGTTCCTACCGTAATCCTGCAGTAATGAAGAGGATCGGAATTGGCTCCGTACAGTTAATCTAAGTTAAAAAAACCAGCTCTATAAAATGGTACTCAAACCTCCTCGAAAGAGCGGGTTTACGTCATGGAGAGATGGCTATAACAAAGTGCACACAGAGAATCGGTGTTGGAAACCTACATCAGCATTTGGTACTTGCTGGCAATTTTCACAAATCGTCGATGATGTCGATGTCAAAGCCAGAGCTTTCAAAATCATGTTTTATACAAAAAGGTCAAGCGAGTTCGCAACAACGATAAAAGTTTGATATTTCGATAGAAAGATGCTACTCCAGGGGTGTTCAAAAACTGCAAATTTTTACATTAAAGACATCAAATAAAGAAATAATAAATACAGGTCACACACACGTATTGGATAAATCATCCAGCTCTATTGATCGTGTCCGATTCCCTTTTCACATCGAAGTGCGCTCATCTCTAAATGTGTATAAAAAAAATCTGCAAAAGCAGAGTTGACGATTGACATTATGAATTCATCCACCAAAGCTTCAAAGTTTGCGACTTTGTATACCTTACGCAAGTCACTCTGAAGATGTAATTAGAATACGTAACACGTAATACTACTGCTCTTGTTCAAAAAGTTTTTTTTCTACTCCTTTCCACTGAACGCAGAGAATAATTTTTTAGGGAATTTTTCCTTCCTTTTAAGAATTTAATTAAGAACAGATTATTTTGCCGTCTAGGGCTCACTGATATTTGCTTATAAAATTGTAAGGGTTTTCTATCAGAGCAAAAATTACAAAGGATAAAACAAAAAAGGATGCAGACCGCACTTTCTGAGTTTGTAGTTTGAAAAGCATAACGATTACTCTTGTCCAAGCTGCTCAAAAAATGTTTTACTTCTGGGGCTGAAAAAAAAAACATCTGAACGATTGGAGTTGCTTGAGCAGTATTGTATTTTCAGACTGGTTTTCCTAAATTATTTATCCTTGCATTTATTAGAATTCCTTATTATAAGCATTGTCTGCTCCAACCAAGAAAGGTTGGGAAGTTAATACTCAGCTGTTTTTTTTTTCAGTTATTTCGAGCATACGACGCGGTTGAATTTGGATGCCATCTTGTGGATGTTGCGTGGGACGGTGGGATAGTGAAAAATGGCACATGTGGTTTTGAAGGAAAAAGACTTGGTTTGTGATATAAAGTATGTTGCCTCACAAGATTTATGGAAGGCAGCGCCAACGATTTGGTGAAAAATAAGTGACTAAATGCGAAGTATTGCAAGTTCGACTGTCGCTTTATCTCAGCATATTCTAATTGCTTGTTCTGCTTTGTTGAGCTGCCCATGGGATTGGTACATCTTTACTCGGTTAACGTTTTGGCTATATCACCTTCTTCAGAGTCTGATTATCGAATGCAAAGGCAACGTACCCTAACAAGAAAACCCTTAGAACTCAGATAGACGTCCAATGCGTTTGGAAACTGGAACTTATAAATGTATGCAGAGTCAAACTAATGCTTTTAAACAGATGCCGACAAATTTAATGTTGCAAACACTATACCTGTAACTGAATTCCAACTTCTTTATACACCTAATAGCCTGTCAACTTGACCTCAGAAGCCGCAAGAGTTTTGATATGGCGCCATCTCATTAGTGGTGTCTATGCACTCATCTTTCCAATTTAAATTCGGCTTTTGGAGGCATTTAAAACGTCTTCAAAGTGCGGCGGGTCAGGATTTCGGATTGATACGCTAAAATCGTGATCGACACGCTATGTCTGCACCGTCATGGGACTGTCTGCTATACTTGCCTGTAGGGTTCGATTTTTTGACCCGCCTAGGTGTTTACTGACGCGAATACATAGGGGGCGTGTGTTTTCGTCGATGCACATGGCTCCACATGTCGGAAAGTGATGGTACGTATTAGGTTGATACATAATGTCTGCACCAAAATAGGTACAGACCGCAATAATCCGCAATAATCCTATATCCCAATTAGGATGTATCCTTAGATAGAGCAGACCTAGTTCTGCAAGATAGTGCTTGAAGTTTTGCAGCAGCTATGATCCAAGCAAGATTGAAGCCAAAAACGAAAAAGATCCAAGCGCCCCAAAAAACCAAGAAAAAACTGGAAGTCAGTTCAGAAAAATCCTTGACAAAATTCCTGACATGCTCATGCATTATCATTTCGTATAAACATTTCTCTAAGCAGTTGCTGTATTTTTCTCTCAGCTAGAAACTAAAAAAAACGAAGTTTTTCATGTTTTTCCAAAACTATGCTGAGTTGTTCTAGCATTGACATTCATATACTATAGGACCTTAAAAGCGTGAGTGTGATTTCAGCTCTTTAGTGCAGCTGGTTCAGGAGAAATATCGAATTTTTAGCAACTAGGCAAGGAAAATTCGGATAACTAGAGCTAGATTCGTCATTTCTCGTGAACTAGCACTAGAAGGCTGAAAATGTAAAGTTTCACTGCTAACGGCATGTACTATACAATTGTTAGTGCTAGAACATCTCAGCACTAATTTGGCAAAAACATGAAAAACTTCGTCTTCTCATCGTCTAGCCGAGAAAAAATACAGCAAGCGGGTGGCGGACTTTATGAACGATAGCGCGCGTTTAGGCAGGCGTGTGTCAATAAGGTGCGCACGATTAGCCCCGCCTATCGCAAGCTGGACGAGTTCTCTGCAGTACAGCTCTAGCACTGGTTCGTGGCCATGCTCCCTAGTCAATTGAAAGCAACTTCTGATAGTGAGCTATAAGCTTGTTGCAAGCTGGGTGAAGCTTGACTATTTGCAGAAGTGCTGCTGATGTGTTGATCGTAAATTTCAAGAGAGTTGCTGTTCTACCTACGAATGACCAAATAACTCCTGGATACTCAACTTTGGAGTGTGAAATTAATCGAAATCATCACCTCAGGCATGATTGTCTGAGTGACCTCACATCTTACGACAATTTCACGCGAAATTTCGATCGTGTCACAGATCGATTTATTGAGGATAGCAGTTTTTGGAAGAAAATAGAAGAATTTTGTTATTTATAGCAGGTTCGAAAAAAAATATAAGTGCAGTGTGATTTTCCCTTTTCCTGAAATCTGAAAAAGATTGTTTTTTCATTGTAAGTATGAGGAAATTCTTTCATGCTTGAAAAGGTTTTTTTATTCACATCTATTACTGTATTGAATATTATTGTGCACTCTCAAGTTTAGTTCAAAAAGCAGTCAGCTTATCGATAAATATATTATTATCATTGCTAAAACAACCAACACGATTATCCCTTTTCTCATTTCAAGCAAACTAACTTCAATAACTTGTGTACATTATTACATTTGGTAATGTTTCGCGTAATCAGATATCACTCGTTTTGCAAATATGCGGTCATATCACACAAAACAAATCTATTGGGAACAAATACATGACTTAAATACATTGAAAAGTGCTTGCGAACTAATTTATAATGAAAAAAGATCTAAAACAGATTTTTAATTCAATTGAAATTTTGAAATCTACTATTACCCAAATTGCAACCAACTAAAGAAGCATGAACGAAATATTATAGAGTTTTCCAATGGCTGCAACGCATTCCTAGGCTAATTATCAAGGGGGCGAAGCGATCAGCGCACCGAGTACGGTACCCAGCTGGTGGCTGGCACATGCCATCGTTCATAAAATCATACACCCCAGCAAGCGCATAGATAATTTCTTACACCGCATGAGCAAAAGAAAATCTTGTAGGAGCTTTTTAAACGAAGTTACAATTTTGTTTTGATTGGTCTTGAGTTTTTCGAACGCATGGTTTTTTTCTCAGTTTTCGGCTCAAAACTTCTCGTGGATCAAAGCTGGTGCAGAAATTTGAGAGCTATCTTATAGAGCTAGGTTTGCTTTGTCTAATAATATATCGAATCCTATTTGGGATATAGGATTATTCCAGATTATTGCGGTCTGTACCTATTTTGGTGCAGGAATTATGCATCAACCTAATACATTACCTCCGCCACCGTGCAATCGCCTTCTTTAGCTCTGAGGGCATAATATGCATTCCGTAGTCATGCAAAGCCTATCATACGTATGTTCCTTACTAGCTAACGCTTGAGGTCTGTAGGGAACATGTCAAACCACCCTTATCTAGTCCTGTTGGACTGCGCTGTACCAATCTTTTGACAGTCTTACTCAGCTCTTTGACGCGAATACATGGAGGGTGCCCCTATTCGCAGGTCTACGTGCCTCCACATGTTTGATAAGTAATAAGGTACAATACCCCGTGACTATGCCATAGCCTTCTTTGCCCCGAGGACATATTCTCAGATAATCGCCAGGGGCAGGCGGTCCGCAAACTCGCGCTTTTCTGCAAGCGGTCAGCAGAATTTTGGGGCGTGGCCAAGCCTTCAACGAGCGGTACTTCCTTCACTGTCTAATGTTCTGCCAGCGGGCAGCAACACAGAATTTTCTGCAGGGGCTCGTCAAATAATCTCTTTCAGCAAACGCTGGTCAAATTTTAGCTGGCGTTCGGACGGTTTTTAAGCAGCTTTGGGCATATGCCGAGCAAAGGTAAGACTCTACATAGCAGAGGTGTCATCGACGGTTTAGTTACCTAAATTTGAGGCACTTTCTCTCAGCGGAAAGTACCTGGGGGCTGCGCGGTCCTCCACAAAGGACCGTGCGACCTCCGAAAATTTTGCATATTCTCGCGGAAAGTCCGCGAGAATGCGGCCACTGCGCCGCAGCTAATCTATAAGGAAACCACGACTGTTCTCAAACATTCGTCTAAAATTGCGCTAGAATTCTTCCAAATATCTGCAAGCGGACCGCAAGAAATTAGCGAACTATTTTTCAGGTGCCCGCCCGCCCATAAATCGCATGGCCGCCTGACCCCGGCGATTATCTGAGTTATGAGGGCACAAACCACCCCGTGCAGGATGAAAAAGTCTGCGGTCGAAAATTGTACCGCTGTCAAGCTCTTCCTTGTCATGCAACAAAAGGCTTAATCTATGACATCAGCCAACCGCTTAGCTAGATCTAACGATTTAACAGGTTCTCTAGATATAATGAAATACTGGTTTAGATGTGTTTAAAGAACTTTGCTCATTGTCAGTAATAACAACTTTGTTCGCTTATCAGCTGTTGATACTGATTTGACTTTAACAGGCGTTACAGAGAACTGTGTGCATGTGCGACCTATTACGAGGTTGGCGTAATCGAGCTCCGAGTTTGCTCTATGCCTAGTCTCCATGTCGGACAAAGTATTTCTTCTCGTGTTTGTGCGACAAATCGCAATGTGTCGCTCTGTGTCGCGATAGGTAGCGACACATTGCCACTACTGGAGATCTGCACTAATTGCATGCGGCAGAATGATGAATGGTAGCCGTTGTGCCTGCCTCATTTAGAAGGTCAGCACATCTCACAGCAGGCTCAAGCCTTACGTCACGACACCCGGGAGGTTTACTACGGGCCCTGAAGGGCGGAGTGATTGTGGTATTGCAACAACCACGATGTCGGAAAGAACACTACATTGAGAGACGTCAAAATTCATGTCTTCATATCACATGATATCCTATCGTCGCCCATTCACAAGTCTTTGCGAGGAAAAAAAATCAAGAAGCCAAGTATATGATCTTGGCTCGCAGACTTAATTCACCTATGTTCGTAGTCGCGGTATAGTTGTTAGCTGCATTTGATAAAAGCTCAATCACCACATTTGAAATGCACGAAGTCCCGCGGCAATCGATCTACAATACATTCACAGCACACATACCGATCACGAATCATTCTTGGAAGACCTTCGTATGCTCACTTAGACTGGACAAAAACGAAAAGAACAGGCATTTCTAATGACTTTGGCGGTAACGGTTCTGAACTGAGCATATCCAGCAAGTGAAGTGGCTATATCCAAATTTGATAGTCTGTCGGGTCGCGCTTCCGAACAGGGAATGCTTCTAGCATGCCACTAGACATTGGTTCGTGCCTACTACTGAAGTTCAAGATATCATCTAAAGAGCTTGCCTGCAGCATAGTCCCATTGTTAAGGTACTTTGATAAAACAGAAATTGTAATTTTTTGAGCAGCTTTTCATACTAGTATTGAATATGTATTTAGTTCATTTTATAAAAGTGGAAACACATATTAATGTTCTATATTTGTACTTGTTTCACGCACGATATCGTGAATGTCTTGATATTTTCCTTCATGTCTCATAAACACTTGTTTTGAGACTTCTTTTCGGTCCAATGTAGTACATTAAGTACATTAAGTGCTTACTATCGTGCTTTTACTCATGCTTCAAATATGATAAATTTTGTAATGCTTGAGCTAAGATCAAGCCGTGATGCTTATACCTTTGAACCTCTGGTAATGTAAATAAAGTAAGACATATCCAAAAAATTTTTTTCTACGCACTTTATGCTAATTTGCTCTTATGATTCGATTTCCGAATGTTATTGCTAGTACCGCTATTTTTTGCTGTAGAACTTTGCACAATCGAAAAGTTTGAAGTCAGCTTAAGTGTACTTTAGTCGAAAGCCTATTGTTGTTAACGGCAACGCTTCGTGTTTCACATTCACAGCACATCAAATGAGAAAGTTGTTTTGTGCAGATTTTAGATGTCAGTTCTGGACGAAGTACACATTGCAACATTGAAAGCAGTGGATGGGGAATATCAGAAATTGCTTGAAAATAAAGTCTCTGACACTAAGTACTACCTAAAATCAAGAGATATAACTTTTCAATCCGATCTACGTTCAAGCGGAAAAAACTGAACGATGTTTCGCCATAAACTGGTCAAGGAACGAATATAAAGGTCAGAGCTTGAATGAGCAAAGCATGCTCTACAAGATGACTATTGAAAAATCGCAAAAGACTTAATTCTCATGAGATTGGAGCTGAAGTTCCAAACCTTTTACATTCCCAAAATATCGATTCTTAGCACAGAAAAATCCCTACTGAATTCTAGCTCGTTCAAGCATGTACTTTCCAGATCAAACATTCATACGTACATTTGCTGAATATTTCGATGGCTAGCAAACAGAAGCCAAAATCACGATATCCACAAAACATTGCCTTTTCAGAGATAATCATGCTCAATCTGCTATTTCATGAGAAGTTAGCTTATAGAAGGCTAAAAATTTACGGTAGTGACAAAGATTTCTGTAGCCATTCATGTAGACGGCCCAACGTAGTTTTTAAACATGCAAGTTGTTTTCCGCAATTTTTGAATGAAAATAAAAATACAGCAGCTGTACATATGAACATTAGACTCTTTACTGTCGCACTAAGCGGTCGCTTTAATTCACTTTTCGTTTGTCTGTTACCAAATTAAGGCCTTTTGCACGTGCATCTCCGCTGGAAAGGAAAGGGATCTGGCTGCTCTACGTATCCTTTTTCTTTTTTCTCTATCTTGCTTATGAAGGTTTTCACACACTTCTACCTGCGCATAATGGATGCTAGGTCATTTCATACAAGATTGGTTTTTTGCCAATTTGTAAACCGCAAAAATTTTGAAAAGCGCAGGCCCGCAAAAATTTTGAAAAGCGTACCAAAAATTTTTTCTGGGTGCATGGCTAACGCCACGCACCTTCATCAGAAAAATTTTTTTGTCGCCCCCCCCCCGAGCCGAAATCCTGGGTACGCCACTGATACTCAGTACAATTTTACAGCTCTTTCATTAAAGGAAGGTAAATCACTTGATGTGAAAATGAAAGGCGATTCCCAGGGGATCCCCTAGGGATCTACAAAATGGCGAAAAACCAATCTTGTATGGCAGTAACCTGGCATCCATTATGCGCAGGTATAAGGGTATGAGAACCTTTATAAGCAAGATCAAGAATTAAATCGTAAACAAAAGACCGGTAGTGGTGTATGCGTTTTAAGTCGTGATGATGTTTGCATAAAAAGACATCAATTTGGGAACTTACTCCTGACGTTGTAGCCTTAGATGTCTTTGGTGAGAGGCTTGATATATTTGTTGTGTTAGTGTCTGATCAGTTGTTTTCTCGTATGATCTGCCCTCGCTGAGGCGCCTGCGATCTCAATGCGCGGGAAATGAGCGCTATAAAAGGCGCTCGCTGTTAGCCATTGTCAGTTCGACTGTTCACTCATCGCCTCTTTTATTTTACTGTTCTCCATTATTTTCTAATAAATATTGTTGCTTTTCTCGTGTGCTGCCTCAGGACGAAAAGTCGAAGTGTCCGCCGTGGAGGACACAACAATATTATTATTTCGGACTCCTGACGTTGTAGCCTTAGATGTCTTTGGTGAGAAGCTTGATATATTATCATTTCGGTCTTATTCTGGCTTACCGTCTTCCAAATATACCCACAATAGACGATGATGACCTTCTTACAATCCTTTCCCATTTTCGGGTGAGAATCCGACCACAATTTTGGGTAATTTTAATCTCATTGAGTAAATTGGCCTCTATACAAATCGAAATCACTTTTCACGCGTAAATATCTTGATCTTTTTCAAATCAGTCGAGATGAATCAAGGGGTGATTGCTCCACCCCCGAAACTCAACATTAGATGTTCCAGTTTATCAATATCAATTTTGATAAAATTCTACCTCCTCTGGGTGGATGATCATTGATAGTCAAATTTATTCCAAAAACCCCAAACATGATTCTAGCACTTGAGCACGTGACTATTCTTCAGCAAATTATCTGCTTTGAACTACAATTGTCCTCCATTGACCGGGTTTAATTTTTCGATAACTACACTGACATAGATGATGTTTACATGCGATTTCGTACCACTTTACATGATATTACAAAAGTCCACGTCCCATATAAAGAGCAGCGCATTTCTAAAGTAAATATTCTCCTCACATACAAAACCTTTTTAATCTGAAAGAACGACTCTTTTCCATCTAACCCAAACTTTTGAAAAATGCACAACACAGGAAGGTTTGTCAAAATCTTAGCCGTCACCTGCGCCGTTTTTGAGTCATAAACAACGTAAACTAACAAACAAAGGCAACATGGGCAAAGTATTCATTTTGGTAAGCCATCACGTTACTAAAACTCAAGTTGGAGCCAGTGTGCTGAACGAAGCTGATCAAGTTTTAATCTCCGCCTTAGATAAAACTAATGCACTATATAGCTACTTTTCGAATGCCTACGACCCCTTTCCCCGCTCTCTTTCAACATCTATACGATGGAGCTTCCAATTTACTAAAAATAGATCCTTATGTATGCCTCATATGCCGATGATATCAAAATATATTTTAATCATGAAACTGATATTAGTGCGCAGATTCATGAAAAACTGAGACAGTCAGTACATCAAATGCTACAGTAGGCTAACGATTGAGGAACTGAGTTCAACCGTTTTGAAAACCAGTTGTTGAAATTTGGATTCAATTTAAGAAACTAATATTGTATTCGTAATCAGCATGCTCACTTACCCCCTATGTCAACTCCCAGCCTCGTAGATCATAATACGCAAAAAATCGTTGAAAAGCGATAAAATCGATATAGATTCGATAACGAGAAGTAGCCTATGACACGCTTCCTGCTCCGAAGTATATGTGTGCCAAGTTTGGTCCAAATCGGTTAGAAATAAAAATTTCTATTGCACATACGTAACACAGACAGACAAACATACAGACACACATTCGGCTTTATATATAAGATCAGCGACCAGATCAGCAGCTGGAAAGCGGGGCTTCTTGACCTAATCAAGGCTAAATGATCAAGGAAATGATCAGAGAGCATGTTCGCGAGGAAGACGCAGGCTGCGCCGCGGACGCGAGCCGTCCAGCAACCAGTTTGGTTGAAGCAAAGGGCAAGCACCTTCATATTTTCAGAAAAATTGTTTTTGTACCAGAAAAAGAAGGATACAGATACATTTACTTGCTTACTTACCTGATCTGCTTTCTTACTTATTTGCTATTTGCTTCAACTGCAAATCAAAGGAATCATTGAATTGCTTTTATCAATGTGTTTTCGCTAAAAATTAACTCCAATAAAACAATTCTTCTTCAGCATGACTTTCAAAGCAGAAAAAATCATTGTTAAGAGCAAGCATTTTGCTATATAGCACATACACTTGTGTAATTGCAGCCACTACAACGAAGATTTTCTGGTTTGAGAATTGCCAGAAAAATTTTCTGGAGACCTCTAACTTGAATTGACATAACTTATGCTCAAATGTACTGAAATAGTGCGAACTTTTGCTCATTGTACAACCACTGTTTGTTGAGCAGTGAAGTAAAACTTCTTGTTTCAAGGAAATTTCCGCAAAAAATGCAAAATGGCGAAAATACTCACTTTTTTGCACTATAAAAAAGCAAAACTCCGGTTGTGCAGTTTTCTAAAGAGCACCACAAATTTCCTAGCACTTCCTTTTGCATGTTCGATGACCACAGTACCTTAATCCCTATCTGAATTATGAAATAATATTAGGTTGTCAAGAAAGTTTCTGGGCACTTTTAGAAATTTCATTCTGTGACGCATTTTTCTGGGGCTCGGACGTTAACGACAAGTTTTTTATACTGTTTTGTAGAAAGAAACCCAAACTTTCCAAAAGCGTTTGTAGTTTTTATTCGATGCCAACTCATGTTTGATCTGCTTATCAAAAAGGAAATTTTTCCAATCATGAAAATTTCGTAGTTGTTCTACCTGCTGCCATTTTTCTGTGCGTTAAACGAATCTTGTCCGAATCATGAGTGATTTGCATGAGGAGCTACTAGCTTCTAACCCACAGCTACACTCGAGTTTTGCGATGTGCGTTCAGAAATTACAAGCTGTCGTTCTTGCCTTTGACTGCAACACTCTTCGCAGCTGACGTCGCTTCTGCGAGGATCGCACTCCTGAATGATGGGTCCAAAAGATGTGTAAGGCATGCCCTGTTCGTAGTGAAAGAATTGGTTCACTTTGTGCAGAACCAGAAGAATTCAGAGTCACTTACTTGGAAAATGGTGCATTTTCGGGCCAAAAATTTTCGAGTCAATTTCTAAACTTTCTGAAAAACATTTTTGTGCGGGTACCTCCCTCAAAGAAATGACTGATACCCATAACAACTCCAGCAGATTTTTATATAAGAATTGTATCTGAAGTTTCCAACTCTTATCACGCCTGAGTAATCTTGCATAAACAGGTCATTTTTCGCGCCAACTTTTTTCCGTTCGGACTTGCTGATGGACATATGAGATGCTGAAAAGCCAGCAAGAAAATTATATGTTGTAGATAAAGTTGTCTTTGCAACGTTTGTACGTTGTAAAAACAGTTTGTAGTTGCAACAGTTTGTAGCACTGAAAGCTTGAGGTTACAGCGATTTGGAAAAAAACTTTTGCAACTGCCGGGGACTTTCCTTACGACCTAATACAAGGTTCTGACGAGAAACAGTAAACTTCGTTTTCCTTGTTCACGTACATTTTGTTCAAAGTAACCAAATGTACTGGATGGTGACAACAAATCAGGATGGACAGGATCATAGATATATTAACCAGTGGCGTACCCAGGATTTCCGCTCGGGGGGGGGGGGTCGACAAAATTTTTTTCAAATGAAGGTGCGTGGCGTTAGCCACGCACTCCGAAAAAATTTTAGGGGTGCTTCTTAAAAATTTTGCGGGTCTCCAACCCCACGCCCCGAAAAAAAATTTTTTACAAGGCTAATTTGAATTTTTAAAATTTTTTAAAAATTATTTTAATTATTTACAAGTATAGACAAGTCATTTGCACATTTTTATAGCCCTTATAAGTAACTTTCAAAAATTTCGCGACCCATTCTCGGGGGGGGGGGCGGGCCCCGCCCCCCCTCGGTACGCCACTGATATTAACCATTTACAAATGCAGACGTGATTATTTTCTGAGAAATCGAGACACAGTTATAGTCAATCTGTGAGTAACGAGTAATCTCCCCGTCCGCAGTTTCATATGTTACAAGTAGACAATGATATGTTTTTCATTCCATGTTTCTCCCAAACAAAAAGGGAGTTAAAACCAGACACTATCGTTCTCAGTATCACTCTAGCTGCCTTTCGGTGATTAGTGCAATTTAATATTGTTATTGCAAAAAGTAAAATACTCGAAATTCTACCTTTAAAACGCTTCTTTATTTTAGCGTATTTTCCCACCTTTTTTTCATGGAAACAAAAACTATCATTTTTTCCAGTTCGTTTGGCTCTGAAAAAGGAAATGCCTCGAATCGCATATGGACAGAAATTGGGGTAAAAGAAGCTTACAAGAAAATGGTCAAAAATGAAGTGGTAATCGAACAGCATAGAACGCCGACTTCGAATCTGTATTCTAAATCCGCTTAGCGCCTATGTGGGCGAAGTTATGAGACGTTAAAGCCCGTTATTTTGCTAAGAAATAGTGCATGCATGACGCAACTTTGACAGTAAAGAGCCATGATCGGCTTAATGCTGGGCCACAACATGCAGCTAGGTTACTTCAAATACTTGAAGCCTAAAAGTGACTGAAAGTGACTAACTGCTCAATTTCGCAGGTTTTATGTACGATTTTTTTCGCAATAAAACTGCTCATAACTTCGTCCACAAAGATGCTGAGCAGATATGGAATACAGATTCGAAATCGGCGTCGAATGATAGCCAGCTTGCTTGATTTGGACACTTCGGCTTCTGACCATTCCCTTGTCAAATTATTGGCATCCATCAGTTGTTCATTTGGCTCGCCATCTCTTCTCACCATCGCTGTAAATAAATTAAAACCGTGATAAAAAGCTCGTCACAATAACCATATATTGAAATTCCACTTCCTTCAAATAGAAAAAAGGAAACAGATCTCCACTACATCTTGAGTTGGTAACTGACACTGTGAAAGCAATGAATGGCTTTATGGTCAAGACTAACTAGACAAAGAATGGAAGCTCGTTTGTTCAGGATTGTGCTACAAGTGCTCTCATCGCAGGGTAGCAAGAACACTTCAAAAAAGACAGTCAAATAAATTTGTAACATTCATAACACAGGCTCTTTCTAGTTTTATATCTAGCTCTAGTGCCCTCACGAAAGAATATTTACCTTCACGTGATGTTAACTGAAACTGCACTTACTGGTTATTGAGCGAATGTAAAGAACAGAGTCAAGTAATGATATTTTCTGTACATTCATGTAAAGCTTCACAATGTGCTCGCAAACGTAAAATCAATGGAATCCAAATAAAAGCTTTGCTCAAAAAAGCGCAATTCCATAAAATTACCAGTCATGTTGTGCAAAATCAAATAAAACCTTGCAGATAAGTTTGCAAGTATTAGACTAGACTTTGACTTCAAAATTATGTGGTTTCCATAAAAGTGCAAGAAGATGGCCTTGATTTTATAGAGATAGCTCTCAAAAGTTCTATTATGCACTTTTGACTCCTATTCTTAACATGATTTTTTAATTTCTTCCTCGCGCTGTGCTGACCCAGTGTCTCCAAGCTTTTTCGTGCTGTGACGTCATACCGTACAACGAAATCGTTTTTGAAAACTCTCCATGTAATTTCCAAGTTTCCTCTTTCTTGAACCTCGGCATTGATAGTATGATGTGTTAGTGAGTGAGTAAGCCAGTCGAGGTTAGTAGGTCTTTATTGTTAAAGGCGGCCTAACGTTTCGATCAAATCGTCGTCTTTAGAGGCCGAAAGTGGTAAGAGATTTAGACTCAGTGTCTAACCCACCAAAAACCTCCACCACCCTGGCCAGCCTCGATTTGCAAAGCACTCAAAACCGACCAACTTGACTCAGTCACAATGGCTTGGTTATAAGGAAATACGTGATCTAGTCTCTAGTAAAGCTGTGCGCATTTCAGTAAGGGATAAGGGTGGTGAGTTTGTGATTCTCCCACAAATCTTGGACAGGAAAATCACAGAGCGCTACCTAAGCGATACGGATACCTATCGCCGCGTTACTGAGCGCGAGTTTCAAGCACAATACAAGCGACTAAATCATGTTTGGTTGGATGTAGGAAGAACAGCGGAACTTTTCGAGATCTTTCTTAGCACATTGAAACTGGAAACGCCACAATGCCCAGTCTTTTATAGTCTTGTGATGACCCATAAATTAGCCGCTACTGATGACGCGCGCTTTTTGAATGCCGAACAGTTGAAAATCAGACCGATCATACAGTCTGCCCCAATCCTAAACAGGCCAAAATTGGCATGGCGGGAGCATAGTTGCGATAGGGGGAGTGATGGATCTTACCCCCTTCACTTTGAGGCCAAACTCCCGATGACCCCCTTCACCTGGGCTGAGATTGGTATTGTACTCTGAGAATATAAAATAAAAATCGTTATTAAAAGGTTTTGCAGGCTAACTACTTCAAACAACAAGTACACTCATAAATTTATATTAAGAGGATTCGAGGATTAAGAGGATTTTTATTAAGAGGATTCGACCTAGACCATTACTTTCTTTCTAGTCCCCCTCCCGAGAGATATACCGCATTTTATCCGAAAAAAGGTCCATTAACAGCAGATTTCTGCCAAGCGAAGACCTAAGCACTGCTGGTTATCTATCTGTGTGATAGAGCAAGTCTTCATTAACAAACGTAGACCGTCGACTTTCTCGTAGCATTCATTTGGAGAGCAGAAAGTGAGGGCACAAAATCAGCTAATTTTTGAAGCACATAAAATCCCTCATATCTCGCGTCACAGAAGACCTGGAAAAAAGTCGACGGTCTACGTCGATTTTCCATGATCTCAGCTTTCGAATGGTATAATACATGTTAGGGCTTCTTTGCTTCCCGGCTCTAAAAATCATTTGCTCCGGTGACCCATAAAAGCCAACACATTGTATAGGTCGTCCCGAAAGTTTTTGCGCACGATTTTCAAAAATTCATAACTTCTGATTTTTCCAGCCGATTTGACTGCTTTCACTTTTGTGTGAAAGGGTAAGTCATGCTCTTTATAATGACATCTCAGCTGCTTAGCAATGGTCATCTGTTGCATAGATAGGAACTCAAAACCAAAATTACTCAAAATTTGAATTTTTGTGTAGAGTCATAAAAAATCAGAAACGTGCAACAAAAATCGAAGCAGTCGGTATTGTAGGTTTTTTCAACAGCTCTTTCTAATAGTGCAAAGTTTGCTCCGATTGAGCGTCTCCATGAAAAGTTATGATTTCCGAGCAAGCAATACAAAAAGGCGAATTTGATTTATTTTGGCATTTTTCAGGGAAATCATAACTTTTGATAGAGACCCTCAATCAGCGCAAACTTTGCACTGTTAGAAAGAGTTGGTGAAAGAACCTACAATACTGACTGCTCCGATTTTTGTTGCAAGTCTCCGATTTTTATGACCCTACACAGAAAATTCAAATTTTAGCCGATTTTCTTCCATCGCTCCTATCTATGCAACCGATGACCACTACTAAGCAGCTGAGATGTCATTATAAAGAGCATGACTTACCCTTTCACATAGAAGTGAAAGCATTCAAATCGGTTGAAAAAATCAGAAATTATGAATTTTTGAAAATCGTGCGCAAAAACTTTCGGGACGACCTAATAAGAGCGAAGTGGAGCAAGTTAATAGTAAAAAATGTGCTGTGGATTGGCATCGTTATCAGCACTAACGGGAACGTGAGCGAACGCGTCTATCGTGCTTATCGTTGTTAAATGTTCATGTTTTTTTTTTGGTAAAAAATGCGCTTTTGATTGACAGTTATGACTATGGGAGAACTATGGGAGATTGGTGATTTTTCACATCTTCACACAAAATCCAAATCCCATTTGGGATCTATACTCTGTAAACCTAGTGCTGAAGAAGGTCACTTTCGTGAAAACGCTCTATACTCACCTTACCTAATTTGTAGAGAATGGTTGGTTTCAATGAATTAAAAACTTTAAGACATTCAGAAGAATAACATGTTATTGAAATATCCTTCAATGTTCTGGAAAGGTTGGCAGTTTGAATAGGAAACGGCAGGCAGAATACTTTACAGAATCGCAGATGACTCGCATGTGTTCCAATTTCACAGCGAGGCAGAAGGAGAATTTTACGCAGACGAAAATGTTGTCGACATTGATACAGAGTTGACAATTGAGCGAAACTCTCTGATTTCCTACATAAGGAATCCAAGCAGGTTGCCTAGTTTCAATGAGAAATTGTCCAGGAAGTCCATTGCTGATCTTCAGGTTGCTGAAGATTTCAAGGCTACTAATTTCACAAACATGGATATGAACAAAAGGAAGGTGTTAGTACAAAGCATAGCTACTGCTCTTAGATCCCGACTGGAGTGCGAACCCAACTCTGTGCTTTATGCTTTTGGAAGTTATTCGCCTTGTGACATTATGACCTATGATATTGAAAAAAACAACGCGCAGCATAGTATCTACTTTTTTCGGCTATTCCGCAGATGCTGTTAAAGAAGAAGTTGAGCAGCTTTCTCGTCAGTTAACAGGACGTATGCCAGAGGAGGTGAAGCCGGAGTTCGACAAGGCCCAAAAAAGTATGCAATATTTCCTTCCCTGTTGCGAAAGCATATGCGATCTGGCTCTTTCCCCATTACTTACCGCAAAAATCTGATGGACTTACTAGCAAAGCTAGTTTCCATTCCGACTAGCACGGCAGCGGTGGAGAAAGAAATTTTCTATCTACTCCGTTATCAGAACACAACGCAGATACAACGATGGAGCATCTAAGCAATTACTTAAGGTTTGTCAACCTTCTACTAAACATATTGTTACTAAGAACTTCATTTAAAGGATTAGTATAAGTGGTCCAGACAGGCTGTTACCGTATGACTTTTTGAAATATCCTAAAAGATGGAATGAAGAAACTGGTCACCTACCTGCTGACTTTCCTGGTGCTACCAGAGGGCCAGGAAAGAAATCACAAAAGCGCTTAGAGAAAGAAGAAAGTTTCGAATCCATTTTCGACTCAGAACGCTTTTGCACGCAATTCTACTTTTACTCCGATGACCTTTTGGAGGAAGAAGATTTTTCAGGCAGCGAACTTGTTGTCTCTGACGTTAGCGATAGTGTTATTGTTGATGATGATGTGCAGGAATTGAAGTTGTTCCTAACTTGTACATCTTCTGGGATAAACCTTATGCTTTCGTTTTTTGTTGATGCAATGAAACAGGAGCACAGATCTTCATTTAATTTTTTTTCAAAAATTTTAATTTCTTTTAGAACTTTTTAACTTTTTTTCAATTTGTGCCTGAATAAGGTACAAATTAGAGCTCTTCATACCACGCTTTTTTTACCTTTTCTCTCTTCCCCCCCCCCTCCTAGGCTCACATACCCCCTTCACCCTGGAAAGTCGGGAACAGCCGAGACCCTCTTCACCTGGGGAGAGCCCGGCTCCCCCTATCGCACCTATGGGCGGGAGTCCACGTCGTTAGGGTTTCGCGGCCACGGCCCACGGCCTGCTTGTCTGCTTCCTCTTCGACTACTTCGCTCTCTCCGCCAGCGCGCATATGCAGCGCAAACGCCTAGCGCTGCGAGCGCGCAAATCCACGCCGACGGTTCGGCCTGATCCCGATTGGGGCAGACTGTAAGTTGCGTGGGACGACCAACCGATCGAATATCCTGGTTCTTAAATAAAATTGTTAATCAACTACTGGACAAGGTTCCGTCTCACTTGACCAACACGAATCTTTTTCTGGAACGCTTGCGCTACACTAACTTAAGACGAATTGCGTAGCAGAGCCATTTGACGTGGTGTCTTTATACACTAATGTTAAAAATGACGATGCATTACAAGCAGTTTTAGAAATGCTCGAAAGCTTTGGCAAAAAGATCCAGACCTTCGGACTGAGTAAACGATCGATTATGCTTCTGATCAGAGAATGCCTTTCTTAACATCTTCAGATGGTCAGGAACATACTATAATACACTCAGATAAGAGGTCTGGCAATGGGACAGAGACTTGCGCCAGTACTCGCAGTCTGCTTTATGAGCAGAACAGAAGAACCAGTGTTGTCGTGTCTACCTCTTATGTACTGTCGTTATATAGATGACTATTGTATCTTAACATCAACACAGTCAGAGATGGATGAGTGTCTTTGGCTGCTTAATCAACAGTCAGAGTATATAAAGTTTACGCGACAACAACCGAAAGATGGCTGGCTTCCTTGCCTCAACGTACAGATCAGACTGTTCAACGGCGCGGCGAATGTAAAATGGTATCGTAAGGAAAGTTCCAAAAACATCTTATAAATGCTCGTTCAGCACATCCATCCGCTACAAAAAGAGCTGTTATCCGTAACATGCTCAAAACAGCAGCGAACGTGTGCACAGGGAAAGAAGAACGGAAGGAATTACAAAGAAAAACGCTGGAAGTTGCTCGAATGAATGGCTACACGCTCCAGAAAGGACGTGCTAGACCATCCATTTCCATCAATAGCAGCCAGTACCACCAGAATTCCTCTTTGTCTCCCTTTTGTTTCTGACGCGACTAATGCTGCAGTGCGACGATGCCGTGCATGTGCACGATGTGTGCATCAACCGTGCGAATTTGAAAGACGATGTCATTTTGGTTGACATTCCAAGTGACAACCTCAGATGACAGCTACTGTAGGGTCCAAGACTGCGTGGTCTGTCCATCCGGTAAAGTTGGCGACTGCAGTAAGACTGGTGTAATTTACGAGATCGAATGTATTGAATGCAGTGCCACCTATATCGGAGAGACTGGGAGACCGTTAGGTATAAGGATAAAAGAACACCTTGCTAGCAGGAAGAAGGGAAGTATCACCACCCCTCTTGGTAAACATAGAGTTGAGTCACAGTGGTAATGACTTCAAAATTAGATGTACAATACTGGCATTCGAGTACGACACTGTTGTAAGAAAAGCTCTCGAGGTATTCTGGATCTATGCAAGAAACCCAATCATGAACGGCCGAGATGAGTGTTTGTCAATTACAAACACTTCATGCCTTTTGTGACGTTATGCGAATTGAAGACCACTAGTGATTAATCAAATATGATATACAGTGTATTCGATTACTGATACTATTGGCATCCAAGGACGGCCGCCCTGACATCCGCGCGCCGACGGTGGAGGAGATCAGTTCGTCTTTCACGTTTGGGACTTTTGTCTGTGGGACTCCAGGGTGAAATCGACTGGCCAGGATGGTGGAGGTTTTTGGTGGGTTAGACACCAAGTCTAAATCTCTTACCACTTTAGGTCTCTGAAGACGACGATCTGATCGAAACTTTAGGCCGCCACTAACAATAAAGACCTACTAACCTTGACTGGCTTACTCACTTACTAACACTCTCCATGTACTTCTGATTGATTGGCACCGAAGCGTATATACTAAGGCATAATAGAGCTAAAATTCCATTTGTAAACTTATTAAAAAACGTATCCAAGGGTTTTGGTGATCGCCCAAACCGCTCATAATCACATCTAGAAAGTTTGAGATCTTTTATGCGGAAGGAATTATCGCATTTCGGTGAGGACACACAAAATTCAGCTTGGAAGTCCTAGTTTTGCAAATCTCTAAAATTCACACACAGGTGGTCAACGTGCCAGCTACGATCGCTTTTTTGTTTCTCATAGTCACATATTTATATGACGTAGACATACGTTGCGAATAAGTGTAAAATGTATCACTCGAAAGTTACTGAAAAATTGGGAGGGAGAGTTTGTTTATGAGCTTTCAGAAATCGACCAAGCCGTCAAAAGTATATGTACTAGACAATGGTTGTTCCAAAAGTATTATACATTAGATAGGGTTAAATCATAATGTTTTCATATGAAGTCAGCAAAGCAAATTGCCTCCTAGTAAATGTAAGTTGCATGTAATTCATAAAATTATTTTGATCACTTGCGCATGATATGACAACTGCTTGGCCAACTACTTCGCACGCCCACCAATCTCCTTTCTTTTCGGTTCACCACTATCAAAAGCTACATATAGACAGGGCTAAGAGCAGCTGCATGGGTCAAGTCGTGTAAAGTTTTGAGGTGAAAACAAAGGGAATATTGTTTGTGTTGTTGTGTGGCTTCAGGGCCGATCTTTGGCAATAATCGACAGCGGAAAAACTGCGGCTAACGTCACGCCACCTCATTCAAAAAATTTTTTGTCCCCTCCCCCTGCCCCCTCCCTGGCAAGATTCATCGGGCTCCCTAGCATGTAGCTACATATTAGTTCGATGGAAATTCAATATTATTCCAAATTCTGAATCTTAAACTGTGGTTTTTTGTACTAAAAAAATCAAAAAGGTTTGCAATTCAAGATAGATTAAGACACTATTTGGCTATAGGTGACCCATACTTCCAAAAACGGCGCTTTAAATGTGGTGACACGTGATTTTAAGAACGTGTCTCAAGCTTTCGCGCCTCAAAAAATGAAAAAGAAGCAACTCTTGAACAATATCATTTTGAGGGAAAATTCCTGACTTCTACACTGCATTTTTATACAAGGAAAGTACTTTGACACCAAAAAGCGTCACATTATTTTAGAAAAGCACTACCTTGATATTCCTGTCAGCATTTTTCTTGTGAAATCACTTCTACAAAAACTTTTTACGCAAATTCCGTCTATGCATATCATGAGAGAAGCTTGCCACAGCGACATATGGATAATCCTTCTGCAAATGATTTTCTCATACTTTGAGGCTGCACTCCAGTGTTTCTTGTAACCGAACTGAACACGAAAACTTTAATGCTGACACGGAAATTTAGGGCTGACATTGGGTTTAGTGCAATGCTTTGAACATCCATAACTTTTTCATTTTATTTCATTTCATTCAATACGCCCTAGGTGTTTCACATAAAGAAAAGAAGGAAAACAATGTAAAATCAATGTACACTGAAAATGAATAAAAACAGAAAACAAAACAGATTATCACGCCAGTTAGAGTTAGCTCAATAGGCTAGTAAGAGGTTAGAGGCAACCGGCGTGGACGACGAATTTTATATAACCATAGGCATTGGCGTGAACAATAGGGGGGCAGCCAACATGAACGATAGCTCGTGCCAGCCATATGCGTTGCGTAGGTCAAATATTTCTAAAGTTCTATTTATGCGCTGTGATGATATCTAGGAAATCGGAAAAAACGCTGGAAGATCAGTATGCCCTAACTGTTACCGTACGACACCAGTTTCGATCCAGTGAAGAATATATCGCTTCAAAAAATAAGACTTTTCGCGCGGCATGTTGGCAACCGCATGAGTACAGTATGCTTATAGCCAGCTACGTTCATCTTTGCATACACCCGAACAATAGCATTGGCAATTTCTTGACCTCTTATCCAGTTTGCTTACTGTATCTTAGCGCTTTCTAATGAGCTGCACTGCATAGATAGAAGCGATAAAAGAATACTCGCTTTTTGATTTCTCGCTTGGTTTATAAAATCTAAACCTTACAATAGAAATCGGACCAGTCGGTATTATAGGTTGTTACCTGCCTTTTCCAACTGAGCAAAACTTGTGCTGATCAAACGGTCTCTATAAAAAGTTATGATTTTTTGAGCAAGATTACAAAGCATCGTGTTTGATTTATTTGGCATTTTTTTTCGAAAATCGTGACTTCCATAGAAACGTTCAATCAGGACGAGCTTTGCTTAGTCGCTTAGATGATTCTTTTTAGAGTGCCTCTATTCATATGTCAAGATTGAGAAGGCGTTGAAAAGGAGAACCGCTTGATCAGTACCTGAGATTCTAGCAAATTTCGGAAGCTACGGTATTTCTTCCAAAAACATTACAGACTTTGAAGATATTTCATGAGCATTCTTACCTATTTCTGAAATGGCACCGTCGTACATGAGCATAGCTCTCGTTTGCGAAACTTAAATTCTACAAAAATTCCACTTCAAAGCAAAAAAAGTTTTTCGAATTCTTTAACGGAAATGAAAATGACGAAGTTTGTAAAGTTGACTGCACGAAAGCGCCCAATTCGCTGTAGACTGAATGCATGCGAGCGTGCCTGCAACGCGGCTGCCGAGTACGGGCGCTGTGATGACCCATGAGCGCGAATGCCAACGTTCGCCTAAAGGGCCGGTCATACCCCTCAGCGATCCATCGCGTCGCTGACTTTCCCAAAGGGCAAGTGTCACAAGGCCGGAGATAACTGCGTATCTGTGCTGACTGTCCGGCACGATGTAATGGATCGCTAGGATTGGGATCTCTTTCCAGGAAAGTTTTATGATTGTTCTTTACTTTCTTAAGCTGGTCTCATGTCTGGGGATTAGAAACCATTTTAGATTTGTCAAAGTGCATTGGTTTTCCGTGGAATGGAAGCCTTTTGATTTATCAGCAATTGTCACTCGCGCTAAACGCCTTGCACACTTCCCAAATTTGCCAGCTATCTGGTTTTCATCTGAAGTGTGTTTCTTGGATACGGCTCTACTATTAACCATTATAACGTTTCTTTGTTTCTTTATTACCTCAGTAACCTCATCACGGGCATGACTTTTGTTTGTGAACTCTCAGGAGCTACATAGTTGTACATATTCGGCACGAATATAAATGGAAACCACTTAATTCGTTATTAAGGTAATCGGGCAGAGAATGTTTCACACAAATCATCGCACTAGCCATCCAAAAACCTTCTACTTCTGCAGGATATCATCAAGATTTGTAAAAATCACATGAGTGTTCGAATTAGCACGACAGAGGAGATATCAGATTTGCCAGACATAATCTCAAAGAAATATATAAAATAGGAAGTTTTGCAAAAGCACAAGGAACCAAGTTGCAAGCGTAGATAACAAACAAAGACTGAAGACGAAGTGTGAGAATGCACACATCGCCGCGGTGGTATGCCCCCTTATTCGAGCGATCGGCGATCCGTCGCGCGTTTTCGTCGCCAGTTTCCACCCAGTCGCGACGATAATCCATCGCGGCGATGGATCGCCGACCGGTTTGACCGGCCCTTAAGAGGCACGCTCGCGGGCTTTCGGCCTGCGATCCGGCGATTACGTGCAGTCAACTATAGAAGATGATAACATTTAGCGGCATATCCACATTTCACCGACTACAAAATATCGAGTAAAATTTGAATTAGAAATGCGAACTAGCTCTGCACAGTCTGATGTTAAATCCCTTTAAAAGTTCCGCGGCTTTTCTGCTTCTCATAAAAACGTGCCAAACATTCTAAACAGTTGACGCAGCTTTTCTTTATTAGTGGTCACGTTTCTAGATCATTTCCTTTTGAAGACATCAGAATAATCGCAAAAAATTTGAACCCGTTTTTGAAAAAAAAATCTGAACTTTGTAAACTTGCGTCATACAGACACACATCCACTAATTGAGAAATTTTTGAAATTTAATAAAATCAGAAGTTCTATCATTCAGCACCGATTCACGCAAAGAGCGTTCACCGCTTCGAAAAGCCAAATTTGGGTATTTCGAAAACAGCCATTTACCACACAAAAATTCAAAATTACCCTATTTTCAGGTATATAAGCCGCACTTTTTCAAATTTTCCCACCTGCTGCTTAGCCCCTTTATTGTGTTTCGAGAAGTAATCCTTATGCCGCACGATTCTTTCAGGCAATACGCAGCACGGTGTAGGGTCCCTTGGTTGCGAGGTCCTTTGATGTGTTCAGGTGGTCAATGTAAGCTAGGACCACCCCGCGGCTTATACACCTGGAAATCATTCTATAGGGTACATATTTCCGCAAAAATCCACGAATCAAAACCAAAAAAACGATGAGCGGAAAAAGCAGCAAAGAATAATACTCGAGTAGCTCTTAGATTGATGTTCTATGAAGCTCAGTTTGACCGAATACGAAATTGGCAAGGAAGGCCAGTTGAAGAAGCCGAAAAGACTCATTCTGCACTTTGCTCCTTCTGATCACCTGTTTAACAAAGCTCTTTTAGAAGTTTGGAGTGAAAACTTTGCACTGAAATTTCTCACAAAAAAACAACATTGCTTTGGAACTTCTGCGGTAATTTCATTAACCACGAATGTAGTTAGCTCGAAAACATAAATGCAAGGAAATAGATTAACTGCGTCGAATAGCCTTCAGAACGCTTGGTTTTATCTTTACTTCACGTTTTTTCAAGATGAGTCGAAAAAACAAAAAAGTTTTCGATTTACCTATGACTATAATACGGAAGCGATTTTCTTATTGTGAAGATGTGTCAGGTGATTTGAAAAAGAGTTAAACCTAGTGCTGACGCCATTATAGGTCCACTACAAAATTACCATAATTTGCGTTTCGATAAACCTGTTTGAAGTCGTGTTGTATTTTGTGCATGCTAGCCTGCGATCTCCTCAAAACTCTTTCAGTCCCGTTGACCTCAAACGGAAAAAAACCAGAAAATTTTGAACTCTGGTCTGAAAACCGGGCATTTTTATAAATCAACTCGCATGGTTTTTCAATCACTACTGCATTCTTTGGCTCTTAAACTTTCTTATACATTTACGTTTCGAAGTATGAAATATTTGCAACACTCATGACCTGGTTTTCTACGCGAAAAGAAATCACTAGTGCAATTTTTGTCTGAGAACAATCAGCTGCTTCAAAAAGTTTCAAAAGTTTTTAAAAAAGTTCAAAAAAAAGTTTTAGAAAAAGTTTTTAAAGTTTTAAAAGTTTTAAAAAAGTTTCAAAAATCTTGTTTATTTTGAAAAAAGTTATGGAATCTGCTGAACCAGATAAACGAAATAGAAAACGCTTTGAAACTTTCGTGGTCGCTGCTATTCAAGGACAAACCTATTATCTCGTAGCCACGCTCTTGCACCATTATTGTTGATTTTTTGAGCCGAGAAAGCTCTATAATATGGATGGTACGTCGAGTTTGTAAGCTATACAACATAGTATAGTTAAGAAAATATCTCTGCTTCTAATTTTGCCGCTGATATCACTTTTCAAAGTTGAGTGGAGCATAGGGCACAATCATAGCCAACTCAAGCCTTTCGAACGAGGGATCGCTCAACAAATTCTTAATTTCAAATCATGAATCTGACTTACATCAGAGAGAATTGAGATTCGGGCCATGTTGAAAATTCTGTTCAATCTATTGCTCACAGAGCATTTCATGAAAGGTATTTTCAATGTGAAACAGTGATCGCATTACTTATTAGGGACTTCATCATCGTAAGCAATGAAACAATTCAGCCCCATCAATATACTTTTAAAAAGTTTAGTTTAGCAAAAGCGTGCCCACTCAACAAGTGATTAAAGTTTGTCCGTTTTTGAAATAGATAAGAGCTTGAATACGCTCCCAGTCGTCTTTTGAAGCAGATTATTCTGTTTTTCAAAAGAAAAAATTCGCCGTAGGATTTTCACCTAAACCTTGATGCATGCCTACTTTGCCGCTGAGGAAGAGAACAGCTGGCACGGTTCAAGCTGGATATCGTTTCTGGGGCAAAAAGCAAAGGGGGTTTCGTTTTTGTGGGCGAAGACATGCGCAAAACTGGCGACGGCGACCTTTTTTTAAGTCGATGTCTCGTTTTTGGGGGTTTTTTAAGATTTTAGAGGGGATATCGTTAATCAAAGGGGACTTCGTAAAAATTCACAAAAGTCAAGGGGGACTTCGTTTTGAAAATTTCCTGGTGCCAGCTCGTGCCGAGCCCTGCTAAGGCGTTTCACGGACCGGCAACAGTTTTCAGATTAAATCACGCGCAATTTCATCTACAGTACACGTACAGTAACTCTGGAATGCTGAAAAAACAGTAAAGGTTGTGTCAAGATCCAGCACAAAAGAAAACTTCCGGGGTGGATTTAACACAAAATAGTAGCCATTTCAACGATGCACATGATGGTGTCAAGCGTCGTCAATGTGTTAAGCAGTAGCTAATTAACGAGGTTCTTACTGATGTATCGATGTCAATTTAATTTTGCTGCAAAATATGTTCTTTTGTGGCTGTGATGCTGTGATGCAATACAGCAGATGTTTGCTGCGCTTTGTGGCATTTATTTTTGGTAATATTCACACAACAGAAGTCGACGATTGAAGGACGCGATGATCTGCACAAACTTCCAACAAAAGTATAGTGCTAACTTTAGAACAGCAAAATTCCCTTTCGAATCGAATCATTGGATATCCTATTAAAACCAGAAAAACTTTGTTTGGACCTGGACATTAATAGAACTTGACTCTTTATGTAGTGCAGCAGTTTTGAACAATACCAGCTTGGATACTGATGTGGGTGCAATACTTAATAAATCGCAGACGAGACTCAAAATCACTGAAATGAAGCAGCCCTGCGTGATTCTGAACGTAAGTCATCAACATATTTGCATTGTTTTGAACAGTTTCACTATTTCAGATAGTGCTGATTTCTGCTTGTGTACTGACTGCTAGTGAAGAGAGATGTAAACCGTCTAACAGGATACTAACCCAGAATGTGGCAAAATTTTGCATGCTTCATTACAAAACCGTGGTTAGTCCATGTTTGATAAACGAATATATTTATAGCGCTGAGCGAAAATTTTTTGAAGAAGTCCTGCCTCCTTATCTTCGAAAAATGGAAAGTTTTTGTTGTGGTACATGTCTATGGTTGCTTTTATTTTTCAGAATTACACCTGCACATACATAGAAGTGGCAGAGAAAGCGCTCCAGTGCGTCTTGAGCGGATATGTCAGTTGATTGTTTCATTTCCAGGTTACTAGTGAAAACAAATATCCGCAACCAACTTCTACAATCCTTTGACGAGATTTCGAAGCTGCCTTCGGTATCTGCAAGGCGCTTCTGGAAAGGAAGTTATGGGGATTTTTCGACGCAATAATTTCGAAACGCAGCCACAATCTTTCAGATTTTAGTCTCTGAGCTTGGAATAGATCACGATTACTGCCAGGGCGTTTCCTGCAGTTAATACCTTCATTTCAATAAATCTGAGCTAGTCGTTACTCCATTCAAGCGCCGGAAAGACCTCTACACTGATTTTCAAGTTAACCAATATCTTGAATTTTTGCCTCAAAAAACTCTCATAACTCCCATCCCAAAGGTGCTTCGCAGATACCGAAAGCAGATTCGGAGCGTTCCAGTTCATAAAACAGCACACATTTCCTATGAAAACTCCGCTTCGACCAAATATCCTCCCCTTGTGAGTTAGATCTTCAGTATTTTCCATGCGAAGTGAGCAATCTTAATGTGGCTCTAATCCAAAAAGCGGAAAAGGAAAAAATGCTTTCGAGGACCCCACTGGATATACTGTCTACACTGCTTACGAGTATGTAAAAACATTAGATAGCTTCTCTCTAAAATCTTGATTATAATCAGAAAATTTGACTTCTACACCTTCATTGAAGACATGCTCCGCAATCCTGGATTACTTGTCACCAAGGTAAGTAAACAGTCTAGCAGCTTCACTGGTTTGAATATGTCGAGGAGGCGCAACAACCTGTGAAATTTCGGAAGCAAAGAGGGTAGACTTTTTTCAATTCATCTTTTCGCTGCAATTTTTCAGTTCAACGCTACTCATAATGATACGCTACGTCTCGGATGCGCAGTCTCCAGTAATTCCTCCTTTTCAAAAGCACTTTGCGTATTTACGCTGACATAAGGCTATATGCGAAAATAACTTAAAATAAAGCAGTTTGTCTGTCATACTCAGTAATAATAAAGGGTTGAAAAGAGCATAAGTAGTTTGGTTATACTTCTTATTTCCGCTCCTTACACTGAAAATCTTCTCAATTTGATCACATTCGCACAGCTCCATCGGTACGTTGGACTCAGTATTCTCAAACTCGCCTGTTTTTTGACATGACTATGCGATGTTTTGGTATGTCTTTTGCTTTGTGTCATGATGTCGTGACACTCCATTGCCACATAATGTGCATCCTTTCCTTTGCTGCATATTCCTCCTGCTGATAGCGCACAGGTCCCGCAGTGAGAAATTTGTGACTGAAACTGGTGTCCTCTCGAGTACCGTAAAAAAGAATACGGAGAGCGAGCGAAGACAACACATTCACGACATTATGACTCTTCGGTAGGTCGTGCGCTTCACAAGGCTCCAGGCTAGAGCTTTGCGATGAAACTTTATGGGGTTTTCCGCTTGATGACGAAGAACTTAGGAAAATCATCACTAAGCATAATCAGGTATAGACATACTATACGATAGCGTTACGAGGTCATCTAAACAGGAGGAAAGGGCAGAAATTTACATCTAATTCTCGAAAACATTATTCGTTTCTCCTAAAAATCTCAATTTTTGAGCAAAAGACATTTCAGAAACAGCCGCGGAATCGTTTCACAAACTGAGTAATTTTGCTTAAAAGTTGCAGCTTATTCACCGTCATTTCCTTGTCATGACTTATAATAAGCGGCTTAATCTGAAGTTGTGTGGAGTTTGTCCGTTACGAAATTACAGTGAGGAATGATTTACGATACTAAACATCATGTGAGGTTAAGACAGCGAGTATGGTTCATTTTTAACTACGGCTCACTTTGCAATAACCCGAACAATGATTTGAGAGACAAGCTCTCAGAAAGTGAGTTTACCACGGTTCACGATGCCAGTGCGAACCTCTGCGAAGCAGAGGGGAAGCACTGGTAGACAATAACAAAAAAATGATATCATATTTACATTTAGCACCTAAACCATATTACGAGTTTGCGAAAAAAATGTGATTTTATTGTACACCGCATGATTTTTGTAAGCCTACCGTACGACGCCAAAATTCGGAAAACTTCATTTCCTTAATTAGTGTCTTCAATACTTTCTTATTAGCAGGATTCCTGACACATCCTGTCTAGTCTTTTTAGCTTTCACCATTGAGCGGTACGACTTAGGGCAACTGTTATTCTGATGGTACGGAAAACGCTTCTGACGCAAAATGGTAGAAATAAAATGGTCAGGTTCTAGATGTGATCGGGATTCGTCGCTAGAATCTCCAGAGCAAATGCTTAAATTTCGCACTTGTGTACTGAATAAAGGCGACGATATGATGATAATACACAGATTTATGATTGTCTAAAACCACTCGTCCCGAACCACAAAGATTAAACTTTACTAGATGATTATGATTATGCTTTTGACCTCTGACCTTAATGTTGAACATATCAAAGCTCTAAACTGCACAAGATTTTTTTTGAAAAAAAAAACCTATATTGTTAAAATTTTACTTGAATAATAAAGTAATAGCACTACACAACTTCAACTGTACAAAAAAAAAACATGGCTGAAAAGTCAAAAAACAACAATAACAATCTAGCAAGAGTATGCCATGACTGAAAAATCTCTAAAGAAAAATGATGATATTAGGTTGTCCCATAAGCTTTTCATACCTGACTTTTCTGCGCATAAATCAGTTCTTCTTAAACTTCTAATAGAAAGCGGGCAGTGGCGTACCCCAGGATTTCGGCTCGGGGGGGGGGGGGGGGAAGAGGAACATAAAATTGTGCAAATGACTTGTCTGCATTTGTAAATAATTGAAAATATTTAAAATTTTTGAAAAATTCATTTTAGCCCCTTAAAACTTTTTGGTTCTGAGCCCGCGAAAATTTTACAGAGCATACCAAAAAATTCTTCGAAGTGTGTGGCTGAGGCCACGCACTTTCATCGGAAAAAGATTTTTGTGTCCCCCCCCCCCCCCCCCCGAGCAGAAATCCTGGGTACGCCACTGCCCCTTTCTATTAGAAGTTCAAGAAGAACTAGTTTATGTCATTGAAAAGTCAGGTATGAAAAGCTTATGCGACAATTTAGTACCTTTTTTTTCTTTCTTGCTAGATTATTATTGTTGTTTCTTCAACTTTCCAGCCATGTTTCTTTTTTTGTACAGTTGAAGTTGTGCAGTGCTATAACTCTATTATTCAGGTAAAATTCTAATAATACAGGGTGTCTTAAAAAAATGTTAACACTGTTTGATCGTTAATAACTCCCTTGTTTTCAAGTCTTTCGCCGAGCTTTAGGTACCATTCTGTAGAGCGAGGATAAACTTAAATTTACAGTATCGAGCGAACCATCTATCTCTCCTCGTTACTGTAGAATTACGGTAGGAAATTCCAGCATGTGGAACCGTCATGAAATATGCCCTCTGATAAACATTTTTTTCAAAAAATCTGAAAAATCGTGTACTAGGGTTTTCGCGCACGCTGATTTTACTACACAACTTTTTGCGAGTGTTTTCAGCTTTTTTGACGGTGTAATCACATTTTTGACACATGCTGGAAAGTCAGATATTACACTTTACCTACGATAACTTTGAAAAGAAGTATCATAATGAAATGAAAATTTTATATCCGATGTCAGCGGCTTTCATTACCATAGTGCAAGAGATTTTGGCTTGTCTGGCTCTGTTTCAAAGCAGAAAATAGGCTTTAATTGCCTATAATCCTTGTCAAATTTCCTACCGTAATTCTACAGTAATGAGGAGATTTAGATGATTCGCTCGATACTGTAGATCTAAGTTAGTCCTCGCTCTACAAAATGGTACCTAAAGCTCGGCGAAAGACTTGAAGCAAGGAAGTTATTAACGATCAAACAGTGTTAACATTTTTTTGGGACACCCTGTATAGTTTTCCAAAATCAAATATTCGCGAACTTTAGAGCTTTGATATGTTAAACATTGAGCTAGGTCAAAAAGTCAAATAGCATAGTCATCTAGTAAAGCTTGATTATAACAACGGTTACTTGCAAAATATTGAAAATTTTCCAAAGACGAAGAGCCCGCTTGAATTTTCGATACGCACTTGTCATTGAATGGTTCGATGGTCCATTTATTAATGATCACTGAATAACTCTCAAAGCCTTATAATGGATGACTGGATGAGACAAAAAGAGATTAGTTCAAAAAAGGGGATTGAGCTGGTAGTAGATACAGATATATTTGTTTTGGAAATGGTTCCTTTCAAATTGAGAAGTCTCTCGAGAAAGCACTTCCTACGCAATGTCAAGGTAGATAACCCTAGCTATCCTAGAATAATTCCTACCTTGACTGCATAATGGGAAGTTGCAAGAGAAATGATGATTGAGTAGATTTCAACCCAAGGTAGATTGATTTATACGGGTTTATGCGTTTTGAGGTAGATTTCCACCTTAAAGGCAGCGTCCCACCAGAATGGGGTACCTGGCTCTCGTAATGATGTAATGGTAGACCCCCTACCTGAGCGATGACTGAAGTTCGGAGCAAAAAAGGGGTCTACCAAGCCTGAAATTAGCTCCGAAAGTGGGCCGAATCTTACGGCAGGCTCGGGCGAGTGCGAGGTGCATGCAGGGTAGAGACGCAGAGTAGTTGCGGGTCCCTGCGCTCATGATGTGTGCGCTATACGCACTCCGGCTCTGCAAATCGATATTGCCGTGTGGGCGGCGTTCGGCCCTACCGTAAGATTCGGCCCACTTTCGGAGCGAATTTCAGGCTTGGTAGACCCCCTTTTTCGCTCCGAACTTCAGTCATCGCTTAGGTAGGGGGTCTACTATCACATCATTATGAGAGCCAGATACCCCCCAGTCTGGTGGGACACTGCCTTTAAGATAGACACGACCCATGAGAGAATTTTGTGGTCATGTTGTGAATACGGGTTATAAGCAAAAATGCTAGTTATAGTAGAGTTTGACCTCAAAATTTCGTTTTGTAAATACGACCACTGGACAAAATTTCAGTTGAATTTAAGACTTTAACTGCCTATCTATACCTACTGTAACTTTACGAAAAGCCCCCCAGGCCAAGCAGAGTATGATGTTGATGAGTATGTCGAATATCCCTCGCTTCCCGAGCCAAGCTTCAGCGAAAACCATGATTCTGGTAATTGATCGTACGAGCTTTTTGCTCAGTCATACGACTTATGAACGAAATAGGCGAACCAATGAATAAATACGAAGACATCGAAACACGGAAAAGCAACGCGCTAGCAAAACTGCACTAGTTTTTCGAATAAGAAAAAAGCCCTAAATAGAAAATTAGTCTAAAGCAATATGATCGCATCACTCTTCAAAGTCAGCGATGCGACGTATCGCTGAGATTCGGTGAATACCAACGATTTCCAACGGGGGAAGTATGTCTCAAACAAAATGGTCAGCGACTGGTCGCGTCGAAAAACTATAACCGATTTGCAAGATTATCGGCATGCAAAGATGTTGTAACAGTCGTATAGTCCGAAGCCGCAACGTGATGAAATAGCGTGATTTTTGCTGCCCCTTACGCTGCAAATATATGCGAAAATTATATTTCGAATTTTGTTTGAACATTCAAGTTTGACAATGACACACTTCATTGCCTGACGTTTCGGTTGCATACCGTCTTGGAGGCCTGGAAAGGTTCAGTCACGTTGATATCACTCTACTTGCTGCCAAGCCCTCCTCCCATCTGCGTACTCGATTCGTATAGGATGAAGATCGAGAGGCTGGACGTAGATATCACCCACCGAGTATATCACCGGTAACAGTGTTTTCTGCTTCAGAACTTGCTTGATGGACTGCAGCGATGCAATGAGCAGTCGGAACAGTCTGAGACTGCTTAAGTACAGATCAGCTATCTCATAGTTCGCATAGCGCAGATACGGCATTAGATCACTTGTGGTAGAAGCCTTTTCATTCTTGCCATTCATTTTTGGATCTCGGGCAAGTATATACGACGTCTCTAAAGCCTTTCGCGCGGATATTTGATTTTTAAAGGCTAATGTTTGCATTTAGTTTCGAAATCATCACCGCTATGTTCTACCTTCTTATTTTTACCTAGCGGGTTTAGAGGAATAAGGTAACTGACTAATAATGGCACTATTCGCCTTTCAGTCAGCGATAAAGGTGGAGAATTTGTAATCGTGCCACAAGATCTTGACCGCGCGGTAGCTGAAGAACAATTGTCAGATCGAACTATCTATCAACCAACAAGTGAGAAAGAGTTCCTTGCACAAAGCAAGAGGTTGAATTATGTATGGACGTTGATAGGTAGAGAAGCAGGTCTTCCCTAGAAATTTCTTAGTAGGCTGAATGGAAACACCAACATGCCCTGTCTTCTATGGACTAGTCAAAACGCATAAACTTTCTTTGCGCTATATGCGGTCTAATCCGTTAAGTCGTATATAATACGGCTCATCCTCGACTGCACCAAAGGGCCAAGCCAACAGATCAAATATCATTGTTCCTCAATAAAATTGCCAGTCAGCTCTCGAATAAGATACCGGCCCATTTAACCAGCACCAGTCATTTTCTTGAGCTCTTGCGGCAGACGAACGTTGACCAGGACTGCGCGTATGAGTCGTTTGATGTCACCTCTTTGTATAGTAATGTATTTATCGAGAGCGCCTTGCAAGCACTATCTGAGATGCTGGACTCACACTCCAAAACCATGCTGATGAACGGTTTCAGCAAGACGCGCATCATACCGCCGCTCATCAAGGAATGCCTGAGTTGCAATATCTTTAAGTGGTCTGTGAAGTATTTCGCGCAAATTAGAGCGCTGACAAGGGCCAAATGCTAGCACCCATATTGCGAATCTGCTTCATGTGCAAGATAGAACAGTGCTAGCCAGGAGGCCGCTCACACACTGCACATACACTGACGATTGTTGTATCGTTACCTCAACTCAGTCCCAAATGGACGAGTGCTTTAGACCACTTAATCAACAATCGCAGTACATAAGCTCAACAAGAGAAAGACCACGAGACGGCTGGCTTCCGTTCCTGAACACACAACAGATGGTGGCTAGCGGCTCGGCGCGTATTAAGTGGTATCGCAAAGAGAGTAACAAGAATATCATTTTGCACGCTAAATCCGCGCATCTGATAGCCGTCAAATGAGCTGTCATACACAGCATGTTCAAAATGGCAAAGATCTGTAGTGGCAAGACTGAAAGAGAAGAGTCATTAAAAATTGCAGCTAAAATAATAAGTTCAAATGGATAAACGATGCATCTCAAACAAAAAGAGTTACGACAATGGCAAAAGAAAGAATTTTAACAGGATAGCTCTGTGCTTGCCTTTCATCTCCAAGAGGGTCACTGCTAAAACCAAGCAATGCCTAGCACAAGCACAGCTGCAAAAGGATGTTATATTGGTGAATATTCTACGGGATAATCTTTAAAAAACAGCTAGTGTGCAACAGACCGTACGACAGGACCTGTACTACACGAGATCGCGGAGTGTACCCTTGCGGAAGACCCGGTGACGGCGCAAAAACTGGCGTCGTTTACCAGATTGAATGTACGAGCTGCTCTTTCGTTTATATCGGTGAAACCGGCCGGCCACTAAGCGTACGTATAAATGAAGACCTCGCTAGTAAGAAACGTAGCAATAATAAGCCCGCTAAGTAAACATAGGAAAGTAAAACATAGCGGTGATGATTTTGAAATAGGTGCAAAACATTAGCTTCTAAAAATCAAATATCCGCATGAAAGGCTTTAGAGGCGTCGTTTATACTTGCCCGAGATCCGAAAATGAATGGCAAGAATGAAAAGGTTTCTACCACAAGTTATCTAATGCCGTATCTTGCGCTATGCGAGCTATGAGATAGCTGATCTGTACTTAAGCAGTCTCAGACTGTTCCGATTGCTCATTCCATCGCTGCAGTCCATCAAGCAAGTTCTGAAGCAGAAAACACTGTTACCGGTGATATACTCGGTGGGTAATTTCTACGTCCAGCCTCGATCTTCATCCTAGACGAATCGAGTGTGCAGATGGGAGGAGGGCTTGGCGGCAAATAAAGTGATATCAACGTGACTGACACCTTTTCAGGCCTCCAAGACGGTGTGTAACCGAAACGTCAGGCAAGAACGTGTGTCATCGCTAAAAACCTGTACGGCATAGAAGATTATGTAAAGTCATACTAGAATGCCCAGAGAATTACAAGAAAAGAGGACCTTTGACATAGTTTGACAATTTTCCAAGTTCAAATCAAAATCACAACAAAATCCAACAAAATACCAAATACATAGAAAACGAATTAGGAATAAGCGTTTCATTAAACGTAAAAATTGAGATGTATGTTAGCTACTATCCCGATCACCGCTCATAATCTTCCTGGTGACTGCAAAGAATGCTTGAAACATTTTGCGCTGACAAAATATAAGCACCCGAAATTCTTGAGCTCTCGATCTCGAACAAGGTGGTTCTAAATGTTTTAATGTTATATGCCATGGTACTCAACTATACAATTTAAATGTGTGGTACCTCAAACCTTGAGAACTTATGTAAAGATAAAAGCTTCTTGATTTCGATACTCATAATGCGCTAAACTATAAAGCGTATAACGGGGCCACCGCCGCGCAGTGCAATCACACTTCTGCGCGCGAGCGCACCCTTACCCGCAGCGTGCAGGTACCATGCTTTGCACACCATCGCGGACCTTGTTTTTATTATTGCATCTAGTACTTTTGTTTTTGTAGCGGCGTATTGTCATTTTTCTTTGCTTCTATGCTTATATGCGATGTGCCTTAATACTGGCTACGATTTTTTTTCACAGCAAAGGGGAGGTATCAAATCTTTATGCGTTTTTCCTCATGACATCTTTCATTCCATCCAGGATTCTTCGCATGACTGACTGCAGATATCAAAACTTATTATATTGACTCGTGTTTACGGACATAAATCTATACTGCTTAAGATTGAGTGAACAGCGCCAATGCGCTGTTCACTCAGACTGTCCTCTCCAGCTGTACGACACACAATTACACTTCACATATTCACCTACAGCTGTAAGGAGGAAGAGAACCACCCGTTTTGAATCCTCAAATGAAATGATTTGGATTACATCTTCTTTGAAAGCCCTTAGAACTCCATTGCTTCTTCCATTCCTGCAATGACTTCGAGAGATCTCGAGCAGTACTGAGATAGAGCTTCAAACAGAGGAAGCTCATAAACTTGAAAGCAGATAGGGAATAAACTATGAAAGAAGCAGAAACTATGCCGTTTTGCGAGGCATGATTCTTGCAGCTGCGGACGGTGGCGCACAGGTGTGTGACTGCACTAAGCGGCGCTGGCCGGCGCTGGTGGCCGAACCATGCCAGCTAAGCTGGACCCGACCTTTGGCTCAAACAATTTATCAAAATTTTTACATAAGGTGTAATTTCACTCTAAGAGGCGCAAAATTCGCATTAACATCCCCGTCTAAGAAGAGATTGCAATTTAAAATGAAACCATGTTCTAAAGTTCAGATACTTGAAAGTATTCCTACTATCCTTCACTAAACGTAATGAACGGGAGCGAGAAGGTGTAAATAAAAATTTTCAGCTTATTGTATGATCCCTCGGTGATCCGCGGCAACCGACCTTTTTTCTTCAGAGTCACTTTTCTTTCTTCGAGGTTAACGAAAACCTTCCAAAGTTGCAGGGGATCATCAGGAGATCATACAAAATGCTGGAATATGCGGCTTGTACAGTTTCTCGCTCCTGTTCAATATGTTCGTGAAGGCTAGTAGGAATACCTACAAATGGGTAGACATCGTGAAATCCAAAGTTCGGAGCTTCACGATTTGAGGCTTTCTTTGTAAACTGCGATCCTCTCTCCGGCGGGAATGTTAATGTATGTGGCCCTTAGTATCTCAAAAGAAAAAAGATTTCGAATTTAAAATTGGTGGGCTTGCTCACTTTTGCAGAATTATCCTTCTCAAGCAGACGTTTGCGGTTCGCTAATACACTCACACACTCGTATTTAATGCAAACAAAAAATTTTTTTATCGACAACTAAGAGGTTTTCATTAATGGAGCAGATCTGAAGTCTTTTGCAGAGCCCTAAACTGCAGCACAGCTAACATTAGTACATTTAGAGAAGGCAATCAAGCCAAATGCTTGGAATTGTTTATATGTGCTCAAAGAAGCCGTCCTTGCTGCAGAATACGAAAATAGCTCACATTGACCACGAACATTTTATTTTTATAGCTTTAAGGTAGCTTACGGTCTGCCCCAATCCTCAAAGCGAGATTGGCATAGCGGGAATTCGCGTTGCGATGGTTTCCCTCCACATCTGCGGCTAGCTTGTCTGCACTCTCTCCAATCTCTTCGCTCTCCTCAACAGCGCTATGCAGCGCAAACCCTAGTGCGGCGAGGGCGCAGGTTTGAAGGCAGTGGATTGACAAAGTGGACTCCTGTCAAATTTTTGTGTTGTCAGGAAGTAGACCCTCCAAGTACACCGTAACCTAAGTCTGGTTAAAAGGGCTTCAAGACTCACCAATGACGCCCATTCAGTGAAAGTGGGCGAAGCCGGTGGAGTTTTGAAGCGCTTTTCCAAAAATTGCATGCATGAACTGGAGGATGGGGTTGAAGATACGGTTACTTGAGGGGTCGCGAGGCCGGGCTCATCGGTTACTGCGCTATCCGCCGACGATTACGGTAGCCAAGACGCGCGTTACTGCCATCGTCTCCGGACCTCTCCTTTATTGGCTCGTTGCCCGCCAGGCGGCTATATATAGCGGCGGCGCCTCAGTTGGGTGTCTTGTTCGCCTTCGTCTTTATTGATTGGTTTTGAGTATCTTGTTCAAATTACGTTTCAGTTGCTTTGCACCTGTCCTTTTTAGTAAGAGCAGCTGAGCCAGACTTTTCTTAGATTGAAAAACGGATTCTTTTTATTAGTGCATTCAGACGCGCCGTAGTACTGTTTGAATTGCATGTTAAGTTGCAATTCTAACATCTACAGAACGGGGACGTGCCGCCGTTTACAACTTGGCGTTGCGCGGTGGATTTGTTGCGCAAACCCTCGCGACCACATGTATTCCAGATTACTTGTAGACGCGCATCGGTAGCATGAGACGGGCCCTCGTTCGAGTTGCATTTAGTAGTAGTAGTAATTTGTTTTTAGTTTAATGTTGTTTTTGTCGGGGACGAGTGGGGTAGTGGCATGAGGCGCCGCTATGACCAGATCGGACACAGGTTCGATCCCGCCCCTGGGCCAACCAAGCCGTCTACCATCCAGGGCCGAAAAATTGGTACCAGAGTAATCTGGGAGGATTAAAACACTGACTTGATAACCGGTTAGCCCCCGCAAGTCATGGTAAAGGCTCGCATGCATGCATGCCTCTTCGACTATGAAGTAGTGTGCGTTCGGCGCATGCCCGCAGAGGGTATCGAGAACGCCGAATCTGTTATTCTTTTTTTATTTGTTTTTGTCTAATTTAGCTGTAGTGTGTCGCAAAGATAAATTACTCAATCAATCTTATGTTTTTTTCGGTCGCGCGTTGTGCGCCATAGGATCGCTATGTCGCTTAACATCGGGCGAGCATCAGGCCTCGCTTTACATCTAAGCGCCAAGAGCCCACCGAGTCGCCATCAGGGCTCGGCACAGGTGGCTTGCCGGGCAAGCTGGATATCGTTTTGGAGGTAAAAAGAAAGAGGATATCGTTTTTGCGGAAGAGCATACCCCTGTCTTTCAATCTGCGGCCGGCACGCTGCCGCCATGCCGGAGACTGGTACTACTATAACTGCCACTCCTATCCGTATGCCTTTCTCATGTTCGCATAATGATGACTTTGAAACTTACCGCGCGATGCTGAAATCACAAATGAATTGTAAACAACTGCTCATTCTTAAGGCATCTCCACGTAATATCGGTAATTTTGAGAAAGAAATCTTTTTCGCAAAGGAAAACTGCGAATTCGAATGAATTATCGAATTTATTTTGGCTTGGTAGTCCTCATAAGGATAGTAGTCACTTTGGGCTACATTTCCGTGCAAAAATCTTTTCAAAGTTGAAGTTACAGTCTTGCCAAATCGACTATCTACGCGATCACCACTTTTTGGCGCTGTTTTCGCAGAAAAGCAAACTTTTTGAGCCCTTTTTGGGGTTAGAATTCATGAGGCGCAGATTCACTTGTCAGGCAAATCATGGCTTTGCAAAAAATTCAAATCTGGACTCAGTTTTGCCTGCTTAGAGCAGTGTGGATCCGCTTGACGCACAATTTTTGCAACATCAACGCAACGGATCCGTACGAAATTTTGCATGATGGGCCTAGATGCTGGCAAGGTGCTATGACTAAAACTTCAGCTCAAGTCATTTGCTGGAACTCGTTGCATGAATTTCGTGACAGACAGACGTACACACAGACACACAGACAAACAGATGTAAACTACCCTTAGCCCGTTATTATTAAGTCATAGATGATCAACGAATAAGCTTGAGAAGCTTCTAACACTAGTTTCTATGATGCATCTCTAGCGTATTTGTGCAGCATTCAATCTTACAACGTGAGTTTATTTTCATGTGTGCACAATTGCGGCGTGTAAGTTCTACTTTTGCGCAATTCGTTTTATACCGGGCTTGTGCTACTCTTTTAGCGGTCAATGCGTGTTATCATAAAGGGATTCTTCAGTTTTGGCAATTGTCAGAGTGAAATGCGCAACCATTTTTCCTCGCCGCATTCATTTGTCACCAAAGCTAGAATTCTTTTTCTCGCGAAATCAGTGTTCCATGTATTTTGAATTTGAACATAAAAGTTGAAACTAAATGCTATAACAACAACTAATATTAAATGCTACAATATTCGTTGATCGTTTTCCATAAAACTAATAGATGCAAGTAAATGTTTGTATGAAGTGTTAGGGTAGAGTTAACCTTGCTCTATGCTAGGGTTAAATTAACCCTGATGAATCACTAAATTTTACCCTCCAGGCTTAGTTTAACTCTCAGAATTCGTTGATGAATACGGGTTAATCGCTTTCGGGGTAACCCTCAAGGTTAGATTTGACCCTCAGGGTTAAGCCTACCCTTTGTTTCACGATTACGGGTTAGTCGCTTTCCAGGGTCAAACTAACCCTCTAAGGTTAGTTCAACCCTCAGGGTTCGTTGTTGAATACGGCCACTGGACAGCCACCTGAGGTGGCTGTAAAAAGAAAAATTCATAAATTTCTCCGGCTTCACACAATTTTTCAAAACTTTTTACATAAGTTTACTCTTCATCCTGTTACCCGTCTATCCGTCCTTAAATGGCTCTAAACCTCCTCCTCTTCGTCTAGCTACAAGCCCTCAAACTTTTTAGAGAGCTATTTCGCAAGCTGCTCCAGCGCAAGTGCACTGGTAACACACACATCGCCATTTCCTGAGCTTCCGATTTGTTTTAGATCATCTCGCCCTCATAAAAGCGCTAGCTACAGAGATGACGGACAGTTTTGGAAAGAGGCTAGCCCCCTTAACACGTTGACGACGAGCCATTTTTTGAAGGTCTGTCCCTGTGGACGAACCGTTTCCCGGCACTTTCACAGCTGGCTGCATGTATATATGCATGCATCTATGCGTGAGATACAAAAATTCAGGTGGGCGGGGCGGCTCCGCCCACTTTTGGTAAGGCCCGCCCAATTTCAAAAATGCTGGAAATTGCCCAAAATCAATGAATTCGTGCAAACGGCAATTTTGAAAAGTGGGCGGGGCTTGCCACTCAGGGGGCGGAGCTTGCCTGAAGGTGTGCGGGGCCTGGCTGATAGTTGTTTGAGGTCTTTGCGTTCATTTACGGCCTTATCCATGCTTTTTATGAACAAAAATGGCTCTTGTGGGAGGCATAGGAGTGGGCGGAGTTTGCCAAAAGGGGCGGAGCTAATACATGAAGTATATCTGAGCCTATGTTGATTTTATGAACAAAAACTGAGAGGATTAGACAGATAGTGGGGCAGAGCTGGCCGAAGGGTTAGTGCTCTGGTCTCTGGCGAAGAAGGTCACGGGTTCGGTCACGGGTTTGCCAAAGAAATTAGTCTCTGCGCGGTTCCGCGCAGAGACTAATTTCTTTGGCAAAGCTCTTGCCCCACGAATCCAGCGTCAGGCTGCTCAACCAATGGAAGCACGCGACAAGCCGGCTGAAGAAGACAATCCGTCGCATCAAAATGCTCTTTTATGTTCGGAATAAATCTTCAGATCAAGGCTAGGGCGTTCCCCGGAGGCGACGCGCACTCGAGCCCGACGAGTGCGACCAGTATGCTAGGGTTACCGTCTCAACAAGGTGAACGGGGACGGCTAAAGAAGCTAGTTTACCGTAGGCACGAAACCAAGTTCTCAGATAAGCTTCGTCTGGCTACGCTTAACGTTGGATCCCTCACAGCTCGACATCGAGAAGTTGCGGATCTCCTCAAAAGAGGCAAAGTAGACATCGCTTGCCTACAAGAAACCAAGTGGAAAGGAGAAAAAGCACGAGACATCGGCGACGGCTTCAAGCTTCTGTATAAGGGAACAAGCAGTAGCAGAAATGGTGTCGGAATAGTGGTTTCTGAAGCACTGAGAGATAGAATAACTGGCGTAGATCGGATAAACGACCGTCTGATGAGTATAGGAGTAGATATAGGAAAGAAGAAGCTTCGAGTAGTAACGGCATATGCGCCAGAAGCAGGTTGCGCAGAAGCTGAGAAAGAGGAATTCTGGCAGAAACTCGACGACTACATAAGCGCAATACCACAAAAAGAGCTGCTACTGATTGGAGCAGATCTCAACCATGTAGGAGAGCAGCAAAGTGGTCTTCAGAAGTGTCACGGAAATCACGGATACGGCACACGTAATGAGGAAGGCGAGCGTATCCTGGACTTTGCCATAGCTCACGAATTGGCGTTGGCGAACACGTACTTCATTAAGAAGACCAATCATCTTATCACGTATTCTAGTGGAGATCGTAGTTCGCAAATAGACTTCTGGGCACTACGACACAATGATTTCAAGTATGTGAGAGATAGCAAAGTCATCCCCGGCGAAGACTGCTACCTCAACACAGACCGCTGCTTCTAGACTTGAACATCCCCATCGATAGAAGAAGAAGGGCAATGACGGGAGGTAGGAAGCGCATCAAGTGGTGGAAGCTCAAGGACAACCCTCAAGCCAAAGCAGCAATGAAGTCAGCCCTGCCAAAGATGGAAGAAGAACCGGAACAATCATGGACACATCTGAAGAACAACGTCCATCAAATGGCAAGCAACCTACTAGGCGGCCGCACGAAACCAGGAAGGCCGAAGCTTGAAAAAAAGACATGGTGGTGGAATGGTACCGTACAAGAAGTGATCAAGAAGAAGAAGACGGCGTATAAGGTGTGGCAGAAGTCAGGAGAAGAAGACGCGCGTCAAGAACATCTGAATGCAAAACGTGCAGCAAAGAAGAGTGTCAGAGAGGCGAAAGAAGCTTACATGGCAGACGTCTACAGGAAGCTGCACACCCGTGAAGGCGAGCGAGAGATATATCGGATCGCAAAAAGAAGAGCGAACCACTCAAGACACGGATCACTACCATCAAGGATATCCACGGAAGAATCCTGAGAAGACCCGAAGAGATAAGCGAACGATGGCGAACACACTTTGAAGCAATGGCATCTACAAGTTACGAAAAGTCATCTACAATAGTAGCTGAACCTGTACGAGGACCGGTAGCGAAGATCACAGAAGAAGAAGTCCGAAAAGCTATAGCGATGACGAAAAACGGCAAAGCAACAGGCCCAGACGACATCCCTACCGAGTTCTGGAAAGAGTGCGGACAAGCTGGAGTCGAATGGCTGACAATACTTCTCAACCGAATAGTAGAATGCAAGAAGATGCCCAACGATTGGTACAAGAGCGCAACGATACCAGTATGGAAGAACAAGGGGGATATAGCAGACTGCTCTACATACCGACCTATACGTCTGATGAGCCATACGCTGAAGATATTCGAGAGATTATTAGAAGCGAGACTTCGAGGAATCATAGAGCTGGCCCCTAATCAATGTGGATTCGTGAAAGGATATAGCACGACGGACGCCATCCACGCAACCAGAATCATGATCGAACGAAGCAGAGAAAGCAAAGTCAACTACACGCCGCGTTCCTAGATCTCGAGAAGGCGTTCGAAAAGGTACCCCACGAGATAATATGGTGGGCATTACGTAGACACTTGGTACCAGAGGACTACGTACAATGGATACAAATGATCTACAAAGATGCCAGAAGCCAAGTCCAAACAGCCGCGGGACTATCAGATGAATTCACGATACACGCTGGCGTACATCAGGGTTCCGTGCTCTCACCGCTCCTGTTCATCACCGTGATGGATGCAATAGTCAAAGACTTCATAAACCACCGTGGGCACTCATGTATGCGGACGATGTGGTGCTACTAGCGAAAAGCAGGCAGGAACTTCAGATGGATGTGCAGATGTGGAAAGATAAGCTGGAGCAGCATGGGTTGAAGCTGAACACGACAAAGACGGAGTACATGGAAATAGGAGATCAGACACCTGGGACCATCCAGATCGAAGGCACGCAAATCAAGAAGACCACCTCCTCCAAGTACCTGGGAAGTCGTATCTCCGCAGACGGTAGCCTCCATGACGAGATAACAAGTAGAGTGAGTGCAGCTTGGATGAAATGGAGAAGCATGACAGGAATCCTATGTGATAAACGGATGCCGCGAGACCTCAAGTCGCTGATATACCGCACAGTAGTTCGACCAACGGTGCTGTATGGAAGCGAATGCTGGCCATGTACCCGCAGTGAAGAGAGAAAGGTTGGCGTAATGGAGACGCGGATGCTGAGATGGACCATAGGAGTTACCATGCTAGACCATATCACGAACGACACAGTACGAAACATAATGAAGGTCGCGCCAGTGGTACAGAAGATGCAAGAAAGACGCCTCCGATGGTATGGACACGTAAGCCGACGAGATGAAGACCATGTGACTAGACTAGCCATGTCAGTGAACGTGCCAGGAAAGAGGCCAAGAGGAAGACCAAAGATGCGATGGCTAGATAGAGTTAAAGCGGACATGAGAGAACTTGAGATAAATGAGCAACAAGCCTTAAATCGGGAAGAATGGAGAGAACTTACGAGAGCAGCAGACCCCGCATGACGGGAAAGAATGCAAGGATAAAAAAAATTGGACAGATAGTATTGAAATTAAGGCCGCCGCGCACCATTGCGCGGCGTCGTCCACAGGGACAGACTGCCTGCCGCGCACCATTGCGCGGCACTGTCGTCAACGTGTTAAGATTGAAAGTTCGTGAACTCACTGGTGATACCACTTTGACAAAGAAGGGTGGCAGGAACTCAAGTGAATTTCGATTTCTACCCACGTTTTCTCGTGAAAATCTACGATCGATTCTAATCGATCCCTACGTGTCAATTTCTAGAAGGGTTTGTTCTACTTCGATGGACGATTTCGGCCTGGCCACTCACGCAAAGGTAGGTTCCCCGCTTTAGATTTTCTTGAATCTTTACTGGTCTATCGTGTTTATTATATCATCTACTTTCGAAACTCTTAAGTGTTCACAGTCGTAGTAAGTTTTGAAGGTTTACCGGCGTCAAGAAAGTTAGTGGTGTTCGAATGTACAAGAAACGATAAACGACGTTTGCTACGATGAAGTTTTGAGCTATGTGAAGAAAGGTCATCAGGTTTTGGTAAGTGAAGTAAATCACTCGTTTGGAATACCAAAGTTTGCAAACTTCAGGTGCTGTTTGATGATGACTTTTTCTTGATGACTTGTTTCCTAAAGCCTCGCGCAAAGTACGCGCGATTTTATCGTCGCGATCCATCGCGACAAGACAAATGTACTATTGTCATTGCATGCCGATCTTTTTGCAATTCGGTTGTGATAGTTTTCCACCACGATTGATCGAGACTAACTATCATAACCGAAATACAAGACGATGAGGACGCTTTCTGTGTGGGGAAGGTGAAACCTCATAGTCGTTCTCAGTCACCTGCCGAGAGGCGATTAGAAGAGTCGGTTGCTAAGAAGTTACAGCACCATCTGTACACATGGCACTGCATCTTTGCTGGAAGTTTTATGCTTTTTTGCTGATTGAATCACTTTGTCAACTGAAATATATTCTGTAAGTGCAAGTGCCATGTCATCATGACTGTTTTTCAAGTCCGAGTTGATTTTTTGAGAATGCATGCATGACATGCTGCGAGAGCAAGGATGTTGCTGTACATGTTTTGCTTGCTGATCGATATGCCGAAATTGTGGTTAGATCTCAAGAAACTTCAGAATGGTTCAACTAGGCGAGGCATTAATCTATTTTGCATCTCTCTCGAGACAGTTGAGAATGTTGTTTTGCAAGCTGTCCTTTGTCTTAATTCATTTTTATTCCTTGATAGCCCTTCAAAGGGGGTATCGTAAATTTTTTTGAATTTCATGGGGGGACTTTATTTTTTTCCAACCAAAAGCCACCTCGTGCCGAGCCCTGGTCGCCACATAGAGAGTCTACTACCTGACTATAACAAAATCCACGCCTTTGACGGCAGCGTCCAGGCAAATCTGGACATATGGGGCTCTCACGTGGATCGTAATTTTGGGGCTTTAACTAAGCCATTGCCGAAGCGGCAGCTCAAAGTGCTCTAAAGGCTGAGATATTCGCCTCGAAACTAGACCCCGGGTTCGTATTTTGCATGGATTCATGGCGCAACTTTGGGTCATCGTGGGCTGCGCCATAAAACCATGCAAAATACAATCCCGGGGTCCAGTTTCGCGTCGAATTTCAGCCGTTAGTGCACTACCTAAGCTGCCGGTTGGGCAGTGGCTTAGTTAGGGCTCCAAAATTACTATTTACGTGAAAGCCCCACACTCCAGATTTGCCTGGACACTGCCTTTAAGCCAACACTTCGACCTGATGCCAATTAGAGCAAACTAGCTGGCTTGCCCGGCTCCGCTTGGCCCTGTCAAAGCACTGTAACACACGATCCCATCCCTATCCCTCTGCAGCTTTTCCCTGTGCCCACTTCCACACTTCATTTCCTGTTCCATGTGTTGTTTTCGAAATCAGCATTCCCACTTACCCCCCCCCCCCTAAGCCAACTCCCAGCCCTGTAGCTCAAACTTTGCAGAAAATCGATAAAATCGATAAAAGTAATGGATAAATTCAGAAACTAGTATTGTTTTCGTAATCAGCATGCTCGATTACCTCGGAGCACGCGCAGGAGGAACCAAAGGCCTAGCCGCCAGTGTCCGCATGAGATAATCAAAGGCGCGAGCAGTGAGTCGGAGATTTGGCCAGGATCTAAGGAAACCTGAAAGAATCCAGAAACGTTCCTAAGGAGAAGCTTCCTCGTAAATTCGCTGGGGAAAACGCTGAGGGAATAAGTGGGGCAGTTTGGTAATTTGCGTTTTCAGTCTCATTTATAGGAGAAATAAAAGCGGAACTTTTATTTACAAATAATTTTTAAATATGAGCTTCGCTAGAAAGTACTTAGCTGTGGCGAAGTACCTTACACTCAAAATTGAAGAATTTGTTTGAAAATTATTGAATGTCAAGAGACCGAAGTCGTCAAATTGACGCTGAAAATCTGTAGAAGAAAATCGTTTGGAGATTAAGATGATTGTTTACGAAGTGTTGCTCGAATGCAAACCATGAACCATCTGAAAACCATTTTGCTAAATCGGCAACTTATAGAAAATTTTATTTGAATGTGGTGGACATTCTCAATTTTTGAAAAATCTCCATTTTAGCTCGAACACAATTTTGCACATGTAATTTATCAATTCAAGGTTTCATCTTGCACTGCTGACTCTAAGTTTGCCTTTCCCTCCATTTTCCAAATTGAATCGTGAAAATTCTTTACGGTGAGTTTTTTTTTCAAATGACAGTTATTTTATTGAAGCCTTGAAAAGTGATTTCTAAACTGCCACTCGTATTTCGTGCATTTTCCCAAGTCAAAATATGAAATTCGTTTTCTTATGGTCTCCTTCATCTCTTTGCCAGATTGTTCTGGATCCTTGCCAAATCCTCTCCACAGTGCTCGCGCTCTTAATTGCATCCTGCGGATACGACGGCAGGGCCTTCGGTTCCTCTTGCTGCGCCGCCGATTACCCCCTGTGGACTCCCAGTCCCATAGCTCAAACTTTGCAAAAAAACGATAAAATCGATAAAAACAATGGATAATTCTAAAAACTAATATTGCATTCGTAATCAACATGCTCAATTACCCCCCCCCCCTCTGTGCTAACTCCCAGCCCTGTAGCTCAAACTTTGCAAAAAAATCGACAAAAATCGATAATACTGATATCGATCGATGACAAAAAGTGGCCTATGACACCCGCCCCGCCCCGAAGTGTATGTGTGCCAAGTTTGGTCCCGATCGGTTCAGAAATGGAATTTTCTATTCGGAACATACGTACACACAGACAGACATACAGACAGACAGACAGACAGACAGACAGACATACAAACAGACATTCAGCTTTATACAGAACTAGCTGGCGTACCCGGCTCCGCCGTATGTTCCGAATAGAAAATTCCATTTCTCAACCGATGCGGACCAAACTTGGCACACATATTCTTCGGGCCCCGGCGGGTGTCATAGGCTACTTTTCGTATCGATCGATATCGATTTTATCGATTTTTTGCAAAATTTGAGCTACGGGGCTGGGAGTTGGCACAGGGGGGTAAGTGAGCATGGGGATTCCGAATACAATATTAGTTTTCGAAATCGTGCATTACTTTTATCGATTTTATCGATTTTTTGCAAAATTTGAGCTAGGGGGCTGGAATTTGGCAGAGGGGTGTAATCGAGCATGCTGATCACCCCCTGTGCCAACTCCCAGCCCCGTAGCTCAAATTTTGCAAAAAATCGATAAAATCGATATCGATCGATACGAAAAGTAGCCTTTGACACCCGCCGGGGCCCGAAGTGTATGTGTGCCAAGTTTGGTCCCGATCGGTTTAGAAATGGAATTTTCTATTCGGAACATACGTACACACAGACAGACATACAGACAGACAGACAGACAGACAGACAAACATACAAACAGACATTCAGCTTTATATATAAGATGATTGTAGGTGATAATCTGTGGAGCTTTCTAGCTATTGGGCCGTTAACTGTTGTGCGATTGTTTTTCACATCATACTGAGTAACGGTTGCCTTACTCTCTACTAGTGCTGCGATGGTCGAGCGAATAATAGAAAGCGCTAAAGGATAATCCACCACCTGCTCACCTAATTTTTCACTATTTTTTCTGTAATAAGTCTCAAGAATTTAATACGGAGGGTTTCAAAGTATGTATGCACTGTTTGATCATAAATATCTCTCTTCCCACGATGTCTTTGGCTCTTTGAAAGTGGGTTTGAATTAGGTACACAAGCGATCAATCACCAATCTTTCTTTATTACTGCAGGAACTTTGAAAAATAAAACTTTGAGCCATTAAAGACACGTTTCTGACTGGCAAAGTGAACACAAGCTTTAAAAGCTCTCATAGTGAACTAATCAAAGTGGGTGATTCTTTCAAAAATTGCATCGTCTTGAAGCTTCCTTCAAAAGTTATGCCAATTATACCATAAGAAAGGGTCTTCGATTTGTGATTACATCATCTAAAATGGTTCAAAAGCTCATAAAATGCCAAGCACTAAAATTAGCTAAAATCAGCTCAAAAACCTTAATACAACCGTTGTTAGACTTTTGGACTTTTTTGAACAAATGACTAAAAAGACAGATGACAGATACAAACATCAAACAGTGCAAATGTATCATACAAACTCTTGCGACACCTGTATGTTGTAGTGCTTTGGCTGGGTTCGTACTATCCGTATGTTCCAGGACGGTTCCAGCACTGCGCAACTAGTGTTGATTCTCAGATAAGGCAAGTAGCAGCTGCAACTGTAGGATTTGCTAAAAAAACATTTTGACGGGTCACAGATGTTACAGGCAAATCAGCAAGAAAGCATATTATTACTGGAAAGAGCATTTAAAGAAGCGGAACAGCACTGTTTGAGATAAGTCATTATGTTGGTGAAATAAGTAAGGTGAGATACCATTTATCATCAATTTTTAAGAATTATGCTTACAATGGGAGGATAATGGATCGCAGTGGCGAACCTTAATGATATGCATATCATTAGATGCGTTTTGTTGAGCCAGTTCTAACCCTGCCATTATTATCTGCTAAGCGTTTCCGTAGAAGAAGCTAGTCAGAGGTTTCAGTAAACATGGATTACTAGCTGGTGGCCCCGGTCTCACCCGAGACTTCAAGTTAGTTAAGCCAACAGAACTTGTAAACTTACGCCTCCAGATTTCTTCTAACATACGCATAAAGCACTTTCAGACTAACTGCCGCACCCTACCAACTTTAAGACTGAAATGGACTTTACCGCCCCTGCTTACATGCTTATATGTAAAAATGATCAGTTGCAATGGTGGCACTTCATTTTCTTAGGTTTGAGTAAACAAATCAATAAATCGATAGAATGGCCCGGCGAATCGCCGCGGAAAGTTGCTCTAAACCACCGCCGGGGTCGAAAATATACGTGTGCGAAGTTTCAGCCGGATCGGTTCAGTGGCGCGCGTTTCTATAACGAACGAACAACTAAACGAACATCCTCACAGACATTGAGTCTTATATATATATATATATATATATATATATATAGATTATTCACAGTGCGTCACCTCTGCTTCGCAGAGGCTCGCACTGGCTCTTCTATCTATCTATATACCATGCTCGCTCCCGCATAACATGGCATTTAAACATACCGCACAATGCCCGTCTTAACGAATGATTCGTAAACATCCACTCATTTCTTAAGCTTTTTCGTGCGAGATCGGTATTTTGCGTGGATGAAACTTTGGAAGATGAAGAACGAATGCAGGATTAGAGCACTTCTAAGTTTTTTCATGGCTCGGTAGTCGCCATAAAGATGATATCCACGGCGAGCTTCGATGCTGTGCAAAAATCTTCTCAAATGCTTAGGTAAAAACCTAGTAAATTGACCATATACGCAAATAATTCGTTTTGGCGCCTTCTTCGTGGTGCAATAGACTTCCATCACTTTTTTGGGCTAAAGATCATGGCTAGCACATTCGCTTGCCAAACATAATCATTCTTTGCAATAAGTGGTAATACGGACCCAATATTGTGCGCCAGACGTTAAGTGGATCCGTTTGGGGTGCGATTTTTGAGGGACCTACTCAATGGATCTGCTCGTGCTTTGGCATGGTGAATCTGGATGGTGGGTGTGCATGTTGTGCAAAAAGTTGCCGCTTGAAACCTTGTCTGCGACTCGTCTTGTGAATTTCGTTTTAGACAGACACACACGCATACACAAAAACACTAAACACCCTTAGCCCGTTATTATAAGCCATGATATATTATTCAATCGCTTGTTTGTCTAGCATGACTATCATAAAGTTCCTTATAGTGAAGGGCATAGTGGTCATTTCGCTAAACCAACATTTTTTTGATCAATCAAAATTTTTCAGTATAATGTGCTTTGAAGACCAGCTTGTAAGTAAATAATTGGTACGGTATTGAGTGCATTTACTGCAAGGAATACATACCTACACCGAACACATGGATGTTTCTGAACAAGTAATTCCTAAAGATGTGGCATTGAATGTTTGTCAAATCTGGACATTCAAACGCTCGTAACTTCTTTTAAAGAGGAGTAGCAAATGTGGTATTTGGATTTGGAATCAGCTCATCAAGTTGCATCTAATGATATGCATATCGTTTCGTTTCAACACTGCGATATATTGTTTTCTTGTTAGAAGATGAAGTGATGTGATACAGTACACTAATAAACACACAACTTCGATTTCCCATGCATGACGCTAACGATCGAATTAAAGCGATTGGACTGCACAGAAATCAATTTGGGTAAATCTTACATTCCACCAGGGAAAAATCACAAAATTCAGATCACACTTCAATCTTCATTGCGGTTTGCAACATAATCAAAGCTACTATGTACGTACATACCAAATAGAATGTCTGTGCTTTACCATGTGACTAAAGTTCGAGAAGATTATGTTTGAATGCAAGTTTAGCCAAAATAGAACCAGTTGCTTTGTCACTAATAATTTTTGGATAAACGATATATAGTAAAGCTGCCGCTTACAGAACTTGACTGGATAACAGATTCAAAACTTCTAGAAAGTTGCGTATATTTGCATGTCGAATTTCGTCAATTTAGTATTTTAGCTCCCAGATGATGCCGAAATCTTGTGTGTTTTTAGTTACTATGTGTGCTTACAAAAGCGCCATATGTAGTTGCAAGATGTTTCTATACTGCAAAAGTGAATATTTACATATCATTTAAAGATTTGCAGTACTTCTCCGTTATCCGAACCTAGTTCTTCGAAAGACTCTTATAACATACGTTCTTTAGTCTAACGATTATCTTTTGTAGATTCTACAAAGACTGCCTCCCCGCCACGTGTTAGGGAAAAATTGGGGTTGAAGTTTCATTTTGACTTGTTTTTTCAGAATCTTTTCCAGTGAGGTAAAAAAGCGTTTTTGACCACTTAAAGCCTTTCAACTGTTTTCTATAGAAGCGAAACTGTCCAAAGCTTATTGCAGAACATAATTGCTTTAAACGATAGATCACCCCTGTCTTCCTCTTCAAAGATCCCGCCATGCGAATTTAATCAGGAGAGGCTATAAATGATGACTTGCGTATCTCGCTGCTGCTTGTTTCGCCGTTTGGATGATGAAATCCTCCCCTACTTCTCCATTCTGGGCAACTCTTATCTGCCTAATGATAACGGATGACATTATTATTATAACAGTGTTCATTTCCGATCCTTCATTTGAAAATGGGGTCATTATTGACTTAAATACAGATTGAACTTACGTCGCTAGGTAGTGCAAAACAAAACCTTGGTAAAACCTTCAAATATGTAGGTGACATGTCAAATGTTTTAAACAAGTAGCAGAAATTTGGTGAATTTGGGACCAAATTGTACAAGAAGAAAAGCAAAATCCTTCTTTGAAAAAATGGTCCCGGATAACGGAAAAGTGCAAAATTTGCAACAACTCTCCATAAAACTTCAAGAGCACTGGCCAGCGGTAGGTGTGGAGGAGACAAAAATTTTTCTGGAATGATGTTAGCCACGCTACAAAAAAATCTTGAGATGCCTCCCGAAAAAATTTTTGGGGCCCATAAAGAACCATACAAAGATTGAAACTTTTTTTCATGTACGAAAGATAAGCATATATAACCATATAAAGTTGCTGAAGCTTCCAGTCTGTCCCACTCATACAAGATGGTTTCTTCTTGCTATCCAGTGAAATTGTGCACGCTACCAATCGTATTAAAGAGCTTCGGTTTGTGTATCGATTTCAATCTATTAGGTTGTCCGAAGATTCATGTCCATTTTGAATTTCAACCGCAATAAGTCATACATTTTTCATTCCTGAATAGCTTTCAAGGTACCATTTGATAGAGCAAAGCGAGCTCTACAAGATGGCTATCTTGATTTAACAACAGCTCTGATCCACCTCGAGTTTCGAGCCAAAAACTAAAAAGATTCAACTGCCCGAAAAATCAAGAAAAATTATAATTCAGTTCATAAGAATCCTGCAAAAATTCTAAATTGCTCACGTAAACACTATCCACATAAGACATATATGTAGGCCGTTGCCGTATTTTTTTCTCTGTTAGAAATCCAAAAAAACGAAAATGTTCATGCTTTTGCGAAAGTGATGCTGTGTCGTCCCCACATATGTAGATGTGTACTACAAATCTGTATAAGTACAAACGTAAATTTTCAGCTCTCTACAAGCTTTAGTTCTCGAGAAATATCGAATATAGCTTTCACTAGTCAGGTGGTCCAAACTAAAATTCAAATTTCTCGAGAACTAAAGCTTATAAAAAAGCTGAAAATCCACGTTTTTACTTATACAGATTTGTAGTATACATCTACCTATGTGGAGACGACACAGCATCACTTTTGCAAAAGTATGAAAATTTTCGTTTTTTCGATTTCTAACAGAGGAAAAAATACGGCAACGGCCTACATATATGTCTTATGTGGATAGTGTTTACGTGAGCAAGTTAGAAATTTTGTAGAGTTCTTACGAACTGAATTATGATTTTTCTTGATTTTTCGGGCAGTTGAATCTTTTTAGTTTTTGGCTCGAAACTCGAGGTGGATCAGAGCTGTTGCTAAAGCAAGATTGCCATCTTGTAGAGCTTGCCTTGCTCTATCGAATGATACCTTGAAAGCTATTCAGGAATGAAACGTATGACTTGTTGCGGTTGAAATTCAAAACGGACATTAATTTCCGGACAACCTAATACCATGTACAAACAAAATCAACAACTTACAGAAGCTTACAGACGCTTTATAATTGCCCACGCATTGCTTTGAAGACCAAAGCGCGGGGAGGCTGGAAACGTTGGGTCCCGAAGCCCTATAAGTGACAATGAGCGCGCACCCGTTTCGCACATATTGTTTCGCTCTTCAATAAAGTTTCGGTCAAAACATGCTTCGCATTTTCAAAAACAAAATGGAAACTGACAGGAAATTTCTTGAAAAATAATGAACGTTTAAGTCATCCGCGACGACCGCTCGCTTGCGCCGGTGTTCGAAGCACGGCGCGGGCAATCAGATATTACAAGTCCTATATTCGCAAAGAGGCTTTCGTATGTGTGCACACACCACATTTTCCAAAGCACAGGTGATTTCCAGATGAGTTTTGAATTTTATTAAATTGGTTTAATAAGCTTCACCGCTTTTTTACGTAAAGCAAAAGAAAAGATCTCGGCATAGGTGGCTTGTTAGCAGGCTGGAAATCGTTATTTGGGGGCAAAAAAGCAAAGCGGGTATCGTTTCTGAAGCCGATAATACGCAAAAATTGTGAGGTTTTTTTTAGTTGACGTTTCGTTTCTCAAGGGTATTTTTACGCTTAAGGCTTAGGGTCAAAGGAGACTTCGTTCAAATTCGCGAAAGTCAAGTGGGACTTCGCTCTTGCATTTTCCACAAGCCACCACGTGCCGAGCCCTGCAAAAGAATGCTATTGAGTCCAGAACTGCGAAAAATCATTGAGTTGAATGAATCGCCATTTTGAATGGTTTGAAACAAAGGAAACTTTTGTGCTCACTGCTTATATTTGCAACCCATTAATTTGAAGCTGAAGCAGATTGGTTAACGTCAAGGGCAACACGCAGGACATTTTCAACATTTTATTAAAACTCAATCATTAATGGAAATTCCCGAACAAAAGCAACAAGAAAGAATTGCGAAAATTGCGTACTCTGAGCATCAAACATTAGGTGCAACTACAAATGTTAGCAATAACTAATGAAAGAGAGTTTGGCAGTGCCAGGCACGCTGTTTTGGTTCTATGACTTCTCAACGAAATTAATTGACGCAAAGAGTCCACTTGGACTTATGTTCAAAGATTGCTAAATTTCATGCAAACAATATTTTGTACTAAGCCTGAACAAAAACGGCAACCTATAAGCTAGTTCACCAATTTGTAAGTCAGAGATGAGATACTTCTGTATGATAATTGCTGTAAGTTCGATTTTTCAGCTATCTTTATAATTTTGCATGCTTAGGCAATATTTTTTGTTACTCTTGGAACAATAGCAAAGGTCTCGAAGAAGGACACACCAACTTGTTTGAAATATGGTGGTCTAAACAATGAGATGCATCGGGTGCTCCAAAAATATTTGAAACATCATCATTTCAAAGTAGTGTTGGTAAGTGCTCCATTTGCATGTGAACGTAAATGCTACGCTATGTCTAGATATTCCTTCTGCTTCTAGAAGAAAAGTTGCAAGTATGCAAATAGATGTAAATATTTTGTTGGGAAGAAGCCATGGGATGGTTTATATCGCGATGGCAACATAGTAATTTCCGCCTTCTCCTCAGAGTAAAGCGACTTGATGTTCCTTCCAACATGTATATTAAAAAATAATTTTAGCAAACTATCTCCTGTAGCTGAACTTGCTGCTGAAGTCATTCGGATGTTATCACATCTGGATCAGGTAATACGGATTCAACAGTACTATGCTTTATGCATGTAACAAAAACATTTCTCATCCTTGTATTTTTGTCTATCGCACGTCTATACGCAAAAAAATCTGTTTTGTAGGAGGAATTTTACTGCTTGTGCTTTAATTGCTGCTATTTGCTTTACTGCTTTAATTTTTCTGCAGCATAGCACAACGAGCTACTGTGACTTTCATCACTTTTCAGAAGATTTTCACAATTTTATATTATGCCTGCACTCGCAACGGGCGGGGAAGGAAACACCATAGATTCGTTTGCGCTATTGGAACAGAAGATATGGTGTGAAGGTACTCATTCTCAAATTAGCGATCTGCATATTCAGTTCTATTATGTATTTTGGATTTTCCTGGAATGTTCGCTGCATTCAAGCAAAATAATGAGGCTCCACATCACACCATTAGGTATTTGTATACTAGGTGTTAGTTCTCAAGTAATCAGTTTTATAGAACATGTATTAATAACAATTTTGCTTTCTATATCAGTATCTATCCTTTCAAGATGAATCCAAAACTATTGCCTTCAACTATGGGAGGACCGTATGTGGCCAAGGCGGTCCTGCATGAACATTTGCCTCCACACACTACACACATTACAGATTATAACAGCTTTGGAGCCTATCGGCGACACTGATTCCCCCCCCCCCCCTCCCCTCCCCCCTCAACTCCCTTCACATCCGAAAATTTGAATAAAAACTAACCTTTGATTCAACGGCTTGACTTCTGGAAGGCGGGGCTCTGTGACCTAATTAAGGCCGCTCGCGCCCGGTGCTCAGTCTGCGTCTCTCCCGCTCTCTGGTCACTACATAGCCTTAATTTGGTCGCGAAGCTCCGCCTTCCAGCCGCCAAGCCAGTTGAGTGAAAGAGTATTTTCGTGCTGCTACTGCTGTCCGTCACAGTTGAACAGCGTCTCGGATGAGCACGCTTGATTAACAGTATAATCTGATTAACATATAGTCTGCATCTAAGAGTATAATTCCTCAAAAACCAGTGAGGATCACCATCACTCTGATTTTGAACACGGAAAATATGTTTGAGTCTACTTACGGCAAGAATTTAGGTGAACTAGACAACTTCAAATTTGGATCTAATTCGATGCAAAACAAGCGTGAGAGTTCAACCCATAAGTCACAGTTGTTATTACATCCAACTAAACGTGATTGCACCAACTTGTTAAACTTTTTTTCTTTATCGAGTGACACTATAAGTAATTTCATGAGTTTCCATGAAGTGAAAGCAAATGTCAGCATATTCTCCAACTTATCGTGCATAATTGTTGCTTGATATTCTTTTTTATATTTTTTTGAATATCGATTAAATATTGAGAAAGGCATGCATGTGTTGCGGGTCATACCCAGCACGTAGATAAGGTACTCTTTAATTCAACTCGCTTGGCGCTGGAATGCGGGACTTTGTGACCTAATTAAGACTAGGTAATGATCAGAGAGCACGCGCGCGACAGAGACTCGGGCAGCGTCGCGGGCGCGAGCGACCTTAGCTAAGTCACAAAGCTCCGCCTTCTAGGCGCCAAGCCATTTAAATCAAATGTTAGAATAATGATGCCCTCTAAGTCTCCACTTTATATTAGGTTGGCACGAAAGTTCTTGCGTAATTCAAACAAAATTCAATGACTTTTCAAAGGCTAAACCTAAATTCACAATCTGGTATGCTAAAAACATTAGAAGCCTTACGCTTCATGATGGATGTTCAAGCACAACATTCCATGAGCTAGCCATCAAGAACGAAGCTCTCAAATATGGGTCTTCAAGTTTTGCGATTTTGAGTTTGGTGCCAGAAAATCGCAGAGTGCCGCTAGCTAGACGAAAAAAATCTGTAGAATTTACTTACACATCAAAAATCCGTATGTTACTTTGGAAGGCTTTGAATTGCACGGTGAAGCAAAAACAAAAACTTCGTGAAATATGTCATTTTGCGGAAAAAAATCCCCTCATGTCCGCAGTTTCCCAGCGAAAACACCTTTTTACAATCGAGAAGACGTCGCAAAGCTCCAAATAGGCACTGTGTCTATGCATGTTGCAAACTGTGTTTCTGTGGAAAAATTAGAGCAATAAGGGGATTTGTCCTGTGAAATGAGAAATTTTACAAATTTTTTGTTTTCGCATTTCCATGCGAGATCAAAGCCTGCCAAAATAACGTATGGACTTTTGCTGTGTAAGTAAATTCTACAGATTTTTTACGGCTAGCTAGCCGCCCTCTGCGATTTTCTGCCATCAAACTCAAAATCGCAAAATTTGAAGTGCCGTATTTGAGAGCTTCGTTCTCGATGGCTAGCTCATGGAATGTTGTGCTTGAACATCCATCATGAAGCGTAAGGCTTCTAATATTCTTTAGCATACAAGATAGTGAATTTAGGTTTAGTCTTTGAAAAGTTATTGAATTTTGTTTGAATTACGCAAGAACTTTCGTGCCAGCCAAATATAAACCTGCTTTAAAACAGGCTCAAAAATGAAACAATTTTTTGGAGTCGCCAACCAGTTTGCTAATTAGCATATTTCGCTCAATGACAAATGTTATCATTGATGATACTGCTATCATATGATTGTGCAGCAAAGTCTTAGCTCGGCTAATTGGCTGCTCAAAACTGGCAGCTTCAGGTTCTCTGGCTTTTGATGGAACAAAATATTACCAAAACGGAGAGTTTGACAGACTGGCAGGGCTATCTTGGAAACGATGAGAACAGTGCACGGGCGTGTTCATGCTATATACTTCTGCAACAACTAATTGATCGGGAATTTATGTGCAATTTTGAGTGAAATCCGTAAAAAATGACGTGCAGTTTATCATTGAAATTCGATTCAATTCTAGAAACTATACAAGAAAACATCACGCAGATCTCCAATGTCAGGCGATGTTGCAACATAATTGACCGTTTGAATTTAGCCTGAAAAAGTGCAGAACACGTTCTGTTTCGTTCTGAATGGTCAAACAACGGCGCACGTTGAGAGTTCTTTTTGCAAAAGCGAACAATATCTCGTTGTTTTATTAGAAGCTCTAAAATCAAACATCACGATCGACAGAGGGCAGTGCAATAAATGCGCCTTTGCAAGAGATTTATTGCCTTTAACAGCAGATGATGAATACAGGGCTTTGCAACATTCAGCATCACATGATGTGAAGACAGTTTTAGACAAAGTGGTCCCGTAAACGAAAATTAAGCTAGCATTTTCTTGTTTAACTAGGTCGTTCCGAAAGTAATGTCGCTATTTTCGAAATACGCCACATCTCGTTTAACAAAGATTTGTAAGAGATTTTGATAGCTTTTGATGCAGGATTTCATTCTTTTTTTTAAATGGTCATGATTTCACTGCATAATAATCAACGAGCTTTTGAAAAATTACCAAAATCTGTGCCGCATGCTTTTCGACAAGATCAGCTTTCACAGTTTTTCTTAATTTTATAGCAACTCTCGGAAGGAGTTCAAGTGATGCACGAATAGAAGAAACCCTCCAGGAAAAAACATCATTTTTTCTACTTTCCATAGCTCATCATAATTTTTGTTTAGATTTTTTATTGGAACCACCGAATTTTAGCAGGCTCATCGCAGACACAAATGCATCAAACACCAATAGATCTTCAGATTCTAAACTTACAAAAGTGTATTATGGCTTGACCTATTTTACAAAGCAAATGAGCATTTGCCGTTTTAGATTAACAACTTTCGAAAATTCCGGATGCAGCATGGGGCGCCTTGGAAAACCTGAATTAGGATGATTTATCCCGGGAAACTTTACGAATCAAAGACAAAGAACGACAAGTAGAAAGAGGAGGAAACGCTTCGTTGCATGACATCCAAGCTGCTCGCCGATTTTTGTTCTGTGAGGTTTTAGTTGACCAAATGAAAAGTTTGATTGCATCAAAAAATTGGTTTTAGAAGTTTAGGAAGAAACTAAAAAAAATGTTTGTATCCTATAGGGTCGCCGGTTATTGTTCTGTGAGGTTTTAGTTGACTATAGGGTTTGCTCTATCTGTTCAATATTTGCACTTCTTCGGGGAATCAGTACAAAAAAATTTGTAAAAACAACCGAATTTGACCATGGAAAAAGCATGAGTCGAAGATTTTGGTAATGTTTCGAAACCTCATCGAACATTATGCAATGGATTATAACCACTAGAAAGAGGCTGAAATGCTGCACTGAACGCTTACAAGAGTTCTTGGAGATTTTGCTTTCGAGATGTGGCGTCTATTTGAAAGGCGACATTACTTTCGGAGCGACCCAATAGATAAATTCTTTAAAGAAGTCTTTTTACTTATCTTATTTTATCTTTTTGAGGATTTTCCATTTTGTGTACAGTGGACAGCTTTATTCGCATGTAATTTCTTACAACTTCATTCAGTCCAGTACCACAGGGCTGTACAAGTATCAGCGGATTGGTTCGGCCATTTGGATGCTCAGTAAGGTAGCTCAAGCCTCTCCTGCTCTGACAGAACAAAATGTTACCAAAATGGATGACAGCAAAAACGCTAAGACAACAGGAAGTTGTCTTCTGAAAAAAAAAACGATTTTCATGGGTTTGTGTACAAAATTTGCAAACAAACATGCAATTTTTGTGCACAATTTTTTCGCTGTAAAGCTGCTCATAACTTCGCCCACAAAGGCGCTCTGCAGATATGAAAGACAGATTTGAAATCAGCATTTTATGCTGCATCAAATAGTGTGCAGCTTATATGGATTGGCCACTTCGACTTCTGATCATTCCCTTGTGAGCGCATTCAGAAAACAAGGAGGAGCAGAAAGTGCACAATTGCAATTAGTGCTTTAACTCTTTGACGACAGAGCCATTTTGGACCGCATTGAAATGAATTGAATATTAAATCTGCGTTTCAGATTCCAGGCACCTACCGCGATGCCCTGTGTTTTATAAGACAACCAGTGGCCGTATTCATTAACGAACCCCGAGGGTTAAACTAACCCTGGAGGGTTAGTTTAACCTTGGAAAGCGTTTAACCCGTATTCATGAAACACAGGGTAGGCTTAACCCTGAGGGTTAAATCTAACCTTGAGGGTTAATTTTACTCCGAAAGCGACTAACCCGTATTCATCAACGAACCGTGAGGGTTGAACTAACCCTGGAGGGTCAAACTTACGTGATTCATCGGGGTTAATTTAACCCTAGCTCAGAGCAAGGTTAACTCTACCCTAGCACTTCAACACTTCATACAAACATTTACTCGCATCTAATAGTTTATGGAAAACGATCAACGAGTGTTGTAGTATTTAGTATGTGTTGTTGTTATAGTATTTAGTTTCGACTTCGTTTTATGTTCATATTCGAAGTACATGAAACACTGACTTCGCGAGAAAAAGGATTCTAGCTTTGGTGACAAATGAATGCGACGAGGAAAAATGGCATTCCACTCTGACAAGTGCCAAAACAGAAGAACCCCTTTATAATAACACGCATTGACTCCTAAAAGAGTAGCACAAGCCCGGTATAAAACGAACTGCGCAAAAGTAGAACTTACACTGCTTGCACGCATGAAAATAAACTCACGCTGTAAGATTGGATGCTGCACAAGTATGCTAGAGATTTTTTAAAAAAAAACTAGTGTTAGAAGCTTATTTGTTGACTATACTACTATAACAGTGAAAGAATAGAAGTATAAAGTGAATTTAGCATGTACTCAGGCATTCTGTGATGTGAGTTTGCACAGCGAACGCGTAACTGACGCCTTAACCCTCCAGGGTTAGTTTAACCCTCAGGGTTGATGAATACGACCACAGGTTCGTTGATCGATACGGGTAGATCGCGTTACGTAGTGAACCCTAGCCTATGGTTGATGAATACGGCCAATGAACCCTGAGGGTTAAACTAACCCTGGAGGGTAAGCTTAACCCTCAGGGTTCGTTGATGAATACGGCCACAGACCACCAGTATTATTACTGCATAGAAGTTACCTCATTAGGTTTCGCTTATAAATAAAAAACCGACGCATGAAAGTGATAAGCGGAAGTCAGGATGTGCATACCCGCGTATACACACGGTCGTCAACATTTCAAGATATAGGGGTTATAAATGTTCAAACCTAAGAATGCACAAGACAAGCAACTTCTAGAGAAAATTGACAATCAAACAATACATCAGCAAAATTTGTACTGAAAACGACGAACAGCAAAGTTATTGTTTTGCAAATCTAAGCTTGAAGGCTTTGAGATTTTTGAGACCCTTTGTAAAGTTCACTCTAGTCATAACTAACAATTCCTAATTCAAGTTCCGATGATTTTCGGGGTTGTGCTGTGCAAACCTCGTTGATTGACAAAACAGATAGAGCAACGAACGCAGAGGTCGAAACTCTATTCTCAGAGACTAACCAAATTTGCATTGCACAACCGTGACAATCACCAGTCTTGAATTCAGAGAAGCGCTGCACTCGGGGAGATGGTGAGATAGATCGTAGTACCGTCATACTGGTGCGAATTTGTAATTTTGTGACGTAGAAGAAGATGGTGCAAAAAGCATTTTTGATTTGCACACACGAAGCAACATCTTAACTCTTGATCTTGCCTATTGCTAGAAGATCATTTTACTACGGTAAGCGTGTGCACAGCTCAAAATAAAGGGTAGTTCCTCATACCACAAAAAACAGAAAAGAAGAAAAATATAATAAAATCCATGGGGGAGGGGAGTCAAATCCACTGTACAGCACACTTTTCGCGCTCGAACAGTTGCATTCGCTATTTGCGAGATGCTCACTTTGCTTCGACTGATGCTGGTCAAAAAGGTTTCTACTTCTCCATAGAGTGCCATCATTGCAAATCTGATCAAAGTCACTTTGAGAATTTATAAGTGGATTTGCGTAGAAACTAGACTTTGTCCTATAAAATGCAAATTTGATGTTTCCATTGTCACACCTTGGCTCAAAGGACGGTAGCGCCAGATGCTTTTGCCCCGCACTGCGGAAATTAGTCTCATGAAAAACATTTTCTTGGCAGAAGACACATAATCTTGCTGAGCTTTTCATGTTTGTTAATCAGTTTTTATAACCTTCATGACGTTGCATCCGTAGTAGAAAGTAAGGTTGGAGGTATACTAAATTATGAACAATGAAGTGAGTAAGGTTGGAACAAATGCTTTACACAAAGCCTTGTTCGAAGCTCAGCGCGAAGTGCAAATTGATGCGATTGGAAGAGAAAACGTAAATAACTAGATGTTCTTTAAAACATTTTTTGACATTTTTTCTTTTCTCACCTCATTCTCATGCCAACAAAATCTAATTGACGACTCAGCTTCTTCAACATTAAGAAGAGTGTGCTCTCCTTCTACCTGCGGATAGAGATAGTCAGACATTGTAAATGGATATGGACAAATATGTTTTGTAACAAAAGTTTATCATAAACACCAATAATCTCAAAATTCCACATGCTCCTAACATAAACTTGCTTAATTTAAAAACAAATTTTGTTTTTTTGAACTGCATTACATTGTGAAGGAAGTAGCCTGCTTTTCTGAGGAACGCGGAAGGCCGTACTGAGCAAAAAACTGGCTTTAGCTGGGCTAAGTGGTAACAGAAACGCTAAGAACACAGCAGTAATATTCAGCACATTTGTGGTTCAAGCATTTTGAGTTTCATATTTAGCTCCAGTGCCCTCGATTAATATGATGGAGATTCGCGTGATGCTGGTTGTGACTGCACTTGTTGACAATTGAGTGATAGAATAAGGGAGACATCACATAAAGTCGTGTGATGCTTTTTCCGCACATCCACACAAAGCTTCACAATGTGTTTGCAGACAATATGGACCTAATTAAATTCAGTTGATAAAGTGCTTTGCGCAAAAAGCGCAATCCCATCAAAGGTCATCAGCGTCATACTTTTGCTAAAATTACTGCAAAATCTTGCAGTCAAGGATTAGTTAATTTCCAAATCATGTAGTTTCGTAAAACTCCAAGAAGATTTCGCTGATTTTATTGATAGTTTGAAGCTTCACTGATGTTAGTAGTGGGGAAAGAGTGGACAGTTTGACTAGCAGGGTATACTGGTAGACAGCGAGGCCCAGAGCGCGAACAATACGCTCAGTTAAAAGAGCCCTCAAAGTGAGGCGGACCTCTCCCTTAGATGGAAGCAGCTAGAGAAGCCTGTTGAGTCAATTCGGATAGCTCCGTTATGGTACATGGCAGACTCGTTTTAAACTTTCGAGTTCTTGTTGCTGTTAGTTTTTTTCGATAAGAATAAAATATGTATATTGTTTATCTTGTATAGTCAATATTCAACAATATCCCGCTTGCTGTACGGTCGCGTTCATCGCTATACGCGATCTACGACGAGAACGTCTAATCCGTGGTTTGTTTTGCATGGGCTTCTAAACGGGCAGCAGACTCGATCTGTTGAGATCGGTATTTCGTGCACGACATGGCCAACCTTGCCATATCAGATCCATAGATGCGATAGGTGGAGAAATTTCTCTGACACCCTTCACTTCAGGGCCGGCATCTGGCTGACCCCTTTCACCTACTAGAATCAAGGCAAACGGCAGAATTAAACAGCTGACGGCACTTTTTGTTTGGAAAGGAAACGCTAGCTGCTTTTCTCCTCAGACACTCAGACTACGAGAGAGTATTGAAGCAACAGCGTTTTGTTAAAAGGCATCTTGAGACCTTCTGCGCACTCAACGTGGCGTTGATAACGAAACATAATTAAAAATTAAAAGAATGCCTTTCGAATAATTAACTTTTTTTAATGAATAATACTGTCACAAGAAAGAGTTGGGAAACAGCAGAAGATCTGGACTAGCCATTGATGGATGCATGTTTACTGACAAGAACCTTCTTGGTTTCAAAAGATAATTACCCAGAATTAGCTGATAGGTAGATAAAACTGCTCGCACAGTCGAGTAGATTTACCGCTTAATATAGTATCCTTGCACTAAAGGTGAAATGCGGTAAAATTTGCGCGTGGAAAAGTAGCTACGCCAGTAATGCCACCCTTTTGCGCGTGCAATTGGCCGGCGTCACGCGCGCAGCTATTTGTTAACGCTCAAATTTTACCGCATTTCACCTTCAGCGCAAGCTCACTATATTAAACGGAAAATCTACTCGACTGTACCTCGCTTCACAGAAAAGCAAGAAAAAGGGGACGGTCCAACTCAATTCCTCGTGTTCTTAGCTATCGAACGGTATACAAAATGTTGGTGCACAAAGCTTTCCCAGTCCAAAAAAGTCTTGCTCTGGCGACCCTTAGAAAGCAAGAGAGGGATGGAGCAAATTAGTACTGAATATCTCCACCTCGTTTTTGGAAAGCCACGAGTATTTTCACCCAGCGACCCATATTCCTTCAAATCACGAACCAGGGATTCGATTTAGACCGTCTTTTCCTCTACTCAGAAATACATGGCATTTTAGCTAAACACATGTGTGTTTTTATTGAGAAATTCCTGCATGAAGAATGAGAGAACTTGCCTGATTTCCTAACAGTATCACAAAGCAAGAGCTTGTTAATAAACGTAGACCGTCTCTTCTTTTCTAACTTTGTTCTTCCTTCTAAAAATGAAGCACAAGGTAATCACACAAAATAAGCTGGTGAACAGACGTATAAAATTGCTCATATCTCACTTTACAGAGAAGCTGGGAAGAAGAGACCGGTCTATGTCGATTCCAATGCTTCAAGCTTTCGACGGGTATGTCGATTGATGAGACATAAAGCTTTTCTGAAGCAAAAGTTTCTGTTCGATGACCTTTCAAAACCAAAGCATTGAAAAATTCTTCACATTCCACCTCTGTACCGCTTATCCTCCTTCTTTGCACAGTCCAGTCTCGCTCCGCATGTAAGCTTACGTCAGCATTCACCTCGAGGCCCGGTTACCCCATTCACTTTTCTGAGTCGGAGATAGCCGGCCCCTTCACCCGGAGGAGACCCTGCTCTCGCTATCACATCTATGATCAGATCCTTTGAGCTCACGCAGCGTTTTAGTGTAAGGTCTAAACAAAATGGTAGTGGTGGGAATTTGTGATATTAGTGTGATTCGATTAATCTAGTTTAGCCTTCCACTTTATACGATTTGTTGAGCTGTTTTCATTGAGCCAAAAAATAGGACTTTTGATTACTCTGAAATAAAAAGTGCCAGTGCTGTAAACTGTTTCACAAAACAACAATTTCCGATAAGTTACTATATTTAGGACGTAATGGCCGTTTTTCGATTTACAAAAAAATGACCCTAACTCCTCTATATGGCTTCACTATTGTTGACGCGATCACTAAAGGTGCATGTAAATGCAAAGACTGTGCTCGAGGACAAGACCTAGAAATGAAAAACATTGGGTTTTTGTGTTTTTGCGGATTGCGAAGTTGCGCCAACAGGAGCTTTTCATATGCGCCCGCTCGCGCTGCGTGCTCCTCTTTTTAGCAGGTTCCCTAGTAGGCGACCCGGCGTACAGGAGATTCATATTAGATTGTCAAGAAAGTAATGTTGTTTTTATGTGCTTGCTATAGCATCGCAACCAGGCGAATCTCAGGAACGCGCGAGGGATACTGTTCAATAAAGCAAAGCACTCTACAAACTGGTTTGATGCTTCTGCTCCAAAGGTTCCTGTGAAGTAAAATATCAACATAAAGTCCAAAGTTCCGTTTTGACTTAGGTAAAGCTATACTACGAAACTTTGAATGTATAGCTGTAAATTTTCAAAAATTTCTTGATCTAGTGTTCGAGAAGTATCAAATTCAGCTCCCCTTTTCGGTTTTTTCTCCTAAAATCGAAATTTCTCGAAAATTAGAGTTTGAAAAGACTAAAAATTAACAACTGTACTTAAATGGCTTGTAGTTAGAATTACTTATGCAAAACGGCGCTGCATGGCTAAAAAAACACGAAAATTTTTCATTTCATACTTTAGATTTTCAAAATATAGCAACTGTATATTTGCATTTGATGTCGATAGCTTAGTTGTGTGCGAGTAGGCCGCAGAAGGTTTCTGCACGGATCCGATTTCTTAGATTTTTTGAGCATTTGAAACTCTTGAGATTTTGATTTTTGACTTTACGTGGCATTGTTGGCGCTGAAGCATTAGCACTAGATTGTAGAGCTTGCACCGCTTTGTCGAACAGTACTTCTCACGGTTCTTGATGTTCGTCTGGTTGCGGTGCCATAGCAAACAAATATAATAAAAATGACATTATTTTTTTGACAACTCAATAATTACCACCATAGGTTGATACCAGGACTTACCACTAGACACCACCCATTAAAACAGAACCGTAACCCTGATTGATTGTAGGTAGGGCTACGCCTGCTACGAGTAGGATACTGACTTCCGTAAGGTATAGCAGCAAAGAACATACGGTACAGGCACGCACCCGAGAAGGAGATTAATTAATCACATTATACATGCTTACAGCGGCGTGATCATTGATTGTGAACATTCTCTTAGTGAGTCGAATCTGAGATGCGACCGGCATAAAGTATCAGCGAAAGACATGGGCTTAGCATATTGCAGTTTGCTGGGGCCGAGTTAGAGGATCAGAAGCAAAGATGTTTGGATCATATCCAGCAAAAGAGCGTCAAGAAATTAATTCAAAACTTTCATCACTCGTGAGGTAGAAGCACTACCGCAGATAGTACGCGAGCACCTAAGTCAAATAAGATATCGGCTAGATGTAGAACGCCGTGAAGAAGGTGGGTTCAAAGGTAGTCACAGTGACACATAAATTAGAGAGTTTGAAAACAAGACAAATAAGATGCTCAGTCATAGAGCAGCAGATAGCTGCAGACGTAGAGGAAGCTAGGCCGTTCAAGTAGTGCCAATACTTATAGGGAGAAGAAGCCCTAAAGACCATTGTAGAAGATAGCCATGAAGGCAACTTCTGAGAAAAGCCCTGTACTGAACAGTGGATACAGTCTGATTTTGACACCAACCGGTAGAAAGCTTGGCACTTTGAGCTTAGAATTGGTTAGTCTTTGATAAATAAGATCAAGGGCAGGGCAAAGAGCAAGCAGAGAATAACTTGTACTTGAACAGAGATGCGGGAAGTCGATAGACTAACTCTGAAACATGGCGTTTGCAGATCCGGAATTTTAAGGTCATAGACGATGACTCTGACAAATACATTCCGAAACAAAGAAAAGTGCGAAGTTACATTTGATATGAAAGTCGCTGATAAAGCTTACGGGTGACGAACACTTGGAAGGAAAGGCAAAGTATATCCATTCTTAGTGTATCCATTGCCTTAAATCACGATGATTTCAATAAAGTAGTGCGGGATGTGTCCTCACTGCTGGCTGCGACTCTAGAGGCCATGTTAATGGCCTTCATAGCATTGACGAACATGCGGGAGAGGAGGGGGGGGGGGGGGGAAAGAGGGGACACTGAGTAATTGCACACTTATAAATAGCTCTTGAAAATCTGACAAAAAAAGCAAATCCTGAATGACTCTAGAAAACCTGGCAAAAAAAGTTTTTGCTCAGTGCAGCAATTGAGGACAGGTTAGTGGAACGAGAGCAGACAGTGCTGGAGTATCTTACTACACAGCTAGAGTACTACATATTAGGCTGCTGCATAAGTTCTGTCCGATTTTTTGCCTTATTTTCAAAGCAGCTGTTTTAGAGATTTGTGAGTTCAGTGCGAAGAAAAATGCTTGTATTTTCAGAAAGTATTTTTCTTGGTCTTTCTGATACATATGGAATTTCATGAAATTTGCTCTAACAAGGTAAGCCTATAAATGCAGATAAATGATAGAAAAAGCATATTCTTGTAGGAAAAACTCCACAATGCTCCGTCAACTTAAATTTTTTTCAATATTTACCGAATAAGAGAAATGAGTTATTAGGTTGTTCGGAAATTAATGCCCGTTTTGAATTTCAACCGTAATAAGTCGTACACCTCTCAATTCTAAATAAGATGCAGAGCACCATTCGGTAAAGCAAAGCAAGCTCTACAAAAAGACCATTTTGCTTTTGCAACAGCTCTCATCCATTTCGAATTACGAGCCAAAAACTAAAACTCAGCAGCCTGAAAAATCGAAAAAATCGGAACTTAGTTCACAAAAATCCTACAAAAATCTTACTTGTTCACTAAACGTATCCACATAATACATATATATACGCCGTTGCCGTATTTTTTTTCTCTGTTAGAAATCAAAAAAACGGAAATTTTCATGCGTTTGCCAAAGTGATGCTGTGCCGATCTCACACTAGTAGTTGTATACCACAAGCCTGTAGAAGTATAGACTTAAATTTTCAGCTCTCTTCAAGCTTTAGTTTTCGAGAACTACCGAATATAGCTTTCCTTAGTTAGGTGGTTCAAGCTAAAATTCAAATTTCTTGAGAACTAAAGCTTATAGAGAGCTAAAAATTTAAGTATGTACTTCTACAGGCTTGTGGTATAAACCTATGTGGGGACGGCACAGCATCACTTTGGCAAATGCACGAAAATTTCCGTTTTCTTGATTTTTAACAGTAGAAAAAATACGGCAAAGGCGTATATAGATGTATTATGTGGATAGTGCTTACGTAAGCAAGTAAGAATTTTTGTAAGATTTTTGTGAACTGAGTTACGATTTTTTTTCGATTTTTCGGGCTGCTGAGTTTTAGTTCTTGGCTTGAAACTCGAGGTGGATGAGAGCTGTTGCAAAAGCAAGACGGCATTTTTGTAGAGCTTGCTTTACTCTATCGAATGGTACTCTGCATCCTATTTAGAAGTGAGAGGTGTATGACTTATTGCGGTTGAAATTCAAGACGGGCATTAATTTCCGGACAACCTAATAACATATGCGCTAATTCACTTTTATTCGTCTTGATTGTAGATTTTGTTGTCAAAGGTTACTGCTTCTTATACATGTTCCACAATCAATGACGTTCCGTGAATAAAACAAAGGTGAGACTAAAAGCAAGAGCTAGCAGATTCCATACACCGAAAACCCTTCAATGCTCGCGGCATTTGTAAAATTATTAAAAATCGAAAAACACCGCAAATGCGTGTAGAAAAGCAAGGCAAAAAATCAACCTTTGATCTGCTCAAAAAATCTCTAGATCTTAAAAATTGCACATACTCTTTCTGCTCATAAAATAGTTTTCGAGATCTTCCCTATCAAAATGGTTACTGAACATGCCTGCCAGTTCTTAGACAGAAGCAGCGTCGTGTCCCAAAGGAAGGTTCGAAGAAAACATTGAAAAATTTTTGCAATCCTAATTCCTCTAGTGATGTTTCTCGTCTACTGTCAATAACATAGCAATAACAAGCATACCAACATCTTATAGCCAAAAGCTGCTTGCTTCAGAAGAAATAAGCTTATCGGATTAAGTTGATTTTACAAGAAATTACGGTATTTCGAGCATAAAAATTGCACGGACAGAACTTATGCAGCATTAGTTCAGCATTCGTTCATTCATTCATTCGTGAGCACTAGTTCGATTTCTTGTCACAAGCTGCGTTTTCGTGAAAAAAAAATGCGATTTAAGTCTGTTACAGTTACATATGGACCACGGCTTTACAGAAGTTTTTCACACTGAAAAAATTTTTTCGACCAAATTAAAAATCACAAGAATTACTCGTTTTAGAATCTCGCTTTTCCGAAACAAGTAAATAGAAAGCTGCACGGATTTGTCGTAGAAAGGCTTTTTTGTTTTATTTAACTCGAAAACAGAAATTTAAGGGTAAGATCTGCTATGTTGTTGAATTGTGTACTAATTATGCTAGAACTTTGCCCATCCCCCCCCCCCCCCCACTCCCAGCATGCATGTCGAAATTTATAATAGTAAGGTACATGAGTTGTAATAATGATCTGGTTAGCGTCATGTAACTTTCAAAAATTTGAATCAGTCTCGTTAACAATTTCGGACGCTACTGAAATACACAGATACGGTTTTGTCTTTGGCGATTCCGTCGCGATAGTGCTGATTCTCTTGAGGACATGCGATTTTGGAAAATTTTATGTTTTTCTGATTCCTTGTGCCAGTAGCTTTCCAAAAATGAGCAGAAAAACCTGTAAAAATGATTTTGAACGGAGTTATGACGTTCCGACAGTTGCGCCGCAGATAATATGCCGCACCCCGTTTTTTCCACCCGAGTTATGAGCAGGGTCAAGCGTGGGGTGCGGCACGCCGCACCTGGGGGTCGTATTGAGGAGTCAAAAGGGGAGGGGGTCGTAGTTGGGTAATTTGATAATAGTGATAACATGATATTCGTATCCTATCCATAATTAGCATGTCAAATGACCCCTGTAGACAAAGTGTGAGCGAATTCTGAAGATCTAAGATACTAAGCTACCTAAATGAAATGGTCAAATTCCAACATGGTTAACTTTATTTCAAAGGTGAATTAGCTATTCGTTTTTGCACTCAAGACAAAGCACTGCTCCTTCTTTGTCCACCTCAGGAATCCCGCTTTAGAAGACCTGCAAACTGTGGAATTAGAAACCAACCAAAATCTTATTTTCCCATTTTTCGCTTTTGATCGCTGTGCTTTCACCAAATATTACTTATAGCTAAGAAGACAAATCAGGCTCCAAACAGTCCTATGGAATCTACAAGGTTTAGGCTATCGATTCATGTAAATACTGCCCGCTAAAAATGTTTTTTTGATATAGTTAATGGGGTGCGGCACACCCCCTCAAAAGCTGCGGCTGCCGCAGCTTTTGAGGGGGGGGGGGTGCCGCACCCCATTAACTATATCAAAAAGACATTTTTAGTAAACATTATTTATATGGGTCGATAGCCTAGATCTCCTAGTTTTCACGAGATTGATTTGAGCCTGATTCGTCTTCTTAGCTCTAAATAATATTTGGTGAAAGCACAGCGATCAAAAGCGAAGAATGGGAAAAACGAGATTTTGGTTGGCTTCTAATTCCACAGTTTGGAGGTCTTCTGAAGCGGGATTCCTGAATTGGACAAAGAAAGAGTAGCGCTTTGCCTTGAGTGCGAAAACGGATAGCTTAACCAATGTTGGAATTTGACCATTTCACTTAGGTAGCCTAGTATCTTGAATCTTCAGAATTCGCTCAAACTTTGTCTACAGGGGTTATTTGACATGCTCATTATGGATATGTTGCCCATTATGTTTGACAGGGCCTTCAAGTAATGCTATCTTAAGTTTATAGTTCAGGGGGGGGGGGGTCTTATTAAGGCAGCAATCAGGGGGGGGGGGGTCGTAAACAGCGATCGTGTGCCACACCCCTTGCTTGACCCTGGTTATGAGCTCAGTTGTACCTCGTGAGCATGGTGCGATGAATACGATTCACAACGTTTGCTTTGACAAAAAGACAAACAGTCAAAAAGAATCTAATAGTGCTTGATTTGGAAAGTGGTGCTATGCTGCATTTTAGATAAATTCTTCAGCGCCATGCGAAGCCCGTATCATCTTTATGGCGTTAAAAGCTTTTAACTATGTTAGGTTTCTCCTTTTTTTCTAAAATAAGCTTCATTTGATTTGAAACTAGCAACAGCATGTATCGTCTATACCGGTAACAGAACCATATTTTGGATGCAACACGAAGAATTAGGTAAATTGCGTCTTATGGTTTTTGTCACAGATTCCGAGTGATTTCTGAGGAGCTTACGTTTTTGTCTGCAGCTATAAGAGTAAATCGTAGAGTACGAAAATTATTGATTGCACACCATCTATGCCACAAGACGAGTGTTAAAAATGAAAACTCAAAGCTTTGTGCAAATGCACGCATGCTGCAAAAAAGAGCTTTTCCATTCTACTTGCTCTAGAATTCTGCCCTGCTACACCCGCGACTGTATCAGTTCTCAGTTATTTTGACTGGAAAAGTAGCAACAAATGACAATTTCAAACATTCTCCTCAAAACCTTTATACAGGGCCTGCAATTCTACCATCGATGAACGATGCCGATAAACTTGTGTCAGAGTCCACCACGCACGCTCCCACATAGTCGCCATCGTCATCCTTGTACATGCCGCAAAGGAGTTTCGTTGCTTCTTTCGCGATCTGAACATATATTGCCTACTAGTATAGCCAGGTACAGTAAACGCTCAACTAGCTTATGTGGAACTGTTACAGTCGTAGAGAGAAAATTATGCTAACGGCTGTAACAAATTTGTTTGCATTCTTTAGATTGAATTTCCTCAATGTTTTGATAGATGTTTGCGCATTGGTTCCCAAATCTCTAAGAATTCGAAAAAAGTTTTGGTTTACAAAGAATCCGATGAGGCAAAAACAATGACATTTTTTTCGCTTCAAGTTTTCTATTTAAATGAAGTTTTTTGACACTCTCAAGTGCAAAACATGAGATTATTTACTCATGCAATTACTGTCGCTTTCTTTCTTCTTTTCATTGACTGCCTAATATTACTAGTTTAGGATTCAGCGAAGCAAAACTTTTTCATGAGTTGAGTTCCGTGCTCTAATTTTTGATATTTTGTTTGAGTAATGTTTAAATAACCCATTAGCTCTCTATGGCTTCGCAATAATAGCCGTTCTTTCGCCAATTACCAGAATTTACGTTGATGTTCCTTTCTTACCATCGAGGAAGTGCTTTCATTCTTAATGTCGATGTTGGAAGGACGTAAAAGGAGAACTTCGATTACGATTTTTGAGATTCTGACAACTCTGAGTAGATTTTGGGAACCACAGTATTGCTCCCATAAACGTTACAGAATTTTTGAATTGTTTTATGAGTATATTGACCTATTTTTGGAATGGCAACGTAATACGTGTACATGGCTGTCGTCTGCGAAACTTTACTTCCACAAAAATTCCAATCCAAAGCTCAAAACTTTTTGATTTAGGAAAAAAGTGACGAAGTTTATGGAAGGCGACGACTTTGAGCAGCATATGTATATTCCATGCAACATAGAATATCAGGAAAATGTTGAACTAGAATTGCGAGCGATTCTTTGCACCGCCTGATTTTAACGCCCTGGAAGTTCTTTCTGGCTTTTTGACCTCTCATGAGAAACATGCCAAATATATTGAATAAAATTACAGCTTTTTTTCTTTTTTAGTGGTCATTCCAGACTCTTTTGAAAACATCAAAACAATCGCAAAAACTTCCTTCTAAATTCGACGATGTTTTGTTTTCTTTCTCAGACAATTCCACCGGAAAGTTCGCGGCCTCAAAGCGTGTTACATGGCGCGCCGCGGCCCCTCAAGTTTCAGCCCCGCACGCCGCGGCCCATGTATATTTTACCGGGAACGCCGCGGCCAAAGCTGAAATTGGGAAGAGATTACCGGGAGGGTCGCGGCCCAACCACCTCACTCGACGGGCCGCGGGCCTTATCAAAGGCCGCACTTCTTACACGCTGTTAAGGCGCAACCCGCGTGAGATACGTCGCAGCGATGGGGCTACCCTAAGTGTTTAGCTGGGTATCGCTTCTCGGATTTGGTCCTGTCTGACTGAGTTGAGTTTATATAAATAAACTCCAGCAGTCGGATGAGTATTATCGACGGCACTAGATGATGTCGACAGATGAGCTGACAAGTTGCTCAATTTGCGCTCAAGCCAATGTCATGAAAGACATGGCAAAAGGTTTTTTACTCTTCCTGGGCCTCAGAAGCGTGCTAATCGGGAGACGGTCCTTCTGAACCCACCGTCCCCCCACAGTAATCTAGAATTAGGACGCGCGCGCATGCGCTGCGATGACTGCGGACGAGTGCTCCGCGAAGGGCTCGTATATTCGAAAATCACTAACTCTTTTCGTGCGGCTCTTGCATTGTGGAATGCAAGCCAATCATGCTGACCTTCAACCAAACACAGCTACCATCCTCTGAATGTCTGGTATTCTGAGCCCTACTTCCCAGCAGGTATGTTTATGAATTATGAGACATTTTCGAAGTCTTTTCATTTACATGATTCATAAAAAAACTCCTCATGAATCTCCTGTGAATTCTTTCGGGACTTTGTTTTTCCTTGCTTTTTTTCCACTTAAATCCCTTGTGTGTGCGATCCTTATGACGTCGTGCATCGTCACATCATATTGCTAATGTGAGCTGCTTGATGTTATTGAGGAAAGCCCACGTAATCAAAGTTTGAGTAACAACTCTTTATAAAGGCTAATTATAACTTAAATTGATGATCTACGTTAAAATTGGTGATCTACGCTAATTCGTTATCAGATGCGTATTTCTTCTGACATTTCAGTGCAGCTCTATAGCTTTCCAAAGAAATTATCATCTCCTCAAAATTCTCATTCTAGTAAAGTTTACGAACGTGCATTTGAAATTTTTACGATATGAAAAGCATGATGCGTGCAGCAAAGGTCGCTACCAAAATCAATCCATGTAGATCACGCTACCAAAAGAAGGTGATGCATTTCTATTTGATTGCGTTTTTGATGTGGACGGTGTAAAAAAAACTTCATACTCATCATAAAAAACGTATGCTTCCCTACTGGCATGCATGTAGTGCACATTTCAATTGAATGTGACTAGATGATGCTGCAAGGAGGCAGACGTGGGAGATAGAGCATGCAACCGAACTAAAAAAAACAGTAAAATAAGTCGAAAAAGACATTGAATATGTCTCATAGATTAAAAACATACCATCTTAGAAAGTGGCCGGCGATTAAGTAGTGTGGAGTAGAGCGAATGACTAAGTTATTGAATTCCAGAGAATTTGGGGAATTTAGGAATTTTCTAGAGAATTACTTCCAGAATCTCATTGTGGAGTAGGTTACCAGCAATGTGAAACTCGTCCGCCTTCGCAGCGCGTCTGCCCAGGTCAGCCGCTCGCTCCCGCGAGCTAGCCAATCATGGAGTGAGCTCTAATTAGCGCTGACCTCTTATAGCCGTCGCGATTGGGGCAGGTTCGGAAGGGCCTACACCCGTGCTAATCGGGTCAACTATCGGGCGCTTACAGGATGCGCCGTGGTCACTTATCGGGTCCAATATCGGTTTATACCGGGCAGCTCGCGGCATGGATGATTGATTGTTGAGCAAGCACCCGCGGACTTCCCGATGCGATTGTCTGAGTTAATGTAAATTTCTGAGAGAGTTTCAAGAGCACGTGGATAGAGTAAACGAAGTGGAATGCAATTGTTTGGCCATCGCCAACTTGCTTTTCAGTTTCAACATAATTTGCCTAAAATTATTCTTCAGAAGTTGTGTCATACACACGCGCATCAAGCACTGAGAAATATTTGTAATCAAAGGCAGTGTCCAGGCAAATCTGGGCGTACGGGTTTTTTGCCTGGAAACTGTTGAGGAGGTTCTAGCTAAGTTAGTGCCCAAACCGCTGCGCAAAAAACTGATTCACGGCTAAGACATCCATAAATACTCCGCGGCTGCGCCGTGACCGCAACACCTATGATGGGTCCCAGCGCGAACGTAGTGTTAAAGGAGTGAAGTCGTTTTTGGGAGGTCACGAGGTCACGGCGCTGGCGCGGGGTTTTCGGGGACGGATTTCTAAGCCGTGAATGAGGAATTGCCCTGCTTCTTGGGCAGTGTCTCAATTAGGACCGCCTCATCAATGAGCGAGAAAAGCGATGCGACCAGTTTTGCCTGGACATGCCTTCAAGAAACAACTAAAAATCGATTATCATTCAACGTTCACCACTTCAAGAGACCGAATTGGGAAACTATTGTAACAGCCATTTAGCGTATAGAAATTTACAGTTGTCATATTTGTCCTCAAAGGTTCACGAATCAAGAACAAAAAAGAATAGAAGAACAAAAGACGAAAAGGAGAAAAAGCTGTATGGAATAACGCTGTTGCTCTGATATATCTGTAAGATTAGTTTAACCGAATACGAAACATGATAGCTTCAAAAAAATGGCCTAAGGAATTCTGAAAAGGCAGCCGAAAGTGCCAAATAGATTCATTCTATTGCACTTTCTTCACTCTAAACAACTGCTATCAAAGCCTTTCCAGAAGTTCAAAATAAAAACTTTGGAAAGTTTGCAAAATGTGAAATGACAAAAAACATATCTTCGAGACTTTTGCGATTACTTTATTGAACACAAATGTAGTTAGCTCGATTACATAAATGCTAAAAAAGAAAGATTTACTTCTTTGAACAGCATTTGTTGGCTGTTTTTATTCCACGTTTTTTCAACGATGAGTCGGAAAAATGGAAACCTTTGAATCTACCCAATACAAGTAGTACGAAAGCGTTATCTTTTTCATGGTAAAGATTTCAGTTAATTTGAAATAGCGCCAGACCAATACTACAGCGCTGACACCATTACACATGTACTCTAAAAATCACTGTAAATTTTCTCGATACCTGTTTGAAGTCGTGTTGCTGTGCGCATGCTAGCCTTCCATCATTCCTCAAGATTGCTTCCAATCTCGTTAACCCAAACAGAGAAAAACAGAAAATTCAGAAGAAGCCCGCTCTGAAGGCTGGACAGTCATCAATCAACTCGCTTGGTTTTTTAGACCACTACTGCATTCCTTGGACCTTGAATTTTCTTTTACTTCTACGTCTTGAAGTACGACATATTTGGTTCTGCGGTAGAATAGGCTGCGATTTTCGCTTTGGTAGCATTCAAAGGCGATTTGCTTTAACAAATTTTGAAGAGTTTTAGAGCTCTTTTCATTTCAATTAGATGTTATGAAATCTGCCGAGCCCGATAATTGAAGTGAAAAACGCTTTTATAAATAACTAACAATAAGTAGCTTTCAAAATTTTTTCATGATCCTGATATTGGCGGACGAGGCATCTTGAACTTGCCAGTACGTCATTATTGAGCTACAACAGCAACCTTGTGCGATGGTTGAGAAAACATCTCTGCTTCGGGTTCGCTGGCCGAAGATTTGATTTTACCGCAGATGCCATCCTTTGAAGTTGAGCAGAGCACTGAGCACAGTTATAGCCAATTCAGAGCCCCAGTTTAAACGAAGGACCGCTCAGTACTTCAAAATTTTAATTTTGAGCTATTTCGTAAAATATGACTTACATTAAAGAGAATTATTACGATTTAGGGTCATGTTCGCGATCGCGTCAGCCACTAAAGAAAATTTACAAGTTTTTGAAGCGCTGCATCAACATGTAGGCAGATGAAGCTCGCCACCTTACCTTTGGAAACTGAATATGTAAACTAAAAGCTGCCCATCCAGTGGTTGATTGAAGCTTGTTCGTTTGGAAAATGAATAAGAGTTTGATTACGACAGCTTCAGACAGCTGTTTGTTGCAGCAGATTTGTCAACTGTTTCAAAAGCAAAAGATGCATATGTCATTTCTATTTATATAGGACGAAAAGTATTTGGTATTGCAATTGTTTCAAACTTTCAAACGAAACTGTACAAAGACTTTGAGAAACAAAGAATGCAATAGTAGTTGAAGGAAGCGATCGGATATAGAATAGTATTCAGCTTCCAGTGAGAACTTTTTCAAATTCTGTTGCTCTCTGTTTGAAATCACGAGCCTGATCGAGGAACGATGGCATGTTAGCATACTCTCAGAGCAAAACTTCAGGCAAGTTCGTCCGAGAACGCAGATAAAGGTGATTTCTAAAGTGTTTTATGATCTTGGCTATCCCTATCATACTCTCTATTTTATAAGTATAGAACTTCAATAAGCAGATTGAGTACTTACCGTTGTAAAGCCACTGCCAAAGCTCCAATTGGAGGGATAAATATTGTCCTTCGTTACACTAAATGGAGCGAAATATCATATCTTGTAAAGAGGCTGAAAAATTTCGGCCGTACTAGAATGTAAGAGAGAATTTGTTTGCTGGGAGAGTGTAGGGTTCCACAAGCCTCTTTTTTTGCACCTCAATGACAGAAATCTCTAGTTCAAATATGCCCTGATCTTGTAGACACTCGAACTGGAAGGCAACAGGTTTAGCAAGTCTGAGAATGGTGATAATAGTTGTTTTTTGAATAAAATTGTAACAGCATTCCGAGAGATGTTAAGGAACACGGAAAACGGACCATTAGTACACGTTTCTTGCCTGTCGCCTTTTCGTGTGTGTCCGATTCCATTCCCAATAAAAAGCCTTGTAATTTGTCACCCGGGCATTCTTTTTTGAAGGCGGAGTTATCATTCGCATTCGCAGAAGATAGGCTTTGATCCTCACTCGCATCAGCCACGGACAAAGACAGGACCTAATATATATTACCGTTGATAAGAATATATTGATACTTTTGGCTTACCACAGTGAACGCGCCGAGTTGCAAAAACATCGCTGGAGAGATTTTGAAATTTTTGCTTTTATATTACTGGAACATGGTATCCTACATGAAGTGGCCATTCGTACTTCGCCTTTGGAAAGTCACTTGAACTTTGTTGTTACTGCCTTAAAATAGTAGTTTATTCGTCAGCTATTATAGAATGCTCACAAACCCTCTTTTCAGTTAAAGGTAATTTGCACGAGCTAGAATAGACGCGCCTAAAAATAGTTTGGACAACGGACGATTAAAGGAGCTGTTAGCAATTAGAATGAGGTCACCTGTGCAAATCCATCACAAGAATAAGTAGGAAAATTGGATGTTGTGAAAAAGAGCAATTGCGCTTTTGAAACTCTAGGGCTGTAAGCAAAAGTCAACGTTTTACGATAATGTGATTACCATAGCATCGCTATTTAAAATGCAAACGTGCTAAGATTCTCTATTATTCTTGAGGTAATCTCTAAAAATTTTTACTCTAAAAGTGCCATTTTTAAGGATGATTGATCTGTCTCAAAGTGTATTTATTGCACACCTCTTCTCCTTATCCGTGCTGGAAGTCTAGCTTCAAGCTCTTGCCAAACAAGGGATGTACAAAGCGTACAAAATTCCCTTTCAAATAAATATAACGCCCCATGTTTTGGATCTCCACTTAATGTGTAACTATGAAGCCCACTCAAGATGGGGCACCAAATATCGTTTTAGTGGAATCTAAGTGCTATGCAAAGTCACTACCAAAGCTTAGTTGTCAGAATCGTTTTTGAAACAAAACTAATGAGTTGTGGTAAAGTCTAGCAGCCCAAACTTTTGCAGTCGTATGTCAGTTTTTGACTCGACTTCAAATAACCGCAAATTGCAATATTTTGAGTTTTGATCGTGAGTTCAGAACCTATTTTTCTCAACTGCCAAATAGAAAACAAAACAAGCCGTTCTTTTCTGCACATGTGATGCTTCTGAAAAATTCTGCTTCAGATGCCAAGTTTGCTCTTCCATACTGTATGGGATTGTGCAATCGCTGACAGTGATCGCAGGCATCAGGGCCGATAGTAATCTACCCTACCTGGTGGAATCATAGATGCCGGCAAGTTGGCACACATCGCGGAAAGATGCCAACTCCGCCGGCAGCTCGCGGAGTGATTGTAGGTTTCAATAATCCTATGTAACCTTGGCACGCAATCATTTCGCACATTAAGTTTTGATGACGCAGACAGCCGCAAAATGCTACCTTGCGCGCGGTCGAACCTATGTGCGTTAGCTTGAAGTGCCACCACGTTAACCATTCGACCATTCGGTCAGCCATTGCCTTTTGCACCAGCAATAGGAGGAACGCACTGGTGAATGGCTGCCTATAAAAGGGATCGATACATTGCGTGAGAGACTTTGACCTGAAAGAACAGTTGATTGATATGAGCGAGTGAGGAGCGAAATCGGTGCAAACTGAGATTTATAAGGGATTGCCAAAACAGTTCGTGTTCTCTATGATTCTAAGGCATTAGTGGATTTTTTCTCTGTAAGAAAATCGTCATTTTAAAAAAGAAAAACCCGTATAATGAGAAAAATGATAGTTTTTTCATGAAAAGTAGAATTTTGATTTTTTCGCCTGACGTAAATTGTGTGATATCGCCGCAATTCGCAAACTCGCAGACGCCGTCGGCAAAGGTGCCACCACCTCGACGTGGTAGGGGCACGTCGAGATGCCGGCAGCTCGCTCTCTCAAAAGAGCACGCTATTTCCCGTGCTCTCTGACCTGCCGGCAACTGACATCGCGAAGTTGCCGGCAGCTCCTCCTGGAATTCCAGATATTTTACTAAAGGAGGAGTTCTGGAGCCGCAGATTTTTATGAGGTTTTCTACAGAGTCGAGGCGGCAACTTTATCGAGAAAATTTTTTGAAAAAAGGCCTGGGACGGCCTAAATTTCGGTTCTTAGTTTCTGGCCACCTCGCGGAAAGGTGCCAGCAACCTGCCGACGAGACCTGCCGCCAGGTCGGGGGGATTACTACCGGCTAGGGAGCTAGTGCTGTCGCAAGTGTATATCATATAGTCTTACTTCCAAAAGTTTGTAGTGTTTGACTGCATAATTGAAGGCCAAGTTTGTTAAGGCGCGGAGTTTGCAATTTCCTGATTGTCCCTTCTTTTGGATTTCATTCAAAAAGAAATTAGGGCTCGGCACAGGTGGCTTATGGGACAAGGTGGCTAACTTTTTGGAATAAAAACCAAGGGGATATCGTTCGAGCGGAAACTTCACTCTTCCCTCCTCCCCCCCCCCCCCCCTCCACATACACATACAATCGCCTTTTCCCTTTATGACACATTTCATTTCCTAAAGAGGACGCAAATTGTCAATCCTGCCTTGTCGATCCCGTTCATGCAAAAACCGAAAATTTTCTGTTTCAACAGGTTCGCTGATAAAGTGTGCGAGTTCAAACCTGCCCCGGAATAAACAATGATTTATTTACAGCGAAGAGAAAATGAATTGACACCAAAATTGGTATGTAGATGGGCAATACGAAGGAGCTATGCACGAAATATTATGAAAAAATTATGTAAACCGAAGGCTTAGCTTTTCTCGGAATTAGGTGGTCTTTCCAACCACCTGAACAGCCACCTGAGGTAGTTGTAAAAAGAAAAGTCATAAATTTCCTTAGTTCACATAGTTTTTCCCATGTTTAACACAACATTGTTCTACATCAAAAATCCTACAACTGAGTTTTTCAAGCTCCCCAAACCCCTCTTCCTAGCCTAGTTAGAGCTCTCCAAATATTTTGTATGGCGGCGGCAAGGGTGCTCCAAGTGCGCAAGGGTGCGCACCGGACACAGCATGTCGCCAATTCGGGAAATATGAACACCTTTACTTCTTTTTGTGGATCAATGTTGTTTCTGTGTTTTGTTCCATTATTTTTCGGTGTTCGTAATGAATCCATTCATGATCGCGCCATAAGTGGTGCCGTATTTTTGTGGCGAAGTCTACGGGAACTTTGTTTTGAATTGAAAAAGCCACCTCATGCCAAGTTCTGAGAATTACTGCAAATTTACATATTGATACATCCAAGGTGTCTGTCACGTATATGACTGATTGAGAATTTTCTGAGATTAGACTTGCAAAGTACTCGGATCTTTTTACTTTCCATTTTAAGAATTTACATAGAGGACTGTCAATACGCATATCTGCTAGTCACCGCAGAGCTTGCTTTGCTTTTTTGATAACCTAATACTACAGAAGAGTTTTAGGTGAATGTGTGAGATGAAGGAACTGATTGTGAAAGGAAAATGTAAACGCAATATGTGTATAAATGTTTTGATTATAAGACTTGTAGCGATCGGTGTTTCATTAAAGCTAATTTGAATTTTTAGACATAACAGATTCGAACTATAGTTGATTCCGAAAAAAACAACAACATCCTTGCAAATACGACCGGCCAAAAACATTTTCCCAAGTATAGAGTGTCCCAAAAGTTTATAAGCATACATCGTTAATTCTCTTTGCTCTAGGACTCTCGCTGACTATGTAGCTCTTGTAAGCATTCTTCAACCTAGATTTGCAGCATAGAGCAGCGAGTCACCAATCGCTCTTGATCACACCGACACCACGGTAAACCTACAGCACATAAGCAAAGCTTTGTTGCCATCTCAAAAATTCTTAAAATTTTTGAAAAACTGTGTAGTAGGATTTTCGCACAAGCTGATTTCATCGTCCAGCTTTTACGAGTTTCAAAAGCTCTTGAGATGACTCATTTCATTTTAGGTGCATTGAGGAGACAGTTGTTAGATATGTTGGCATCAAATTTAAACGAAGCATTATGGTAAAGTACAAATTCCATGTGTTTGAATTAAGCTACTTCAATTAACTCAGTGTTAGAGTTCCTTGAATCACTTGGTTCCCAATCAGAAGCAAAATACCTCTGTGTGGCTCGAAATTTTCTTCAAATTTCCTACCATATTATAGTAATGAAGAAGGATCGACTTTTCGTTTCTCAGTATAAATTTGAACTAGAGTTAGTTTTACAGATGTTAACCTACAAAAACTTTGTATGAAGTCGGGTATTAACAACTACACAATGCGTCCGAATCTTTGAGACATCCTGTTATAAGTTAGTCAAGAATGTTGGGAAATGGGTTCTTGCGGGGATTCGATGGAATGCAAACTTAGCGAGCCTACATTTTTCCATGTTCCTATAGAAACCGCCACATATCTACTCGTCCACCTTTACTAGCAAATTTACCGGAAATCGTCTCTGTATAGCGGAAAGCAGAAGATTGAAAATCTTGATTGACATTCGATTTTGCAGAGAAAAAATACCTTCACTCATAGCTGCTGTCCATTTTTAGTCTACCTTCGCAAAATTTCGTTTGAGACAAGTATATCAATTTTTTTTTGGCTGAGACTTGACTATGAATCATTTGAAGAGAATACGCACAAATCGAACATTTGAGACCAAGATTTCTAAAAATTTGTTGAATTAATTTGCATTCAGTTTTTGTTGTTTTGGATGTGATGAGGACGATAGCGCCAAAGCGCGCCGGTTTTCCTTCCTAATATTCTTATGCTCCACTTGCTATAAAAAAGGAATCTATTTATATTGAGCCGTCTCATAAATCTATGCTATTTCATTCTTTACTGCAATAAGTCAAATTCTTCTTACATTTTAGATAGGCATAGAATATCTCTCTTCAAAGGAAGCTATACGAGAAGGCTTTTGCCGTATTGAAGGTAATCTATATACCTGAAGTTTGAAAGCTGAACCCAAAAAATCTCGAATAGCAGAAAAAATACCAGAAAATCTTTGAAAAGTTGGATCGATGTCTAAGAAATATTAGGTCAGTCCGAACTTTCCGGACTGCCGGATGACTCGGTGCTCTGTATTCCGCTATCCTTTGGGACACTGCATGCTGCTTCGAGGAGTGACCAAGACCAGGCTTGCTTGCGACTTTTATTTCGTTTTTGAATGGTTTCTTTTCCATTGGTTTTCTTTCCGTGTATTTTCTTTCTATGTATTTTTGGGGACCAGACGGTATCTTACCGCGATGTTCTGGTTCTATTATTTTGCCATCTGTGCAGATTGACGTGTGATGTTTTTTGTGACAATTTCTGCAATTGCCACTAGGGCATGATGCTATTCTGTGACTTGAGGATCCACAATTGAGGCATCTATTTGTTTCCATGAGAAATCTTCTTTTTTGTGATGCTGTGGGTATTTTTGGGCAGGTTGTCCATCTGTGCCCTCTAGTTCCACATCATTCGCAAAAGGCTTCAGCCTTCCAAGTTACTTTTGTTTCTTTTGGATAGGCTCTCAGCGAATAGCTTCGAGATTGCCCTTCGAAGGACAGCATGTGATTTAGCTGTTCTTCCTGTGAGATAATGTTGTCGATGGCATCCAGCCATTGATTTAGAGTCCATTCGGACCCGTGCTCCTCTTGATGGCGTATTCTTTTCTCCATAGCAGCCTTCCTTATGCGTGCGTGGAATTTTTGCACAAAAATTTGTACTGTTAATTGATTATTGAGCTGCTGCTCATGTTCCTCTAACTGTGCTGCGATTGTTGATAGTTTGTCCCACAACTGTCGTTGTTCCGTTGTGGTTGGTCCCCTTGCTACACAATTGTGTAGGCTTTTGTTTAGTTCCAAGATTATGCCATCTTTGTTGCCGTACCTCTTGATAAGGTGTTGGATGGCCTTCTCGTAATTATTTGCTGACACGAAGAACCGTTAAACTGATTGTTTCGCCTCCCCACTCAGGGAGGCCAGCAAATAATTAAACTTTTGAAGCTGTGATAAGTTTTGATCGTGGACGTTAGCTTTGTACAAGGCCCAGAAGTTATCCCATTCCCATTTTCTTCCTGTGAATGTAGGGATTGGGATTACCGGGAGTCTACTGACTGCAGATGGGCTTGACCGGTCATCTGCCTCTATCCCGATGTCTTCTAGGGTCTCTTCTAGCTGTGTCCTGTGATCGTGCAGCTTCATTATCGTTGCCTGGGTTTTTTCTATATACTTGTCCAAGTGGTCTTCCTCCTCTTCTGTGGTCTCTGGAGCTTCATCGAAGGCCTTCGTTAACTTTGTCAGTGATGTTTCGAGAAGCTCAATGTATCTCTCACAGGTTTTAATCCTCCTTGCACTTTCCTTGGCTTGTATGCCTGCGAGTGCTTGGGTGGAGTCCTGTAGCCAGTTTACCGCTGCATCGTTCCTTTTAGTAACGAGTCCTTTTAGTGATCTTACAGTACTGCTCATTGTTAGTTGAGTTAGTGATGTAAGATACTGTGATGGCTATGCGGAAACTGTGATTTTTCTGTGAGGGATCTGTGAAATCTGTGAGATAGCTGTGAGGTAAATTTCTCCGTGACTCGCTGTGCAAAAAAACTGTGCTGACTGTGAGGTGAGTAACGTGCAGCTTATTAGTTGGAAGCGTTACTCGTTAGCAAGAAATCGTACCTCAATTCGGCCGATGCACCACTTGTAAGGTCGGTGAGTCAGCGTGTGGACTGTGAGTGGACTGTGTGTTGTTGATCGATCGGCTGTTACGCGGGACTTACGCACAGCGAGTACACCTCAAACTTGGGTAATCAAACTTTTATTACTAAAAGCAACTAATAACTACAATGCGACTACGATAATAACAGACAAACAATACAATATGCATATATGTCAAAAGGATGTGCTGTGAGTTGCTGTGAGGGTCCTGTGCGGGGGGCTGTGACTGCGCTGTGAGGGTCCTGTGAGGGGATGTTGACAGATATGCTAAAAATAGATGAATCATCGAAAATACTAAATAACTGTAAGAAGAAAGCAAAGAAATAAAATGGTACAACGCGACTAACCACTACTTATATATACTTGTGAACATAAACAAACTAAGAACAAGCAAGATAAATGGGTTGATAAGCTATCAAAGAACATTATGCTGTGGGAAATCTTCGGGCCTATTCCCACCTTGCGCGCCGTGCATTCCTCAGGGTCCAAAGAATGATACGAACCGCAAGTTCGTATACCGTTTTTAGACCGACCTATGTTCAGATTATTCAGCGTAACGTTAGTCAAATAGTCTAAACAGTGTTTGATGCAAAATTTCTTTCAGTTTCCAAAAGTGATGTTTTGCTCCTTTGATCGCTCGAAAAATCGTCGGATTCTCCAACCCAGTGTTCATAATTTTCGTTTTGGACTTTTGTAAAAGCTTTGATAACAACTTGATAGAATAAACGAAAGCAAAATAATGCAATTTTTGGCTACAGCTGCTTTTCGATAATAAAAAACTAATTCTTCTAGAACTCTTCACTTTTGCGGAGTAGTAGGACAGGTAAATGCTTCCAACCCTAAGAAATTTTAGGAAGTTGTCCGAAATTAGTGATCAAACACCGATTTTAACAAGCAAATAAGCTCTTAGCACATCGATATATTGACTTAAACTGCCGGTGAAATCTGGAATTCTTCGAAGAAACTAGAATAATGGTAATTTTCTCCTCGAGGCCCTTACAAATCAAAAAGAAGAAACTGTACTATGAAAATATTGGGTTGATGCATAATTCCTGCACCAAAACAGGTACAGAGCGCAATAATCCGAAATTCTCCCATCTTTATATAGGATTTGATAAATCATTAGATAGAGCAAACCTAGCTCTACAAGATAGTGCTCAAATATCTACACCAGCTTTAATCCACGCGAAGTTTTGAGCCAAAAACTGAAAAAAACCATGCGTTCGAAAACCTTAAGACAGATCTAAACAAAATTGTAACTCCGTTAAAAAAACCCCTGCAAAAATGCTTTCTTGCTCACGCGTAGACGTCCCATGTAAGACATCTATCTGTGCAGTTGCTGTAATTTTTTCTCAGCTAGACGATGAGAAAACGAAGTTTTTCATGTTATTGCCAAATTAGTGCTGAGATGTTCTAACATTGACAGTTGTATAGTACATACCATTATCAGTAAAATTTTACATTTTCAGCCTTCTAGAAGAACTAATTTACGAGAAATATCGATTCTAGCTCTCTTTATCCGAATTTTTCTTGCCTGGTTGCCAAAAATTCAATATTTCTCGTAAACCAGCTGCTCTAAAAAGCTGAAAATTCACGCACACGCTTCTGAGGTCCTGTAGTATACAACTGTAGGTGCTAGAACATCCCAGCATTGTTTTGAAAAAAAAAACATGAAAAACTACGGTTTCTCATTTTCTAGCTGAGAGAAAATTACAGCAACTGCATAGAAATATGTCTTAGACGAGATGACAATGCATGAGCAAGTTAGAAAATTTCAAGGAATTTTCTGAACGGACTTTCAATTTTTTCTTGGGTTTTTGGGGCACTTGGATCTTTTCGGTTTTTAGCTTCAATCTTCGCGTGGATCAAAGCTGCTGCAAAAGTTCAAACATCATCTAGTAGAGCTAGGTTTGCTCTATCTAATGATATATCGAACCCTGTTTGGGATATTGGATTATTCAGGATTATTGTGGTCTGTACCTATTTTGATGCAAGTATTATGCATCAACCTAATAGTAGAAAAAGCTGCATCGAATGACATTGTTTGCCGTTTGATTTTTATGAGATTTGGGATGATTAAATATGAAATAACGTTTTTAGAAACTGAAAGCCAACTATAGTTGCCAAAAAAGGCATTGTATTGCATTTTGTTTGCCCCATTCAGTTGTTATCAAAGCAAAAGTCAACAAGTTTTCGGGAAATAACTAAAGTTAGGGCAGGTATTAGGTTGACACATAGTAATGCAACTTTCTAAATAACTTTGTTTTTTTGAATGTGGGCATTCGTTTTCTGGCAACATACAGGGACTATGATTTAAGCTGTAAATGCAGATATTCTTACCGAATTTTTTGCTGAAAAAATATTTCCTCTACAAGAGCAGACTTATTAGGCCAACTCTTGATTTCCACGAGGCGATCGCTGACCCGGATGTGGAGCGGGGAGGAATGCTTAGCGACCAGAGAAAGTCAGACGGTAGAGGATCTGGCCTGGCCGGCTCTTAGCGAGGCGTGCGGCCGAAACCGGAAACGTCGAACTCCTTCACAGCTAGGGAGGGCCTACCAGAGTATGCACTCGGCTGTGCATCGAAGTTCGACATCCAGTATCACCCACACGCCACGTTGAGGCGGCCGACCATTGTGGGGGATTTTTTTTTCATCATCGTCATTTTTTACAATACAAAGGAGAAAAAACTACTGACTGATTTTGAACAATAAAGTAGAGGCAAAATTATGTCCAAAATTGGTGATGAGGGGGCTAGTTTTGCACTGATACATCTCATCAGTGTAAGACTAGGAATAAATTTGTATGCTCAAAGTTAGTGCGGGGGAATGAAGCTCATTATTGCGACAAATGTGTTATTCGTGTTTCCCGATTACCCCATTGTGCAAATTTTTGGCAAATTCTGACGTTTCCCAGCTTAGTGACAGATTGCTCTTAAAATCTGACGCATTTAACTTGTTCTACTTCTCAAAAGCGCTTTATCTTGATTTCTCTCTGATTTTTACTTCTTTTTTTGCTGATTCTAATGTATTACTTCTAGCTACATGCTGCCTATATTTCCTTTGTGGGCTGTATGATTCAGGTTTTGTACGGCTTCATGTTTGCATTAAGTCATGAAACCTCGATTTTCAAAAAATGTTGAAATTTTTTGACTACGTTATCAGTAGTCAAACGTTTGAGCATACTTGCAGCTTACGTCACATTCTACATGATGCCAGAGATTGAGAATGCTACAATGAATAAGAAGAAAGTTATGTGAAATGTTGCAAAACTTATGTGGCAACTTATAATATTGAGTTGGAAAGAAAAGAATGTCATTTTTCATAGCAAAGCGATAAAACAAATTCAGAAAAACTGTGTAAGAGGCACCATTAGATGTAGCAAAGAAGCTTTACGAGATGAGCTTTGAGCAACGGCACAACTTATGGTTTGCGCATAGTAGTCTATAGTCAAACACAGGAGCAACTCATAATGCCAAAAAGCGGTTTCCATCATAAAAAATTCTAAAAACCTCTTACTTGCTCTTGCATGCAACAGGCAATTGCAGTTATCCATAGGTACACTTGCTAGATTTTTTTTTCATGTTTAGAAATTGAGAAGAAATTGAAAGACTCAGAACGGCAAACTCCGCCTCCAGCGAAATTTTGAATGAAACACTGCTTAGAGCGTTTGCCTAGCGCTCTGATTGATCTGTATACAAGTCTGAACGGCATGACCTTTCGGACCGACCAAATAAAATGAGCAGGAAGTGTCACAATTCTTTGAGATTATCCTATGATGTGTATATTAGGTCGCTGCATAAGTTCTGTCCGAATTTTTTTCCTTATGTTTGAAGCGGCTGTTCTAGAAAATATTCAATTCTAATGCGGTATTGTTAGTATCATTAGAAAGTGCTTTTCTTGCGCTTTCTAAAGCATATCAATTTTCAAAAAAATTTTCAGTGTAAGGAGATTTCAGGCCTGAAATCTCCAAGTGGCCGAGGTACGTTTTCATCCTAGAGATATGTTCTTGCGAGGAAATCTCCACAATGCGCCCTTCAGGTCAAGTTTTTCAATTGGTTGAGGAATAACGGTGTAACAGGCTAGCATAAGAATAAGTTCAATTTCATGACGATAACGTCTTGCAAGTAAAATTTATTGTCAAACATTAATTTTCTGTATAGATGTTTTACAAGCAATAACGTTCTGCGAATAGAAGTAATCGATGAGCTCAAAGTTGGACATGCTAGAGTAAAGCAATAGCTAGCAGGGTCCTCTCACCAACTTCTTTTCGGCGCTCACTTCAATTGTCAAATTTTCATAGTTCGTAAATAGGTATGCACACACACGCTGAAGCTTGGTCAAAAAGTGACTTCTTTTTTGTTCGGTCAAAAAAATCTCTCAGTAACGCAGACTCTATGAGCTCTTTTCACAATGCAAAATAATCTACGAAAAATTCTTTATCTATCCATTGTTAGATAAGATGCCTACCAATTCTCATAAGGGAGCATTGCCATGTCAAAAAAGACAGGTTTGAAGAAAAACGCTGTGAAGTTTTTGAGTTCTTGCTTCTTCCTTAACAAGGATCTCCGCAGGCTTCAACATGTCTGATAGCCAAGGAATTGTTCAACATATGGAAACTAAGATCTTGAAAAAAGTTGACTTTGAAAGAAGTTATGACATTTTGAACTCAAAAAATTCAAAACAGACAGAACTTATGCAGCAACCCAATATGCTTTTAGTGAGCTAGTCGTTCCTGGTTAGAGTGCGCGACCATACCATTTTCATGGAATATTGATTATATATTGCAAAATCACCGCTTATTTCTCACATAATCTACTGGAACTTTCCGGGAACAAACGAGTCCGCACTTCTTGAGGGCTTCATTTGGTAGTGAGATGAATATAGGCTCTAAAAGGAAATTTCGGGACGCCAATAGCAACGCAATTAGGAATTTTGCGAGGATATTTGTTAAAGGTTTAGCAAAATGCACAAGTTTCCGAGCACTCAAACATGAGGAACTTTTCCAGAGCTTCGCGGTATCTTTTGATATTGTACGTTCACTTCACTGCGTAATTGCCACAAGTGATCACAGATTCTAATCTGTATAATAGGCACTGCATACCTTATTGTAAACGAGATATGTTGCTTGTCGGTTTTCGTCTGCATCGTTTTATGCTGGAAATTCTTTCGCACAAGAAACTGTTTACCTGCTATTTTTTTGCGTTTATTTTTTGCTCGGCCTTTCGAGGCGTCAGTTTTGTAGCATATAAAAGATTGAAAAAATTGCCTAAATCCCAATATTCAAGCGAAGCCTCCAAATCAATACCATTATCTGTCTTAAGTTTGGTACTTCAGAACCTCCTGTCATAAACACGATATGTACAGGGTGTTTGAAAAGTTCGTGTCCTTAAGCACTCCAACTGCGAACGCTAACTCGATTTTTGCTATATGTGTTCGCCAAACCTTGAAACCACTTCATCAACAAAGAAAAGTATTTTTTGCCTCAAAATACCCTAAAAAATTTGGAAGTAAACAATTTTTTCAGCTTCCTTGGAGAGTGCGTTATCTGATTTGTTCTTTTTTTTCAACGCCGGAAAAGGGAAACAGCTTTTGGTTTTTTTTAATGCAAATAGTCCTAGATTTACACTTTCTTTATATAACAAAAGTTCTTCAGTAGCTTGCTAAAGAAGATTTTTCTACGGGCTGAATCACAGCAGACAGGCGCGGCACCCCGTTTGCGCTAAAAAATTTTCAGTTTGAAAAAATTTGGAAGTCTTATTTCAACATGTATTTGTAGCACAATTCTCTGGCCTTCGTTGTATTCGTTTTCGAAAATTTTACACGTTTGCAAAGGTTTTTAAGATAAGATATAAAAATTTTGGTGTTGGACTTTTTGACGAAAAAATCCTGAAAGTGGATCTATTGGATTTCGAAGTACGATATTCTTTGAACGAACTTACTTCTGCGAAAGTGAGAGCACATCTAAGAAACCTTGAAGAAAGGGCTTTTAGAAGGTGTATTAAGTTTTCTGAGAATTATGTTTCCTTTTTTGTAACAAGCGTTTTGAGGAAAGGGGTTTGGAAAGCTATTCTGATGTGTTTCAATCTAATAAAAAATCAAAGAAACCGCAAAAACACCTAATTTTTACAGAAATAATGGTATTTAGGTCTGATGAGCACAATAAAACAAAAAACGCGTCAAAATTCGAATTGGAAGTACTTTAGGCCACGAACCTTTCAAACACCCTGACATAGATTTCGGCTCTGCCCCCGCTGTCTCCTCTCTCCAAGCTATAGTATCCATGAGAAATTGGTAAATATGGCCATGGTTAGCACAGATTAGTAACTAATACCTCCAAGAAGAATACATTAGAAGCTGCGTCTGAGTCGCATACTTTTTTATGGTTTATCCCAAACTTCACTTTTTACTCTTAAACTTAGAAATTTTAGGTACTTCTTCATTCACTCTTTACTGCCATTCTTTCCGTCAAATCTCTCATTCCCTTTGAAAATTTACACTACCCAAGGTGTTGGCCTCAATCATTTCCACTCATATTCTCATTCACTTTCAGTGTTTTTCTGAATCCCCTCCAAAGTACTACAAAATCTTCCTCGAAGAGCCATTGTCAATCCTTTCCAAGATATTTTATTCCAAATTTTTGGCTTGGACTTCACGTTTAGAAGTATCAAACCGATAAACTATTTTTTATTTCGAAATCGAATGAAACGTCCGTGCTCTGTAACACAATGCTTTATTCAAGGCAGCTTCCAAGCAAGTTTGGACCCATGGAGATCTCATGTGGACGGTAATTTTGGCACCTGCTTTAACTAAGACGCGGCAGCTCAGATGGTCTCTAAGAGTTGGTTGGGATATTCGCTTTCAAACTGGACCCGAGAATCGTACATCACTTGGATTCATGGCACGACGCATCAGTTTCGCGTAGGTGCGCGTAAAAGCATGCAAACACGATGCAAGTCGTCCAACAATACTTTCGTGGGGTCCAGTTTAGAGGCGTATATCTTAGCGTTAGTGAGTCATTTGAGTTGCCGTTTGGGCTGTGCCTTAGTTAGGACCCCAAACACTTTTCACGTAAAATCCTTATAGGTCCATATTTGCCTGGACACTGCCTTTGAGGATGTCCACAACTTTCCTTGCGAGATTTTGTGTTCTCCTTTTCTCGAAATCCGACCATCCTAGCTCCTCATCTTATTTGCAGAACTTTTCTAGGACCTCAAAAAGACTTTCCGAGGTGATCCTCGAGGACTGTCCGGGTTAGGAAAACCGGGCTACAGCTCGAGTCAAAATTGGTCAGAACTCTGATGTATATTTATGATGTTAATCTTGTTATGCCAATACGAGGTTTGGTGAAGCCTTTTATTAGTGCGGCCTTACGTTTCGACTTATCGTCGTCTTCAGAGGCCTAGAGTGGTGCGAGATTTAGATCTTATGCTTATCCCACCAAATGCCTTATCACCCTCCGGCTAGTTGCGTTTCCCCCTCCGATTTCACAAGAAAATTCGCATAAAGAGGAAGACGAACCAACCTCAGCGCCGCTTCACCAATGGTGCACTGGTGGTACTGTGCGACCCGTTTTGACGTGTCAGTAGTGCCAATGAACTACACTAGGCAGTTTGATATTATGCATAGTAGCACTACATTATAGCTCACACAACGCTATGAACGGCATCAAGTCATTCGTAATCGTTAAACACTCCTTTCGGTTGTTCATAATAGGGTTTCTCTGCGAGATCCAGAATGCTTCGAGAGCTTTCCGCGCAGAAGTGTCGGTCTCGCAAGCCAAAATCAAACATTTAACTTCGTAGTCTTTATCACCATGCACCTCATGTCTATGTTTCCCCAACGGTGAATTGAGACTGATACGCCTTTTGTTGGCCAAATGTTCTTTTATTCTCACACCAAGTGCCCTCCCTGTTTCTCCAATGTAGGTGGCGCCGCATTCAAAACACTCAAGCTGATATATCACTCCTACTTTTCCACAGTCGCCGACCTTACCGTAAGGACAGATTATGCACTCTTTTGAGATACAAAATCTATCGTACAGCCTATTTCGTACAAGCCGCTTCTTGATGTTATCGCTTGGTATATCCACTAAAATGACATCGTCGCTCAATCGTGCTCGCCTGATGCTGTGTCGTATAGCAACACTAACTTTATCTGGAATGAAGGGCAGACAGAGAGGTATTTTGTCCTTGCATTGAACGATGTTGCGGGTTTTACACGGATTACTGTGCATATGATGCATCAGATAACCATTTGCCCGAGCGATATCCAATGCTAGACTTCGCGATTCTGCCTTTTCCTTCTCTCCTCTACAGACCTGTGTTGCAGTTTTAAACATATTATGGACCACAGCATGTTTTACTGCAGATGGATGAGCAGAGCGAGCATGAAGTATGATGTTCTTTGAGCTGTTTTTACGATACCATTTAACAATTGCATGGCATCCGGATAGTTTAAATTGTACGTTCAAATAAGGAAGCCAGCCGTCAGCGGGTTGTTCACGCGTAAATCTTATGTATTGCGACTGTTGGTTTAACAAGCGAAAACACTCGTCCATTTCGGACTGTGTAGATGTTATTACACAACAGTCATCTATGTACCGGCAATACATAAGAGGAAGTCTTGACAACACCGGATTCTCGATTTTACTCATAAAACATATTGCGAGGACTGGCGCAAGTCTCTGTCCCATCGCTAGACCTCTCAGCTGGGTGAAGTGATGTATATTGATGATGTATATTGATGTATATTGCAGCATTGCAGGAGAAGAGTCGCTATTGGAATCCACACAATAACAGCATCCAACATCTGTAAGGAGTCTGTCAAGTATGTAGATTATTGAAGAAAATGTTTTGTGAAAGTTGTCTAGTAAAGTTCAAAACCAGAGTAGTTAGAGAGAGAGCTAATTCTAGATAGTCGTAATTGAGTGTCACATGTTTGGAATGATGGTATTGGTAATAATGCCTATACAAGCTACGATGTGCATCTATTTACATGTGTATCCAATCAAAAAAAATGTAGACTGCTTAATCTCATGGTGTACCAAAATATGCAAACACTGTGTAGCTGTTAGCAGCTCTCTTGCTTAAAATTTTTAGGGTATCGTTTTTTGGAATTGACGGTTTGATTGGCAGTATAAAACAAAGTCGGTAATTTGATTACTGTAAGTTTACGCTTCGAACTCTGAGTATACAGCACGTTGTAGCTTACGCTAAAGATTTTTTGAATTGAAAACTCGTAAGTCTGATTTTTGTGCACATTACATACATCTCTTAACTCTGTTGAAACTGTAAAGCACTTGAAGGTTCCGCAGTATATGAGAAGAAAAGTCTTGCAGAGAACTGAGATAAATTTTTAAATGAGCTAATCCAATTAGCCTGATGCAAGGATTTTGGGATGGTAAAACTGTGTCCTAATTGTAAGTAATGCTGCTGTAATGCACAGTAGCAAAAACTGATTGTTCTTCGTGTATTGTTCTTGAAGACCTGGAGATAAGAAAGCTACTTATTAGCGTTCAACGGTGACTACATACTGGGATTTTGTATTAGGTTAGCACGAAATTTCTGACGCAACGTATTTAAAATTTCGTAGCTTTTGAGATTCTCAACCAACATGCTTTCATTTTTGCAATACAGCGAGCTCTCACCTATGCTCATATCACAAACGGGCATAAAAACGGTTTCAAAAACAAAAATTTTCTTTTCCAAAACTTCGTTTTCGACATTTTTAACTCCCTTAATAGTTTATTGTTGTGAATGATAATTAGCCTGTCATGTAGTCGCAAAGCCTGTAATACAAATAAAGATGAGGGGGCCTAGACTAAGAATACTTAAAATTAAAACTCAAGACTGTCAGCTTTTTTCAACATTTTTTTGTAGGCCTCAAAGTCCCAAATTATGGAATTTTTCGATTTCCTGCGTACCGACAGATAAATGTTTTTGCAAAAGCTTACAGCAGAATGCCCCATCGTTACGCTCACACAGACGAGCAAAGCTTCGGCCATTTCTTCAAAGGAAATATGGGCCTGAGAAAGACCGCAATGATTACCCGTGTTGAGGAGCCGATACCTCAGTCTAGATAATTCAACTCATTGACGATGATGTGGACCACCGCTGGGCCACGCACTTTTTGTCGCAGGGACGATCTGAACCGCCGATGGGTCACATTTCATACAAATCATATCCTTTCCAGGTCTACATATGTAGTATTTTTGCCACAGTTTAAAAAAAACGTATTAATGCACAAAATTAATTTAATCATTTAATCATTTAATTTAATCATTATCAGCCTAATATTAGGCCCTGGGCACACTTCACGCGACGCAATTTGGCAATGCTATAACTGCTTATAACTCATCGTCAGAATGTACAGAAGTTGAAACACTTCATCAGTCTACAGAACTTATCTACACAGACACTTGCCGCATCGTAGTTATGAAGGTCATGAACTGTCAGACGTTAAGTAGCACTCATTTCGCACCGTCATACAAGATTTTATATTCTCATGGAAAGAAAACTAACAGCAACAAGAACTCATAAAAGTTTGACAACGATTTTGCTATGTTCAAAAGCGGGCTCTAATCTGAATTGGACCTCTCCTCAGGGTTCTCTAGCTAAATCTATGTAAGGGAAGGTCCGTCTCACTTTGACGGCTCTTTAAACCCCCGAGAGCGTACTCTTCGCGCTCTGGGGGTGGTCTCCCTGTTTACCAGCATTTATACCCTGCTAGCCAAGTGTCCATTCTTTTCCCACCACTAAACCTTGGTAGAGTGGTGCTTTTTTGCTATCTAACAATAAAATATAAGAGTTGGCCAAGAATCTCTCATTAGCAAAACTACAAACTAGCATGAAATTAGAGAAATCTTTTTGGAGTTTCACGAGACTACATAAACTTGAGGTAAAAAATCCATTCCTTGACTGCCAGTCAATTGTCAACAAGGCAGTCACAACCAGCATCACCCGAAACTCCATCATATTAATTTAGGGCACTGGAGATAAATATAAAACTCAAAAAAGCCTGTACCATAAATGTTCTGAATTTTACTGCCTGTGCTCTCAATGTTTTTGCCTTCGAGCCCACTTCTTTGCTCAATAAGGCCTTCCGCGTTTTTAGAAAAGCAAGTTACTTCCTTCAAAATGTAGATAATGCAGCTCAAGAAAGGAAAATCTGTTTTACTTAACTAAGCAAGTTTCTGTTAGAAGCATGTAGAATTTTAAGATTATAGGTGTACGATAAACCTTCAAGCTAAAGAGTTAAATAGATTTTGTTGGCATGGGAATGAGGTGAGAAAATTGAAAATGTCAAAAAAATTTTTGGGGGGAACTTCGAGTATTTTATGTTCTCTCTTCCAATTGCATCAATTTGCATTTATCGCTAAGCTTCGAACAAGACTTTGTGTAAAGCATTTGTTTCCGCTTCACTACACTTCACTGTTCTTAATATAGTATATCCCCAACTTACTTTTTACTACGGATGCAATATCATGAAAATTGGATATAAATCAGCAGGATTAAGTGCTTTCCACCAAGAAAATACTTTTCATGAGACTAATTTTCGCATACGGAAGGCCGTCTGGCGCTACCGTTCTCTTTGAGCCTCTCCTGATGAGACAACAGAAACACTAAATTTGCATTTCATAGGACAAAGCCGTACGATTTCTACGACAATCTGCTTATAAAGTGTCAAAGTAATTTTGATCAGATTTGCAATGATGGCACCCTATGGAGAAGTATAAACTCCAGCATCAATCGAAGCACAGTGAGCACTCCGCAGACAGCGAATGCACACTGTTCGTGCGCGAAAAATGTGCTCTACAAAGGATTTAACCTCACATGGGTTTTATTTCATCTTTCTTTTGTTCCGTTCTTTGTGTCAAAAACTACCCTGTGTTTCAAGCTGCTGCACAAGCTTACCTAGTTCAAAATGACCCTTTAGCAATAGGTAAATTAAGAGTCAAGGTGCTGCTTCGTGTGTGCAAATCGAAATGCTTTTCGCCACCATTTTCTACGTCACAAAATTACAATGCACCAGTATGACGGCACCACGATTTATCTCACTATTCCGCCGAGTCAGCGTTTTTAACACATTGACGACCATGCAGATTTTTAGTTGTCTGCCTTTTGGGATTAAGGCCTTTTTACGGACCAGCCCACTTCTTCAACTATCATTACGCATACTGCCATCTACAGTACACCTACAGTAGATCAGAAAGGTTGACAAGAAAGGTAGAAGTCATCCCTAGATTCTGTGCAAAAGAAAACTCATGGAGTGAGTTTATTTCAGGTCAGTAGTCATTTTACCAAAATTCAAGCCTTGACACACATGGTGTGTCAAGCGGTCCCATGCGGTAGTCATAGTCGAACTTTGCGTTCGTTGTTATATCTGTTTCGTCAGAAATCAACGAAGTTTGCACAACACAACCCTGAAATCATCGGAACTTGAATTCAAAGAATTGCTAGTTATGACGAAAGTGAACTTTACATAGGGTTTCAAAAGTCTCAAAAGTCTTCAAGCTTGAATTTGCATAACAATAACTTTGCTGTTTGGTTTTCAGTACAAATTTTGCTGATGTATTCAACGTTTAAGTCTCTCTAAGAGTTACTTGTCTGTGCATTTTTAGGTTTGAACATTTATAACCACTATATCTTAAAACGTTGACGACCGTGTGCATACGCGCGTATGCACGCCCTGACTTCCCTTCATCACATTCATGCATCAGTTTTTATTTATAAACGAAACCTAATGAGGTAACTTCTACGCAGTAATAATACTGGTGGTCTGTTTGTCTTATATAACACAGGGCATCGCGGTAGGTGCTCTGGAATCTAAGCCGCAGATTTAAATATTTAGTCCATTTTGATGCAGTTCAAAATGGCTCAGTCTTCAACATGTTAAAGGTGGCAAATTTGCAACTGTGCACTTTCTGATCCTCCTTGTCTTTGTGAATGCGTTTAGACCAAGTTGTGCTTGAAAATCAAAAAAGGTGTTTTTTGTCGCATTCTCCGGCCTTTGACATTGCTGAGGAGGCTGAAGCGGAGATACTCCCGCAGCCGAGTCGCGACTGGCTGCCTGGGCCTATCAGCCAATGCCGCCAAAATAAGTGGGGTTACAGTCTTCCTGCAGCCAGTCACTGTTTTGGCGGGATTTTCCGCTCCAGCCTCCTCAGCAATCACTTAGGTCAGAAAACGCCATAAAAAGCACTTTTTTGACTTTTTAAGCCACAGCTCTGGTCTTAACGCGTCCAGAAGGCCAAGGAGGAACACAAAGCGCGCACTTGCAATTTTTCCGAGCCACCGCCTTTAACATCTTTGATGGACTTTCAAATGAGAGTGGCACAAGTGGGACCGAGTTTAGTTCGGGAATACTTTGAAAAGAGTGTTTAAATTCGCATTATTCGCATTTGTCACAAACCTTACAACCTTCAATCTAATCATTCACTTCGCGGATCTCGCTTGGAAAGAATACAAATTGCCCATCCGATAGCACAAATTTCTGTTACATTGATAGAGTAGTTTTGAGAACCACAACCATAGCCCTGGTCTTGCCTTAATGGTTCCAACAGGTGTTTGGGTCAAAAGGTGGCTTGAGAGGGCGCCATTGAGATAATAGTGAGTACATTAACACCTTCACAACAAAGCCAATTTTTCGACGACTGCAATTTCGGATCAGAGCATATATTTTGGGAAGTACTCCAAGAGATGTAAACAGAAGTTTATTTAGTTAGCCAAAAAAGCTTCATCGTGAAATAGCGAAATTAACGACTTCAGAAAGCATACGACCCACCGGTGGTGAATGTTGAAGTTGTGAATGTGTTAGTTACAACGAAGAATTATACTGGATGTGTGACGTTTCGCACGACCGTAATGCTTTCCACACAGGACCACCGCCGCGCGCGACACACCCTGCGGCGGCTTTTGCCTAAGCAAAACACGGAGAGGAAAGATTTGCGGCGTGCATTACATGTTAAGACAAGTCAAAATCAGGGAGACGCTGGAGACCGCCCGTGCGAAAAGACCGTCTCCCAATTATACTACCAAAATGCAATTTAGTTTTCTAAACCGCTTTTCATCAAATTTGTTTTACTGGATGCTTGGCAAAGCTGGACTTTTGACCGCCCGTCTTCTTCCACAAAGTCGTTTCGCAAATGTGGAAAGAAGATTTGAATCAGCGTTCAAAGTCGCTTCTGGCTATGTATCTTCTCTCAATTTCCCAGTGCGAGTGCAACTTGGTATCCTTCACTTATAAGACGGAATAACTCGACCACTCACTCATGACTTCAAATTATTATTTTTAATATTTCTTCTTGCCTTTATTTTATTATTTTCTAATTTTATTTAATTTCGTTCCCACTGAGAATGACTTAGAGGAGCTTTTGTTTCTGCGAGCTTTATTTTCCGAAAAATCACAACGTCGCAAGGATGCTAGCTTGCGCACTTCTACTTGATAAAGCTTGCCTTTGGTTTCACTCTCACATGAGAAGCAGCAAAAAAACTTTCTCCGTTTTGTTTCACCTAAACAGAACATATGATAGACATGACACCAAGAAAAGAAAGAATCAGTAACTAGGGTTTTCTTTTACGCGCTAGTACTAAAGAAATAAAGGTGATTTTCTGGAATAAAGACATGAAAGTACTCTTAAGCAATCTGATCACATTAGCAAAAAGTATGGGGTTCAAAAAGTCTCCGTATGTGCTCATCGAACTCATAACAAGATCACTGAAGATTGAATGATGCATGTATTGTAAGAAGTGTGTTATCAGAAATGCACATGAATTAGCAAAATTATATTTTTCTGTACATACGTCTCACGAAATCATTGTGATAATTTGCGTAAGACTAGCTCTTTTCAGAAATCTTTTCTTTTTATCCAACACGAAGTGGTGTAAAATATAGTTGACAAACCAAGATGGATTTCAAACTTTCAAATCTCAAAAGTTGCGAAAAAAATCGTTTTTTCAGAAAACAATTTCCTGTTGTCTTAGCGTTTTTCACTGTCATCCATTTTGGTGATATTTTGTTCTGTCAGAGCAGGAAAGGCTTAAGCTGCCAACTGAGCAGCCAAATGGCCGAACCAATCCGCTGATACTTGTACAGCTCTGTGATACTGGACTGAATGAAGTTGTGAGAAATCACGTGTGTATAGAGCTGTTCACAGTACACAAAATGGAAAATCTTTAGGAAGATAAAATAAGATAAGTAAAAAGATTTTTTTTCAGAAATTTGACTATAACAAGAAAATGCTAGCTTATCCTTAGTTTACAGGAACTACTTTGTCTAATACTGTCTTCGAGTTCACTGATGTTGCTGAATGTTGATGCAAAGCCCTGTATTCATTTATCTGCTGTCGAAGGCAATAAATCTCTTACAAAGCACTATTTATTGCGCTGTTCTCTGTCAACTTTCGTGACAATTGATCTCAAAGTTGTTCTTAAAACAATGAAATTGCCTGCTTTTGCAAAAAGAACTCTCAACTTGTGCCATTGTTTGACTAATTCAGAAAGAAAATGAACTTGCTCTGCTCTTCTCTAGACTAATATTTGAATGGTCAATTGCGTTGCAAGTTGCAACACTGTCTGATATGAGAGATTTGCGTGCTGTTTTCTTGTATAGTTTCTGGAATTGAATCGACGTTACATGTAGACTGCAGATTCATATTTGCACATAACCCGAATAAATTTTTGCTGCAGAAGTATATCGAATGAACACGCCCAGTGCCATTGTTCTCATTGTTTTCAGGATTGCCCTTACAGTCTGTCAAACTCTCCATTTTGGTAATGTTTTGTTCCATCAAAAACCGGGGAATCTAAAGCTGCTAATTTTGAGTAGCCAAATGGCCGAGCTAAGACTTTGCTGATATGTTTCATGTGATAGCAGTATTAGCAATGATAACATTTGCAATTGAGCGAAATAATGATAATTAGCAAACTGGTGCAACTCTAAGAATTTGCTTTATTTTGTGCTTGCTTTAGGGCAGGTTTATACAGTAGAGGCTTACAAGGCATTTTTATTCTAGCATTTAATTCATCTAACTTGGGCCTGGAAGGTGGGGCTTTGTGACCTAATTAAGGCCGCTCGCGCCCGCCCGCCCGCAGTCTGAGTCTCTCCCGCGTGCGAGCCCTCTTATCATTACCTAGGCTTAATTAGGTCACGAAGCCCCGCATTCCAGCCGCCAAGCAAAGGATGCTTTATCTACCTGCTGTGTATGATAACAACATCTGCATGCTTCTTAATATTTAATCGATTTCCAAAAGTATCAAAAAGGATATCAAGCAGCAGTTATGCGCATAATAAGTTGGAAAATATGCTGACATTTGCTTTTACTACATGCAAACTCATGAAATAACTTATAGTATCATTCAATAAAGAAGAGAAGTTTAACAAGTTGGTGCAATCAGTTTGGTTAGATGTAACAACATTCTGACTTATGAGCTAAACTTTTGCGCTTGTGATGTTCGCGTCGAATCAGATGCAAAATTGCTAAAAGTTGAAGTTGTCTAGTTTACCTACTTGCTCTTAAGTAGACACAACATGTTTTCCATGTTCAAATTCACAGTAATGGTGATTATCGCTGGTTTTTGAGAAATTATACTCTTGGATGTAGACGACTACGCTGTTAATCAAAGTAATACTGTTAATCAAGCGTGCTCATCCGAGACACTGTTCGACTGTCACGGACAGTAATAGTAACCTCGAAAATACTCTTTCATTCAACCGGCTTGGCGGCTGGCAAGCTAGGCTTCGTCACCTAATTAAGGCTATGTAGTGACCAGAGAGTATGCGCGCGGGAGAGGCGCAGACTGCGCACCGGGTGCGAGCGGCCTTAATTAGCTCACAGAGCCCCGCCTTCCAGCCGCCAAGTCAGTTGAAGCAAAGGTTAGCTATTTATTCAAATTTTCGGACGTAAAGGAAGTTGGGGGGGGGGAGGGGAATCAATGTCGATAGGCAATGGGCATCACAGCTGTTATGGTTCTGTAGGGTCTGTAGTATTTGGAGGCAGATGTTTACGTAAGACCGCCTTCTTTCGGCGACATACAGTCCTCCACCCAATTGAAGGCAATTGTTCTGGACTTAGCACTTGAAATTAATACGGAGAAAGAAAGCAAAATTGTTATTAATAGCTGTTCTATAAATTGATGTACTCAAAAACCACATCTAGTACACAAACACTTAAAGATGTGATGTGAAGCCTCATTATTTTGTTTGGATGCAGCGAACATTCCAGGAATATCTAAAATAAGTGATAGAACTGAATATTCAGATAGATCGTTGCTTTGAGAATGAGTACCTTCAAACCATATCTTCTGTTCCAATAGCGCAAACAAATCTATGGTGTTTCCTTCCCCGCCCATTGCGAGTGCAGGCATAATATAAAATTGTGAAAATCTTCTGAAAAGTGATGAAGATTACAGTAGCTCGTTGTGCTATGCTGCAGAAAAATCAAAGCAGTAAAGCAAATAGCAGCAATTAAAGCACAAGCAGCAAAATCCCTCCTACAAAATAAATTTTTTCGCTTATAGACGTGCGATAGACAAAAATATAAGGATTATGAGAAATGTTTTCGTTACATGCATAAAGTATAGTACTGTTGAATCCGTATTACCTGATCCAGATGTGATAACATCCGAATGACTTCAGCAGCAAGTTCAGCTACAGGAGATAATTTGCTAAAATTATTTTTTATATACATGTTGAAAGGAACATCAAGTCGCTTTACTCTGAGGAGAAGGCGGAAATTACTATTTTGCCATCGCGATATAAACCATCCTATGGCTTCTTTCCAACAAAATATTTACTTCTAAGTGCATAGTTGCAACTTTTTTTCTAGAAGCAAATGGACTTTCTGGTCGTAGAGTAGCATTTACGTTCACATGGAAATGGAGCACTTACCAACAATACTTTGAAATGATGATGTATCAAATGTTTTTGGAGCACTCGGTGCATCTCATTGTTTAGACCACCATATTTCAAACAAGTTGGTGTGTCCTTCTTCGAGACTTTTGCTATTGTTCCAAGAATAACAAAAAATATTACCTAAACGCACGAAATTATAGAGATAGTTGAGAAATTTAACTTACAGCGATTCTCATACAGAAGTATCTCATCTATTTTGTGAACTAGCTTATAGGTTGCCGTTTTTGATTAGACCTAGTACAAAATATTGAGTGCATAAAATTTAGCCATCTTTGAGCATAAGTTCAAGTGGACTTCTAGCTGTTCGCGTCAATAAATTCCGTAAAGTTAATAAATACAACCACAACAGTGTGCCTAGAATTGCCAGACTCCATTTCATTAATTATTGTTAGCTGTAGTTGCACCTGATGTTTGATACTCAGAGTACGCCAATTTTGCAAATCTCCCTTGTTCGTTTTCGGAAATTTCCAGATTTAATGCTTGAAATTCAATATGAAAGTTGAAAATGTTCCGCGTGCTGCACTTAACGTTAAACAATCTGAGCTTTAAATCAATGGGTTGCAAGTAGAAGCAATAAGCACAAAAGTCTCCTTCGTCCCAAACCATTCAAAATGGCGTTTCATTCAACTTGATGATTTTTCGCAATTCTAGACTTAGTAGCATTCATTTGCAAAGCTCGGCACGAAGTGGCTTTTGGAAAATGCAAAAACGAAGTTCCCTTTGACTTTAGCGAATTTTTACAAAGTCCCCTTTGACCCTAAACCTTAAATGTAAAATACCCTTGTGAAATGAAACGTCAACTAAAAAAAATTCACAATTTTTGCGTATTATCGGCTTCAGAAACGATACCCCCTTTGCTTTTTGCCCCAAATAACGATATCCAGCCTGCTTACAAGCCACCTATGCCGAGACCTTTTCTTTTGCTTTACGTAAAGAGGCGGTGAAGCTTATTAAACCAATATAGTAAATTCAAAACTCATATGAAACCACCTGTGCTTTGAAAAATGCAGTATGTGCACACATACGAAGGCCTCTTAGCGAGTATGAGTCTTGTAAAAAACTAATTGCCCGCGCCGTGCCTCCAACATCAGCGTAAGCCAGCGGTCGTCGCAGATGACTGTAGACGTTCACTATTTTTCAGGAATTATATATCAGTTTCCATATTTTTTTCGAAGATGCAAAGCATGTTATGACCAAAAATTCATTGAAAATTGAGAAATTGTGCGAAATGGGTGCGCGCACATTGTCATCTATAGCGCTTCAGGACCCAACGTTTTCAGCCGCCCCGCGCGTTAGTGTTCAAAGCGACGCTTCGGCAATTAAACTTTGAAGCGTCTGTAAGCTTCTGTAAGTTTTGTTAAGTTTGCTTGTACATGATAGATCAAAATCTATGCACAATTTCATCACGACTGAAGCTGCTTTGGTACGTTTCATAGCGTGCACAACTTGACTGGATAGTAAGCAGCTGAGGAATTCATATTGAATGAGTGGGATAGACTGGAAGCCAGCCCCAGCAACTTTATATGGTATTATGCATATATTTCGTGCCTGGAAAGAAATTTCAATCTGATCTAGACTGAAATGACTTTGTACTGTTTTTTCATGGGTCCCTCAAATTTTATTGGGAAGCATCTCAAAAAATTTTTTTGGGGCGCGTGACTAACGCCATTCTACGGAAATGTTTGTCTCCCACACCTCTCCGGTACGGCCTGGGGCGACAGTGGTCATGGTGCTTTTGAAGTTTATGGAGAGTCGTTAGCAAATTTTCGGATGACACGTAAATAGCAACTATAGCGCTTTCGTAAGCCCGCATCTTATACATAAAGTTGAATGTCTGCTTGTATGTCTGTATGTCTGTCTGTCTGTCTGTACGTCTGTGCGGAACAGAAATTTTTATTTCTGAACCGATTTGGACCAAGCTTGGCACACATATACTTCGCGGCGGGAAACGTGTCATAGGCTACTCTTCGTCATCGATAGACATCGATTTTATCGATTTCTATCGATCTTTTTGCAGAGTTCACCTACGGGCCTGGGAGTTGGCACAGGGGGGTAAGTGGGCATGGCGATTCCGAATACAAAATTTATTTTCAGAATTATCGATTACTTCCATCGATTTTATCGATTTTTTGCAAAGTTTGAGCTACAGGGCTAGGAGTTGGCACACGGGGGGCGGGTTGGGGGATAAGTGGGCGTGGCGATCCCGGACAAATTAGTTCTCAAAATTATCGATTACTTTTATCGATTTTGTCGATTTTTTTTTTGCAAAATTTGAGCTGAAGGGCTGGGATTTGGCACAGGGGGTAAGCGGGCATGCTGATTTCAATAACACAGGGAAACGGGAAATGAAGTGTAGAAGTGGGCACAGGGAATTTTTACAGTGTTTTGACAGGGCCGAGCGGAGACGGGTAAGCAAGCTAGTAGCACATAACTAACAACACACAAGATTTTGGCATGAACTAGGAGTTAAAGTACTAGAGTGACGAAATTCGACGTGCAAATATGCGCGGGGCGGCTGAAAACGTTGGGTCCCGAAGCGCTACAGTTGACAATGTGCGCGCACCCATTTCGCACATATTTTTCAATTTCCAATGAATTTTTGGTCAAAACATGCTTTGCATCTTCGAAAAAAATATGGAAACTGATAGATAATTCTTGAAAGATAGTGAACGTCTACAGTCATTCGCGACGCTAGCTTACGCTGATGTTGGAGGCACGGCGCGGGCAATTAGATTTTACAAGACCCTTACTCGCTAAGAGGCCTTCGTATGTTGCACAAGTGAAGGGTAGTAGGAATATATAGGGATAGGCACACAATCTGAAATTCAGGTATCTGGAGTTTTAGAATGTAAAGCTTTCTTTTGAGCTACAATACCGCTCACAGAATGTGCGAAATTTCCGTAAATGTCGCGAAATTCCGAAAATGTCGCGAAATTCCGAAAATTCCGCGAAATTTCCGGAATTTCGCGAAACTTCGCGACATTCCCGGAATTTCGCGAAATTCCGGAAAGTTCGCGGAAATTTCGGAATTTCGCGACATTCACGGAAATTTTGCACGTTATGAGAGTGGTATTGTACGATCCCCTCCTTGCGGGGATGTTAGTGCATGCGCCCCTTAGATATGCAGTAGTTCAGGGGGGGGGAGCGTTATTATGACAGCTACTAGGGAGGAGGGTCGTATTCAGCGATGCTGTGCCACGCCTCTTGCTTGACCCTAGTTATAAAACTTCTTAGGACAGGTTTGTCGAAGCAAATCGCCTTTTAAGCTATTAAAGCAAAAACTGCAGTTATCATTTCTTTTCGAACCAAATGTGTCGTAATTCACACGTAACTGTACAGGAAAATTTAAGGACCAAAGATTACCGAGATTGGAAGCCATCTTGAGGAATGATGTCAGGCTAGCATGCGCGAAGTACACACAACTTCAAACATGTTCATTGAGAACAAAATTACAGTGACTTTTAGAGTACATAATGGGACATAATGGTGTCAGCACTAATATTGGTTTAGCGCTATTTCAAATCACCTGACATTTTTACCATAAAGAAGAAATCGCTTTTGTATCATATGTGTTGGGTAGACTCAAAAGTTTTTTTCCATTTCTTCTGCCCATCTTAAAGAAGTAAATTTTTCTTTTTCTGGCATTATATTTTCGAACTAACCATTTGTGTTTAACAGAGTAATCGCAAAAGTTCCGAAAATATGTTTTTTGTCATTGCAAATTGCAACTTCAACGCTTCTATTTCTAACTTCTGGAAGGGCTTTGATAGCAGTTGCTTAGAATGAAGAAAGTGCAATACAATAAATATTTTTGGCGTCTTCAGATGGGTTTTCAAAATTTCTCAAGTTATTTATTCTGAAGCTATTATATTCGTACTCGTTTAAGCTACAATACCGCTCATAATTCGTCAAAAAAGTCGCCGGACTGCTGCGCATTCCTCCGGAGTGCGCTGCAGTGTCCCGGAGTGAGGCAGAGTGCGCCACACTCCATTGGAATCCGTCGGAATCCGCGTCGCATCGCCATATCTTGCTTCAAAATGGACGAATTCTGAATCCGAGGACACCGTTCGATTCAGCTCGGCGAGGCGCATTGTAGCAAAGAGATGGCTAGTGGTGAGGCTGCTTAGTGTTGCCACGTCTATGGTACCTCAGACTTGAGAAATGAAGCTTTATTGTGATACAATAAATAATCACAAACAATAATCACAAACAATAAAGATGTAGATGTGTGAAGTGTCTCCAGAGACGTGTCAATCTTCGGAGCTTCCCAGGATACTTGTGATCCCTCAGAGATTTCTTGGTTCACAAGAGACTTGATGCTCCTGGTCCAGAGTACCTGTTGGATCTAATGTTACCTGGAGAAGACTTGTGGAGGAAGATTGCCTATCGGACTTGTCGTCCTCACGAAGAACTACTCGTAATCCTCTTGGTGAGCCGGAGACTTGTCGTCCTACCAGCAGGCACTTGTGGAGAGAATCCCCGACCTCACTCATCCATCGGTATTTATACCCTTAAACTTGTTACTTGCGAAGTCATTGTTGACTGAAGATAGTACTGATAAGGTGATGGAAGTGAGGTTGCAATGACATGTCCGGCTGATCCTCTTGGGACTCTTCTAACCACTACGATATAAGGCAAAACGAACACAAATCAACAATAATAAATATACAGTATGTACAATCCACAGCGTCGTTGGCGACACCGCTAAAACTTCTTATAGTCGACTTTGGCGACACGTATCATCTAGCGTATAGGAGTGCCACAATCTAGCAGGATTTGATAAGTATACGCCAGCCAGTAAGTTTTCTCTCAATTTTGCAGATTTTTGTTTGCTTGGATTGTTCAGTATGCTGATAACAGTACTGCCATTGATTTGTCGCAAATGACACATAGAAAGTATACTGTGGGAGTACGGTAGAGAGTCAGTCTCATTTTTGCTCAAAATCTGCTCAAGATCACAATACCGCTCACAAAATGTGCAAAAATTCCGCGAACTTCGCGGAATTCCGGAATTTCCGCTAGAGTCCGTAATATTCCTGGAAGTTCGCGACATTCTAGGAACTGCGGAATCACGGGAGTGACGCAGAATACGCAACGCAATAACTTCCTTCGCAATGAATATATTTCAAATCCGAAGGCAGCATTTTATTCAGATCGTCAGGCAAATCTTTTGATGTACAGCATGCCTTCGATATTCCGTTTCCAGTTTTCTCGAATTTTTCTGTGGAGATCCTTTTGCAAGGATGTAACGCAGCGTCTGTGTAACGTAAAAGATTTCAGTAAACGCTATTCGATAGAACTCTTCTTGTAGATTATCGTGCGTTTAAAAGTAGCTGCAGACTGTCTTCCAAAAGAGATAGAAGCGTTGGTGGATTTTAGAAAAATCACGTGTTTTCAAATTCTACTTGCCGTAACTTTCTTCGGAATGAATATATTGTGAATCCGAAAAAAGCTTTGTGCTCAGTCTATCGCAAACCTTTCGATGTAAAGCATGTCCTTTTGCTATCTCGATATTCTCAGATCTTTCTGTGGACGTCTTTTCGCAAAGTCGTAAAGCAGCGCGCATTGCCCTTAGTACAGCGAAGACCGTTCGGTAGTGCTTATTCTGTCAATTATGGAGCTAGATAGTAGCTGCAGATTTCTTTTCAAAGGAAATAGAAGGGCTGGTGAATTGTGGAAAAATCTTGTCGTCCCAAATTCTACTCGTCGTAACCCTAGAATACGAAGCTATCTTAAGCAAATAAGCAGATAAAGTTAAGCAGTTATGAATTTTGTAATCAGCAAGTCGAATAACCCCTACGAGCAAGTTTGCGAGGTGTTCGGGTTATTTCATTTCTTCTCGTTCTAAGCTCTGGAAGCTCGCCGATGTATTTTGGTCAAAATGTTAATGCCATTGAATTGTAAGAAAACTTCGCTTATAGAGGTTTTCGAACACGTCCTTACGAAAATCGTGGTCATTCAGGATTACGGGGTCTTTTTGGAGAGATACGGTAAGGTGACTGTAACTGCACCACAAAAGTGCGTAACTTTGCCCGCACTCCTCGCGTATCTATTAAAAAACTTGCCTGCTTGCTTTTCTAAGTCAAAGTTACTAGGAACTGTGCTATCGAATGATTGGTGCATGACTCAGGCTCCAGTCTTTAGAATTCGCCGATTTACGAGCCTACGAAAACACGTCCTCATGAATTTTGCCTAAAATGTAAAGATCACATATTTCGTCGGAATCCCACCGTGAGTGCTTGTGTGACGCTCGTTGCGGATATTATGTTCGCTTCGCCCAACGATCCTACTGTATTATATGTGGTTGCGTTTCTTCAGCTGCTTAACTGAATATCAAAGCAGCTCCGTAGCTAGATCTCAGATCTACCTAATTAACAGATCCACCACAGTGAGATCCATTGAACGATGTGACCAGATTTGATCAGTGTGTCATACAATCACTCAGGGTGGAATTTCGACGAAGTACGCGATCTTTCCGTTTTGAAAATGCATGAGGACGTGTTTTCGTAGGCTCGTAAATCGGCGAATTGTATACACTGGAGCCTGAGTCATGCACCAGTCATTCGATAGCACAGTTTTTTTAGAAAAGCAAGCAGGCAAGTTTTTCAATAGATATGCGAGAAGTGCGGGCAAAGTTACGCACTTTTGTGGTGCAGTTACAGTCACCTTACCGTATCTCTCCAAAAAGACCCCGTAATCCTGAATGACCACGATTTTCGTAAGGACGTGTTCGAAAACCTCTATAAGCGAAGTTTTCTTACAATTCAATGGCATTAACATTTTGACCAAAATACATCGGCGAGCTTCCAGAGCTTAGAACGAGAAGAAATGAAATAACCCGAACACCTCGCAAACTTGCTCGTAGGGGTTATTCGACCTGCTGATTACAAAATTCATAACTGCTTAACTTTATCTGCTCATTTGCTTAAGATAGCTTCGTATTCTAGGGTTACGACGAGTAGAATTTGGGACGACAAGATTTTTCCACAATTCAACAGCCCTTCTATTTCCTTTAAAAAGAATTCTGCAGCTACTATCTAGCTCCATAATTGACAGAATAAGCACTATCGAACGGTCTTCGCTGTACTAAGGGCAATGCGCGCTGCTTTACACCATTGCGAAAAGACGTCCACAGAAAGATCTGGGAATATTAAAATCGAAATTAGCTACTGAACGCACGAATGTACAAGAACAGTACTATCGAATAGCGCTTACTGGAATCTTTTACGTTACACAGACGCTGCGTTACATCCTTGCAAAAGGACCTCCACAGAAAAATTCGAGAAAACTGGAAACGGATCATCGAGGGCATGCTGTACATCAAAAGATTTGCCTGACGATCTAAATAAAATGCTGCCTTCGGATTTAGAATACATTTATTGCGAAGGAAGTTATTGCGTTGCGTATTCTGCGTGACTCCCGTGATTCCGCGGATCCTAGAATGTCGCGAACTTTCAGAAATATTACGGACTTTAGCGGAAATTCCGGAATTCCGCGAAGTTCACGGAATTTTTGCACATTTTGTGAGCGTGATTGTGATCTTGAGCAGATTTTAGAGAAAATCCAATTAGACTGACTCTCTACCATACTCCCACAGTATACTTTTTATGTGTCATCAGCGACAAATCAATGGCAGTACTGTTACCACCACACTGAACAATCCAAGCAAACAAAAATCTGCAAAATTGAGTGAAAACTTACTGGCTGGCGTATACCTATCATATCCTGCTAGATTGTGGCACTATTAACTAGATGATGCGACGGCGCATGCGCTGCACTCTAGCGTACTGCGTCGCACTCCGGCCTGCTGTGTGCGTGCAGTCCGGCGGCTTTTTTTGACGAATTATGAGCGTATTGTAATCTTACAGAGATATCAGAGCAACAGAATCACACATTACTCTGTACAGCTTTTTCTTTTTTCGTTCTTTGTTCTTAATTTGTGAAGCTTTGAGAACAATCATGACAATTCTAAACTTCTGTACTCTAAATAGCTGTTTCCATAGTTTTCCAATTTGGTCTTTTGAACCGGTGAACGTTGTATAATTATCGGTTTTTAGAATCCTTAATCACAAACATTTATCATGCTTGGAGGCAGCGTCCCCTCAAAATGATGGGCGAAATTTTACAGTGTTGCAATAGTGGGCCCTCCAGCTAATCTATCAGCGAAGTCTGGAGTGAATTTGCGCTTTTGGAAAGCCCAAAATCCGCTTCGGAAATCTCTCAGGCCCCGTCCACTTCCAGACTCCGCCCAGTTTTTACAGTAATTTTGAGCGAATGCCGGCACGGTGAGCTTCGAAAAAGGCTCATTTTTGCCATTTTCAAGCGCTGAAAAGCTCAGGTATGGCCTCAGCATGGCGAGAAGGCTCCGAAGATGTGAAACTGGAAAGCGAAATTTTGCGGGGACACTGCCTTTGATGCGTGTGTGTATGACAAAACTTTTCAAAAGTGAATACTGTTAAAACAATTATCTTGAAACGAAGCTAGTTAGCGTTGCCCAAACAATTGCATTGCACTATGTTTACTCTATCCACCTGTCTTGAAACCCTCAAATTTACACCCAAGACTTCGAAAAATCGTCGAATTTAGGCATGAAATATAATGTATTCACAAGCTCCTTCGATTATGTTGATGACCTCAAAAGAAAACAGCCTAGAATGACTATTGAAAAGAGAAAGAAAAGCTGCATCAGATATTACCCTATTTTCCGGCTTATAAGCCGCACCTTATATAAGCCGCACCCGCCGCCGCGAACAATGGTGCGAAAGAGTCTTCGAAAAGAAAGTTTTTGAACTAACAAACTAGAAATTCGCTGCATTTTGTGACTGCTTTTCATTGCGCATGTTCACGTCTTCAGGTATTTCTTTATTCTTTCCACAGATTCGGACGATTTTGAGGTGTTTGGATTGTGTTGTTTCCTTAAGGATACAATGGAGTTGACGGTGTTTTCTTTTGTTTTCAAAGATGTTACTGAGGTTAAAGCTGCTGCTATACTATATGATTTTAATATGGTATAGGTTAAAGCTGCTGCTATACTATATGATTATAATGATTATTGATGATGATGTTGATGTTTCAGTAATGCCTCAATGCTTTCACAAGAAAGAGCGAAAGCTGAATGTTACAATCAGGCTACTAGGTAAAATAGGTGGTAGTGGCTGCTTGCGCGGCTTCGCACATCGCGACGATCATCGCACATCAGCCCGCGCGCGACGAAAATAATTGCGGCTTATGCGCCGGAAAATAAGGCATTTAAAATATTTGGCTATTTCTTATGAGAGGTCAAAAAGCCGGAAAGAACTTTCAGTGCGTTGATATCAGGCGGTGCAAAGATCATTCGCATTTCTAATTCAACGTTTTCTCGATATTTTGTGTTTCTTGAAATGTGTATGTGCTGCTTAAGGTTATCATCTTCCACAAACCTCGTTTCCTATTTTTTTTTCGCAAATCAAAAAGTTAAGCTTTGAAATGAAATTTTCGGAAGTAAAGTTTCGCAAACGACAGCCATCACACGTATTATGATACTATTCCAAAAATAGGTCTAAGTACAGAAAAACAGCTCCAAAAATTCTGAAACGTTTCTGGAAGCAATACTGTGGTTTTCGAGAACGAATTAAAGTTGCTAAAATCTCAAAAATCGTAATCGAAGTTCTCCTTTCACGTCTTTCCACCTCGACGTTAAGTAATGATAAGAAAGGAGCGTTAACGTGCCAACGAGCCGTACTTTTTCATATAAATCATATAGCTAATGGGCTACTTAAACAAAATATCAAACGAATTGGTTCCGTGCTCAGAGCACGGAACCAATTCGTCAAGAAGTCTTGCTGGATCCTGGATTAATAACATTAAGCAGTCAATGAAAAGAAGGGAGACAGCGACAGTAATTGCATGATTAACTGACCTGTCCTGTCTCGAGATTGTCAAAAAAACTCCATTGAATGGAACACTTTAGCGAAAAAAATGTCAATGTAGTCGCCTCATCGGACTGTTTGTAAAGCAAAACTTTTTTCGAATTTCTTGGCAAATGGAGAATCAATCGAATAAAATGCAATAACAAATTTAGAACTTTTGGAGGCACACATACATCTTGCAAACATCTGTCAACATACTGAGGAAAATCAGTCTGAAGAATGCGAACGAATTTGCTACACAGCCTGATAGCATAATTTTCTCTCTACGACAATAACAGTTCATAAGCTATGCTGAGCGTTTACTGTACATGTGCTATAAGTAGTAGGCAGTATATGTTTAGAGCGGGCAGGAAGCAAAAGTTCTCCTTTGCGGCATGTACAAGGATGACGATGGCGACTATGTGGGAGCGTGCTTGGTGCGATCTTAAGAAGATTCATCGATATTGTCTGCCAGTGGTGATGACAGAGCTTCTGGATAAAGGTTTGGAGAAGAGAATGATTGAAGTTATCTTTTCCTGCTTTTCCATCAAAGTAACTGTAAATTGAGACAATCGCGGGTGGGGGGCATAAGGGTCGCCAACAGACTTCACCCTCTCGGACAGCTAGTATGAGGCACCGCATGGTGCTCGCGGTTTGTTGCAAATGTCGGGCGGGACCTCCCCCTTTGGGGACGTCATGCAGGAGGCAGCAAAGGCTTACCGCATTTGCTTCTGGAAGCGCCTGGGGAGCTCCAGATTCCTCGCGCCTCTAATCACCTTTCGTACCTCTTATTACTTTAGAAGCTAGAGGATTGAACGAGACTTTTTTTGAAGAGTATCTCATTCTGAATCAATTTGAGAATCTTGCAATTTCTTCCAATCTTATATATAAAGCTGAATGTCTGTTTGTATGTATGTCTGTATGTATGTACGTATGTTCCGAATAGAAATTTTTATTTCTGAACCGATCCGGACCAAACTTGGCACACATACACTTCGGGCCCCGGCGGGTGTCACAGGCTACTTTTCGTCATCGATCGATATCGATTTTCATCAATTTTTTTGCAAAGTTTGAGCTACTACGGGGCTGGGAGTTTGCACAGGGGGTAATCGAGCATGCTGATTACGAGTTCGATAGTTTGGCGCTAATCGGCTCTCCGGGTCCCAAAATTTTTTTTGTGGTAGAGCTTGCTCAAACTTCGTGTATAAGGGTTATCTTAAGGGCCGGGCATATTTCAAGCGATTTAAATCGCGACGCGATTTGGCAATATTCCAGGTGTCCATAACTCATTGTAAGCGCACTATAAATGTACAGAAGATAGGGCATTTCATCAGTTTACGTAAGTTATACATACTATGCATGTGCAGTTTGCTAATGTTGGATCCGAAGACTTCTGGCGAATTGCCAAATCGCGTCGCGACTGAAATCGCGTGAAGTATGCCCGGCCCTTTACATGCTGATTACAAATATCACACTTTCTCGGCAGAACGTCTTCCCGTGTGGTTACGACAGGTGTACGGTGGGAAGTCAAAATCATGAACTCAGCTGGAGTTCGGTCCATATGGCTTATTCGACATGCTAATTACGAATATCATCTCTCTCTTTGCATATTAGGACCTTTTCATAGAATTGTGGTTGTTATATGGCATGGGGTCGGAAACAAGATTTGCTTTAAACTTCGTCTAGGGTGGTCATTTAGCGCTGAACATGAATATCATGCTGATTTCGCAGGATAGTGCATTTTCTTGGGTTACGGTGGGTGTAGATGGGTCGAAGTTCCAGATCTGCTCAAAACCTTACCTGTAACGGTTCACAAGTATATAGCTTATGAATTTGATGTTTGCTCGCTGTCTTATCGCAATAGTAAATGGTGAGTTGCAGGGTTTGAATGGATATTTTTTTGCTTTCGGGCCAAGTTAGATCCTAGATATTCAAGAGATGGGGAAACGGTCGTTTTGCATGGCGGTCTCCAGCGTCATCCTGATAACCTGTCCCAATGCGTAACGCACGCAGCAAATCTCCCTCCCCCTGTTTTTGCTTAAGCAAAAGCCGCCGAAGGGTGTCTCGCGCGCGGCAGTGGTCCTATAAGGGAAAGCAATACGGTCGTGGGAAACTTTTATACCACGCGAATTGCCTTTATCGTAAGGATTGAGCACGATATTCTTGAAACAGCACTTTAGATAATTTTCTGCCAAGGTTTCAGGCAGGTTCATGATTTTTACCCGTTGCCATGTACTTACCGTAACTCTGCGAAAAGGTCTCAAAACGCAACGAGAGTGTTCTAGACGTGGTCAGAAGGTCGAATCTCTCTAGACCGAGTTTCAGCCAAAACTGAGATTTCGCCCCTCTGCAATATACCTACCATAACTCAGTGAAATCGCTTCAAAATGCCGAAGGAGTATGATATTCGTAATCAGCATGTCAATTACCCCCCTCAAAGTTTCAGCGAAATCCATTATTTTAGCTTCTTATGTGTACTCAACGTAAACCCAGAAAATGGCGCTATGGCGCGAAATGACTACGATATTCGTCATCAGCGGCTTTAATAATCCCCATGTACCGACTTTGAGCAAGATCCATCGCAAAAACATTTTGGGGCCGGATAGCCGAATAGCGCCATCAGTTTTCTGAATTATCCTTGCTTTTACCGGTTTTATTGCTTTTTTTTTGCAGAGTTTGAGCTACGGGGCTGGGGGTTGTTGAGGGAGGTAGGTGGGCATGCTAATTACTAACACAGCGGGAATAGGGAATTGCATGTAGAAGTGGGCACAATGAAAGGTTTTACAGGGATAGGGATAAGACCTTTTTTTAGCATTGACAGGGCCGGGCGGAACCCGGGAGCCACCTAGTCTCAGCTATAATCGTTTTTAGCTTATTTGAACATTGGGTTCAGGTCATTTTACTCCAAAATTCGTAACAGAAGAAAGTGATTTTGCCGTAGAATAAAGGAGTGTAATTAGTCTTTAGAATCCTTGTCTTCAACCGGAATAACTGAGAAAGATTTACATGTTTGAGATTCTGGCTTGAAGATTGAGTGGACCATTTCATATTTTCATATCATTTGACGTTAAATGGCTATCTATGAGTCCCTTTTAAACTTGTTATCTTATTTGCTATGAATTTAAAATATAAAAGCTATTTCAAAACTTGCCACGCTTTGAGAAATCAACGACCAATTTGGCATAGGTCATATCAAATATAGAAGTGCGAAAAAGTAATTAGAGGTGCGAGGAAGTCTGAAGTTCCCCAGTTATTTCTATAAGCAGAACCGGCGAGCCTTTGCTGCCTCCTGCCCGACCGCCCCCTTTTGGCGACCTAGTGTCCTTTACCCGACAATCGCGGGCGGTCTTTTCGCAAGCTATGCTTACATTTGCACAGAGCTTTCCCTTCATTTTTTGCGAATCGCTCATGACATAGATGGTGCGCAACCATTGTTTTTTGTATCAATGCAGGCTCCAATGGAAGCTCGTCGAAAAGCGCTCAGAACCAGGGTCAAGCAAGGGGTGTGGCACACGATCGCTGGTTACGACCCCCCCCCCTGATTGCTGTCTTAATAAGACCCCCCTGAACTATACACTTGAGATAGCACTACTTGAAGGCCCTTTCAAACATGATGGGCAACATATCCATAATTAGCATATCAAATAAACCCTGTAGAAAAGTGTGAGCGAATTCTGAAGATTCAAGATATTAGGCTACCTAAGTGAAATGGTCAAATTCCAACATGGTTAACTTTGTTTCAAAGGTGAATTAGCTATCCGTTTTTGCACTCAAGACCAAGCACTACTCCTTCTTTGTCCACCTCAAGAATCCCGCTTCAGAAGACCTCCGAACTTTTGAATTAGAAGCCAACCAAAATCTTGTTTTTCCCATTTTTCGCTTTTGATCGTTGTGCTTTCACCAAATATTACTCAGAGCTAAGAAGACGAATCAGGCTCCAAACAGTTTTATGGAATCGACAAAATTTAGGCTATCGATTCATATAAATACTGTCCGCTAAAATTGTTTTTTTGATATAGTTAATGGGGTGCGGCACACCCCCTTATAGCTGCGGCCGCCGCTTTTGAGGGGGTGCGCCGCACCCCCATTAACTATATCAAAAAAACAATTTTAGCGAACAATATTTATATGAATCGATAGCCTAAACCTCGTAGATTCCATAGGAATTTTTTGAGCCTGATTCGTCTTCTTAGCTCTGAGTAATATTTGGTGAAAGCACAACGATCAAAAGCGAAAAAATGGGAAAAACGAGATTTTGGTTGGCTTCTAATCCTTTTGGAGGTCTTCTGAAGCGGGATTCCTGAGGTGGACAAAGAAGTAGTAGTGCTTTGTCTTGAGTGCAAAAACGGATAGCTAATTCACCTTTAAAACAAAGTTAACCATGTTGGAATTTGACCATTTCACTTATGTAGCCTACAGTGGCGTACCCAGGATTTCGGCTCGGGGGGGGGGGCGACAAAAAAAATTTTTCGATGAAGGTGCGTGGCGTCAGCCACGCACTCCAAAAAAATTTTTGGTATGCTTCCTGAAATTTTCGGGGGCTCAGGACCCCGAAATTTCAGAAAAAGGGGGCGTGGCGTCAGCCACGCCCCCAAAAAAAATTTTTTTATAAGGCTAAATTGAATTTTCAAAAATTTTTAAAAATTATTTTAATTACTTACAAGTATAAATAAGTCTTTTGCACATTTTTATAACTCATGTAAGTAACTTTCAAAAATTTCGCGACCCATTCTCGGGGGTTGGGGGCGCGCCCCCCCCCCCGCCCTCTCCTCGGTACGCCACTGGTAGCCTAGTATCTTGAATCTTCAGAATTCGTTCACATTTGTCTACAGAGTTTGTTTGACATGCTAATTATGGATAGGATACGAATATCATGCTATCACTAATTACACAATACCCGACTACGACCCCCTCCCCTTTTGACTCCTCAATACGACCCCCCAGGTGTGGCGTGCCGCACCCCACGCTTGACCCTGCTTAGAACGCTTGTGCGTAGTGAGATAGATTTGATTATCTCAAGACAGAATTAAGATTTGCGAAACAACTTCCTTCATTTCTTGATGTACAGTCCGGAGTATTTAAGTTCTGTATCCATTACAAGTTGACAGTTTGTGTGCTGAATATCATAGAAAAAAAACTTCACACAAAAATAGAGAAAACTAGTTTTGAAATAATTGCAGCGTCACTTAATTGGAGGGCGTGCAGGAGTTCCTAGCACCTTTCCTCGCACCAACTTCGCACCAGCATTCGCACCCAGGAGGGTTCTAGCACCTTCGCGTCTCAGAGGTCAAGACCCGCCCATTGCTCCTCCTATTTACTGATCTCATTGTGAGGCGTGCAAGCAGCGAGAACACAGATTCAGGTATTAAGGTGAAAAGAGAAAAAAAATGGAGAAAAAACGGAACATAGTTGTCATATCTTAAGTGAGGTGGCCTGAAAACTTTTGCTATGCCATCCTTTCCAAAAAAAGCATATGAACATTACTTTAAGAAGAGAAAAATAACAGAGGATTTTTTGGACGGAAAATCGATTATTCCAAATATTACAGGATCTAGTAATACCAAACTAGGATACCAAACTTCGTCGCGTGATCGAAGAGTTGACTAATTCAAACACGACACTGAATTTGCAAGGTATGGTAATTCGTTATTCTTAGATGATTTTAGAACTTGCGTAAAATAAACTAACTTCTCTGTTATATACCGTGGTTGAAAGACTCATAACTTCTGCTTAATTTATATTAATGCGATATGTTTCACAAATTTACTCAAGAGCGAGCACTTAAAAGTTTTTAAGGAAGCGTCAACCTAACCGAAAACATGAGTAAAACATAACTCGAAATTAAGCTGCAGTCGTTTATGGATACTGAACCCCTTTTAATACCTACAATTTTTTTTGTTTCTCGATTTCACTTCTATTATCCTCATATACAATGAAGCATATCTTGCAGCGAGTACACAGTATAGAATGAGGGCACCTAGAGGTAGGAGTGATGGGCGGAGCCGTTCTTTGGCCTTGAAAAGGTGTGACGTTTTTCAAGGAATTTCTGGAGGTGCCAAGTACCCCTGCGAGGAAAAGCGGCTAGGCTTTGGGAGCTCCTGCCACGCCGCCCACTTAATTAGGTGGAACTTATATTATCCAAAGTTCAATAGTGTCCCCTGAAGATGTTATGAGTCCCACATATTGTGACCGATGAGAAAGTTATTCAGAATGCCGCACAGCACCACTTGTCAATTCTAACGCTATTACATCTTTTTTAAGTTGCTAAAACGAAGCGTTCGTATGTTTAGAACCGCGCACATGCGGCGAGGTAATCTATATATGTTAGTTAGTTCAACAAAATCATTTTCATTCTCGTCCTCTTTCTTTGAAGAACAGTCGATTTGTGGCAAGACACGTGTACCATTGAGAAGAAGTGAGCAAGTTTTTTGGGAACAAATCAAAGTCGATAAAAGGCTGATTTTGTTCATTTTTCAGCTTCCAAATATGAAAAGTTTAAACGGCAAAAAGAAACATCTTCGACACCGACGTAATTTTTGTTAAAAGAGGGTTTCTTGCACATTTTTGTCAATCATGGAAAACAGCATGATCTCGCTCTAGAAGGTTAGTATCCGCATGGATAAATGCACATCATATAAAGGTTTTGTTTTGATCTGAAGACGAATTCGGTCGCTAATTAGACGACTTTTTAGGGACCAGACTCGCTGAGTTTTTGCAAAAGTAGCTGAAAAGATGAGGCAGGGCAACAGAAGATTAAGCACAACAACGAAACTCATATTATTGAGTAAGTTTTGACAAGTTCCTGCCATTTGTAACTTTATAAAAACTCTGCAAACTTGGGAAGACCGGATACATGTGTCAGTCGCCTCGAGAGATTTTTTAGGAGGGCGAGATTCGAAAAAGTTTCATAATCAATCAGATGAACGCAAGTCACATGCGCAATATAATTGGTGTAGGTCATTTTTAAAAATTCGGTTATTATACGGAGTGCCTCAAAAGATGTGGTGAACGTTCGATTCGTTAATAACTTCCTTAACATAAAGTCTCTCGCTTCAAGTAGCGTTTTGTAGGGTTGGCTTCAACTTATGTTCGCAGTATAGAGCGAATCACCATTTGCTTCACATTACAGTAAGATTATGGTAGGAATTTTAAAGAATTCATAGTTTGCCCCAGAATTCGCACTCAATATGCATGAGCACCTATCAGTGGCGGTATCAGCAATAATCGCTCAAAAAGAGGGGGGACAGGAAATTTTTTGAATGAAAGCGCTTGGATTATTCCATTTTTGGGGGCCGCCACGCTCCAAAAATCTCAAATTCTCAAAATCCAATCGTTTACAGGTGAAAACAAGTCACTCGTAGATTTTGCAATATAAGTAGGCTATCCTGAAAAATTTTGGACCGTTTACGGTAGGGGGGGGGAGAAGAAAACCTGTTTCTATGTTCCAACTTCATCCGCACCTGGTTAGCGCATGTGCTCATTTACAGGTGAAAACAAGTCACTCGTAGATTTTGCTTTATAAGTAGGCTACCTTGAAAAATTTTGGACCGTCTATGGTAGGGGGGGGGAGGAGAAGAAGACCTGTTTCTCTGTTCCAACCTCATTCGCAGCTGATTAGCGCATGCGCAAGGTGCGTATTTAGGTAAACTAGACAACTTCAACTTTTTTTTGCAATTCTGCTTCTGATTCGACGCGTCACAAGCGCAAGAGTTCAACCCATAAGTCAGAGTTGTTGTTACATCTAACTAAACACGATTGCACCAAATTGTTGAACTCCCTTTCTTTGTCGAATGATACTATAAGTGATTTCTTGGGTTTGAAGTCAAACCAAATGCCAGCATTTCTGATTTATTAGCACAACTGCTGCTTGATCCTTTCTGATACTTTTTGAAAACCGATTAAATATCAAGAAAAGCATGCATGTGTTGCGGTCATACCCAGCAGGTGGATAAGGTAGAATAAAAATGCCTTGTAAGCTTCTACTTCATATAAACCCGCAAGGAAACGATCTTTTGGAGTTGCCAACCAGTCTGCTAATTATCATTATTTCGCTTAATTGAATCATTTGTAATACTGCTGTTATATGATTGCGCAGCAAAGTCTTAACTTAGCTATTTGGCTGTTCAAAATTGGCAGCTTTAGGTTCCCTAGGTTTTTAGGCTTTTGATTGAATAGAACACTATCAAAACGGAGAGTTTGACAGACTGGAAGGGCTATCTTGAAAACGAGGAGAACAGTGCACGGGCGTGTTCATGCTATATACTTCTGCAGCAACAAATCGATCGGGAATTTATGTGCAAATTTGAGTGAAGTCCGTAAAAAGACGGTGCAGTTTATCAATGAAGTTCGATTCAGTTCCAGAAACTATACAAAAGAACAACATATAGATCTCCAATAGCAGGCGATGTTACAACATAATTGACCATTTAAATGTTAGCCTGGAAAAGTGCAAAACACGTTCTGTATCGTTCTGAATTAGTCAAACGACGGCGATGAGAGTTCTTTTTGCAAAAGCAAACAATATCTCGTTATTTTATTAGAAGCTCCAAAATCGAACATCACGATCGACAGAGGGCAGCGCAATGAATAGTGCTTTTGTAAGAAATTTTATTGCCTTCGACAGCAGAATAAATACAGGGCTTTGCATCAACATTCAGCAACATCACATGAATGTGAAGACAGTATTAGACAAAGTGGTTCCTGTAAACGAAGAATAAGATAGCATTTTCTTGTTATATTAGGTCGTTCCGAAAGTAATGTCGCTTTTTTCGAAGTCCGCCACATCTCGTGTAACAAAGATTTGTAAGAGATTTTGATAGCTTTTGATGCAGGATTTCATTCTCTTTTTAATGGTTGTGATTTCACTGCATAATAATCAACTTGCTTTTGAAAAATTACCAAAATCTGCGACGCATGCTTTTCGACAAGGTCAGCTTTCACAATTTTTTTAAATTTTATAGCAACTCTCGGAAGGAGTTCAAGTCATGCACGGATTGAAGAAACCCTCCAGGAAAAAACATCATTTTTTCTACTTTCCATAGCTTGGAACCACCGAATTTGAGCAGACACAAATGCATCAAACACCAATACAGGGTTGGCCATAATTATAGCGACAAGATTTACTGCAATTAGCGTACTATTCTATCGCGCACATAGCGCGCCAGTTTTATCGATTTTTCAATCTCATCATTTTTTCTAACTCCTGTTAAAATTTGGTTAAATTTGGTCCATTTATAGTGAAATGGTGAAGCATTCTCCTGATCGTTCCGCTATCCTTCGTCTGCACGAAGCCGGCCGCCCACCCGCCACGATCGCTATGTAAGCACCTCGGCATCCACCGCAGCGTCGTGTATCGCACACTCCAACGTTATCGAGGCCTTGGTGGACTCCAAGACCACCGAAGAAGTGGAAGACCTCGTACTGCTCGCACGCCGAAGGTCGTCCCGGCCGTCGTTCGTCGACCCCGGCGTCAAAATCGACAAAGATTACTACCTGAAGACGATTTTGGAAGATGCTCTACTCCCGTGCGCGAATTCCCACTTCACACGCCGCCCGTGGACATTCCAGCAAAATTCGGCGCCCGCCCACAAGGCCAAGGTCGTCCAAGCGTGGTGCAAGAGCGAACTCCCCGACTTCATCCCGGCAGAAGAATGGCCGGCATCGTCACCGGATTTGAACCCACTGGACTACATCTTGTGGTCCTACCTTGGGAGCAAGGCCTGCGCCACTCCCCACCCCAATTTGGATTCTCTGAAGGCAGCGCTCATCCGAGAATGGGACGAAGACGAGGCACTCCTGCGCCCGGTCATCAACGCCTTTCCCAGGCGACTTTACCCTGTCGTCCGTGCCAAAGGTGCCCGAATCGAGAAGTAACTTATGATTGTTAATTGTACCAGTTGTTACTTAATAAATGTTATATTCATGACTCGTTTGCACTTTTCCTTTCTGAGATACAAGGTGAAAACCTTGTCGCTATATTTATGGCCAACCCTGTAAATCTTCAGATTTTGAACTTACAAAAGTGTATAATGGCTTGACACTATTTTTACAAAGCAAATGAGCATTTGCTTTCAGATTAGCAACTTTCGAAAATTCGGGTACAGCGTGGGGCGGCTTGGAAAACTCGAAATATGATCATTTATCTCGGGAAACTTTATGAATCAGAAATAAAGAACAACTAGTAGAAAGAGGAGAAAAAGCTTCGTTGAATGACGTCCAAGTTGCTCGCCGTTTATTGTTCTGTGAGATTTTCGTTGACCAAATGTAAAATTTGATTGCATTAAAAAATTGGTTTTAGAAATTCTAGGAAGAAGCTAAAGGAAAAAAAATTGTTTGTATCCTATAGGGTCGCCGGTTATTGTTCTGTGAAGTTTTAGTTGACTATAGGGTTTGCTCTATCTGTTCAATATTTGCACTTCTTCGGAGAATCAGTATAAAAGAAAAAACAACCGAGTTTGACCAAGGAAAGCATGAGTTGTAGCATGAGTTGTAGATTTTGGTAATTTTTCGAGAGCTCATTGAACATTATGCAATGAGATTATAACCACTAGAAAGAGGCTGAAATGGTGCATCGAACGCTTCCAAGAGTTCTTAGAAATCTTGCTTTCGAAATGTGGCGTCTATTTGAAAAAAGACATTACTTTCGGAACGACCTAATAGATAATATTCTTCAAAAAAGTCTTTTTACTTATCTTATTTTATCTTTCTGAAGATTTTCCATTTTGTGTACTGTGAACAGCTTTATACACACGTGTCTCACAACTTCATTCAGTCCAGTACCACAGAGCTGTACAATTATCAGCGGATTGGTTCGGCCCTTTGGCTGCTCAGTTGGCAGCTTAAGTCTCCTGCTCTGACAGAACAAAATGTCACCAAAATGGATGACAGCGAAAAACGCTAAGACAACAGGAAATTGACTTCTGAAAAAAAACGATCTTTTTATTCGCAACTTTTTAGACTTGAAAGTTTGAGATCCTTCTTGGTTTGTCAACTATATTCCACACCACTTCGTATCGGATAAAAAGAAAAGATTTCTGAAAAGAGCCAGTCTTATGCACATGACCACAATGCTCTCGTAACACCTGTATGCACAGAAAGTTATTATTTTACGTTCTTGCACGTTTCTGATATTACACACTTCTTACAATACATGCATATTTTCAATTTCTAATGATCTTGTTAGGAGGTTGATGACTGCAGATGCGGACAGTTTTTGAAAATCATAGTTTTTGCTAATCTGATTGCATTGCTTGACAGTACTTCCATGGCATTTATTCCAGAATATCAACTTTAGTTCTTTAGTACTAGCGTATCAGTGTAAAGCCTAATCACCGATTCTTTCTTTTCTTTGCGTCATGTCTACCATATGCTCGTCTAGTTAAAAAAACGGAGAAAGTTCTTTTGCCGTTCCTCATGTGATATAACAAACGCAAGCTTTAGCAAGCGGACAGTGCTCAGGCTAGCATCCTTGCGACGTTGTGATTGTTCGAAAAATAAACCTTGCCGAAACGAAGACAATTTCTGAGTCATTCTCAAAGGGAATAAAATACAATTAAAAATAAAATGATAAAACTGAAAGGAAAAAATAATAAAAATAATTCATAACTCAGTGGTCTAGTTTTTCCGCCTTATAAGGGAGGGATACCAAGTGGCACTTGCACTGGCAAACTGAGAGGACATGCATAGCCAGAAGCGCTTTTGAACACTAATTCGAATCTTCTTTGCACATCTGCGGAACGATTTCGTGGAGGAAGATATAAGCGCTTAAAAGTCCAGCTTTGCCAAGTATCCAGTAAAAGAAGTTTGATGAAAAGCGTTTAGAACACTAAATTGCATTTTGGTTGCATACTTCTTCGTTGTAATCAGCACATTCACGACAAAATATGACCCATCGATGAGTCGTATGCTTTCTGAAGAAGTTATTGGTTATGCTATTGATAAAGCTTTTTTGGCTAATGAATAAATTTTTGTACATTTCTTAGAGCACTTCCTAGAAGATAAACTTCAGACCATAAAACCAGTAGTGGCCAGAAAATATATGCTCTGGTCCAAAATGGCAGTCATCGAAAAACCTGCCTTGTCATGAAGGTGTTAAAGGCAGCGTTCGGGCAAGTCTGGACCTATGGGGATTTTACGTGGAAAGTACTTTTGAGGCCTTAACTAAGCCACTGCCCAACCGGCAGCTCAGGTAGTGCCCTAACGCCTGAGATATTCCCCTCGAAACTGGACCCCGCGACCGTGTCTCGCATGGATTCATGGCGCAAAGCGTGGATCCTGGCGCGAAACTGCCATGAATTCATGCGAATACGTTCGCGGGGGCCAGTTTCGAGGGGAATATCTCAGCCATTAGAGCACTACCTCAGCTGCCGCTTGGGCAATGCCTTAGTTAGGGCCCCAAAAGTACTTTCCACGTAAAAGCCCCATAGGTCCAGATCTGCCTGGACGCTGCCTTTAATGTACTCAATATCATCTCAATGGCGCGCTCTCAGGTTGCCCTTTTTGACCCAAAGACCTGGAACCAGTTGCAAGGTATGATCAAATGTGTGTGTGGCTATGGTTAGGTTCTCAAATTTACTCTATCAATGTAACAAAAATTTGTGCTATCGGGTGGGCAATCTGTATTCTTTCCAAGCGAAACCTTGGAAGTGAATGATAAGATAGAATTCATAGCATATGTGACAAATGTGAATAATGTGAATTTAAACACTCATTTCGAAGTATTCCAGAACTAAAGCCGGTTCCAGTTGTGCCGCTCTCATATGAAAGTCCATCAAAGGTGTTAAAGGCAGTGGCTTGGGAAAATTGCAACTGTTCGTTTTCTGTTTCCCCCTTGGCCTTCTAGATGCGTTAAGACCAGAGCTGTGCTTAGAAAGTCAGAAAAGTGCTTTTTATGGCGTTTTCCGGCCTTGGTGATTGCTGAGGATGCTGGAGCGGGGAATCCCGTCAAAAAAGTGACTGGCTGCAGGAGACTGTAAAACCACTTTTTTGGCGACAATTGGCTGATTGGTCCGGGCAGCCAATCGCGACTCGGCTGCGAGAATCTTCGCTCCAGCCTCCTCAACAATCTCCATGCCGGAGAATGCAATAAAATATTTTTTGCCTTTCAAAGGACAGCTCTGGTCTAAACGCATTCACAAAGACAAGGAGGAGCAGAAAGTGCGCAGTTGCAATTTTTGCCACCTTTAACACGTTGACGACTGAGCCAGTATGAACCGCATCAAAATGGATCAGATATTTAAATCTGCGGCTTAGATTTCAGAGCATTTACTGCGATGCCCTGTTATAAGACAACCAGACTACCAGTATCATTACTGCATAGAAGTTACCTCATTAGGTTTCGTTTGTAAATAAAAAACTGGTGCGGAATGAAAGTGATGAACGGAAGTCAGGGCGTGTCAAGCTTAAAGACTTTTGAGATTTGAGACCCTATGTAAAGTTCACTTTCGTCATAACTGGCAATTCTTTGAACTCAAGTTCCAGGGTTGTGCTGTGCAAACTTCGTTGATTTCTGACGAAACAGATGGAACAACGAATGCAAAATTCGAATTTTTATTCTCAGAGATTGACCAACTTTGCATTGCACAACCGCGACAATTACCAGATCTTGAATTCGGAGAAGAGTTGCATTCGGGGGATTAGTGAGATAAATCGTAGTACCGTCATATTGGCGCGAATTTGTAATTTTGTGTCGTAAAATATGGTGCGAAAAGCAGTTTCGGTTTGCGCACATGAAGCAGCACCTTAATTCTCTATCTTGCCTTTTGCTTTTTAAAAGGTCATTTTCAAACTATGGTAAGCTTGTGCAACAGCTTATCATACAGGGTAATTCCCCAACACAGAAAATGGAACAAAAGAAAGATGAAATGAAATCCATATGGGGTTGAATCCCTCGTAAAGCACCCTTTTCGCGCTCGAAGAGTGTGCATTCGCTGTCCGCAGAGTGCTCACTCTGCTTCGACTGACGCTGGTTGGAAAGATTTATACTTCTCCTTATGCCATCATTGCAAATCTGATCGAACTCACTTTGAGACTTTATAAGCGGATTTGCGTAGTTTTCGTACGGCTCCATCCCATAAAAGCAAATTTGGTGTTTCTATTGTGTCACCGGGTGTGGCTCAAAGAAAACGATAGCGCCAGACGGCTTTCCGCATTGCGGAAATTAATCTCGTGGAAAGCATTTTCCTGGTTGAAAGCACATAATCTTGCTGAGCTTTTTATGTTTGTTAATTTTCAGTTTTATATTGATTTTCATGATGTTGCATTCGTAGTAAAAAATAAAGTTAGGAATATACTAGATTGAGAACAGAGAAAATGAGTGAAGTTGAAACAAAGTCCTGTTCGAAGCTTAGCGATAAGTGCAAATTGATGCGATTGGAAGAGAAAACATAAAACACTCGAAGTTCCCCCTTGAAACATTTTTGACATTTTCACTTCCCACCTCATTCTCATGCCAAATCTATTTAACTCTCGCTTGATCCAACAGAGGACCGGAAACGGCAGAGTGGGCGATCCAATCCGCGCAGCGGCGGCAGCGCGGTTCGCGTTGGGACCCACCCGGATTACGGTAGATCCCGCTGCAAGTGTTCGCCAAAGCACTGAATTCCGTCATTTCTCTTTCTATTTCACCCTTTGCTTTCCTTTCTCCTACTTTCTCCTCTCATTTTCTTCTGCTACCGCTCATCCAATTGCCCAGCGACGCTCCCGAGCCGCCGTCCTTCTCTGCTGCCATTAACACGCGTTGCCAATGCAAATTGTGCAGCAAGTATCAGTTCGGCTTTCCTTGCAACGCACTTCCATTTCTTTGCTCTCTTGTTATACACAGCGGTACTCATATGTATAAATGATGTTACTTGAATTTTGTGAAAACAGATTTTGTGTTTCGCTACATTTGTTCGCTCCTTCCCCATCGCTCGTTTTGCATCGCTCTTTTTCATGCCTTAATAGTGAACACGAGCAGTCATTTTATTTCATATCATTGAATTTTACTACAGTCTGCAAGACTACGCACCTGTATACGTTAAATTGGTGAATTTTATCAGATCCAGGTGCATATTCCTTTATGAAACCAAATATTATCAGCATGCACATTTTCCGCTGCGTCTTGTCTTTTCAGAAATCCATGAGAAGAGCTGTGGTGATGATTTTTTGCAAAAAAATGACGTAAGCACACTAATTAGCCGCATCATCTAACTGTTACTAAAATAGTAAATCTGACCGCAGCCAAATTCTTAACTCTACTTGGTGGAGCAAGAACATTGTTTGCAGTTTGTTGCTTCAGTGATCAATATCAGTTTGCTGTAATCCAGTGAAGCATTTCTATCGCTCTTGGATTGTTTCCATAACTTATTCGCTCGAGAATCTAGTAAATTCAGCCAATAGAAGTGTCTTACTAGAAGGTAGGTCGACGTCTGTCTGTTGATCGCGTGACTTGCGTTTCGACTTTGTTTCAGCAAAGCACGCTCAAAGCGGAGAAGAGACAAAAGAGAAAATGACATACGAACGATTACGTGGTTCGAGTAAGAATGACGACTGATACTCCATTGGCAATTCGCTGAATTCCGACCAAATGAGTTCTTCTTCTTTTCAATTTTGCCTCTTTTTCATTGAAGTGAGAAATTGATTTTTGTATCTCAGCTTCATTTCGTTTGTTTCATCTAGCTTTTTGTTTGGGTACGTATTTCAATTGCTAATTTGTTCTTATTTCACTCTCAGTATGCATTAGCTCCTCTCACATTCAGTGCTCTCTAGAATCTTTTACCTACGTCGTTTCGCCATTCCACAAAATCGCGCTATGTGGCTTATCTTCAAATCGCAGAGTTTCCACTGGTGTTAAAACACATTGTAAAGAAATCTAGCCACTCTCAAATCTCATTATGCAACTACTGATTTGATATATTTCAAGTTGTCTTTTCATGATACTCAGTTTGTTACGGGTCCAGATTTACGCATAGGCAGGAAATGATCCTTGTTTTTTCCCTGTAGTGTTCTAATGATGTATAGATGCACTTGTTGTCCTATAAGCTGATATTGTGTTCGTTGTCATTGTTGTTTTGTACTCATTCTTAAAGTACAAATGATGTTGTTGTCATTCACATTTGATCAAAAATTGATACATATAACCGTGCCGTAGATACTTTTGACCAGAACTTGTTGGTTTCCATTAATTCGCTTGAATCCCAGTTTGTTTACTTAGATCTTGTTTTGTAACTAACATTTTTTTGACGCTATTCGCAAATTCTAGTAGGAAACCAATTACGGTTACCGTCAAGTGCAAGATCTAGATTTATTTTGCAGGTTTTTGAAACATAACCACAATGCACAAACAATAGTATTTTATTTAAAAAATAAGCGTAATAAACTTTTCCAGTTTTCGATTGTCATAAGATTCGATTAACAATATGATATTACGGCACAAAAACGTGATCATTCTTGAACCTCGCAGCAGATTTACAACTTTTTCCATAGAAAGATTGAAGCGAGCACAAGACTGAAAGAACGAAGAAATTGTACCCTGAAAAACCATCAAAAATGTTCGGAACTGCTGAACTGAATGAACTGCTGTTTGTGGGAATATAGTTTTAACAAGATACACCCTTTGTGAACTATACGCTCGGGACATCTGTTAATGAGGATGTTAATGCAGTCAGTGTCAAATGACACGATCCTCTTCCTGTACTCATAAGCTTGCGATATAGTGCAAAGCAAATCAGCTAACTACATTATCGCTTGAAAAAACTTGTAGCGTAATCCAGATACACGCGAAGCGTACATTACTTACATTACTAACAATGAGTATGGTCCTGAGGCTCTATTCATGCCAAAACTTAGATTATTTTCTCGACAAAAAAGAGAAAGTTTCAGTTTCATGAACTTTTCCTACAAACAACATTTGTACAACATCTCTTCTAGCAATCTCGCTGAATAAGCCACATCTCTTCACTGCAAAGTTCTACTTCTGTAGTACGTTTCTTCGTAATTCTATACGTAATAAGCAACAGCGATATAAGTTTACCAGTGCGTCACCTCTGCTTCGCAGAGGTTCGCACTGGCTCTACTATCGCCTTCTTCGTGATCGCATAATAATGACTTTGAAACTCACCGCGCTATGCTGAACATCACGAATGAATTGTAAACAACCATTCATTTTTAGTGCTTTTCCATGTAAGATTGGTGATTTTAAGAGAAAAAAATTTCCCGCAGAAAAACAAATGCGATTTTGAATGGGTTACTGAATTTATTTTGGCTTTATATTCGCCATAAGCATAAAGACCACTTTGGGTTACATATCTATTCAAAAATCCTCTCAATTTTTATAGAAAAATCTTGGCAAAGCGACAATTTGCTCACTTACATCTTTTTGGCGCCAATTTTGTGTAAAGATTGACTTTCTGCTTACTTTTTGAGCTGAAGTCAATGTTTTTCGGATTTACTTGCTGAACAAATTCACGACTTTGCAAAAAGCCCAACTATCGTCAGATTTTGGCGGACCAAAAGTCGGGGGGACCCGTTTGGCGCTCATTTTTCACAGGTTCCACTAATCGGATCGGCTTTTGCTTTTGCACAGTTTACCTACATGCTGATAGGGTGCTATGACCAAAATTTTAGCTCAAGATCTTTGATGGAAGTCGCTCTACGAATTTCGTGACAGACAGACGTACACACAGACAGACAGACAAACAGACGTAAACACCCTTAGCCCGTTATTATTAAGTCATAGATGTTTTGATAAGAGGGAACCTCAAAAAACCACATCATTTGACTTGTGATCAATTGCTAGCATGCTTCACAAGGGAATGAGAAATACATGTGATTGTTACTAGGTTCCAAGCGAGATTCACCAAAAACAAGTGCTCGGTCTCTGAAGCTGTCTTGAGCAATGAAAGATAAACAAATAAAGGACAGATTATGATGACCATAACATAACAAAACCATTTTCGAACTCGAATGACTAGAGGAGAGGAAAACCCTTAGCAGCAACAACAATGAAGAAAAACAGTGTGCTTCGATAATGACGGCTGTGAACGCAAACAACGATATTTAATAAAATATAAGGTCGCAGACGCTGAGCACTGCAAAATGGGGAGAATACAAACAGAGGCTCATAAGATAGTATAGGTCTACACAATAAGTATAACAGTTTGCCCACATAATTCTCCCAAATTTGTATTTGGATGGAAACGTGTCCTATCCGACAGCATCAGCCAAATTTTGCCTTTCCGCAAGTCCAGAACAGAGCGGATCTTAATGAATGCGTGACTAACACTTACATATAGCCAAAAACGAGTAGAAAATTTTGGGAAGATAAACAGTAAGAAGAATCAAACTTACTTCATATAATTGCTGTATGTGTGCATTTAATGTTTACTTGATTCCAAGCACAAACGGGTGCTTTCATCATCAACGTTAAAGTGAGCAAGTCTTCAACTGAATCAGCCGGTAACCACAGCTGAACATATATTTTTGCTCCGAAGAAAGCCAAAACAAGAAGTACTGATTTAAAAGCGAAGTCTCAATTGTACGAAAGACAGAAACTCACCGAATTCTCAGTATCCTTGGTTGTGCTCACGTTACAGGATGTAGCTTTCATTTAAGAAGACAACGGTTTTAGTTTGAGTGGCGTTCCTGAAGATACCAATGTATTTACATGGCCAAATTACACCAGTTCTGAGACAAGAATTGTAATGTCAACAATTGTGACGCACTGTCCGTTATAGGGTATCTGAGTGAACTACCCAGTTGTCGGTCACCGCTAATGTACAGTCGAGTAGATTTAGCGGTGAATATAGTGTGCTTGCACAGAAGGTGAAATGCGATGAATTTGGCGCGTGAAGAAATAGTTTCGACTGTGACGCCGACCAATTGCGCGCGCAAGATGCCCGCGGTACTGACGTAGCTACTTGTTGACGCGCAAATTTCACCGCATTTCACCTTCTGTGCAAGCACACTATGTTTACCGCTAAATCTACTCGACTGCACCTGAGTTCTCACCACTCGAGCAATATTATGTAGACGAAGATGCGAGAGAACTCCAGCACACAAATCGTACGGAAGTTGTCAAAAGAGTCTACGGTTATGTTAAAGCACCGTAAGGCAAAAAAAAAACACTTATCAAACCTGATACTCGCCAGTTGCTTCCTCAATTTTGCTCTCGAGAAACGATGACAGCAGCCAATTGACTCATATCTAACTTAACCGCTGGACTATGACAGGATCCGTGAAAAGCAGTTTTGCCTATACAAATTAATCAAATTTAATCGAAGTCTCAGTTATACGAAAACAAGAACTTACCGAAGCTAGCAGCCTTGATTGTGCTCACGTTAGAGGACGTAGAGAAAGCAACGGTTTGGTTCCTGCCTACTTCTCTTACCTTTCCAGCCCTTTTCTCACGAGTGCAAGGAGTTTACACGCTTGACAGTGGAGCCTAAAAGGATGAAGCGCTTTGGCGGACACCTGCAGCGGGATCTACCGTAATCCGCGTGGGTTCCAACGCGAACCGCAGTGCCGCCGCCGCGCGGATTGGATGGCCCACTCTGCCGTTACCGGTCCTCGATCCAACAAAAGGGAGTGGTCTCCTTCTACTTGCGGACAGACAGATATGTGTCAATAACAGTGGCGTACCCAGGATTTCGGCTCGGGGGGGGGGGGGCGGCAAAAAAATTTTCAAATGAAGGTGCGTGGCGTTAGCCACGCACTCCGAAATAATTTTAGGGGGGCTTCTCAACAATTTTGCGGGTCCCAAACCCATAAAATCTGGAAAAAGGGGGCGTGGCGTCAGCCACGCCCCCGAAAAAAATTTTTTTTATAAGGCTAATTTGAATTTTTAAAAAATTTTAAAAATTATTTTAATTGTTTACAAAAATAAACAAGTCATTTGCACATTTTTATAGCTCATGTAAGTAATTTTTAAAAATTTCGCGACCCGTTCTCGGGGGGGGGGCGCGCGCCCCCCCCCCCCTCGGTACGCCACTGGTCAATAATCATGAATAAATATGCTTTGTAACAAAACGTTTATCATAAACACCTATAATCTCAAAATTCCACATGCTCCTAACAGAAGCTTGCTTAATTAACTAAAAACAGATTTTCCTTTTTTGAGCTACATTATCTACATTGTGAAGGAAGTAATTTGCTTACCTAAAAAAGCGAGTGGCCTCAATGAGTAAAGAGCTGAGCTCGAAGGCAACAGGAACATTGAGAACACATGCAGTAAAATTCAAAACATTTATGGCACATGCTTTTGAGTTTCATATTTAGCTCCATTGCCCTCGATTAATATGATGGAGATTCGAGTGATGCTGGTTGTGATTGCACTTGTTGACAATTGATTGCTGATAGAGTAAGAGAGAGATGAAGCTAAGTGATGCTTTTTCCGCACGTCCACACAAAGCTCCACAAAGTGTTTGCATGACAACATGGATCCAATAAAATTTAGTAGATAAAATACTTTGCGCAAAAAGGACAATCATATCAAAGGTTATCAGCGTGGTATTTTTGCTAAAATTACCGCAAAATCATGCAGTCAAGGATTGGATTTTAACTTCAAAGTCATGTATTTTTGTGAAACTCTATGTAAAACTCTTAGGTAGTTCTCAAATTTCATTGTTATATAGCAAAAATCACCAACTTGCCAATGTTTAGTTGTGGAAAAAGAGTGGACAATTTAATTAGCAGGGTATAAATATGGTAGAAGAGGACCAGCCAGAGCGCGAAGAGCGCTTTCGGGAGTTCAAAGAGCCGTCAAAGAGAGGCGACCTCTTTTTTGGAAGGAATCAGCCAGAGAACCCTGCTAAGCCAATTCGGATAGTTCCGTTATGGTACATCGTTGTCAAACTTACGTTCTTGTTGCTGTTACTAGTAAGTTTCTTCAATGAAAATAAATTATTGTATTTAAAACCGTGTTTCCTCTTCGCCTAGGGGCAATATTCAACAGCCTCCCGCTTGCTGTTCTTGCATGTTTCATCGTTATGCGCGACTCACACAAGCGAGAACGTTTAATTCGTGATTTGGTTTGCGTGGGCCTCTAAACGAGCAGCAGAGCTCGTTCTGTTGAGATCGGTATACTCCATGTACGACGTAGCCAAAATTGTCATATGAGATCCTTGAGCCCACGCAGCGTCCTGGTGCGAGGTCCAGATAGAATGGTAGCGGTGGGAACTTGTGAAATTATAATTGTATTTTGATATGATTAATTCAATCCCGCCTTCCTTACTTTATGAGTTTTGTTGAACTGTTCTCGTTAAGCCAAAAAATAGTTTTGATTACTTTGAAATATGTATAAGTGCTGTGAATTGACCTACAAAACAATAATCAAGACCTTATAATAACGGGCTAAGGGTTGTTTACGTGTTTTTGTGTGTGTGTGTGTCCGTCTGTTACGAAATTCGTAGAGCGTGTTCCAGCCAGCGTTTTAAGCCCAAATTTTGCATAGCGCATGCTACCTTCATGAAAGTTCAACGTGCAAAAGCACGAATAGATTCGTTGAATGGGTCCCTCAGAAATTGCGCGCCAAACGGATCCACCTGGCTTCTGTCCCGCAAAATTGGGTCCATATCACCACTTTTTGCAAAGTCCTGGATGTGTTTGGTAAGCAAATGTGCAAGCGATGGACTTTAGCCCAAAAAGTGGTCAAAAGTTTGCTACATAACGAAAACGGCGCCAGAAAGAGTTGGTTGCGTAAATGGTTAATTTGCTAAGGTTCTAGCTAAGCGTTTCAAAAGATTTTCGCACGGAGATGGAGCCCACGGTTACTATTGCCTTTAAGGGGACTACCAAGCCATGACAACTTCAAAAACCTATTCAAATTTGCGTTTGTCTTCCTACGAAAAGTTTCATCCACGCGAAATCACCGATCTCACGTGAAAAAACTTTCTGAATGAGTGACTGTTTACATTTAATTCGTGGTAGTCGGCATAGTGCGGTAAGTTCCATTGCCACGATTTTACGAGAATGAGTAAGGCACATAGATAGTAGAGCCAGTGCGAGCCTCTGCGAAGCAGAGGTGACGCACTGGTATCTAATAAGTGTCTATACTTATCAGACACGCTTTTTATCTTGTATGGATCCAGACATTTATTTAATATCCAGTAAATACCTGGATCCATACAAGATAAAAATGCGTCAGCACGCAGCATCTGACCGTTTCCCAACGTCGTCAGGATCTGATAATGTACATTCCGTTGTGACTGATGCTGATAAGCCAAGCACTCACTTTTCTCTACCATTCATTGCAAACATTGGAAATAAATTAAAACCTTTTTGATAATGATTATGAATGATACTCCAATAACAAGTTTGACACATTTGGGAAGATTCATTTATTAACCAAAATCACGATGGAGGTCTCCTAAATCAAGATATCATCGGCTCCCAGATTGGTGTGGAGGTGGAGCGACGAGCGAGTCTGCGTACCGAACATCTTAACATGCGCCAAAAAGATGAGCTGTAGCATCATGGCCGCTGGAGACATAATCTGGCTCTTTTCATGTTTTCTTCGTCTTTTTCTTTGCTTCCTTCACTGAAATCACATCAGACAAACGCATTGCGTATTTCCGTGTTTTTTTTTTGGTACCGAAAAGGGTTGTTCACTAATTTTTGCGGACGCTGTGAACTGGCATTTTTTACCGAGTCATCCTTTATGCATTTTGGACTTATTTCAATTATTTTTGTCATTAATGTTGTATCAGTCTCATCGTTTTTCTCTTTTGACGTTGTGGTCGTTCGCAATCGCTGTGGTGAACACATGTTGCTGTTGTATTGTACTTTAGCTTCTGCATTGATCCTGGAAATAGTTTTTTTTTTCAGAGGCAGCATTACAGCGCAACCCTTGTCAATCCAATCCACTCCCAGTCAACAACTACAGTTCGTGAAGTTGTCATTGCTCAAGGTAATCAAATTTGATTAATCTCTTCACGGTAGTGCAAGAGTGATGGAGAATGACAGTGAGGATAACAGTGCATGCAGAGAATTGGACATGAACACAGACAAAAAGAGCATCACATGCATGCATGATGCTTAGTGGAAGCATGATGAATAAAGAAGAACGAAGAAAACAAAGAAGTAAATCGACGGACTTAAATAACTCACCAATATGCGACTTCGTTATCTGCAAAAAACAGAAGCAGAATTCACCACAGCGATTACGAACGACCACAACGTCAAAAGAGAAAAAATGATGAGACTGATACAACACCAATGACAAAAATAACTGAAATAAGTTTAAAATGCAAAAAGGATGACTCAGTAAAAAATGCCAGTTCACAGCGTCCGCAAATTAGTGAACAACCGCTTTTAGATAAGAAAAAACACGGAAAAACTGAATGCGTTTGTCTGATGTGATTTCAGCGAAGGAAGCAAAGAAAAATACGAAGAAAACATGATAAGAGCCAGATTATGTCTCCAGCGGTACAGCTGATCTTTTTGTCGTATGGATGTTCGGTACGCAGACGCGCTCGTCGCTCCACCTCCACACCAATCTGGGAGCCGATGATAAGTGAATCCAAAAAGAAAGGAGTTCAAATTGAGAACCACAATGGACGAAGAAGAGTTCAAGAAAACTGTAGTTTGCCGATGGAAAAGACCCAGATAAACCACTAAATTTTGAAAAATTAATAAAAATTTTTCTTCAGCATTTGGGATTAACCTTTGAAACAGAAATCAAACAAATAATCGAAATTGAATGTTTGAAATATAAACTCTGATACAGTGCTGGACATAATTATAAAGACACTCTAGAAATCGTCGTAATTTTCGTTCTTGTTAATGAATCTGTCTGAAACTTTGCCATATTGTGCGCATGTCAACCTTCCATAAACCCTCAAAACGGCTTCCAGTCTTGTTGAGTTTGAACGGAAAAAAACGAAAAAATTCGAAAAAGCCCTCTTTGAAAGCTGGACAAAATTAAAAAGACACCTTGTTTTTCTAATCACTATCGCTTTCGTTGACTCTCAAATTTTATTGTACAATTATATTCTAAAATATGAAACGTTTGCAACAACTGCGACCTGTTCTCCTTTTCACAAATAAAAATTCACTGCATTTTTTGCTTTCAAAAGCAACAAAAGTCAATTTGCTTTAAGAACAACTGGTTTGAAGAGTTTTCAAGCTCTTGTTTTTTTTTCAAATGATGGTCATGGAATCTATAACCCTTCTGGACGGATGAGGTGAAGAGCGCTTTCGTGAACTCTGCGTAATCGCTGATTTTGACGGACAGACTTCAACCTTACCATAGGGTTGACGCACTTTTGCACCACGAAACTCCATTTTCAAGCGACTGAAAATACTGTAATGTAGCCGTTACGACAGCCATACAAAAGTGAACTTGTGTACATGACTGGGAAAAAATTTCGGGTTTGAACACTCTGGTTCAGCCGCAGTTGACATCCACTGAATGTTGAGTGGAGCACCCTGCACAATCAAATCCAGCTCAGATCACGAGATAAAACCGGAGACGCTTAAAACTTCTAACTCTTAGCTAATCTCATTCATCGGGTGAGATATGACATGAAACACAGAGGGAAATGAGGAGATCTACGGTTATATCAAATCTTCTGCTCGCAAGAAATTTTCGTGGAAAGTATTTCAGGTCTAAATCGCTACCGCATCATTAGGGAAAATTTAAAAGTTGTTGCGAAAGCTGCATTCCCATGTAGGCAACGTAATAAATCAATTCAGCACTTTGTGGACATTGCAAACTGAGTTTTGTGGTTTAAAAGCGTTTCAACCTTATGGTGAGGTTGGAGTCTCTCCGTCAAAATCAGCGATTACGCAGAGTTTACCAAAGCGCTCTTCACCTCATCTATTCAAAAGGGTCAGTAAATTCCATGACCATCATTTAAAAAGAACAAGAGCTTGAAAACTCTTCAAACCAGTTGTTCGTTAAAGGAAATTGACTTTTGTTGCGTTTGAAAGCAAAAAATGCAATGAACTTTTTTCTGTGAAAAGGAGAACAGGTCGCAGATGTTGGAAATGTTTTATATTTTAGGATGTAATTTTACAAAAAATTTGAGAGTCAACGAAAGCGATAGTGATTAGAAAAACCAGGTGTCTTTATAACTTTTTCGTTTTTTTCGTTCAAATTCAACAAGACTGGAAGCCGTTTTGAGGGTTTATGGAAAATTGACATGCGCACAATATAGCAAAGTTTCAGACAGATTCATTGACAAGAACGAAATATACGACGATTTTTAGAGTGTCTTTATAATTATATCCAGCACTGTATTAATTATATATAGAGGGCTATAGTTATTCTAACTATAGCCATCCTTCTTTACTGAAGAGTTCCGGGGATGGCATAGAAACAACAATTACTTCGTCTAAGGATAGGAGCGAAGCGGAGTTCTCAAATTACACTATTATAATTATGAACATTATTATCTATTATTCATTATTTATTATTATATTTAGGACGAGTTGACCGTTTTCCGGCTCACCAAAAAATGACTCTAACTCCTCTAACTGAACTCACTATTGTTGACGTGATCATAGCGGTGCATGTAAATGCCAAGAATGTGCTCAAGGACCGAAAGACCTGAAAATAAGAAAAATGGGTTTTTTTTGTTTTTGCAGATTGCAAAGTTTGCGCCAAAAGGAGTTTTTAGTATGCGCCCGCTCGCGCCGCGTGCTCTTTTCCTCAGCAGCCCTAGTAGGCTAACCGGCGTACAGGAGATTCATATTAAGTCCTCAAGAAAACAACGTCTTTTTTATTCCCTTGCAAAGGCATTGCAATCAGTGAATCTCAGGGACGCACGAAGGGTACTGTTCGATAACACAGCAAGCTCAAACTAGTGTTAATGCTTCCAACCTAAGTAAATCTTTACTACAAACCTTTATATGTATGACTGTAGATTTTTGAAACTTTTCGAGCTCTAGTATTCGATAAATATCAAATTTAGCCCCATTTTCTGAGTTTTTCACTTACGAAATTTCTTGAAATACAGAGCTTGGAAAGAAAAAATTTGCAGTTGTACTTTTAAAGGCTTGTAGCATAGAATTACCTAAGCAAAACGACGCAGCATTGCTTTGAGGAAAACACAAAGTTTTCGGTCAGTTTGAATCAAAAAAAAATTTAGCAGCTGTATATATGCATTGATGTCTGCAGCATGGTTGTGTGCGAGTGGGAGCAAGTTTTTAAGTAGAGAGTTTTTGGAAAAAAAACCCGATTTTCTCAACTTTCTGGGCATTAAGACTTTTTAGATTTTTTTTTTGAGTTTACGTGGAACATTGTTGGCGCTGAGGCATCAGTACCAGTATGTAGAGCTCTTTGCTCCATCGAACAGTATTTCTTATGGTTTTTTAGGATTCGTTCTATCGGGGTGCCATAGCAAACAAATAAGAAACGCCATTATTTTCTTAACAACTCAAAAATCACCGTCCCAGGTTAATACCATGACATACCACTAGACCATCACCCATTGAGACAGAACCGTCACTTGATCAAATTTAGGACGACGCTTGCTACGAGTACGGATATTGACTTCCGCAAGGCATAGCAACAAAGAACGTAGGTTACAGGCACATAATACCTGGAGAAGGAGATTAATTAACCCCATTAAATACGCTTGCAGCGGCGTGATCATTGATGAACATTTTCTTGGTGAGTCGAATCTGAAATGCGAGCGGCATAAAGTATCATCGAAAGACATGGGCTAAGCATTTTGCAGCCTGCTGGGGCCAAGTTAGAGGATAGAAGCAAAGATGTTTGGATCATATCCAGCAAAAGAGCGTCAAGATATCAATTCAAAAACTTGATCTCATCATCATGAGATAAGCACTACCGCACTTAGTGGACGAGCATCTGATTGAGTAGGATATGGGGTTAACTGTGGAAGATTACGTGAAGAAGGTGGGTGCCAAGGTACTCACAGTGACAGGCAGATTAGAGAGTCTAAAAAAAACAAGATAAAGAAAATCTCAGTTATAAAGCAACGGCAGCTTCAGACGTAAAAGAAACTAGGCAGTTCAAGTAGTCCCTGCTTATAGAGAGAAGAAGCCCGAGAGACCACTGTTAGGATAGCCATTAAAGGCAATCTCTGAGAAAAGTGCTGTACTGAACAGTTGACAAAACAGTCTGATTTTGACACTAACCGATAAAAATTGGCAGCTTTAAGCTTTGAATTGGATAGTCCCTGATAAGTGAGGGGTCAAGAGAATGGCCAGGCAAAGACCAGCAGAGACTGACTTGCAGTCGAACAGAAATGCGGGAGATCGATAGACTACTTCTGAAGCATGAAGTTTGCAGATCCCGAATTTTAAGGCCACAAGGAGATGATTTTGACAACTTTATTCGAAACAAAGGAAAATAGGTGTTATTTGATATGAAAGTCGCTGATAGAGCTTATGGGTGCGGACACTTGGAAGGAAAGAAAAGGCCTTCATTCTCAACATAATCATTGCCTTAAAACACGATGATCTCGATAAAGTAGTGCGGGATGTGTCCTCACTGCTGGCTGCGACGCCAGGGGCCATGCTAAAGGCTTTCATAGCATTAAGGAACATGCGGGGCGGACATTGTACTTTGGGAAATTCGAAATTTTCATCGAATGATTGAATATCGAAATATTCGAAAAAGAAATATTTTTAAATGAATGAATCCCGAATAAAATCAGAAAGTCAAAAGTATTAAATGAGTGAATGAACGATTGATTTGAATATCGATTATATTTGTTTGTACTATTCCCGTACGGTTTTTTGATCTAACACGAACCTTGCAAGTAAGATTATTAATTAACAACACAAAGCACATTGAACTGACTAAGCATATTAGAAATATACCCATCAAATAACTCTTAGAAAATTGTCTTACCTTACCTTGACTTGCTACCGGGCTCCTCACCTGAGGGACGAAACTGGTTTTCCCATCGTACGTGCAGCCCGACTTCCCTTGGCTCCCCCTTCAAATAGTCTTGCCTTTCCCAAAACATAAAGATAAAGAAAGATCTCAAAACATAAGGGTAAACAAAGACGTCCGCCATGAGAATGTATGGCACTTATATTGTCGGATAAATCATGAATCGAGGGGATTCATGACACTCCCCACGCGCAAAGGAACTTTTTGTTGTTGTTGTTGTTATTGTACAGTGATTAATTATTTGGTACGTTACAAAAGTAAATCTACATTTACGTACACTACACAAGTGAAAAAATGATAAGCAATCAATTTTACATTTAAATCTACAACACACATATATACATACACACTGGATGACGGAGATTCGATTCGTCGTTTTTTTAATATTGCTATATACTATTGTTGTAATGAATGTCGAGTTTGATGTTAATGCTATTCATTGTAGTGAGCTTCGTGTAGTTTATTTCTTTAACTCATTGACGACCAAAGCCTTTCTCGGATCAGCCAACATTTTTTAGATAAAATCACGCACATTTTCATCTACGGTACACTTACAGTAGCATTGAGATGCTGGCGAAAGCAGTAGAGGTTGTATCTAAATCCAGCATAAAAGAAAACTCCCAGATTTGGTTTGAAACGAATTGGTAGCCATTCTAATGGGAATCATGGAGTGTCAAACCTTGACACACCATGTGTGTCAAGCGGTCGTCAATGTGTTAATGGTTTCCGTTATTGATTATTGACAGTTGACAATTGACGATTGATAATTGACAATTGATATGATAATCGATAACTGATAAGTGATATGATAATTGATAACTGATAGCTGATAAGTGACAACTGATAAGTGATAACTGATAAGTGGTAGCTGATATGTTAACTGATAAGGGTGACTGACATAACAAGTGACAATTGGTAAGTGATATAATAGCTGATAACTGATACCTGATAAATGATACAATACATGATCATGACATTGACAATTGATACATATTGATAATTACCTTAGCATTTGAAATTGACTTACAATTACCTTGACCTTGATGAGAGAATTGCAATAACACGGCGGAAGGTGAAGGTGTTCTTTCTTTTGCCATTTCCTTGGCTATTGGTTTGCCGTTGTCGTTGATGTTCGTATACAGTGTTCATGAGTGATTTCCATTGTCTTTTGACTTTGTCCAGTTCAGTACTATTCTATCTTCTTGATTGTTCTGTCTTCTTGATTGTCCTGAAAAAGAAGCAATAATTTTTTTGTTTTGTTCTTATTTTAGTACCTTTTGTATTTCAAATGAATCTTGTTAAGTTGTTGAACATTAATAGTTCCACAAAGCGGTAAAACCTTTGTCGAAAGGTTGTGTACTTGGTGCAGTGGGGTGACCAGTGTTTTCCTTTGCAAAGTGCGCACATCGGTTCATTTGGAACAGCATACATTTTCATAGGATTTCTTGCTATTTCCGGTCTTTGAAATTTCCTTTCCCATGATCTGGTTAGGTTGCATATGTCATCCTAAGATAGATAAGGATTTCTTTACCGTTTTTTAATTTCATAAGTGGTCTTATCATGAGAATTGTAAACAACTCTTCTAATTTGTCGACCCTCTCGTTGAGTTGGAGTTGATCAGGTGATGATGGGGAAGAAACAGCTACCATTTGTTTCCTCCTGGCTTTCTTGTGCTATGTCTGTAACTACATTAGTTACTCAGCATTTTCTAATTTCTATTTGAGAAGTCGAGTTAACACGCGAAAAAGATTTTCCAAAATTGGGAAACCGAAGTTCAAATAAATTAGAAAATTTGAATAAAAATTTGAATGAAATGCAACATTGGCCGTTTGCCGCGAATGTACGAAGCTTGTGATCGTGAATGCTGATCTGACTTTGCCTTTGTTTTGTTTTCGTTCGAACTCGCGGAGCACTTGTTTAGATAGATCGCGCTGATAGCTATCTGCCAAGAATGTTAGCGCGGCCAACATGCTTTTATATAGAGCATGTGGTTCTGTGAATTATTGAACTTGAATTGAATGGTTCTACTTCTACAAATTTTTCAATAATAGAAGAAATGAATTTGAATTTATTAATATCATATAATTTGAGGATTTTCGAGATGTTTTGTTACCTCTGGTGTCATTTTACCTTGTATTTCAACGCTTGTTATCTTGAAATTTCTCAAAAATTAACTTTATTTCTTGTCCCATAATGGGCATTCAAGGGCTCCATAATTCAAGATTGTTATAGGGTACATGATATGTGTCGCATTGCCAATCCTTTTAGTTGTTTTCAATGGTTTTTTCATCAATGCATTGTGGTTAGAAAATATCCAGTTGAAAAAAATGCATATTTTTCGTTTGGGGTTTGGTAAGTACGCTCAATGAGTTGATTTCATGGCATTATTTTCAAAATATTCTACGAGTACTGGGTAAGTATGTGTTATCTCTGGAGGGAACTGTACTGCAAGCATGTTTTTGGTTCCCTACTTGCGAATTTCCAGCATTGTGAATTAACGATGTCATCGCAATCATGGTCTTCTGTGTGCTAGTCTCTTTGCTGTTGTGATGATCGCGTGGTATTTGTTTTCGTTGACTGTTCTCGGCAAGAATATGCGTTGCCCTTTCGAGTATACGATTTTGCGCTGGACAATATTTCATTTTGGTCTCTGTGTGCAATATTATTCGTCTGTTTCAACAGACTCGCCATGAGAAGATTTAACTTTTCATTTCATATGTTCTCTGTTCGTAAAACCTGGGCATTGTAGTAGTAGTAGTATCTTCTATGATGTTTTGCCACACAGGTTTGTTACAAGCTTTATTTATTCAGCCTGACGTTTCGGCAACAATGCCTTCCTCAGAGGTCTGAAAGATAGTCTCGCTCGTATTTGCTGCCTTATACGACAGTACGATATGATACATATCGTACTGTCACTTATAAAATACCCACGACTACTTAAGCTATTTTCTTATGGGACAGTTCAGTCATTTGTCATCAGTGGGTGGACGTTAGTGAACGGTGCCTACATTGGTGAGTTGCCATAACATGAGGATTTTGTACCGTCCACTTAAAACGAATCGAGAAGCAAGTGGAGGAGAGCATCGCATAAGGCAGCAAATACGAGCGAGACTATCTTTCAGGCCTCTGAGGAAGGCATTGTTGCCGAAACGTCAGGCTGAATAAATAAAGCTTGTAACAAATTTGTGTGGCAAAACATCATAGAAGATAACTTTTCATTTTTCGTATTTTCTTTTATTTTTTCGCGAGTTGGGGAATAAGCATATTCACCGTACGTTCTTCGCCTTTGCTATGTTCTACTAAGTTTACTAGTGACCTTAAGTTCAATTCTCCTGATTTGTTGTCTCTGTAGTAAATATCGCTTTTCCTTTTCCGGGATATTTTCAAGAATAGTGTTTTCGACGTTATGTTTTCTTTTTTAGTGATTTCTGAGTTTTAGTACTGTCAATTTTCATATTTTCCGAAGATTGCTTAGACCCCGGAGCTCAAAATTACTCCAGTTTTTTTTCCATAATGATCTCGCCTGAGTTTTTGTCATATTTGACGGAATGTATGACTCATCAATGCCTTGTGTTGCTTTGTTTTGAATTGGCAGACGATCGACGTGCACTTGGAGGATAAAAGTCGATAGGGCGCAAAATAATTGATTCTTTTTTGTATATATTTTGAATTTACCATTGGTTCACATTCCGCTACAATTTATTCGAACACGATTGTGTTTAGAATTACGAATAGCCGTTCATTTAAGAACCAATTTTAGGGCTCCCATGAGATTTTCGAGGAAAGTTTGTTTTCAAGGGAGCAAGGGGGTGATAAATCTCTAATCCGTTGTACTTATTGCTGGGCTTTTTCTGGATTGTCTTCGTTAATTCCTTTCTGTAACATTAACGCATTATCGAAATAATAGTCTTACTTATTGTCTACGTGTCAAAAATTCATCGTGCGCGTTCAGTTTATAGCTCTTTTCGCCATGCATGTTGCCAGAACAATTTTTTGAAAGTTTTCACTTTGGTTGTCGTGCGGAATCATCCCGCAAGATCGATTTGTACAAGTTGGACTGGATGGCAATGCTTGTGTGCGTTAATTTGACAAGAAGGAGAATAGGGATTACATGGTTGTCTATACTATTTTTTACCATAATCTTTTTTATTCAAGCAATTTTTTTTACCACATGTCGTCCCTATGATTCTGACCATATGTTTTTTTTTGTTTTTGTCATGGCATTAACGTCTTTGTATTGGAAAGCATTTGTTATCCCTTTTTTCCTCTTCATATTTTCGTGCAATGTTTGGGCTGAATTCTATTTTGCAACAAGGGTTGTATCCTGTAGGATTACTGCAGGAGACAATTTTGCCCTAAGACAATCTTTTTTTCTTAAGGATTTCCTCTTGCTCAATTTTGGGAGCTGTTCCGACTTATTTATTTGTGTGTTATATACTTTGGTAAAGTTGCGATTATTGTTTCTACGTCGCTGAGAGCGTTTTTAAAACTTGTGATTTCCAAATTGGGTCGAATTTTGTTATTTTATTGTCAAAGTTTGGGATTCAAAGTTTACATTTAAAAAATTGATGACTTACAACGGTAATTCGATTTGCTTCTTTATTTCCATTTTTTGCTATTTCAGTCATTATCAAAGCCTCTTGACATTGCTGTTCTACATTCCCCTTTTTTTTGTTAGCTTATCAATAACTTCGAAAGTGGTTTCCAACCAATAACCCCTTTTTTCTTTTTCCAATGTCCTTAAAAATTACCTTTTATGTTTCCATTGCCTAATCATCGGAGTTAATAATGTTGCTCGTATTCATTGTAAAATTGCGTAATTTCCATTTTTTTTGTTCAAAGCTACCATGATGGATTTTGTTGCCAGAAAGCTTTTTGACTCTTTCATTAACGTGGGGTTTTGAATTAATTCTTCAGCTTCTTATAATATTTTTAGTCTATTGGATTATTGAGCAAGTCTTTAATTGCCTCTTTCAGGTTAGGAGCTGAAGTAGAAGCTTGTCAAATTTCGTCGCCTACACATGATCTTAGCTGAAGAGCAATCTTCGATTTGGAGTTTTGAGGCTTGACTGTCTTCTATACTGGTATTTGTTTAAGTTTTGCGTGCTTATATTATTTTCCCCATCTTGTGAGATTCCTTTCATTTTCGCGCCTTGTGCATCAATAAAGTTTTGCGAGGTAATCTTTGTTTTGAAATTTATTTCTTATTGATGTTATTTGATGTTCTGCCTACAATTTTTTTGTTGTTGTTTTACTTGGCAATCTGGTACCCTTCCAGTACCTACCATTACGGCACCATTCCGGTATTCGTACCAATCCGGTGATACTGGTAAATTATAACTTATTTTCGTTGCACCCTTCCGGCACTCGTCGAAATAATCTTTCTCTTTTTTCTGCACCCTTCCGGTACTCGTCGGTAAAAAAAACTTTGTACCTTTTCGGTGGTACCATTCCGGTACTCTCCTTTGAAGCAGCTGCATCTTAACATTTGTAGAGTGCTTCTATTGTTCTTCAGTTTTTTTGCAAGGTAGGCGCGGCGTTGGAAAAGGCTTTGGGCTTCAGAGGGCCCTTTCGGCGCTATATATCTTGTTGCCTTGCTCTTACCTTGCCAGTTTCTGCCACGCTTGTAGTTTATCAACCGGCCTTTTTCGAGTTTGGCCGATGCACTATGTTCGTACTGTTCCCGTACGATTTCTTGATCTAACACGAACCTCGCAAATAAGATTATTTATTAACAACACAAAGCACATTGAACTGACTAAACATATTAGAAATATACCCATCAAATAACTCTTAGAAAATTGTCTTTCCTTACCTTGACTTGCTACCGGGTTCCTCACCTGAGGGACGAAGCTGGTTTTCCCATCGTACGTGCAGCCCTGACTTCCCTTGGCTCCCCCTTTAAATAGTCTTGCCTTTCCCAAAACATAAAGATAAAGAAAGATCTCAAAACATAAGGGTAAACAAAGACGTCCGCCATGAGAATGTATGGCACTTAAGTTGTCGGATAAATCATGAATCGAGGGGATTCATGACAATATTCGAACGCTGAGGTCGAGATTTGAAAAAATGTTCGAATGGTTTATCGTAACTAGAGTGACCATATGTAAAAATTGCTGACATACCGGGTAGAGCCGATTCATTCATAATCAGTACCCTCGCACCCCTATACCAGCTCCCAGCCCCGTAGCTCAAGCTTTCCAAAGTCAACAAATTTTCATCACAATTAGCACCCTCAACTCCCCCCCCCCCTTCCCCCCCGTACCAACTCCCAGCCTTGTAGCTCATAGTGTCCTTTACTCAAAATAAATCCGTCATTCGCGAAAAATCTTCAAAATAGAATTGAGAGAATTGTGCAATATAGCTTTAACAAGCAAGAATGCTTATAAGTGTGGATTTTTGCGGACCAAAACCATGGGCAATCCAAAGGAAAAAAACAGGCCTGTTATCATATTTCCTTCTAGTATACGAATTCGGACCATGAGTTTAAATTCGATAGCTGTTTGTTTGCTGATTTAATGCCAGCAGTGCGAAATATCTCGCTGATCGAAAAAGCAATAAAAATTCGTACCTATCAAACTTTCGCAAGGAGTTGTAGGAATGCAAGTCTCCATACAGTTCAAAGGTTTCGATAAAGTATGCGGGATGTGTCCTCACTACTGGCTGCGACTCGGGCCATGTTAAAGGCTTTCATAGCATTAAGGAACATGCGGGGCGGACAATCACGGTTGCGAAAAGATGCATCATCGAGTTTTACGGAAAAACGCGGACGATGCGAGCTGTTACTTAGCAGTTGGCTCTGCAACACCCGAATGATTTGGATACGCATTTCAATTAAATACGAATTTGAATGAAACGTTCGGATAAAACGTTCGAATAAAATCTAATCATAACCCCGTTTTTTGTTTCAGTTTTCGAATTTTCTTCGGATCCTCGTTTATTAATTACTAGCTGGCTTACCCGGCTCCGCCCAATTCTGTCAAAACGCTGTGATAAAGTTCTCATCCCTATCCTTGTACAACCTTTCACTGTTCTCACGTCTACATCGTCGCCACGTCGTCGCCGATTTACTATAGTCGCCCTCACCCCACTAGTCGGTCGAATTCAAATTTGAATTGGAGCAGGCCTATCACGGCAGAGCGCGGCAGGAGACAACGCTCAGCAATTACAAAAACTCAATATAGATCAAAAACATTGTAACAATACAAAAACTGCTATGCAATGACGAAGAAATACGCAAAGTGAATGCGTGAATTTAAACGGAGAGCTAAGGTGCCGTGCTCTGCCGCGACCTGCCTGCTCCAGTTCGAATTCGCATTCGTCCACCGACCGACTAGCGGGGTGAGGACGACTATACCACTGTTTTAGTAATTCAGCATTCTCGATTACCCCCTGTGCCAACTCCCAGCCCCGTAGGTGAACTCTGCAAAAAAATCGATAAAAATCGATAAAATCGATATCGATCGATAACGAAAAGTAGCCTATGACACTCGCCGGGGCCCGAAGTGTATGTGTGCCAAGTTTGGTCCGGATTGGTTCAGAAATGGAATTTTCTATCCGGAACATACGTACAGACAGACATACAGACGGAGACAGACAAACAGACATCCAACTTTATATATCAGATTCGAATTTTCTAATTTTATTCGAAACCCAGTTTTTTGATCATTCGAGATTCGGATTTTATTCAAAGCCGTTTTTGATGATTCGAGTTTCGTATTATTCGAAAATAGAAAATTCCGAGTATCGAAATCTGGATGCGGATATATTCGAATGTTTTATTCAGATGATCATATTTTTACTCGATTCGGACGTATAACGGACACCACGTAACAGCAGACTTATAAATAGCTTTCGAGAATCTCGCAAGAAAAGCAAATCTCTAGTTGTAGAATAGCTCTAGAAATCCTGGCAAGAAAGGTTTTTGCTCAGTGCAGCACATCGAGACAGTCATTGGGATAAGAGCAGAGTGCTAGAAAATTTGGCGACATGTCCAGATTACTACTTATTGGGCTGCTGCATAAGCTCCGTCCAATTCTTCTGCCTTGTGTTTGAAACAATTGTTATAAGAGATTTCTGTTTTAATGCGAAATTCTTTGTATCGTCAGAAAGCGTTTTTCTATGCTCATTTCGATACATTTTCACAAAAATCGTTACTCTAACAAGATTGCAAGCCTAAGAATGCATATGACTGATGTGATATTTTCACTAAAGAAAGTAATCTTGTAAGAAAAACTCCACAGTGGTCCCTTTTTCTCATATTTACCGAATGAGAGGTAATAATGGGCTAACATATGCACTATTTTATGATACTTTTACTCAAAGACCGTCTTGATTGTAGATTTTGGTTTCTTGTACATGTTCTACAGTCAACGACATTCTGTGAATAAAAAAGATGAGACGAAAAGCAAGAGCTAGCAGATCCCATACCCCAGTAACTCTTCAACGCTCGCAGCATTTGTGAAAATTTTGAGAAATTGAAAAGACCACAGATGCATGTAGAAAAGCAAGGCAAAAAATCAGCTTTTTATCTGCTCAAAAAATCTCTAGGTCTCAGAAATCACACGTACTCTTTCTGCTCAAATAATCTTCAAGATGTTCATTATCCATTGATGGTTACTGAATATGCCTACCAGCTCTTAGAGGGAAGGCGCCATGTCAAGGAAGGACGGGTTTGAAGAATTGTAAATTTTTGCAATCTTGGTTCTTCTACAGTAATGTATTCCGTCAACAGTCAATAATACAAGGAATAACAAGCATATTGACTATCTGATAGCCAAAAGCTTGTTTAGTTCAAAAAAATTAGGCTTATCTAAATAAGTTGATGTTAGAAGAAGTTGTGGTACTTTGAACTTAAAAATTGCACGGACAGAACATATGCAGCAGCCTGAAATCAGGGCCCGGCACGAGGTCGGCAAATGACAAGCTGGAAATCGTTTTGGGGCCAAAAAGCAAAGGGGAAATCGTTTTTGCGGGGTCCGGGGCGGAGCCCCGGAAAAAAATTGGTAGTTCATGCTCGCTACTTATCTTGACATGTTATGTGCCTCAACAGGCGAACACTGGAGTTCGCGCGCGTCAAACCGCGCCGTCGCTAATTGCCGCACGCGCGACGTCGCCCAAGCGATGCTATTTGTAACTGACATGACTAGTTCTCAATGTATGTGTAACGATATGGCACCAAATTTTGTATGCGAACGGAGAGAGGCTAGTGGAAACATAGTATGAAAAGTTATGAAAAACTTATGTGAACGGAACAAGTAATTAGCATTTTTTCCGAGAATTTCGCAAAACTGGTAAATGAAGATGTGAATTCAAACGGCTCGTTTGGAACGCGCAGATGAACGATATGGTATGAAACTTGGTAAGTACATGCACACGGGCTTGCAGGGCTTAAATGAGGAGTTTCATTAAAAAATTATGTGACTGAAGGTTGTGGCAAACTTTTTTCTGAAAATTTTGCGCTACCAAAGAAATGGAAAAATGGCTCGTTTGCAACGCAGAGGTAACGAAATCGCGCGGGTTTCGGTGTGTATATGCGCAATAGGACTAAGTAACAAAGTATGAAATACTATGAAAAACTTATGTGAATGAAGAGCGTGCTTAACTAATTTCCAAATTAGGTCGGCATTTGCCGACCTAATTCCCACCTGAGGTCGGCAAAACTCTCATTTCACATAATTTTTTCAAAATTTTTACATAAATCTGTTGTACGCCTAAAGTTTACTACATGTTGAAATTTTGGTTCCGAAACTCCTCCTCTTGTCCTTGTTAGAGCCCAAAATCGCATCAGCAGCCTAGCTTTCTAAGATAGAAAGCGCGCCCCAGTCAATCGATACGCGCGGGAACGGCGTCTCTCATTCCTATGACTGCGTTTCATTGATATTTTTTCATTCCTTAATCATTTTTCTTGCTTATTTTTCTTCCTGTTTTCTATTTTGATACAGCTGAGGAATAGTTTGAGGAATTTGAGCAATTTGGGCGCTTTTGAGCGCTTTTAGGCGAAGTGTGGCCGGTAATCTCGTCGCACAAGCACGAAACGTCATTTTTGGGCTCAAGGGAGTATTCGTAAAATTTATTGAAATCAAAGGGGAATTCGTTTTGGAAAACCCCGTTTGCCCACCTCGTGCCGGGCCTTGCCTGAAATGTGCAGGCGGCCGCGCAACATAAACTAGTACCAGCATATGCATAGAACAGGGGAAGTTGGTTATCGAAGGCAGTCGCGGAGATTGCACAGCCAAGTGCAGGTTAGTTTGTTGCAGTTACAGTGCAAGTTGTTGCCTGTCAAGACGATAATTGTGGAGATGGTACAGGCCATCCGTGTACTGCGTTCAGAGAGCATTCAAAAAATCCATAACTGGAAGAAGCGCAGGGAGAAAATAAGAGAATGCAGGAGGAAGGAGGGATGACGCGCTGAACACAATTCCGCACTCTGCGCGGATGGACTATATGCAGGACAGAAAGGCCAGCGGACATGCTTGCATAAGAAGAAAGGAGTGCGAAGCAGGATTATTACAAACAATTTTGAGGCTATCGGCCCACAAAAAGTTGGGGAGCGTCTCAAAACATTCGAAAGTCATGGCTAGCCGTAACCTTTCATTCACAAAATTATATCTGTCCCCTTTCCCCCCTTCCCCCCCCCGAGCAAAATCTTTCGGCCGGCTGCCGAAGTACATAGATATGTAGGTTGATGCAAATTCAATGTCTTTGGAGATTTCAAACGCAAAGTTTGTAATCTGTATGAAAAAAAGAAGTTTGGCTGCACGACAAATTACGACTCAACGTTCTGCGCCTAGCCTCGGAGATCTATGCTTATAAAGACGACACTTCAAATATAGTGATTGTGAGTGCATGCCTGAAGCCGATTTGCAAATGCAAAAAATCCAGAAAACTCGTAAAACAATATCATTCAGGTAACATCGTATTCCCCATTACTGCAATTTTTCAAACGCGGTTTCACTACCCAAAAAAATGTCACAGCGTTGTAGGTAAGTACCAGTTCAGGTTTCTAATTACAAGCTGTGTTTTCGTGAAAAAAAGCAGTGATAAGTGGTTTTGCAAAATGATCTTCACGAAATTGTTCATTCATATCATGCGATCAAAATCCGTCATAGTTAATGGGCCATCGTCTTATAAAAGTTTTTGCTCTGAAAAATTTTTTTCCGACTAAACTAATTATCGCGAGATTTACAATGCCGTTTTAGAATCTCAGTTTTCCGAAACAAGTCAACAGAAACTTGAGCTTGAAAATTGTGGTAAAAAGCCCTTTTCATTTTTAACACAAAAACAGAAATGGGATAAGACCTGCAAAGTTATTGAATTGTGCTCTAATTTCAAAATTTTGACCTCTCCCATTCCAAGGAAGCAAACCGATATTTTCAATAGTACGTACTCAGTTTACAAGAATTATCTGATTAGAGTCATGAAACTTCCGAAAATTGAATCAGTTTCGTTAAAAATCTCTCCCCCTCCCCCTTCCCCTCCACATCCCGAGAAAAAATTCGGACTCTACTGAAATATTAAGTCGTTCCGAAAGTTCTTTCCGTTTTTTCAACATATCTTAAAAACACGTGGAACGAAGAAAGAGAAACGCTTCAGGCACTGTCCGACGCATCTTTTCTTCCTCTTTTCAAATATCATATTCCTATGCCGCTCGCTCTTGTGGTCAGTGAGATAATGACCGAAATTTCGGACCTATGGTTTTTACCATGTCCAACTTTGGCAATTTTTCACTATCTTCTTTTTTGATTTTTGGAAAAGCTTTGATAGCAGTCGGATAGAGTAAACAAAGTGCAATACAATGCAATTTTTTGGCAATTTCATGGCTTCGCATTATTTTTTGAGATAACTTCTTCAGAAGTCTTCACTTTTTCAAAGTCACAAAACACAAAACGCTCTGAACATCAACAAATCTTCGGCTTACGAAACTTTCAAAAGTTGTTTATGATTGTACACTATTTTTACAAATTAACTGAGCGTTTACCGCTTCGAAATATAAGATTTCGCATTTCACGGGCACATCATAAGGCGGGTTCAAAGTCAAGAGTTATGGAAATTTTATCGCCAAAGACTCCACAAACTAAGAAGAAAAAGCACTCATCAGAAAGAGGAGAAAAAGCTGCATCGAATGACACCTTAGTTATGCGCCGTTCTATGTTCTATGGCTTCTGGCATCCCCAAAAGTGTAATTTGATAGCATCAGAAAAATAATTCTAAAAATGTTTTGAGGCTAGCTATAGATGCCGAAAAATTGCATAATATTGCACTTTGTTTATTTTATCCGACTGCTATCAAAGCTTTTCCAAAAGTCAAAAAAGAAGATAGTGAAAAATCGCCAAAGTTGGACATGGTAAAAACCATATGTCCGAAATTTCGGTCATTATCTCACTGATCACAAGAGTGAGCAGCACAAATATGGTAGTTGAAAAGAGGAAGAAAAGTTGTGTTGGATAGTGCCTGAAGCGTTTCTCTTTCTTCGTTCCACGTGTTTTTATGATATGTTGAATAAGCGGAAAGAACTTTCGGAACGACCTAATATATTCACAGATACCTCGTGAGCATGGTGCGAAGTATACGATTTACAACGTTTGCTTTGACAAAAAGTCAGATAGTCAAAAAGGATCTAAAAGTGCTTGAAGATGAATTTTTCAAAGTCAAGGGGCCCATGACATCTTTATGGCGTTCCAACCGCTTCAAACTATGCTAATTTTCTCGTTCTTTCTTGAAATATTCTTCTTTTGATTTGAAACTCTGCAAGCAACAGCACGTATCGTCTGTACTAAAAACAGGACCATACTCTGGACGCTACACAATAGGTAAATTGCTTTACATGATTTCTGTTACGAGATGAAAACTACATTATCATGACTTATAATAACGGGCTAAGGGTGCTTACGTGACTTTGTGTGTCTGCGTGTCTGTTGCGAAACTCGTAGAGCATGTTCCAGCCAACGTCCTGAGCCCAAATTTTGCACGGCGCATGCTAGCAGCATGAAAGTCTGCTATGCAAAAGCACGAGCGGATCCGCTGAGTGGATCCCCAAAAATTGCACGTCAAACGGATCCGCTTGGCTTCTGGCCAGCAAAATTGGGCCGGTACCAACACTTTTTGCGAACTCATGGATAAGTTTGACAAGCTAATGTGCAAACCATTAGACAAGACATTAGCCCAAAAAATTGAACTAAAGTTGATTACTTCGAGAAAACGGCGCCAACAAAAAAATAAGTTGCATAAATGTTCAATTTGCAGAGATTTTACGTGATCGTTCGAGAAGATTTCTGCAGAGATGTAGCTCACGGTGACTATTGTCGTTATAGCGACTATCAGGTCATAAAAGTCCAAAACTCGATTTAAATTCGCATTTGTTTTCCTCGGAAAAGTTTTATTTACAGGAAAATACCGACCTCACACAAAAAAGCTCTAGGAATGAGTAGTTGTTCACAAATCATTCGCAATAGCCTGCATGGCACGGTGAATTTCAGTGTTCATTATTATGCGGGAATGAGTTAGGCATATGGAAAGTATAGCCAGTGCGAGCCTCTGCGAAGCAGAGGTGACTCACTGGTTATACTTTCCACCAGTGCTTCACCTCTGCTTCGCAGAGGCTCGCACTGGCCATCAAGAAACGATGCTAAACTTGCGTTGTGGAGGTTTTCTTTTAGATAATTGCCAGGTTGACTGCGGTGAGAGAGTCCTAATTAAAAATGAACCATACTCGCTATCACAGCCTCACATGCCATGCAGAATATTGTAAATCATTCCTCACTGTATTTACAAATCAGAAAGACTTAGGCCCCAGGCAGACTTCACGCGATTTAATCGTCGCGACTGAGTCGCGACGAGACAGCTGTTACAACATCATTCCATGCCGATCAACTTGCATTCGGTTGTGATACTTTTCCAGACCGAAATTTTTGAACGTGAAATGAAAATGAATGGAAATCTTGGCGATTAGATCGCGACGATTGAGTCGCGTGAAGTCTGACCGGGGCCTTACAGACCGACAAATAAGCGGATTATTACAAGTCATGATATGTCATATGGTTATACTTTCCATACTTTCCATAAGCCTATATCCAAGTTGTCTCGAGGATCTTACGTTTTGGTCTGCAGCTATAAGAGTAAGTCGTAGAGTACAAAAATCAGTGATTGCACGCCATCATGCCATGAGACGGGTTGTTGAAAAGTGAAAAATTAAAGTTTCGTGCAAACACGCATAGGCTGCAAAAAAAAGCTTTTTTAATTTACTTGCTCTGGAATTCTGCCCTGCTACACTGTAATTGTCTCAAATCAATATTACTTTGACCAAAATCTTTATACAGAGGATCCATCATCGGTGGACGGTGCCGATGAACCTTTGCCAGGTTGCGCCAAGCACGCTCCCACCTTGTTGCCATCCTTAGGATCCGTGAACACGCCGCAAAGGAGTTCTTCTGCATTCTGCGCGCTCTAAACATATATTGCCTGTTACTTATAGCACAAGTACAGTAAATGCTTAACATAGCCTATGTAAAATCGCTATAGTTGTAGAGAAAAAAATTATGCTATCAGGCTGCGTAACAGATTCGTTCGCATTCTTTAGACTGATTTTCCTCAACATTTTGACAGGTTTTGCAAGGTATATGTGTGCCTCCAAAAGATCTAAATCTGCTGTTGCATTTTACTTGCATCGATTCTCCAGTTCCAAAATATTTGAAAAAGGTTTTGGTTTACAAAATATCCGACGAGGCAAAAACAGTGACATCAGCTTTGCTTCAAGTTTTGAATTTCAGTGACGTTTTTTTTGACAATCTCGAGTACAAACAAAACATCAGGGCAGTTACTCATGCAATTACTGTCGCTGTCTCCTTTCTTTTCATTGACTGCCTGAAGTTATTGATCCAAGATTCAGCGAAGCAAATTTTTTTTCACGAGTCGAAATCCGACTTTCGAATCTAAAAATTAAATTGAATTAAAAAGTAAAAAAATTCGAATCTAAACTTTGATTTTTTGTTTAAGAGCTTGTAGCCCCATGATTTCGCAATAACGTCGTCTTTTCACCAATTACCAAATTGCACGTCAGTGCTCCTTCCTCTTACAGTTAGGAGAGTGCTTCATTGTTAATGTCGAGGTTGAAAAGACGTTAAAAAGGAAAGCTTTAATTACATTTTTGAGATTCTAGGCGAATTTAAGTAGTATTCGGAAGTTACAGTAGTTCTTGTATAAACGTTACAGATCTTTGGAGCTGTTTTATGCCTATTTTGACCTATTTTTGGAATGGCAACGTAATACGTGTACATAGCTATCGTTTGCGAAACTCACCACAAAAATTCCATTTCAGAGCTCTGAAATTTTTTTGGGTCCAATTTGGAAAAAAGCGCTAAATTGTAGGAGATGATGACCTTTGGCAGCATGTACACATTTCACGAAGTACAGAAAATATTAAGAAAATGTGAATGAGAAATGCGAACTGGTATGCGCATGATATTGAATCATCTCGAAGTTCTTTAGGGCTTTTCCACCCTCATAAAAAAACATGCCAAACATTATGAACACCAACTAAAGCAGCTTTTCTTTCTCTGTTTAATGGCCACGTTTTCGTACTCTTTCTATTTTACATCAAAATAATAGCAAAAACTTTGAACCCATTTTATTTGCCATATCCAAATTTGAGAATATTTCAAAGTCTTCGGTGTAAATTTTTGAAAGAGTTTTAGTGACAGATGGATGGAGTAACCAAAGTCCGATGCAACTGTTTAGACATCGCCAACTAGCTTTTCAGTTTTAAGATAATTTCTCTTTAAGTTTTCACTTTTGAAAAGTTGTATCATACACACAAGCATCAAGCACTGAGAAATATTGGTGATTGAGAATAACGAAGTCGATTATCATTCAACGTTCATTGAAAGACTAAATTGGGAAATCATAGAAAAAGGCATATAGTGTACAGAAATTTGCAGTTGTCATGTTTGTCTTCAAAGGTTCGCGAATCAGGAACAAAATACGAAGAGGAGGAAAGGCTGTATAGAACAAATTGTTGTTCTAACATCTCTGTAAGCTTAGCTTAACCAAATACGAAATATGATAGCTTCAGGAAAATGGCCTTTTGAACTTCGGAAAATGGCCTAAGAAGTTTCGAAAAGCCAGCTGAAGATGCCAAAAAAAAACTTATTGTATTGCAATTGTATTGCACTTTCTTCACTCTAAACGACTGCTATGAAAGCCCTTCCAGAAGCCCAAAATAAAAACTTTGAAAACTGCCAAAATTTTGTATGATAAAGACATATCTTAACACTTTTGCGATTACTTTATTAACCGCAAATGTAGCTAGCCCGAAAGCATGAATGCTAAAAAAGGAAGGTTTACTTCTTCGAAATGCATTTATTGGCTATTTTTATACCACGTTCTTTTATTACGATGAGTCGAAAAACTGGGAAAGACTTTTGACTTTACTCAAAACATATAATAAGAAAACGATTTTTTTATGATAAAGATGTCAGATGGTTTGAAATAGCGTCGAACCAGTATTACACTGCTGACACCATCATAAATGTAGGTACCTTAAAAACCACTGTGATTTGTGTTCTCGATGAACCTGTTCGAAGTCGTGTCGCATTGTGAGCATATTAGCCTGCCATCGTTCCCCAAGATGGCTTCCAATCTTGAAGAGTGATGGCAGTGATGACAATCCAATCAATCTCGTTAGTCTTTAACAGAGAAAAACAGAAAAATCTGAAAGAAGCTCGCTTGAAGGTTGGACACTACACCAATGTATTATAAATCAACTCGCTTGTTTTTTAGATCACTATTGCATTCTTTGGACCTTAATTTTGCTTGTACATCTACTTTTTGAAGTACGACACATTCGATTCAAAAAGAAATGATAACTGCATTTTCGCGTTTGGTAGCATTAACAGGCGATTTACTTTAACAAGCAGCTGTTCTAAGGAGTTTTCGAACTCTTGTTCATTTCAATCAAATGTTATGGAATCTGTAACCTTCGCGATAAATAAGGTGAAAACGCTTTCATAAATAGCTAAGTAGCTTTCATGAATTTTCCGCGATATCTGATATTGACGGCCGGAACTTTGTTTTGCGGCAGATGTCATTCTTTAAAGTTGAGCAGAGCACCGGGCACAGCCATAGCCAGTTTAGAGCTCCTGTTTGGACGGAGGACCTCTCAAAAATTCTAAACCTTAGTTTTGAGCTATTTCATAGAATCTGACTTACATTACAGAGAATTACCGAGATTCAGGGTCATGTTCGCGATCGCATCAGTCACTAGGGAAGATTGGGAAGTTTTTGAAGCACTGTATCATCAGATAGGCAGTGTGATAAATAAAACCGCCATCTTACATCTTGAAAATGAATTTTTAAACTAAAAGCTGCTTATCCAATGGTTGATCGAAGCTTGTTCGTTTTGGAAATGATTAAGAGCTTGAAAGGCTTTAGATCAGCTGTCTATTGAAGCAAATTTCTCAATTCTTTCAAAAGCAAATGCATTTCATTTCTTTTCATATAGGACGACAAGTAAGTGTTGCAAATGTGTCAAACTTTGGAGCGAAGCTGCAAAAAGTTTGAGAGTCAAAGAATGCAATACCGGATGAAGAGAGCGAGTGTATAGTGTTGGCCCGTAGTAAACCCCCTCTCAGCGCAATTCGGCTGGGGGCGGGCCTACGTTGAACGTAGAACGACTAGGTCCGGCATCCGGTGAGCCATCGATCCGGATTCGGATCGCTTTCTAGACCTAGAGATCTTGTGCATTCTCAAAAACCAAAAACTTGAGCGTTTTGATCGAACGGCTAAGTGAATGGGTTTCAACACGAAAGTCCAAGGTTCAAAGCCGGCTGGGGCACATTTTTGCGCCACCGCAGGACAATCTTTGATAGCGGCCGCTCGAGGAAAATCGATGGCGACCGCTATCAAGGATATCGCCAAGCAAACAAATGGATAAAACAAAACAATCATATCTTGACAAAGATATCACGACGAAAATGTTGGAACATAAAACAAATGAGCAAATCAAGAAGTTGTTTTAAAGCAGTTTTCAAAAGAGGAACGTAAGCAAGCCTGAAAAAAGAAGAAATCCTGCTTTTTTAAATTTTCTCTCCGCAATCAGCTGTTCATTGATTCTCTCCCATTTAGGCCGCCGAAACTGTGCAATTTTGGGAATTTCGCATCGCAGTAGTGCGTGAACTCTCCCGTAAGTTACTCACGAGCAACTTACGGGAAATTTGTCTGATCCTCCTCGTAAGCACACTATCTCTCTTGGGTCACCCGAAAATTCAACCTCGGATAAGTGGCGTTCTGGTGAACTGACTGTGACACTTGACCGGACAGTCTTCTGACTGTTAAACTTACTATCCTAAAGCACGGGAAGGTGGGGGGATTAAGTTTACCCGAGGAAGTTCTTCTGAATGAATAATCTCAAGTCACCTAAGATGAATGGAGGTTTACTACGGGCCGTTGTATTGAGAGTGTTCAGATTTCAGTGAGAACTTTTTTTTATTTTACTTTGTTTTGATTTACGACATTGGAAGCCGCTTTAGGGAACGATGGCAGGCTACATACGCCACGGCAGCAAAACTTCAGATAAGTTGATCAACGGGAAATACGGTGATTTTTGAAGTGTTTTACAATATTGTCTATCCTTGTATATTACACTTTTTATTACAAGTATTCAACTTCGATGAGCAGATTAAGTACTTACCTTATTGAAGCCACTGCCAAAGTACCAACCGAAGGGATAAGGATGGTTGCTTTTTGAGCTAAATGGAGGAAAATCATATCTTGTAACGTTAGGCTAAAGATTTTCGGCCTTACAAGAATGTAAGAGCGTTCTCGTCTGCTGGGAGAGTGAAGGGTTTCACGAGATCCCATTTTTTCACTTCAAGTATAGAGATCTCTTCTTCAAATTTGCTCTGATCTGTTAGACACTTGAACTGAAAGGTAACAGATTTAACAGGTTTGAGAATAATGATAATAGTTGTTGTCTAAATAAACTTGTAACAGCAATTCGAGGGATTTTAAAGAACACTGTAAATAAACGAACGTTTAGTACACGATCCATGCCCATTCCACCTGCTGTCACTCCCAATAAAAGGCCTTGTAATTTGTCATCCGGACATTCTATTTTGAATTTGGAATCATCACCCGCATCAGCCGAAGATGGGACTTGATCCTCACTCGTACCAACCACAAAAGACAGAATCTAAAAATGTTGCAGTCGGTAGGAATATCATTAGTATACCTTTAGACTGACCACAGAGGATACGCAAAGTTGCAAAAACATCGTTGAACAAAATCTCTGAAATTTTGTCCTTTATATTGCTTAGGAACACAGTATCCTACATGAAGTGGCCATTCGTAATTCCTCTTTCGAAGGTAAATTGGACTTTGTTGGTACTGCCATCAAATAATTGTTCATTTGTCAGCTATTATGGAATCCTTACAATCACTCATTTCAATCAGAGGTAATTTTGCACGAGCTAGAAAGACGTGCCTAAAAATAGCTCGGACAGAACGGACGATCAAAGAGCTGCTAGCAAATAGAATGAGGTCACCTGTGCAAATCTATAACACACGAATGGCTAGGGAAACTGGATGTTGTAAAAAAAAGCAATTGTGCTTTTAAAGCTCTAGGGGCTGCAAGCAAAAATCAAACGTTTTACAATGATGTGATTACCATAGCATCGCTATTTAAAATGCAAACGTGCTAAGATTCTCTCTTTAATTATCCTTCTGAGACAATCTCTTAAATCTACTCTGAAGGTGTCATTTTCAAACAAGATTGAATCTGTCTCAGAATATATTAAACACTTCTTTTCTTATCCGTGCTAAAAGTCTAGCTTCAAGCCCTTGCCAAACAAGGAATGTACAATACCTGCAAAAATACTCTTCAACGACTTTTCCTATTTTGGGTCTCCACTTGATGTATGACTATGAAGCCAATTCAAGCTGAGGCAGCAAATATTATTCTAGTAGAATCTACGTGCTATGCAAAGTCACTATCAAAGCTTAGTTGTCAGAATCGTACTCAAAACAAAACTGATGAGTTGCTTTAAAGTCTAGCAGCTAAACTTTTGCAGTCTTATGCCACTTTTTGACTCGACTTGAAAAACCAGCTGCAATACTTTGAATTTTGATCGTTAGCTCAGAAGCTATTTTGCCAATTGTCTGATAGACCAAAACAAGCCCTTATTTTCTGCAAGTGTAATGCTTCTTAAAAATCTGCTTTAGATGCCAAGTTTGCTGTTCATTTATACTGTGTGGGATTGTGCAATCGCTGACAGTGCGTGCAGCCATCAGAAAAATCTCTTACTCGCTTATTTTCCTTCCAGAACGACACACGATAAATGCTTGCGAATGGAGTTATTTGGTTGTCATAATAATGGCGTTTTTTTGCCTTCAAATCGTCATTTCTCGGGAACTAGTGCTGTCGCAGGTGTATAATTATATAGGTGTTACTTCCAAAAGTTTTTAGTGTTTGACTGCATGATCGAAGGCCAAGTTTGCTGGGTGCGGAGTGTGCCATATTTTGATTATCTTTTTTTTCTTGGATTTTAGTCAAGAAGCATCACGGCAAATGTTTATATTCTTACTTCTAGGTGTTTGCTACGCTTATGACTAACCGAAAGGTTTCTGAGACCAGACTTGCAGGCACACGAAGCTTTTTATGCTCCATCTTCAAACTTTAGAATGTACACAGTTACCCTAATTTCACTCGTATAAGACGCACTTTTTCCGGTTTTTCAAGCGTGCAGTCAGCCGCCTCGTTGTACTTCTGAGAACGAGACTTATGCCGCGCGATACTGGCAATATGGAGCACTGTAGATAGTTTTTTGGTCGCGAAGTCCTTTGTAGAAAAAAATCCCCGCCTACTACATACACACGTAAAATTAGGGTAATGCGCACGTCTATTAGTCACCTAAAGCTTGGAGCTTGCTTTGCTGTATCGAACGGTTTCCCTTAACCAACGTTGAATGCTCATTTCTCAACAGTACCATGGAAAACACCATTGCTTTTGTTTAGATAACCTAATACAATTTTTAAGGTGCATGCGTGGGCAGCGATATGTGTACAAGTGTTTTGATTACAACATTTGCAGCGATCAGTGTTTCGTCAAAGCTAAGGTATTTTGGGATTTAATAAATTTAAGCTATAGTTGACTTTGAAAAAAATCCCAACAATATCCTTGCAAATTCAGCCGGCCAAAAAGATTTTCCCAAACACATGGTGTGCTGATTATGTAGCTTTTGTGAGCTGGCTGCAACCTAGATTTGCAGCGTAGAGCAGCGAGTCACCGATCGAGTATTTGATGCCAAATTTTCAGCAGTGACAGGGCCGGCACGAGGATGGCAAATGGACATGGTGAAACGACATCGCCTTTGCCTTTACCGACTTATACAATCTCCCATTTGATCCAGCGTCGTTGCCATTTTGGATCCTAATAAGGAAGAGAGGAGGAGTTTCGGAACCAAGATGTCACTATGTATTGAACTTTATGTATAGAACAGATTTATCTAAGAATTTTGAAAATCTTTTATGAAGCGGAAGTTGCCTACTTCAGGTGGGCAAAAGTTGGGCACGCTCTTCATTCACATAAGTTTTTCATAATTTTTCATACTTTGTTCCTTAGTCCTACTGCGCGTATACATACAAAATCTCGCACGATTTCGTCATCTCTGCTTTGCAAACGCGCCATTTTTCCATTTTTTGCTAGCGGGAATTATCCAGAAAAAAGCTTGCCACAACCTTCAGTAACATAATTTTTGAACTTCTCAGTCAACCACTGCAGGCTCGTGTTCATGTACTTATTAAGTTTCATACCATGTTGTAATCTGCGCGTTGCAAATGAATCATTTGAATTCACATCTTCATTTACCAGTTAAGCAGAAATTTTGAAGAGAATGCTTATTACACCCATTCACATAAGTATTCCATAAGTTTTCATGCTTTGTTTCCACTAGCCACTCTTCATTCGCGTACAAAATTTGGTGCCATATCGTTACACGTACATTTTGAACTAGTCATGTATGCCGTTACGGATAGCATTCGTTAAGCACTTTGAGCATGCGGCAATCAGCGATGGCGCGGTTCGACGTGCGCGAACTCCTTTGTTCGTCTGTTATTACACATAACATGCTAACAATAAGATAAGCAGAGAACATAAACTGCCGATTTTTTCCAAGTCTTCGCCCCGGACCCCGCAAAAATGATATTCCTTTTACTTTCCCCCAAAACGATTTCCAGTCTGTCATTTGCTTACCTTGTGCAGGGACCTGAGCAGTGGTGTATTTGTCCCGAGCCTTTCGATCATTCGAATAATCGGCATTAATCGCCAGAATTTCCAACCCACGTTTTTGCCTAGATTAAATTTAACTATTATTTGAACTTCCGTTTTGAACTTATGTAAGAGCTTCGATAACAATTAGATAGAATAAACAGCAATATAATGCAATTTTTGGCGTTTACGGCCAACTTTTCGATATTTTAAAACTAATTTCCCCAGAAGTCTTTCCTTCTGCAAGTAGTGAAACAAGCAAACGCTTCAAACCCTAGGAAATCTTCGAAAATTGAAACTTCCAAAATTGATGGCAAACACCAATTTTAACGAGCAAATGAGCTCTTAGCACGTCGATATACTGACTTAAATTTCCGGGTACCTGAAACTCTTCGAAAAACTGAATAATGGTGATTTTTTCCTCGAAGTTCTTACAAATTAAAAACGAGAAAGCTGCATCGAATGATTACTAGCTGTTCGCCATTTTGTTTTCTATGAGGTTTGCGATAATCAAATATGAGATTTGATAGCATTCTTATAAACTGAAAACCAACTATAGATGCCAAAAAAGCATTGTATTGCATTTTTGCTCTATCCACTGCATCAGAAATGAAAAAGGAAAAATTTAGAAAATAGCTGAGTTAGGATAGGTAATATAATAGGTTGCAAAGAAAACTATGTCATTCTTCATAGCAGCATAAGACGAATCCAAAGATGAGAGATAACGTTCGATGGATCAAAGGAAGCTTTACAAGTTGATCTTTAAAGGCAGTGGCTAGAGAAAATTGCGACTGCAAGCTTTCCACACTTACCTGGACTTTTGGATGCGCTGAGTCCAGTGTTGTGCTTTTATGGCGCTTCCCTATCCGGAGATAGCCGGAGGGGATAAGCAACCAATCGCGATGTTGACGGATTCCCACTAACATCGTAATTGGCTGCCTGAGCCGGTCAGCCAGTTACCGCCAAAAGGGTCCAGTGTTGTTGCACAATTTGCTGGTTTGCGCACGGTTTAGAGCAGAGACACAAGAGCTCATGATGCCAAAAAGAGGGTTTTCAGTATAAAAAATCTACGAAACTTTCACCTGCTCCTGTATGTAACAGACACTTGCAGTTATCCATAGATACACATGCTATATCTCTTTCGTGCTTAAAAATAAAAAAAATAAAAACTCCGCCGTCAGTAGTTCTGGTTTCCTCCCATATATGCTGATGTATATTACCAACCGTCAAATTTCTAAACATAAAATCTTGGCCTTTCATATGGCATAGTTTTGAGAAAAATCAGTTTTACCAGGAAAAAACCGAGGATAGCAACATTCTTTTCTTTCCTACCTAAGAAAAGCTATGGGACGAAGGTTACGACAGTTATTCAAACGAACAACGAGCATTGACTCGGAACAGCTCGAAAGAGATAGTTATCTGCATAAAACACGCTTGGAGTGTTTGTCTATCGTTATTTTGACCGATTTAAGGATAAGTCTGGTAAACGGCATGAACATTTGGATAAAATAATGAAAAAAAATAATGATTTAAAATAATTTAAAACAAAATAATGATCAGGAGGTATAGTGTGTGCTCTGGCCAGCTTCCCATAGGTACCTCCACGACGCGTCTAAGCTCACCATCAGCGCGTCTCTCGCTCCAGCTCTAATGCAAAATTTTTTGCTTTCCACTCTCATGTGACCTTATTCTATTGTGTAATTTCTCCATCTTATTGTTAAATATATACAACTCACGACAATAGCTGGTGATAAGATTTTACCACCCTTGAGTTTTGAGAGCTTTTGTGTCGAAAATTCCTAGCTTTTTGAGAGGGTGTTTCTGCTTGGTGAAACACCAAGCATAGTATAAGGAACTATCTCTTCAAAGGATTTTATCTATCACAGAAAAAGCGTGTCTATCACTGACAGTTTCGAGTGATGCTTTGTAGGTCCAATACGGCTAATACGGTTAATACACCACTAGGGCTTTGTTTTTGTTTTTTGGAAGTTGTGAACGCTATCTTATTGCTGAGACTTTTCTCTTGGATTAGAGGCCTGTACTTTTCATTTCACTTCTATCTTCAACACTGAAAACAGATGAATTTTTAATTTCCGTCTCTTTGTTACCGTTGAACGGAAATTAGACAAAGATTACGATATTCCCTGAACGTCACCACTACTGAGGGAAAACATTAAACACATATAAATAGAAGAAAAACTAACCCTAACTTCTTTCTTTCTTTTTGAATGAGAAAATCTGAAAATATCATATTTTCAGAAATATCATATATGTGTTTTTAAAAATATCATGAGTGGTAGTAATATGGTCGAAACCAACAGAATGGTGTGATGGTATAATCATGATTACATCGTGGTGAACATGATCATCTTCTTACGGCCATTCAGTTCAATTGGTCGTACAAAATTATGGAACAGGCAAGTAACTTTCGGAAAACCATGCTTGTTCCATGCTTGTTTCGTTCTCAACTAAACTAGGAAGTTTCCAGCTGGTCAACATCACTGTTTTGCTATCAAATAAAGTAATGAAAATAACATTTTATTTGGTGATACGCAGACGTAAAACCATCACATCGTTGTTAAAAATGAAAAAGTACTCCTAACCACTTTTTTGTTTGAAACAATGACGTGTTGGTTTTGCAAGTCAAGAAGATTGAGGGAGATCATTCTGCAACTTACTATAAGAGAACTTACTTGTTTACAGCTTAGATAAAGTTATGGGAGGATGCAGGGCTGAAGACCGAACTGCAAATTTGGTAAAGTGCAATGAAGGCGGTCAAGCATGAAAATGATTGGAAGTTCGGTCCCCTTTAATGACATCGCTTTGTAAAGCTGGAATCGAGTGAAAAATACTTACTTCTTTGCCTCTGGTTGGTTACCTTGTGGTTTCATCGAGAAAATGATGTGAAGCTAGCGTTTACATCGTGTATGAAAATTTAGTAAAGATGATAGCTCAGATCAAATTACTACCACTCCATACTTTTTTATTTTTTCCCCTTCTCAAATCTGATCCTAGCTCCTCACCTTATTTGCAGAACTTCTCGAGGGCCTCAAGAAGACTTCCTGATATGATCTTCGTGAAGCTTCCGGAACTGTCTGGAATAGGAAAATAGGCCATGGCTTGAGTTGAAATCGATCAAAACTCTCATGCATGACGCAACATTGCAGGAAAAGAGAGGCTGTTGGGATCCACACAATAACAGTATACAAGATCTATAAGGTATCCATCATGTCTGTGGAGTAATGAAAATTGTTTCGTGAAGGTTGCCTAATAAAGTCAAAGAGTAAACTGAGGAAGCTAGTTTTGGTTAGTCGAACTGAGTGTCACATGTTTAGAATGTCGAAGGGCATTTGTAATAGTGCCTACTGAAGCTGCGAAGTGCATCTGTCTACATGTTTTGTTGTGTAGTCTTTAGATTTTTAATGGGCTTGCCTCAAATCGCCGAACCTGGAGACTTTTTTTTCATTTTTACCTCCGCATTCAGGGCCTGATAGAGTGTAAACAAGGTGTTATAGAAAGTGCATGATTTGCTTTATCGAATGATACCGATGCCCGGCAAGACTATAATGGCAGGTAGAAGTGACAATTTTTTAAAAATGGTGCGATAGAACTTTGGTTTCAGTATATGGTTGATGCAAAAATAATGCGCATTTTGCGAATCAGTTTGACGCGCTACAACTTTCTAAAAAATCTGCATTTTTGAAAGCAGTAAAGACTCTCAGCAACAAACCTTTGCAATACAGCGCATAGCTCATATCATAAATGTTATGCAAAATCCGTCGGACACGAAAATACGGTTTCAAAAACAAAGAAATTTTTTTTGCGGAACCTCGTTTTTGACAGATCACAATTCCCTTCAAAATTTTTCACTGTAAAATAGCCTATCATGCAGCCGCAAGCCTTAGTAGAAATGAAAATGAAGGGGCTTGGACAAGAAGACTTGCGAAAAGAGAAGAATCAAAGTCCGAAATCGTCAGCTTTTTTCAACATTTCGTGGGCTCAAAGAAACGCAACGACTACCCGTGTTGAGGGGCCGATACCTCATTCTAGATGATTCAACCCATTGACGGTCATGTGGACCACCGCTGGACCATTGATTTTCGTCGCTAGGGACGATGTGGACCACCGGGCCGATGACCCGCATCCGTTGCAAAATCATATCCTTTCCAGGTCTATGTAGTATTTTTTCCACAGTTCAATATTTTTTTCCAATTTTTTGCACTCTTGGAAGCTGTAGGCTTTGCCGCCCAAGAACATGGTTGTAGTTGTCTCAAAACAGCTTTACATTTCGTAAATAATCACAAATTTTCCAACGCCTAAAGTGTTGTGCAAAATCCATTGTCCGCAGCGAGAAAGTAGTTAAGCGTGCGCAATGTGGATAATTTCTATTACAAGCGCCATCATTTGCGTTTGAATTATAGCCAGAAGAATAAATGCAATGAAATTCTGGTTTTGAGTGCGATTATTCAAAGTTATAAATTTTTAGCAAATGAGGCTAGAAGCTTGCTTTAACCATCCTTAGATGCATCCGTAGATAGAGCAAGAAATTGCTTTCTAACTGTATGCCAAACCTGTTCCAAAAAAAAGAAAATTTGTTGGATAAAACTTGTTTGAAATAACGCGTAGAAAGACGTATTAATGCACAACATGAATTTTGCATCAACCTAATATTAGTCCCTGGGCATACTTCACTGACGCAATTTGGCAATGCTCCAGCTGCTTATAACTCATCGTGAGAATGTACAGAAGGTAAAACACTTTACCAATCTACAAAAGCTAAACTATACAATGATATACTGTAAGTTTTCAACTCGAAGGCATCTCTTAAATGCCAATTTGCATTGACTGAAATCTCGTGAAGTATGAACGGGTTTGAAAATTTGTGCCGTTCATTCATTGCAAGGAAACGGAAAGTAAAAATAAGACGGATTTTAAACCATTCAACGCAGCTTTTCTTTCTCTTTTCAGCATTCATGTTTCATAACTAAATGCTACGTAACTGCCAATGCTTCGACTGTCAATAAGACAACTGCCGAAGAATCAAAAAATCCAAACATGTAGTTGTCCCGGCTCACTTTAACTCAGGGCTCGGCACGAGCTGGCACCAGGGAAATTTCAAAACGAAGTCCCGTTTGATATTGAAAATTTCGTACGAAGTCCCTTTTGACCTGTTTTGAAAACCCGTCATCATTTTTATATTATGTAAAAAAATGTAGTAGTGTTTTCATGCATTTCTGATTCATGAAAGAACTTTTCACAGCTTTCTGAGCTTTTCAAGTGGTCGAATCACATCTTGAGAAGCAGAAAAAGCCGATTTTTCGACGGCGGAGCGGACCGAGTGGTTTTCAAATTGCTATAAAACGCTGAAAAGAGAACATTATGAAACTGTTTCTTCTCCGTATGTAATCTTTTACAGTGTAGATACATTTTATGTAAAAAAGTATGAAAACTTATGTGAGCAAAGTGTCGGTGCCAGCTCAGCTGGCACCCAGCTGGCACGGTGCCAGCTAATTCAGAAAAAAGTTGGGCACAGCTTTCATTCACATAAGTTTTCATAAATTTTTGGCCCGTAGTTCCGGTCCACCAACGCGCATGCACACACCAAATTTGGTTTCATACTATTGCGTTTTGGCTGAAAACAACGCCTTTGTTTGTTGATGGACAGCTTGCCAATGGCATGCCGGTGGCATGCCGGCGGCATTTTTGCGGCAGTTCTCCGCCTCGGCCCCTGTAACGATATCCCCTTTGCTTTCCGCGCTAAAAACGATATCCAGCTTGACCCGGTGCCAGCTGTGCTGAGCCCTGCTTTAACTCACTGACGACGACGCCTAATTTTGCGTGACGGCGCTGTGGAACGACGCGGTTTTGCACAATACCTTCGGCGCGGGAACGTTTAATGATTATTTACGAGATGTAAAGTTGCTCTGTTAACAACTACAACCATCTTCTTGGACGACCACCACGGGTTCCAAGAGTGCAAAGAATTGGAAGAAATACCGAATTGTGGAAAAAAACTACACCTGGAAAGCATATGACTTTGCAAGGTCTGTGGGCCACCGGTGGTCCTTATCGTCATCAATGGATTAAGCGATTTCCAAAATTTTTTTACTTCTCTAAGTTGTAAAGAAGAAACCTGAGCAGTTTTGGAAATTTCATTTTCAGACTCATTTTTTTCGCACTCATTTGAATCATAACGACGAATATTTTATATGGTTCTGTAGATAAAAGCCTAAGCTTTCTAGACTCGTAATCATTTATTCGATGTCAAGACGTGTTTGATCTACACACCAAAAAAGGAAGTCTGTGCAACGATGAAAATTTCCCATTTTTTTGCTGCCACTTTTTCGCAATGAACAAAGAGAATCATTAAAGGGTTTGTCATTCTAGATAAGGAGGCTGTCTACTTCAGAACGCAGCTGCGCTCGGATTTTTCAATATGCGCACAAAAATTACAAGCTCTCAAAATTGTCTTTGACCTTACCTGTTTTCGCAGTCGGCGTCGGTTGTAAGCATCGTCACGCCTCGGTGATGGGCCCAGAAGATGTGCAATACCCCAATATTTTTTGCAGCAGACAAAGATTTGATTCATTCTATGGAAAAAAAGGGAGACTCCAAACTCATTTACTCATAACTGAGGCATTTCTGAGGTGCAGAAATGGCCGATCTTTTGATTTTTTCAAGGAAAATTTTTTCACAGGCTGTGCTCTAAAATTCTGATATAGTCCTTTGATGGCCCTAGCAGAGTTCTACAGCTCTCTTAGCGCCTGAGAGATTCTGTACTAACGCCGATTCTAAGTCGATTACTGCGCATGCTGGTGACCCGAAATGAAGCGCTGAGGACCCAACAAATTGAGAATCTTATATATAAAGCTGAATGTCTGTTTGTCTGTATGTATGTATATATGTATGTATGTCTGTACGTATGTTCCAAATAGAAAATTCCATTTCTCAACCGATCGGGACCAAACTTGGCACACATACACTTCGGGCCCCGGCGGGTGTCACAGTCCACTTTTCGTCATCAATCGATATCGATATCGATTTTTTGCAAAATTTGAACTACGGGGCTGGGAGTTGGCACAGGGGGGTAATCGAGCATGCTGATCACCCCCGTGGGGGTGATCAGCATGCTCGATTACACCCCCTGCCAAATTCCAGCCCCCTAGCTCAAATTTTGCAAAAAATCGATAAAATCGACATCGATCGATAACGAAAAGTGGACTGTGACACCCGCCGGGGCCCGAAGTGTATGTGTGCCAAGTTTGGTCCGGATCGGTTAAGAAATGGAATTTTCTATTTGGAACATACGTACAGACAGACATACAGACAGACAGACAAACAGACATTCAGTTTTATATATAAGATTGAAACCGGTTGAGCCAGATCCTAAGAACATCAGCTGGCGTGCAATTTTCGTTCGTTCTATGCGAGTGGTTTTATGCGTCTTTTTTCGCTGAGTTTTTCTTTTCAAGGGAATCAAATTATCATGTTTTCTGTCTTGAAATTGTCCCCAGAGTGAACTTGTTATACTTCTCATATTTTTATCCCAGGAGGCAAACCTCCCCTGCGTTGTGAAACTAATGAATCATAATCAGTTTCTGGAACTTTTGAATTTGGTGTACTAGTTTCTGATGTATTCACGTACGACACGATCGGTTGAATGAGGACTTTTTAGAGATTACCTGGAAGTATATATTGAAAAGCCAACCGGAAATGCCAGAAAAAAAAATGCAATGCATTACCCTTTGTTCGCTCTAGAATAAAGAATACACTATCTGATACCTATGAAAATACTTTCATTCGCGTATTCACAGTTTTGCAGTTCACGTTCAAAAATTTGTAGAAATTTCTAATATTGGTTTTCCGTGATGAGCAGAAAAATCTATACCAGGTACAGAAACGTAGGAGGAAAATCTCATATGCGTGCTTTTGAAAAGCAAAAAGTCGGCGGGATATTCATAGTCTTTAAAGGTTTTTATCAGGGTGAATTTTTCTTGGTCTCTAAAGTGCCCACGATCCTTGAGGTCCATTGCATACTCTTCTATATTGCACGTAAACAAAGGCAGACATGTTGAAGGGCGCCTTAATTCCAAAAGGAAGCAGCCCCATAACTCCATCTACAGAACTGCTCCCCAACTCGAAACGAGATTTGGAATCAGTATTTCAAGCGCTTCATGACGATATATGCTCATCTGGATTGGTGTCATGCTAACTTGAGATTTTGAGGCAAAGTTCAATCCTTATTCAACGACTCGTAGACCCGAGTTACGTTGGCAACAATGTAATTATATAATTTGAAGGAAATTCAACAACTGTTCAAAACCCGTTCGAATTTACTTTTTGGTCTCGCGGAAATGGAAGAGAATTTACGGGATTTACGCTTTACCTAGGTTGAACAACGCAATTCATCGCTGGCTAGCTTTCGGAAAACCAAGTTTAAAAAACATTTTAGAGTTCGCAGTTCTGTTAGGTATAAAAAATGATAGAGTGGCGCCAGCTCGCCTCAAAAAAATCTGTAAAATGTTTTCATAACAGTAATCCATATTTCACTAAAAAAAGCTTTAACCTCGCATGGAGACGCAGACTCAAAATTGTAAAAGATATTATCATTAGAGCCAGTATAGGTGCACTTTTTGGCTAAATCACTTTTTGACCCATATAAGAACGTCACTCAGTTCTAGTCGCTTGACCATACTTTTCGAGCGGTCCACGAAGATGCCTTAATAAGGCGGTTCTTTCTGTTAACATTTTTTAGAATCTTCTAATTCTGACTTTCCATTTGAGATTAAAGCCTATCGCGGCCTTATGACAAATGCCATATAAGAATTTACAATACTTTTAGGGTAGCTAGCGCACTCTAGAATAGACCAAACTCGAAATCACGAGATTTAGAGCGCTGCTTTTGAAACCTTGACTCTCTGGAACTATCCAACAAAAAGTCACGCTTCAATGGAAGCCGTAAAACGCTAACATTCTGCTATTTTTGGATACAAAAATAGCCATTTTAATTCAGGATTTGGAAAGTTATTTAATTTCTTTTGTATGTATGCGAGAGCATTTGTGCCAACCTAAAAGTGCAAGCAAACAAGGCCGCTTGAATACCTTGCAACTTTTGGTAGTTTGAACATAGAACAAAGAATATTTCGCAAAATGAGATTTTTAGCTTGGTTTAGAGAATTTTCCACCCATGATAAGGGGTAAAAAGCATGAATATATTGTTTGTTAACGGTTATAAATGCCATTAAGTTATAACAGTAATCGTGACTTGAATAGTAATTTAAGGCTTTCAAAGTATTTACCTTTACCTAGAGTATAAGTTTATGAAGATTTCTTTGCACCGGATTCGCTAGTACTAAATGTCAAGAAACGTTTTTTATTCGCTTGCTATAGCACCGCGACCAGGCGAACCTCAGAAACGCGTGAGGGGTACATTTTGATAGAACAAAGCAAGCTCTACAAGAGGCACCTACACATATGCTCAGAGTTTGTTCCAAATGAAGTTCGAAGCCGAAATCTAAAAGGAATCGATCACATTAAAAAATCGAGAAAAATCGTATCTCTGCCTAAAAAGTCCTAGGAGCTCTTACTTGCTCATGCACATACTCTCTACATCTCTCCATCCGTAATTTTTTATCTTTCCCGTAACTGGAACCCATGAAACATACATACTCCAAAATATGCCGAAACTGGCCAAAATCAGCCTTTTGGGAAAGTCCGCTTAATTTCTTTTATTTTTCAAAAACTATTGTATGTAAAAGGCTAAATAATTCATACTGTTGAGTTACCTATATAGCAGACCAGTGCCTTTGGCAAAAAATAGGAAACTTATTTTCTTTCTTCATTTCAAACCATGGAAAGCAAATTCACAGATAAATACTGAATATAGAAAGTACGTACCAGAATAAGAGGAGAGCTCGTAGTACTTTCTAGGTGGACATACAGTTTTTTAATTCTCGCGTTCAAATCCTTGTGAATTTCGGTTTCGAATTTTATGTGGAACAAGCTTTGAGCAGATGTTTGGGTGCTATCTTGTAGACCTTACTTCACTCCCCTCATGCAATTTTCGAGTTTGTCTACCCGCGGGCCAAAGCAAGGAAGTAAAAACGGCATTATTTTCTCGAGTAAGATTTTAACGCATCACCGGTAAGAGAGCTGTCACAAATCCACAGGTTTGCAAAGTTTACTAATAAAACCAGCGTCCTTGGAGGCCCTTTTCGCGAGTTCCCAGATTTTAAATTTTTGGAAGTGAAGCTAATTTATGGTAACTTAGTGGAGCGCCTGTGTGATCGCAATTGAAAAACGTTTGCTAATTCGCTTGCATATACTTTTTGCATAAGATGAAGCAAACCCTACGGATCGATATATTAGGCAGTCCGGAAATTAATGTCCGTTTTGAATTTCAACCTCAATAAGTCATACACTTCTCATTTCTAAATAGGTTGCAAGGTACCGTTCGATAGAGCAAATCAAGCTCTACAGAATGGCGGTCTTGTTTTTGCAACAGCTCTCATTAACCTTGAGTTTCGAGCCAAAAACTAAAATGATTCAGCTGCACGAAAAATTGAGAAAAATCGTAACTCAGTTTATAAAAATCCTACAAAAATTCTAACTTGCTCACGTAAACAATATCCACATAAGACATCTATATACGCCGTTGCCGTCTTTTTTCACCTTTTGGAAATTAAGAAAACGAAGATTTTCATGTTTTTGTTAAAGCAATGCTGTGCAGTCCCAACATGCGTAGTTGTGTACTACAAACCTGTAGAAGTACAAACGCAAATTTTCAGCTTTCTATAAGCTTTGGTTTTCGAGAAATATCGCATATGGCTTTCCCTGGTCAGGTGGTCCAAGCCAAAATTCAAATTTCTCGGGAATTAAAGCTTGTAGAGAGTTGAAAATTTGCGTTTGTACTTCTACAACTTTGTAGTACATAATTACACATGTGGGGACTGCACAGCATCACGTTGAAAAATGCGCGAAAATTTCCTTATTCTTGATTTCCAAAGGTTAAAAAAGGACGGCAACGGCGTTTATACATGTCTTATGTGGATAGTGTTTACGTGAGCAAGTTAGAATTTTTGTAGGATCTTTATAAACTGAGTTACGATTTTTCTCAATTTTTCGTGCAGCTGAATCATTTTAATTTTTGGCTCGAAACTCAAGGTTAATGAGAGCTGTTGCAAAAACAAGATCGCCATTCTGTAGAGCTTGCTTTGCTCTATCGATTGATATCTTGAAGCTATTCAGGAATGAAAAGTGTATGACATATTGCGGTTGAAATTCAAAACAGACATTAATTTCCGGACAACCTAATACAAACCTTCGTCAACTATTGAATTAATGTATAATTAATGCATGTTGCTTATTCTTAAGAGGCAGAAAAGTATAAAATTTCATGGAGAATATCATTTAGTAGAGCAAAGTACGCCCTACAAGAAAATGTTTAAATATCCTTGCAGAGCTTGATACATGGAAAGTTAAGAAGAAAAATCAGATTTCCAAATACTTAATAACTGGATTTCTGTTCAGAAAAATCCTACAAACTTCCAACTTGCTCAAGAAAGTTATCTTGGCATCGGCTACGCATTTGTACACGCTGTATTTTTTTCCTCGAAGTTGAATAAGTAAAAATCGACAATGTTATAGCAAAATCAACGCTGGAATGTCTCGACATAAATAATTCCTTAATACAAGCTTTTGGAAGATAACAGTAAATTTCTAGCCTTCTTCAAGAGATAATCTTCTTCTAGTTGTGGAGCAAAATATAATTCAACCCGAAAACACCCTGCGTTGTTTTTGACGTATTCTTATTTTCAATTCCCAGTTACGAAAAAAAAGGCAAGTGTACATATGAATATCCTATGTGTAAAGTATATATTACCCCTTACCAAGACTTCTTTCTGACGGAGTACTTACACCTATGTACTTATTTTCAGCTTCAATTCAAAAATAGGATAGTAAATCTTAATTTTAGAAGCCTGTCTTGATTGGCTGGCAGATAGATTAGGATACCACTACTTACCAAAAATACTTTTGACCAACGATATATCATTAATTTTTGTGCATTTCGCGGTTTAGATACTTTTGCTTCACACATACCTGCGCTGTAATCTGCGTCGCTTTCCCCATTGCTACAAATGCAACAAGGAAGATTATCTGACCTCAACGCTATAATATTAATAGCAAGGATGAGCTTAACTCACAAGAAAAATCGCATAGAAGCGTTTGATGTTTAACTGCACAGGTTTGTGAGTCGCACTGAACACAACAATAATGTGACTTGATTTGGTAAAAATCGTGTTTGTACGTCTTTCAGTCACTAAAGCATAAGTTTGCCTGAACTTTTAGTATTTAACCTCTTATTAATCTCACTGACAAGTTAAAAGACTCGAACGGGCCTCTAGTGCCAAACTCCTTCATTAATCATTGCTGGCATTTATTATTTTGCGCATGCTGCTCTGCTTAATTTGGAGGTGGCGTTTTCTGCAAATCTCTTTCCCTATTCAATCTAGTATTGATTTTCAGGTGGAATTTCAATGCTTGTATCTCAAAATAAACAAAGGATCAAAAGTGCTTTGCTGAGTATCGCACCTGACATCAACAATTTGCTTTAGGTTTGAATAAAGGCGAAGCTGTGAGACGCTATGACCGCACAGGATGGGTGCGTTCCAGACCGGCTCAAATTGTCATGATAATTTTCGGGAATGTAAAATCAATATTCTAGCTCTCAATACTCAAGTATAGAAGCAGTTAAATAGCATTGAACAAATTTGGCAATTGCAGCTCTTTGTCGAACAAGTGCCTTAAAATGCAACGACGTGCTCACATGCAAACGTCTCCTTCCAAATGGCATGTTTATGAGATTCAAATCAAATTTCATCACGGTAAACGCCATTTGACTGTTATTTAGGATGCACATGGCTCTAGCTTATAGCAGGGTTGTGAATATTATGTTTTTCTTGAAAGAAATAGATATTGGATGGTTTTGTTAAAATGATATCTTTCGTTTGCTATTTGGATGTTTGGCGAAGACTGGAGAAAAATGGCAATTTTGTTGTTTAGAGGTAGCAGATTAGGGAAAATCGCGACTTGTATCATTCAGCACCAGCATGATTTTCTCAAAATGTCAAGATATCAGTTTCTGCCGCCAACATACAAGATCATACGGTCCTAATTCAATGTCCACCAATCTTTGTCTACCATTCTCTAAAGCTTGCTTGGGGTTAGATGTTCAGTATGGAGCAAAACTTTGATTTCTCTTTGCTGCTGTAGAACTATGGTATGAACTTTGAGCATACAACGCCAGTGTGAATTGGGCCGTTTGAAATTTCAATAAAATCTGGAACGTTGTTGGCAAATGTTGTTGTTTAAAACACATGGACAATGTCTTTTGTATCAGTCTAGACTTTCCAGCTTGCAAAAATTTTTGATAGTTGCCTACAAAGTACTGGTGGCTCAACACTGATAACAATGTGTTAAATTTGAATTTTGCACATGAAACACAGCTTCGGTCACGTCTATCAAGTTCCTTACAGAAGCTTTGATTCATGTGCAAAATTCAAGTGCGTTCTATTGTTCTTTTTTGAAAAGGCGCCCAAGCAGACTTGCTTCTATTTTTGAAAGTTCAAGTTGAAAGTTGCAAAGTTCTAATTAGAAGTTCTTGGAAAACCTTTATTCTTTTGAGAAGGCAAAGCATTCGTTTCACGTTTCATGTTTGTTCTTTTGTTTTTGATTTTATGTTAGCTTTGTTTCTCCCACTATAGCCCGTCGTCTTGGTCGTGGCGTGGGTATGGCCCCTGCGAACTGCAGTGCACAATGAGTGTATATTTTTGTGGGGTGCCAAGCTAAGAAGCTCGTAAGTCTGCTCTTCTAAGGAAAAATTTTAGTTATTTCATCAGCGGAAAGCGATGTCAGGGTCCATAGCGCCTTTTGAAAGGACAAAAACAACAAACAAAAGCGATAAAGACTAACGCTCTGCGCCTAAAAGCCAAGAGAGTCTCCGCAAACACCGACCTTTTCGTTTTTCTCGACGCTGAAGAGCACATTAAACCACGTCATCGCTCTGCAGGAAACGAAGTTCAGCAAGGAGAATGGACAGATGAGCAATGGGACCCTCATAATTCACGGTGAGAAAGTCCATCACTAAACATTGGAGGCATATGGCTTTGTCGCCCACCCATCTGTCATTTACCTTGTCGATTCTCATAAGATTCTCTCACCTCGACTATTTTACAATTACGACCTCCTTGTCAGAATCCATCAGGATCATCAACTGATACCCACAACATCAGCAGTTAATAAATCAGACCAATGCCTTCTACGCGGAGGAGGTTGTCCGCAAAATAAGGTCCTTCTACAAGCTGGTTGCGTGCGCAAAAATCGGGATGCTAGAAGGGGAATATGGGATTGGGAAGTTTAAATATAGGCTTCGGAACGGAAACGGTGGCTTAGGCTTCTCTCGGCCGCACGACTTTTCCATATGAAGTTAATCCTCATAAAGAATAAACATCGCCGATGGACCTAGAAATCGCCCAACGGAAGGTGGAGCCACACGCGGAGATCGATCACATTCTCACCAACCGAAGATGGAGCTTGCCCGATGTCTCAGTAGTTCCGTTAAAGGCGTTGGAGGCGTTATCGTCTAACTTTGTCGTCCACGCATCTGCCCATCTGGGGCGGTACTTATCAATCTCCAGTATAGAAGGGGGTTCCCCTTCAGGTGACAGCCCATACAGGCGCGGGCACTGGCGCCCGCGATATATGAAGCCAAGCTGGTGATCGGACTCTTGTCTATTGAGAAATATGGTCCAATATGGCGGTTTGGCCATGTCGGGCACGGCAGTCGGGCAGCACCCCATCTCGGCGAGTCGGGCGGCGCTGCCCGTTTGGGCCGCGCTTCCCAGACTTCCATAAATCGCGGGAAGGGCTCTCGCCCGTGCTGGCTCCTCGTTAACAATGGCCCGCACAGCGAGTGGGAGATTGATAAATACCGAACCTGGTCGATTCGGGTGAGATCCTACCATCTCGATTAACCATCCTACGCTACGACCTTTATGTCAGAAAACGACCAGCATCGTCAATCTCTACCCACAACAAGGGAGGTGGTGGAGGAGGTCGAGCGCAACACAGAGACCTTTTGCAGATTTGTTGCGTGCGCAAAAATGGGATGCTAGAAGAGGAATGTGGGATTGGAAAGGATATGGGCCCCGGAACGGAAACTCCAACTGTCGCGTTGGGCTTTTTGATCTTCATGAAAAAAACACATCGCCTGTGGACATGGGATTTAGTACAATTTCGATAAATCAGTCTTTGCAAACGCATACGTCGATAATATCCTGCGTTCGTGGTAAAGTCGCTAAATACTTTACTGCAAATCAGGCTTCCAAACTTAGGCCGCATCCTCTATGTACGAAGTGAAGTTAACACTTTCTCAATTGTAACTCGCGGACTTTAGGTAAAAAATGCTGGATCACTTTTAGTACGGTGAAAAAGCTTCAAGGCTTCTAGTCCCATAAAAGCCTTTTTTTGCTGTTTACAAATTCTCAAACTTCAATTTTTCGAAGCAAAATTTTTTGCTCCAAAAAAACCAGAAGCGGATAATTTGTAAATAGCCCTATCATGCTTTCATAAATTTGAGCTTGAGATTTAGTTGACATTGGCTTACAGAAGTTAGCATGCATTGTCAAAAAACCGCTCGCACAAACTTTAGCCATTGTCAAAAAACCGCACGCACAAGCTTTTTTGTTTATCTGTTTCGTTTGTTTTAGAAAAATGCTTTGCGCGCCCGTCTCTCAACATGGCGGAAGTGTCGAGGACTTGCTCATAATGTACGGAACAGCATCATCATCTATGCTCGTTTACATACTAATCAATCATAGCTTACTGTAATCTTATAATTCGATCGTATAAAGCATTTGAAGCATCCTATTACTCTTCAAAAAACGTTATTTGGTCGTAACTCTTGTGTATGTATGTACTATGAAGAACTGTACAAGTATCAAACAGACAAGTATCTCAATTTTTCACAGTCCACAAGTAATGGCATTTTTTACTATACTTGGTCTGTTTCATATTCAAGACGTTATTCATATTCTGAATCCTAGTGTGCGTAATTACCATCTCTATATATACAGAGCAAGAAATCTGTGTGTGAGTCTGTGCACCTTTCCCGTAGTCAGGATGAGCAGAAGCTCATTTTGATCTGCTGGTGATCAAGATATGGTAAGAATGGTAGGAAGCGAACCCAAGACGAGTCGGAATTAAAAGAAGGGTAAATTTTGCTATAGGAGCGATCAAGCACGATGGATGGCTCCAGAACAGGTTGAACTCAGGATGCCAGCTCGTATCACATATTTTGCACGTTATTTTATACAGGGTGTCCCAAAAGTATGTATACACTGTTTGATCTTCAATATCTCTCTTGCCAAGGAGTCTTCTACCTACCTTAAGGCACATTTTGTAGAGCTGGCTTCAACTTAGATTTACAGTATGCAGCAAACCACCGACCGCTCTTGCCTACTGTAGGATTACGGTAGGAACTTCTGGCTTACAGCGCTACGGCGGATTAGTCGTGTTTCAAAATAAAAAATCCAGAAATTCTGAAAAGTGGTGTGATAGGGATAACACACGCCTTGATTTCATTAGTCAACTTTGTAGAAATTTATAAAGCTTTTTGAATAGTGTAATAACAATTTTAGGGAGCATTGTAAGGACAGCTAATGCGGTTTACCTGGCATGAGCATGGAAGGAAGCATTGTGGCAAAATGCCAAATTCATATTTGGTTTTACCGTCTCTAGTTAGCCTAGTGTAAGAGTTTCCAAATTGTTTGATTTGCTTTCTGAGGCGAAATAGGGCTCTTAATGGCTCAAAACCCTTCTTGAACTTCCTACCGTAATCCTACAGTAGCGAAGAAAAGGGTTGGTTCGCTCCATACTGTAGATCAAAGTTGAAGCCTGCTCTACAAAATGGTACCTAAAGGCAGACAAAAGACTTCTAAGAAAGAGGGATTTAACGATCAAACAGTGTATACATACTTTTGTATACATACACCATGTATATAAAGCTGAACGTCTGTCTGTATGTATGTCTGTACCAATGGCGTACCCAGGATTTCGGCTTGGGGGAGTAGGGAGAGGGGAGCGCGACAAAAATTTTTTTCCGATGAAGAAGACTCCTAAAATTTTTCTGGTATGCTCCCTAAAATTTTCGCGGGCTCAGAACCCCGCAATTTCAGGAAAAGGAGGCGTGGCTTCAGCCACGCCCCCGAAAATTTTTTTTATAAGGCTTAATGAATTTTTAATTCAAAATTATCCATTGAAACCATTCAAATTTATCAATTTTATCGACTTTTCAAAAATTTGAGCTGAAGGGCTGGGAGTTGGCACAGAGGGGTAAGTAGGCATGCTGATTTCAGAAACAGCATAGGGAACGGGAAATGAAGTGTAGAAGTGGGCACAGGGAAAGACTGTACAGGAATAGGGATGGGACCTTTATTACAATCAGGGTCAAGCGAGAGGTGTGGCACAAGATCGCTGGTTACGACCCCCCTCCCCCCTCTGATTGCTGTCTCAATAAGACCCCCCCCCTCTGAACTATATACCTAAAATAGCATTACTAGAAGGCCCTGTCAAACATGGGCAACATATCCATAATAAGCATGTCAACCAACCCCTGTAGACAATGTTTGAGCGAATTCTGAAGACTTAAGATACTAGGCCACCTAAGTGAGATGCTCATTTTCCAACAAAATTAACTTGGCTTCAAAGATGAATTAGCCTCCTGTTTTTGCACTCATAACAAAGCACTACTCCTTCTTTGTCCACCTCAGGAATCCCGCTTCAGAAGACCTCCGAACTTTGGAATTAGAAGCCAACCAAAATCTTGTTTTTCCCATTTTTCGCTTTTGATCGTTGCGCTTTCACCAAATATTACTCAGAGCTAAGAAGACGAATCAGGCCCAAATTATTGCTATGAAATCTACGAAATTTACGCTATCGATTTATATAATTATTGTTCGCTAAAAATGTTTTTTTGATGTACATAGTTAATGGGATGTGGCACAAGCCCTAAAAAGCTTTGGCGGCCACAATAAAGTTTTCCGCTACTCCTTGGCTACTTACGGTATCATACCATAACGCTGAATTTTTGGCTTTTTCCCAAAATTGACTAGATCAACGTTGCAGTTACAAACACGTCGAAATCTCAATCAAATCAGTCAAATCAAATCATTATGTGTTAAAAATCTAATTTTGTGATTTTTGCACTTATTATTTGCAATTGATAAAGAATGAAGAAGTCTTCAATGTTTAACTGAACTTTGCTTATCAAAGGCAACCTGATTTAGTGAATTTTGTTTGAAAAAAGTCAAAAGTCATTGTTGCAGTGCGCATACCGTGAGAAGCAGGAAAGTACGGTAACGGAAACATTGTGACTTACCCCGAAATGTTAGTTTGATGTCCTTCGATTCTTCTCTCGGAAATTAGAAGCAATTCTTGTTTGTTAGAAGCTCAAACTAGTCGAAAATCTTACCGTAATCTTACAATAACTAAGAGGATTAGGTGATCCACTCTATACTGCAAATCTAAGTTGTAGTTAGTCCTACCATATGGCATTCAAAGATCCGCCGAAGCTTTCCATATAAGTAAGCTATTAAGGGTCAAACGTTCGATAATTTTTTGGGGACACCCTGTATATAAGTATGGAAGATGTTTCGGTGGGATATGGGAAGAAATGTGAATCATTCGAGATGATACTTGCGTGAAGCAGCCAAGACGGCAGCTTCTTATGTTCGACGATCACTCGATGCTATTCTCGGCTCCGCGAGAAGTTGAAAGTAAAGCATTCTGAAGAGAGAAGCATGGCAGAAAAGCGCGTTTCAATATGTAATTGGAATTGCTTTATATGATGAAGTCGTGTTTATGACAGAAAGCTTCCTAAGTGACCTTACGATATGTCAAGGCAAAAATGATGATTTAAATTTTGGCTGAAACTCCGGCATTGGATTTAACACGTTGGCGACGAGCCATTTTTTGAAGGTCTGTCCCTGTGGACGAACCGTTTCCGGGCATTTTCACAGCCGGCTGCATATATGTATGCATGCATCTATGCGTGAGATACAAAAATGCAAGTGGGCGGGGAAGCTCCGCCCACTTTTGGCAAGCCCCGCCCACTTTTCAAAAATGCTGGAAATCGCTCAAAATCAATGAATTCGTGCAAATTCCGGCATTTTTGAAAAGTGGGCGGAGCTTGCCAATCAGGGGGCGGAGTTTGCCTGACGGTGGGCGGGGCCCGTATAAAAGTTACTTGAGGTCTTTGCGTTCATCTACGGCCTCATCCATGCTTTTTATGAACAAAAAGGGCCCCCGTGAGGGGTATGGAAGTGGGCGGAGTTTGCCAAAAAGGGGCGGGGCTAATACATAAGATACATCTAGCCTATGTTGGTTATATGAACAAAAACTGAGAGGATTGGACAGATAGTATTGAAATTAAGGCCGCCGCGCACCATTGCGCGGCGTCGTCCACAGGGACAGACTGCCTGCCGCGCACCATTGCGCGGCACTGTCGTCAACGTGTTAATCAGTATGCTGTTTACACCGTCATCCTTTCAGTAGTAAACTGAGGTTGCGATATTCACTGAACTAGAGCTGTTTTTCTACATCTTAATCGTGGTATCTCCTCAATTTCTTAAACGAATTAGATTTTCAATTAATGCGCTCCCTTCTCAGTCTTACCCCCAATACAACCCCATGTCGGGCACGCCTGACCTCACGCTCAACCCTAGAGTCATATCAAGTCGCTCAAATGAATCGAAAGTGGAGTACGACGGCTATATTGCGCCAACTGAAAGCTACGAACTGTATTCCAACAAGACAATCAAAAAAAGCAGAATGTTTTTAATAATATACCAAAAATATGCACACACTGTTTGTCATTAGCATTCGTTGCTGTATTTGTCAGCTTGACTTACATTATGAAAAGGTTCAATTTAAAATGGACACCTTTTTATTTTTACTTTAAAATATTTGTTTTAAGCGATGATTGCTCGCTCAGTCGCTTAATGAAATTAGTGTTTGGTTATAATCAGATTTTGAATTTTAAAGATTTATTAGTATCGACACGTTAGCGTTATCGCGAAAATCGCAAAATGAAACTTTTGAAGAGATTATCTCGAAAATTGGAAAGCCAGCAGGAAATACTCCAGTAGTACAATGCATTGCATTTTGTTTACTTGACTATTGTGATGAAAGACTTCAGAAAGTAGCTTGTTTACATAAAGTGCTACTCGTTTTTTGCTAGCGTTTCTATAAGTCATAGAGAATAGTGCTGTTATTATTTTGACATTATTTTATACTTACAAACTGATTTAAGTAAAGGGAAAAGCAGTGATGTCGCCATAAACATCATCCGTTCCCCGTAAATTACCAGTTTTAGTTTGTGTCTTAGATCGTTACACTTCAATCACTGTCATCCTGTGATTCATCTTAATTTTACATCTTTCATCATTTGGGAACTCAAAAAGCAGCTGAGATGATGCTTCTAATGTGAGGTAACATTTTTGCCGCCAATGACAATTATTCGAGAACCTCAAGCAATATACTATTCCAAAACTCGACTTTTAATTCAACAATTCGCGAACTTGAGCAGGGAGATGTTTGACCTCTTTACTTTTACCATATACCTCGGCTTACAGTTCTTGGGTTTCTTAGAACAGATCAAGCTACGTAGGAACCGCTGTAGGAAATATACAAAATCTTTGTGTCTAGCTATCGCACTCTAATACATACCAAAGTCAGGTTTACGAGATGCAAAATGCCGTTTTTAGAAGCTTGATTCTCTAAAGCTCGCAACAAAAAGTCGCATTTAATTGACTTACGCAAAATTTCTCTATTTCTGGGCACAACATGTCAATTTAAATTTAAGTTATTGAAATGCTATTGAATTACGCAAGAGCTTTTGTGCCATGTATTAGTGCAACCAAACAACGCCGTTTGGGAGATCATGCAGCTTTTGATTTATGAAGCATGGAGATTTTTGCAGATCCAGATTTTTTTCAGTGTGAGTGGGGAGAGTGGGGAGAAAAAATTCTTCACCTACCACATAGCACAGCGTTTTCCAAAAAAGTAAATAGTGAACGTAAGTAAGCCTCCCGCCACAGCGCACCTTTAACATTGAGTATAATTGAAAAAAATTTCTTCACATCAGTTTGCCGAGTAATAAAGTCAACGATACAGATAAGAATTTAACACGGCCTTGCAAGAGAGTTGATTTAGAAAGCTCCAAAGAGAAAGTCGAACATGTCACTTGCTCAATCACAATACGCAGATTTGCACAATCCAAGTATTGAGTGCACCGTCCTTGGCGACTATCTTCGCAAATTCTCAGATTTTTTATTTTTTTAGCCGTGATCAAGGTAAAGAAAAAGGTATTCGCCTTATATTATGGGTCGAATTGTACGGTGAAGAAAACGCTATAAATTAAGATAGGAATGTTCTCTACTGAAGCCAACACTTGTGCCGCCGTCTATCGTCTTAGGCCTTGGACAGAGTTCACGCGATTTTGTCGTCGCGATTCAATCGCTAAAGACAAATGTTACGAGTTCATTGCATGTCATTTTCTTGTAATTCGGTTGCGATAGTTTTCCAGCACGACTAATCGTGACTAACTATCACAACCAAAATGCAAGAAGATCGGCATGCAATGAACTCGTAACACTTGTCTTTAGCGATTGAATCGCGACGATTAAATCGCATGAACACTGTCCGAGGCCTTAGAGTTGCCACGTGGGGCTTGCGTTTTGGGCTTATGTAAACAGCATTCTACATTTGGATAATCAAAATGTATCTGACTAAGCCTAACATTTCAAATCAGCGACTATAACTATGAAAAATGTACATCAATGAAGTATAGTACAAACTATTGTTCTGTAACACTGCAATTAAAACATGTGAAATTGTAAGCGTGTGTACAGTGGAGCAATAAGCAACAATAATATAAGAAGACAAGCAATAACCAATGATAATAGAAAACTACCAAGCAAGAAATTACACCCAAAGGGAATACTATGGAAGACGTATGCTGATTATTTTATATCATCATGTGTAATAGAACAACAAACATTATGGCTTCTGGAAAAACCATTGTTGAGTCTACGACAAGCATGAGCCGGGAGAACTACAGACGATTGGCAGTGTGGAATTATTCGCTTCAACTTGAGATACGAAACTTTAGAGTTCGTATACGTCTATGTATTGGTTATGTCCCACTTTTGAAAAGCGCATTGTTGCAAATTCTTTCGTGGATATGCGTTTATTGTGAAAAGCCGGGAGTTTCTAGAGAGCTGCAGGGCGAAAACCACAATGCTAAAGCCTGTTCGATATGAAAAGCGGAGCTTACAAAAGGACTCATTACGATTACACAGCGCATAATATTGCGCTCATTGAACAGTTTAAAATGTTTAATGTCTAGCGAAATTCTTCTTCAATATTAGCATCAGAAAGCAACCGGTGAAAGTCGAGCTCCTCTTCTAGGTCTTCTAGGTGGAGTATGGCAGTTTTTCTCTCGCTACTGTTTGAAATAAAATTCTCCAAATTGATCGACTATTGAGTCCAAAATTGTCATGATTTGTGATAGGCAAGAAAGAAAAACATCTGAGTTTTTGAAACATTTCTTTCAAAGATCTCTATCAAATTCTAAAGTGAACTTGAGCTTTAAAGTGTAGAAGTCAAATTGTTTGAGCGGGATGCTAGTGATCTTGAGTGAAATAGTGAAATGAAATTGCCTTTTTGCAAATTTCAAAGTCATTTTTGATGTCTAAAGATTGCTAGAAATATTCAGCTGTTTTGAGCCGTTCGCTAATTTTAAGCGAAAATTGGGATGATTTAGTACCTAAGTGCGGTAGAGAATGGTTATCGCAGGTGCGAGGCAGCGGATTTTGGGCGCTAGGTCCCAAGGTTAGAATAGCTAACCTTTGTGCGGTCGCTGAGGCGAAGCACTCGTCGGTTTTACGTATTTAGCCGATGCACCATAAATATAGTGGCTATAGGCTTTATTTTAGGCTGATGGGTGGCGCCTGTAGTAGAGTATGGTGGCTCTTGGTGTGTTAATATTAGATTGTCCGAAAAATGATGTCATATGGCATTCTACCGCGGCAGCATGACCACAATGGGACATTATTTGATAGAGCAAAGCAAGCTCTACAAGGAAGTTTACAAACCTTCGGGGAAATCTTCCCCCCCCCCCCCCTAAAGTTCCAAACTTTAGGGGGGGGGGGGAAGAAACCAAAATATAAAAAATTTTAGATACCCGAAAATCGTATCTCCTTCACAGACTCTTAGGGATCTTCAATTTGCACAGGCATGTACTCTCCACACTAAACATTCATTTGTATAGTTTGTGGAATTTTTTCATGGCTATAGTACCACAAACAAGAGTAGGACAAAAGTGCGATTATGTTGCTTTTTTCGGGTTTCTTGCAAACAATTTGATTTTTCTCGAGCGAGCGCCTACCTAAAGTTGAAAATTTAGGGTTATTGTCGTGAAATGACTCACTATATAAAGAAATTACTCCACGATACACAAGTAATTATTGAGCTGAACTCCTATTTTGTGTTTTGTTTATTTTAGAAAAAATGCTTTGCGCGTCAGTTTCCCAACATCGCGGAACATGATAACCGAGATAACTTCGAGGGACGTCGAGCGCAGCTGCTTCATCGCTCTTGGTACTTTTTTATATTTGCATTTTTCTGTCGTATCTTCTTGTGACATCTTTTGTCAAAATCTATGAACCCGTGTTACGGTAGACTCATATTTACTGAGTTGAATTTGAATATTTTTTTTTGCATTCTTTTTCTTCCATCTTTTAAGAAACAATTATACAAAATTAGCATAAAAAAGTATAAAATTCAAGTATTGACCAGAAAAGGATAAACAGCGTATCATAGCAATTATGTTTGCATCAGATATCCTTTTCATCAGTTATTCCTGTGTATCATTTGCCATTTTCGACTCAATTTGTATTTGTTGTGTATTAAGTTGTCGGGAAATCAATGCCCGTTTTGAATTTCAACCGCAGTAAATCATACACTTCTCACTTCTGAATAGGTTGCAAAGCACCATTCGATGGAGCAAAGCAAGCTCTACAAGATGGCTCTCTCGTTTTTGCAACAGCTTTTATCCACCTCGAGTTTTAAGGCAAAAAGTAAAATGACCTCAGCTATCCGAAAAATAGAGAAAAATCGTAACTCAGTCCATAAAAATCCTACAAAAATTCTTACTTGCTAACGTTAACACTTTCCAGATAAAACATCTATATACGCCTTTGCCCTATTTTTCCCTTTTGTTAAAACCAAGAGAACGGAAATTTTCGTGCCACTGCCAAAGTGATGCTGTGCCGTCCCCACATAGGTAGTTGCATACCAACAGCACGTAGAAGTACATAATGAATTTTCAGCTCTCTACAGGCTTTGATTCTCGAGAAATTTGAATTTTAGCTTGGACCACCTAATTATGTAAAGCTATATTCGGTATTTCTCGAGAACTAAAGTTTGTAGAGAACTGAAAATTTACGTTTGTACTTCTACAGGTTTGTAGTATACAACTACTTATGTGGGGGGCACAACATTACTTTGCCAAATTCAAGATCTTCATTTTCTTGGTTTTTAACAGAGGAAAAAATACGGCAAAGGCGTATATAGATGTTTTATGTGGATAGTCTTAACGTGGACAAGTAAGAATTTTGTAGGATTTTTATGAACTGAGTTACGATTTTTCTCGGTTTTTCGGGCAGCTGAGTCTTTTTACTTTTTACCTTAAAACTTGAGGTGGATAAGAGCTGTTGCAAAAACAAGAGAGCCATCTTGTAGAGCTTGCTTTGCTCTATCGAATGGTGCTTTGCAATATATCAAGAAATGAGACTATGACTTGTTGAAGTTGAAATTCAAAACGGGCATTAATTTCCGGACAACCTCATAGTTTTAGTTTCATGTTATTTTGTGCCTGTTATTTTGTCGGTTTTTTATAACTACTTCAGTAAACCGGTTAATTACCCAAGTTTGAGTTGAGGTACGCAACATCACGAGTAAGCCCGCGTGGCAGCAATCAAGTATAGTTGGCGTCTCTTGGAATTCGATAATTATCGTTCTAATTATCTATCGAGTTACCTCAACACAAATAGTGCATCAAGCGGCTTGGGTATTTCCTACAATTTTTGCATCAGTGCTACCACAACTGGTGCATCGGCAACTTCGGACAGGAGCAAATTAAGGGGTTGGTCACACAAGTTTAGTAGCAATTTCTTGATACAAGTTGGACTGTATTTGTTCTTCTACTGCAAGTTCAAACCATATTTCTGCCAGACAAGTCCAAATTCAGCGATCACACTGCATTTTGACACATTAGCACGCGCTTCTGCGCAATCAAGTCAATTTGCATCTACTGCTTTATTACTACAAGTCAAACTTACGATTGATCAACATTTCGGGAATACTAGCTTTATTTTTTTGGCATTTTTCTTTCACATCCCAAAAGAATCCATCCTATTACAGTTGCGTTCTTGCGGAACAAAAGGTTCCGCACTCTATAAAGTATCGTGTGGAATCGTACGAAGTGTTAGAAGCTGAGACTTTTGAAGATGAAAGCGAACTGGAATGCAAGGCGAACGTATGTTGTAGTCTGATCTACTGCTTGAGTGACTGTAGATTAACCCTTAAGAGCGACTAGTAGACTTACCCGGCTTCACCCGGCCCTGTCATTATTATATTCGTAATCAGCATGCTCGATTACCCCCTGTGCCAGCTCCCAGCACCGTAGCTCAAATTTTGCAGAAAATCGATAAAATATCATATCGACGATGACGAAAAGTTGCCAATGACACCCGCCGGGGCCCGGTGTGTATGTGTGCCAAGTTTGCCGAATCGGTTCAGAAATGGAATTTTCTATTCGGAACATACGTACAGACAGACATACAGACAGACAGACAGACAGACATTCAGCTTTATATATAAGATTACTTGCGATGGGAGCAGGTTGGAGCACGTTATATTTCCTGACTTTGATAGCGCCGAATAAACTCTTTTTGCGTCTTTCAATCTACTACTTGCGACTCTACTACTCTCTATGTGACGGACTTTAAGATGCTAAATGTATGACTTTAGTAAGAAATACGCAATCTCTCTGCGAAAACTCTCATTTTCACCTAACATTGATAAGTTCGGGGAAGATTGCAGTTATCTCAATCAGCTGTGTTCTTACTTCATAATGATTTTGTCAGTTATACGAGTGCACTAACAAAATCTTCGCTTTCTTCTATAACCTTAGAGGACTGTTTTGTTCGGGTCATGTGGAATTGTGTGCATCTCAAGCTCTTCCAATGATTGTAACACATTAAAGGCAGTGTCCCGGCAGATTCGGGTCCTGGGGGATATACAGTCTGCCCCAATCGGGATCAGGCCGAACCGGCTGAATTTGCGCGCTCGCAGCGCTAGGGGTTTGCGCTGCATACGCGGGCTGTCGCAGAGAGCGAAGAGATTGAGGAGAGAGCAGACTAGCTAGACGCAGAAGTGGCGCGAAACCCTCGCGACGCGCACTCCCGCCAAGCCAATTTTGGCCTGGTTAGGATTGGGGCAAACTGTACGTGTGAAGGGGTTCTTGGTCACCCCATCGACCTACAGGCGCACTCCGGCTCGATGTTCCCCCTGGGCCCAGAAAATGGCCCTTGAACCGGCGCGCGCAACCCCAACTGGCGCGCGCTTGGACGGCCTTCCCTGCCTATTCGTCGCGGGACCCCACGAGCGCACTCCCCATTATGCATGCTATCCAAAGCAAGAATTACAGGCGGCAGGATCTTCGTCTGAGGACCTCCCACAACTTTCCATTAAAAATCTCGTCCCAGTTGCTTTTCTGGAATTGGGAAAACGCCCCAACATCGGCCTTTTCAGCTCGTTCAAAGCCCAAATTTGGATTCTGCGTGGCAAAAGGGCCTAAAACATGCGAAAAGGTGGAGGTGCAAAATCTGCCGGGACACTGCCTTTAACAATTACAAACAAGTAAATACGTGAGCGAAATATGCAAACTCTCCTCGTACCTTGCTGCATCACAACTAGTGGAATGTGAAGAACATAGAAACAGTTGTATAACAGTTCAACGCGCTCAGTACAAACAAAGCTAGCAAACGCATCATAAACAGGGATCTAATCTAACATACCGACCGCAAACAAGAAAACACAGATTTTGCTGAAACATCTTGTAGAGGGGTTATTTGACCTGACCATAGATATGACCTTCATTCGCTACAGTAGTTCTTATTGTTACGGTACGTATACGTAAAGGGCTAAAATTATATGACGTTCTGATCATGATTATTACGCTAAGTTCGTTCCTATCATGGATTTTTGAAGTCAAAATGGCCTAAAATTTTATAGCTGTATGCCGTAACTTCACAAAGTGCATCTCTCCATATAACTATCGAAACCTCACTAAGATGAATCATATGCTATTATGCTATGGTATTGCTGCTATGGTATTTGTAATCAGTGTGTCAAATGACCCCTATGTGAAAACTTTTAGTATCTGGGATTTTGACCCAGTACCCATGTCATCTCTCATATTTGCTTCCATATGAACCATCAACATTGCTGCCTTTCGATCATTTTAACATGTCAACTTCGTATAAACGCTTTGAATTTGCTGGAGTTAACATGTTAAAATGATCGAGAGGCACCACGTTGATGGTTCATATGGGAACCATTCTAAAGGATGCACGATACTCATTCCGTAACCACACTGTGAGGGATTACCGCAACGAATGAATATCATATCCGTTATCAAGATGCTAAATAACGCCACTATAAGAAGTTTAGCAAATGTGAGACTTTTAGTTCTTGGAATCATTATATTGGAACTAGCTGACACCCGGCTCCGCCCAAAAAATTATGTGAATGAAGGAAGTTGTAAGAGTTTATCTATTTTAGGTTGTTCCCGCGCAACCTGAGAGCACCCTGAGGTTGCACGAGACCAAATAAAGTCATAATTTACCCTCTTCTTCGCATAATTTTTCAGAAATTTTCACATATATCTATTCTCTAGTTCAAGCTCTATCTGTGAATACTCACTTCAGCCCAAAGTTCGAGCTTCGTTTTGCTAGCACTTGAAAATCTAAAAAGCCTTCTTCTTTTTCGACATCTGTTGTTTTAATCCTAATATTCGTAAATTTCTGCAGCGTCAAAGGAGACATTGTTTCCAAGATTCCCAGATATCACCTCTTGCTGGGTCCTGGTCACACCTGTTGCGGAATACTGCAACAGAGGACGATCAGACTGAGTTTATCAAAGACTAGATTTATTCGAATTGTTCGAATAGTCGAATATTTGGTCGTGCCTGATTATTCGATTATTCGAATAGTCAAATATCAGGTCATGCCTGATCATTCGATTATAATAGTCAAATACTCGGTCATATCCAATTATTCGATTATTCGAATAGTCGAGTTTTTAAAAAGTAACAAAATTCGATTATTCGAGTTCGAATAATTCAAAAAATACAATTCGTAATATTCGTTCCTTCGAATAAATTTAGAAGTTGTATAATTCGAAATTCGTTCATTCGAAAAAATTCTTCGTCTTTCTAACTATAGTGCGAAGCATAAGATTCACAACGTAGGCTTTGCTAAAAAGTCAAACAGTCAAAAAGATTCAACAGCGTTTGGCAAGTGGTGCTATGCTGCATTCTAGATAACTTTTTCAAGGCCGACAAAATGTGAAACTCTCAACATCTTCAAGGAGACATGACATCAACTGTAGATAATATATTAGGTTGCTGCATAAGTTCTGTCCGATTTTTTTTGCCTTATGTTTGAAGCAGCTGTTCTAAGTGAATTTCATCCTTAATGCAACATTGTTAGTATATGTAGATAGTAGAGGCTGCGGCATGACGAAGGCGCATTGGCGATATTGGGTGAGCGTGCGCGAACGCGACGCGCGCGTATCCTCACCGTTGTAGATTCCGCACCTCATGCGCTCTGCGGCTAATAAAGCCGCGTTCGCGCCCGAAGGTATTGCGCCTTCGTCATGCAGCAGCCTATAATTTTCTTGCTCTTTCTAAAGCATATCAAATTTCGATAAAATTTTAAGTGTAAGGAGATTTCAGGCTTGAAATCTCCAAGTGGCCGAGGTACGTCCTCACCCTAGAAATATGTTCTTGCGAGAAAATTTCCACAATGCGCCCTTCAAGTCAAGTTTTTCAACTGGTTGCGGAATAAGGGTGTTACAGGCTAGCACACGCATAAGTTCAATTTCATGAAGAAAATGTCTTGCTAATAAAGTTTATTGTCAAACATTGATTTTCTGTATGGATGTTTTATAAGCAATAACTTTCTGCGAATAGGAGTAATCAACGGCCTCAAAGTTGGAGATGCTAGAGTAAAGCAAGAGCTAACAGAAACCATCCACCAATTTCTTTTCGGCGCTCACGTCAATTGTAAAATTTTCATAATTCGTAAATAGGCATGCACACATGCGCTGAAGCGAGGTCAAAAAGTGGCTTTTTTTTGGTTCGACCAAAAAAATCTCTTGGCACGCAGACCCTGTGGGCTCTTTCATAGTGCAAAATAATCTACGAAAAATTCTCTATCTATCCATTATTAGACAAGATGCCTATCAATTCTCATTAGGGAGCATTGCCATGTCAAAGAAGACATGTTTGAAGAAAAACGCTGTGAAATTCTTAGGTTCTTGCCTCTTTCTTAACAAGGATTCTCGCAGGTTTCAACATGTACCTGGTAGCCAAGGAGTTGCTCAATAAAGTGAAACCAAGATCTTGGAAAAAAGTTGATTTTGAAAGAAGTTATGACATTTTGAACTCAAAAAATTCAAATCGGACAGAACTTATGCAGCAACCTAATAAGTTTACTAAGTAAATGGCGCCTCAACTATTCCAGACTTCCAAGTGAAGGGTCATAAGTCGGAGCAAACTTTCCAAGTGACTTCTAAATAGCTTTGAAGAGCATTGAACATTGATTCCAAATCTGTGCTCACTATCTGAAGAGCTTCCCTGGTCGCCGAGTTTTTGCCGGTTTTTTTTAGCAAAAGATGAACGCATAATCTATGGTGCAGTTCATTATTACATGAACACCCCAAATTTTGAAAGTTTCTGGACTTTTTGGAGAAAAAACTCAAAAAGTCGTTGGTACCACGCGATAGAACACAGTCGAAAACGATATGTGGACCATAAGAATGGAAATCGATGTCAATCTTAAAGGCACCGTTCACCCAAAGCGAGGTTGATGAGATTTCGGTGGCATACTAGTGTGGGCCCCCACACTAGGCAAACCTCCAAGTAGCGCCGCAAAATACTCCTTCCGAAGCGAGAAATCCGCTCCGGAAGGGACGTAACCGGAAGTGGTCACTCCGCCCACTTTGCAGGCGCGCTGATATATGCAGGGCGTCATTTGCAAACTAGTCATGGGCAATTGTGCAATCGATTAGGAGTATTAGGAAATGTTTGCCCCAGTCTTCGATCCAGGTTCCGTGTATTTAGCACATTCACACAGAAAGCAGTGAAAGCAAGTGTTTTAGAACACAGAAATGCGTGACAGTTTATTGCAATGATCCATTTCATGTAGACGGCGTCAACGATCAATTTGACTACAAATAGTTTTTGAGTTTGATGCACATTGCAATGAAAAAACTCACGTCGCATGTTCATCTTGTTTCATTGATTGAGCACAAGCGTCACCTATAAAGAAAGATCGTGTTTATATCAAGAAAAACAGCTCTGCCATGTTCATATCAAGAAAAACAGCTATGCCGGATGCTGATGATGGCTGTAATCGGAAAAACAACTTTGTCGTAAATTTGATCATGACAGAATAAAAAACGAACGGTTGAGAATACAACTACACGAAATAACACTAGAAAAACTCCGATTAGTCGCCTACGACGAGGCAGCGTATTGCGCTGTGCGTGTAGTCTCTCCAGCGGTGCGCCTGCAAAGTGGGCGGAGTGACCACCTCCGGTTACGTCCCTTCCGGAGCGGATTTCTCGCTTCGCAAGGAGTATTTTGCGGCACTACTTGGGGGTTTGCCTAGTGTGGGGCCCACACTAGTATGCCGCCGATATCTCATCAACATCGCTTTGGATGGACGGTGCCTTTAAGAGTGTTTTTGCGCCCAATGCGATTTTCTAGCGGTTCATAATCATTCGAACACTTCAAACAAGGTCCACTTTTCATTCAAGATTGCAATCTTTCAAATTCAAATTTTTCGTAGAGTTACAGTAACAGAGTCTGAAACATCTGCTACACAATGGATCCAGAGCAGTTCAAAAAGAGAAGCAATGATTCTTTCAGATGGCTCTAAATACTTTTGAAGTCATTGCGCCCCAAAAACATTTGTTTTTCTGTGGTTTAGCACTCTAATTAGCTTTTACCAAGGGGCTATGAGATAAAGTAAGCTCTTTCGATAGATATTTTGTTTGACGCTTGGAAAATTTATGCGTTTTCGTGACTTTTTTCAACCAAGTTCCACCTTACCCTAGAGTTAGCACGATTTCGAGCCTCAAAACTCAGCTTCTCTCTCGCGCAAACATTTGATATGAAGCAGCTGCATTGTTTATGGAAGTATCCGTGCCAAAGTTTTTGGGTTTTTTGTAGAACGAAATGACCTTGAGGCTATGGAGCTACAAACCAGATAAAGGTGTGATTACAATAGTAAAAACAGTGCTCTTGGTGAAATGACGTTTGCGTGGCCGAAACAAACGCTCAACGCTGTTGGTTTTTTCTAGCCAAATACACGGTCCTGCGAACTTTTCCGTACTATGTGCTTATTTCATTGTAGGGCTTTAGAAGCTGAGTCTTGAGGCTCGAACTCGTGCTAATTTTAGGGTAAGGTTGGAACTTGATTGAAAACCGGAACGAAAACGCAAAGATTTTCCAAGCGTCAAACAAAATACCTATTGAAAGAGCTTGTTCTATCTCATAGCCTTGGTATTATAGAAGCTAGTTAGAGTGCGTAAACGACAGAAAAACGGATGTTTTTGGAGCGCAAAAGTATTTAGAGCCATCTGAAAAAAGCAGCGATCCTCTTTCGAACTGCACTGGATTCATAGCACATATGTCACACTTTGTTACTGTAACTCTAAATTTGGACACGAAAGATTGCAATCTTGAATGAAAAATGGACCTTTGTTTGAAGTGTTCGTATAATTACGAATTGCTAAAAATTCGCATTAGGCGCAAAAACACTCCCAAGATTGACATCGATTTTCCATTCTTATGGATCATATAGCGTTTCGGCTGTGTTCTATCTGCACCAACGGCTTTTTGAGTTTCTTCTAAAAAGTCCAAAAACTTTCAAAATTTGAGGTGTTCGTATTTATAAACCGCACTTTATGTTACGATCTTTGCTGCGCTCAAATAGAGCAGTGCCTGAGTTACAAGGGTATTAGACAGAAGGTATTCAATGAATGAAGTGCTCAGATAATCGACACCTGAAAATTTGAGCAGTTTTGGACGACTTTTCCACTTGTGCATTCTGTTTTTCGATCTAAAAAACGCGCATAACTCGGCCTCCAGAGGCTCTTGGCAGATATGGAACAGATTTGGAAGCATGATTCAATGCTCCAAGTGATATAGGACTCACTTGGGAAAGTCGCTTCGATTAAAGACGCTTTCTTTTTAGTTTCTATCTTTTCCAATGAAGTTCTTTTCTATATTTTATACTCAGCACATAACAACTCATATCATCTCGTTATGGAGATAGAACTCAAATATTCCGGACGGTCCTTTAAGAAATAGAAGCAAATTGTGTCACTTCGTAGTTCTGTCTTGGGGTGAAAAATCTTTACTACACATAGACTTGGTTTTCCGCAAGCTTTCATTTATTTACAGCTATAAGAAAAAGTCGTGGAGTGCATACATACAAAATCAGTAACTGAGCATCCACGCCATGAGCGGCTTGCAAAAAAATGAGAGAAAGCTTTGTGCGAATGGCGCATAAGCTGCAAACAAAAAACTTTTTTAATCTACTTTGTCAAAACTGTGTTTCGCTGCACTGGCAATTGTCACAGTTTTGACAATCGCCAGTGCAGCAAGGCACAGTTTTGACTTTTACTTCGATTGAAAAAGCAGCAGATGGCAGAAAATCTTTATCGCTTTCTTTTCAAACCTTTATTTTTTAGGGTTCCTTGAATCAGGTTTGGTGGGTGATGCGGACGAACTATTGAGTGGCAAGCATGCTCCCACACTGTGTTTATCCTTAGGATCCACAAGTAAGCCGCAATTGATTGCATCTGCGTCCTTCACATTCTAAACATATGTGTACTGCTCATAGCACATGTGTAGCACGTTCAACATAGGTATGTAGAATCTCTATAATTGTGGCGAATAAAGTTTAGAACAGATTGCCTGCTATTCAGTTGCGTAGTTAGTTTGTATTCTTTGGTCTATTTGTCTCAGTATTTTGACCGGTCAAATTGTATGGGTGCTTCCAACGAACGCTGAACGCTCTATAGCGTAGTTGCACTATTCCCCTGTTTCGAATTTCAAAAAAGTTTTCGACATGAAAGTAAAAAATCCGAGGCATTACTTGCAGAATTATTTTTGAGTTTCCCAATTTTTCACTACTAATTTTCTTTTCACAACGTTGACTACAAACAAAACATCAAGCTAATCACTGGCTGTCTAAGGTCCCTTCTTTTCACTGACTGTCTTAGTCAGTATCCCAAGACTCAGCGAAGCAAGACTTTCTCACGAATTAAGTTCAGTGCAAACGTAATTCTGTGTACGTAATCCACTTACTCTATGATTTTGCAATCACATCCATTTTTTCAGTCAATTACCAGGTTGTCCGTTCAAGATTCTTTCTTAGAAGTGCGTTCATCCATAATGTAAAGCTTGAAGAGACGACAAAAAGGGAATCACTTGGTCTCAAAATAAATGTCCGAAATTTCGGCAACTTAGCAGTTTTTGGAAACTAAAGTATTTTTTCCATAAACATTACAGATCTTTGGAACTGTTTTCAAATTTTCTGAACTATCTTTGGAATCGCGTGCATGCACGCGATCATTCGTTACATGCATGTATCAGGTTGTCTCATAAGTTTTTTCAATTTTGACTTTCTAAAGCAATAACTCAAACATTTCTCAATCCTGATTATGATGCAGGGTACCGCTCGGTTATAAGATGGCGTGTAAATGTTTGCATCAGCTTCAGCACATCACGAGTTAGAAGCCGAAATATGAGAACTTTCGGATGCCAGAAAAATTGGAAATTTCTTATACTTTCGTCCAAAGAAAAATGCTGCGATGTTTCCACACAGGTAAATCTATACTAGAGATCTTTAGTAATACAGGGTGCGGCAAAAGTCTGGGAGCCTAGTACTTTTTCGTACAAAACAAGAAGGGAAGTACCTAGAAACGAAAAGTTTGGCGCACACATAATTCAAACCATTGCAGATACAGCCCAGTTTTTGAATTGCAAAGCTGCCTCTTTTGGCTTCCACGCAGCCCTACAAAATCTTGGCAAGTCCACCTGTCATGGCACGCAGGTAGTCATAAAGGAATTCGCCCACGCCTTCACGATAACTGCTTCTTTTACCTTGGAAAATGCGCAGCATGATAGAGCAAACTTTTGTCTACAACATACTTCCAAAAGAATCTTTCGCATTGCTTAGAAATGAAAATATTGGATTTTTGATTAGAAGCATGTGTATGTCGCATACCAGAATTTTAGCTACATTTGCGCGAGTAAAAACTTAAAATTATCGTTTAAAAAGTATAAAAAGTGTTCCCATAGCCTTTTTTAATAAATTCTAATTTAGAAGACGTATGCACAAATTACAGCCTTGATCCCAGTGCCTGTTGAGCATTCTATAGCTTTTAAGTTGTTCTGAAGACGGATTTCCGCTGGCACGGAGGTAACATTCGCAAACTTTTATTTTCCGTTCATGCAAAAACAACTCCTGGCAAAAGCAATACTACGATTCGATAGCGCAAAGCCTCTTCTATGTTGTATGCATTGAAGTTTTGTTAAATATTAATAACATCTTTAGCTACAGTAAAAATTGTAAATACTAAAATTTTGGTTTTTTCGCTTTGCAAAAGTACTAGTTTGGTAATTTCCATTCTTACAAAAACATATGTCAGCCATTTCCAGCCGAATCAAGTGTATTCTGTAGAGAATGACCGCAGCATCATGTGGCATAAGATGGAAACCAAAACCACCAATACCTTTGTAATTGCAATACTGCAAAGTTAGGCTCCCAGACTTTTGCCGCACCCTGTATATTGGAAAATTCAGCTTCCTGGAAGCCCTCGTTCTTGAAAAATACCAAATGCGCAGCATTGCTTTTCTGAAGGCATGAAAATCTTAGTTTTCTCGGTTTCTAGCACAGAAACAAACACAGCAATGGCACATTTGAATGTGTTCTGTGGGGTGTATATGCGTGAGCACGTTTGTGGCCTGGTAAATTTTTTTGGACGGAGATATAAGAAATTTTCAATTTTTCGGGCAGTTCGCAGTCCGAAAGTTCTCGTATTTCGACTTCTAACTCGTGATGTGCTGAAGCTGGTGCGAACACTTACACGCCATCTTGTAGAACTTCCTTTGCTTTGTCGAAAGTTACCCTGCATTCTAATCAGAATTGAAAAATGTGTGACTTATCGCAGTAAAAAGTCAAAATTGAAAAAAAAACTTATGAGACAACCTAGTACATAGCTGTCGTCTACGAAATTTTACTTTCACGATTTTCCATTTCAAAGTTTTGGAATTTTTTCAAAGCTACTCTTCAAAAAGATGAAATCGAACTTTGTAAAAAAAAATTTTTAGCCTCATCTACACAACCTATATAGAGCACAGAAGCTTAGGTTGAACTGAACGACGAACTTATTGCACAGCCTATAGATTCCAAAGGGTTTTCCGTTTGCTCGAGCTTTCATAAAAACACATGGAAAACGCTTTATACACTGTTAAACGCAGCTTTTCTCTCTAGTTTTGTCAATCACATTCCCGGACTAGTAGTCCGGAAATGTGATTGACAAACTCTTTTGAATTCTGGCCAAAAATCTTGAGAATTATCAATGAAGAATATGAAGATTTTTGCAGTCTTCAAAAATTCTTAATTGATAATTTTCATTTCTGGCCAGAATTTAGAGAAGTTTCAATAACAAATGAAGAGAGTAAACAAAGTACAATGCAACGTACCCCCTATTTAGCTTTCCAGTATTTTTTAAGATAATTATTTTTCAAAAGCGTCACTTTTGCTACCCAAAGTCTGATAAATGTTTGAGATTCGAAAGAAGCAAGCATTTAAGAAGTTATGATGATTTCTTAAAAGAAGATTGACAAGTCGATGAGAAAAAAGAGTATTAGGAAGGAGAGAGAAATCAAATAGAATTACACCCGAGTTGCCTTTGGTTGATGTTTCATGAGGTCAGCTCGACCAAACATTGAGTTTGTCAACATCAGAGAAATGTTCTAGTTCTGAAAAGGGAGCCAGAGGTGCCAAAAAATATATTGTGTTTCACTTTGTTCACTTTGAACATCTGCTTTCGAAGCTCCTTTAGGAGTTTTGCGATTATTTCAGCGACTCAATTTAGTCAGTTCAAAGGCATGACTGCAAGAAAAAGAGTGAATATCCGATAAATACGTCGTCCAATAGCCGATAAAGCGCTTGGCTATCTTTATGGGTGCTTGACGAATCGAAAAACATGAAGAACTTTGAGAATAACTCAAATATTAGGGTGATTCATGATTAATTTCATACTTCCCTTTCAAAGGTGGTTTTCAAAGCAAAACCATATCTTAAAAACCTTCCATAGCATTACAAAGAGTATCTCTTCTAGTTTCCAATTCGACTTCATTTTGGTAAATCCTTGTCTATTCTCAAGTTTTGAGCCTTAAAATTCAACAGACTAAATCTCAAAATTCTTTCTTTCCGCTCTCTTTGCTCTAAATCCACGAATAATCGCCAAATTTATGCCAGATAATGTGCATAAGCCTTATGCTACAAAATATATTTTGTCGAAGATTTTTGAATAGTTTGAAATGAGCAGTTTAATCGCAAACGTGGTCGTTGAGAGCAGTCAATGACTCAAGCAAAAAGCAGTTGCGAACCTTCTGCACTATAAAGCAAGGGTAAACCCAGTTGGTGTGAAAGCGGTAGGGTTTTCCCACATTTCAGTAAAGAAAAACTGAAGAATTTCAAAAAGGCAATTTTTTGAAGCCGCTGAGATGCCCAAAAAATGAAAACTTTCGGATTGTTTGCAATATATTCCCCTGAAAACATTCCGTAACTAAGTTTGGTACCATTGCATGACATTTATTGGCTATACAGTAAGCAGAGTGCGCGTATCTTATCTACATACATCAGAGTCAATCTCCGTATTAGAAAATTTTTCTTGTTATGCTTACAGTACTACGAAAACAAGGTTGATAGCCAATGATTTGTTCTTTACGGTAGCCTTGATTGCGCTCAGAAGAAAGAAGGTCTCGTCTCGATTAAGAGTTGTTTTGACTGAAACTCAAATCACAGGAAACTTGCATCAATTTGTGAACCAATCTAATATCATGAAGGCAATTATTTTTCTTCAATACAAAGTGTTGGGTTATTTGAAGAGTTAGATTTGCGCTCAATACTGTGTCATACTCCTTATGCAGGTATTAGACATCAGTAAGAAAATCAAATTACCGTTTTGAAGCCATGGCCAATCCACCAACTGGAAGGAAGAGTGTAGCCTTCAGGTAGACTAAATAAGCAAAAATAATTCTTGTAAACGGTTGAAAAATTTCGACCTTACAAGAAACCAAGAGCATTCGGGCTTTCTTGAAATTCACTTCCAGTGAATCGAAATTCACTTCCAGTGTTTTTCCCTGTATGTGTTTTCAACGAAAGTTTTACAAGCTCCCCTTTAAGATTTTCCCCAACGGCACAATCATACTAAAAGAACAAGATTAAAAATACAAAAAAAGCCTTTTTCAAACAATCTGAATTTTAAACAGCACTTGAGCAATATTTACTGCCAACACTACATATAAAAAAACCTGCAATGGCTTTTCTGCTGTACCATCTGACGCTCCCAATAGCCAGTACTTGAGCGGATCGTCTGGACATTTGAATTCGAACCATTTGTTCAAAACGCTTTCCAAGAGGCCTCCACTGATGGCATCAGACGCACCACCAACAGACAAAGATAGGAACTGAAATGTGCTGTAAACAGTAAGAATATTACCGTACACTTGTAGAATTACCACAGAGGAAGCGCAGATTTGCAAAAACATTGCTGAATGATCTCTGGGATTCTTTGCTTTTATATTGTCTATGGAAACAATATTCTTCATAAAGTAGCTACTTGTACTTCTTCAAAACCACTTTGCCTTTGTTGGTGCCCTCATAAAGTAACTGTCCTTTCGTAATGCTCCCAAGCTTTCATTGCAGAAACCCAACATTTTCTAAAATCGCAATCGTTCTCTCTGAGCCGCTATTTCTCGCTATTTTCGGTTAAAGTTAATTTTGCAAGAGCTGGGAACAGGTGCTCACAAATAGCTCAAAAAGAACGGACAATCAAAGGAACCCTGAAATAATGGAATGAGTTCATTTGCAAATTTGTCACCCAAAATGCTAGCAAAATTGAACGATGTTGTGGAGAAACGCAACTGTGCTTCAAAAGTTCCAGCTTTGGATTCAAAAATTCATAATCCAGGTTATACCTTAACGCCGCTTCTCAACCAAAAGCTTGTTCTACTCGAACAGAGCCCTCAGGTGTTCAAAACCCGCATCAGCGAGTGAAAATGCTGCGAAAAAAGTGCTGGCATATGGAAGTATTGGGGGCATGAATCAACGCAAAAGGTAATCGGCATTTCTGCACTCGGTAGGTTTTTCACCATTTCCTGCTTTTTTGAATTCTCTGGTTCCAGAAATGTCATTTCCATTTGTGATTCGAGTTCTTTCAGATCAATTGAAACACACTGTTGTTTACCTCATATCAGAGATCTCATTTCATCGGTTCAGACAAGGATAGTGAAGCGCCGGGAAAGTCAACAAATGTCTTTCTCATGTTATGGCTCTCCACTTTGTGAGTTGCTACAATGTCAATTCTAGCAGAGATAGCTAGAATTGGCTTTGTAGCAACTCGATTGGCAACTGGCATAGCCTTTGTGGAAATATGACATTTGACAACCTAAAAGTTGCCAAAATTTTCAGAGCAAAATCAATATTCTGGCATTTTATGACTTTATGCTAGCCCCACCTGGCTTGACTTGTTCTCAAATAATTGTTATGGAAAATCTTCTTACAAGAAAGGATACCAACATAAGTTGGCGATGGAGAAAATATATATGTCACTAGTAGACGAGTCTCTAAACGCTACTCCAATTCTGCTTTTTGTTTTTGTGGGACAACTCTCTGAAAGAAGTTTATGAGTGTTGGGATATCCAAATATTAGGTTGGTGCAAAAGTTCTGTCGTTTCATTTTTGAAAATTCATAACTTTGCGCTTTTTCAACGGTTTTGCTTGCCTGTAATTTTTTTTAGAAAGAATATGTCTCTTTCTCTTTCAAAAGCTTTTTTGCATAGCCCCTGCTTTGCACTAAATGCAGAGATAAAAATAGAAAAACAAGACCATATAAAGACCATTTTGAGTTAGGTCGCCAAAAATCCGGAACGGTGCAGAAAAATCTGAAATTGTCAGTACATATGTTTTTTGGCCTACCCTTTGCAAATGTAAAGAGTTTGCGCTGTTTGGACGTCTCTGTGAGAAGTTATTAATATCAAGTTTACTATGGAAAACGCCAAAATCAATTAATTTGTCAATTTTCGCGAAAATCATAACTTCTCACAGAAACGTCCAAATAGCACAAGCTTTTCACAGTTGCAAAGAGTAGGCCAAAGAACATATGTACTGACGATTTCAGATTTTTCTGCGGCGTCCCCGATTTTTGGCGACCTAATTTAAATGGTCAAAGCTTATATGGTCTTCGTTTTCCATTTTTATCTCCGCACCCAATGTGAAACAGAAGCTCTGCAAAACAGTTTTTGAAAGAGAAGGACTTATTCTTTCTAACAAAATTACATGCAAGCAAATCCGCTGAAAAAGCGCAAAGTTAGGAATTTTCAAAAATGAAACGACAAAACTTTTGCACCAACCTAATATGTCAAGCATTAAGTGACTTAAAATTAGAAAAAAGCTCTGAAAACGCCTAAACTGATCTCCACCGGCTTTGTTTTTTTTCTTGCAGACGTTATACTTGATAAAAAATTTATTAACCACTTTAGATGTCCTTGTACATCCTTTCGCTAATTTTAGGCAACTTGAAGCTTACAAATTTGGATACTCAACGCTCATAACTTCTTTCGGAAAGTTATTCCGCAGAAAATGAAGGCAGATTTGGAATTCGTGTTTAAAGACACGTCTAGTGATACACATCCTTCTTCAATCACCAACTTGTTTTGATATCCCCCCCCTTATTAGACGTCAAGTTTGCTTTTATACGTGTAATTATGTAATTGTACGTGACTGCGGTTGCAGGTATGAGCAAAATTCACAAGAAGAACGGTTGTTTTTCTTTCAGATGGCACGAGATGAATGTCTGCGAATGGAGAAGAACAGTTTCTAGGTAGTTGTATGAGAAAAAATAGTTTATTTGAAAGTCCAAACGTGTAAACGCAATATGTGGATGAAAGTGTCAATTGTGACATCCGCAGTAAGAGTGTAGTTTTTTTAAAGCTAACTCGTGTTTGTTGCAGAATCTATATATCGAAATAATTGTAGAAATTCCAATTTCTTTGCAAAGCATCCTTCTTTCCCACACAGGTATAAGTTCGTTAAGAATATAATGATATGGGTTTCATTGAGAAAGTCCTAAAGTAACTTGAAATTTAGCGATTATGATGTTTACTTTTGTGGTACCATGTGATAGCACCAAGCAAGCTCAAACATATCCTCGACGTTTGTGCACAAAGTTCGGAACCGAAATATGAAAAGATCTTAACGAAAATTCAAGAGGTATTTATCTGTAAATTTGATTTTTTATTGCTAAAAGTCGAGAAAAACATACATCAAAACAGGCCAGATACGAAAAAGTCGTCTTTTTTTTGAGCTAAGCTTGGAATTTTTCGAAAATTGATTATTGGAAAAGGCCAGAGATTTTTGGTTATAATTTTGAAGATTCTTACTATAGGATTACCTATGTGCAAGCAGTCCGCAGCTTTGGCTAATGCATAAAATTATATTTTTCTCCATTTCCGGTCATGGAAAAAAAAGCAATGTCAGGCTGGGTTCATACTGATCCGTAAATTCCGGAATAGTTACGATGGAACTGTTACGTAACTCACGGATCTACGAACACAACCTTATGCAAATGCCAAATGTGGGTAGAACATGCCCGAGAAAGTAGGAGTCCTTAGATATTGTTTGTAGGGAGTTTTTTTTCACAACTTTTCGGGCATTTAGATCTTCCTAGATGTCGCCTTCAAGCTTCGTATGAAACAAAAGTTGAGCAAATGCTTGGATGCCATGCTGTAGAGCTTGTTTTGCTCTGTCAAATGCTAATACAAAACACACTTAGCACACAAGCAGAATATAAGTCAGTGCGAAAGAAAGGAAAAACGGTAAGAGGTAATGAGACACTTTAGCAGTTGACGATTCATACACAAAGAGGAAGAAGCCTTTATTCCCATAGTTGTTTCAAACTTCAGCCTTCATTTGCAAAAGTTACAGCTTTATACTTGCTTGGATTCGACTATGAATCAAATCGTCTTGAGAAAATATGCACAGGTGAAATCTCATTTTGACCGAGATCTCTAAAGGCTCAGGTGACCGAGACATCCGCAGAACGCCTGAAAAAGTTTCGCCGAGTCACCTGCGGAAGTTCCCACATGAGGTGCTGCGGAAGTTCCCAAATGAGATGCTGCAGAAGTTACGAAGTATGCAAACCGCAACATCAAAAAAGGACACCTAAGCGGTATCCGAATTTTGCTCTTTTGACTGTGAGAGTCACTTACTATCCTCTGCACTACAGATGATATGTTCGAAAAGGCAATCTATTTGGCGAGGCAGTTCGTAGAGACAACATATTCAAAAACTTGTGGAAGTACGGGCAGGTTATGCAGAACCTTGACATTTTTCGGAAATTCCGCAGCGTTTTGTAACAATTCCTGCGAGAGCTCCCGTTTTGAACCAGTCAAGCTTGAAAATCTAGGGGAAGTTCCCATTTTCAACGTTTCCACTTGTGTAACAGTAAGTCCTCTGAACCGCTGCAAATTTAGCTGTCCTGCAGAAGTCCGGTAAATTGTCTAAGAGTTGCAATTAACTGCACTTGAGTTTATTGTTGGTAGATGCACTAGAGCTTATTGTTTTGGAAGCTATGAAAGTGAGGGCGCGAGAGCGTAAATGATTTTCTAAAGTTTGTGTTTTGATGAGAAATCTGCTTGCATTAGAATGTTCTATTATTTCATTTCAGTCCTTTAGAGCAAGAGTCACATTTTTCTCATACTTGAAATAGGTTTGGAGTATTTTTCGATGACAAAGCAAGCTCTACGAGAAGCCCCGTTCATACTAACTCATACTTGTTAAACGGAGACTGCTGATAAATTTCCGTTGACCTCACGTTATGGGCTAGGTCATTTTTTTCTTTGAGATCTATAAGAGGATTGCATTTGAATAGAACTATAATGTTGAAGACAATCACCAACATATCAAATCTTAATTTTATAGACTATATATGGACAAAACGTGCAAACTTTAATTCGCAAAAAAGAAACAAAGAGGAAGAAATCGTACGCTATTGAAAGTGTTCATTTTCATTATTAGTTTAGGAATCTCAAAGAGATCTATAAAACAAAGTTTTTTCTAAACGAGTCTCTCAGCCCGCATGAAAAAAATCTACAGTAAACCTCAAAAATAGCGGTGTTCTGCCAATTTATGCTTTCCGCTCCATCTGAAGTACAAAGCTTCACAAATCAAGCATGAAGTGATAAACAACTTCTTTTCGTGCACTTTTCTTGATAGAGAAAAGACATTCTCATGTAATGGTGGAAATCTTATTATGTGACTAGCTGGCTTGCTCGGCTTCGCTTGGCCCTGTCAAAACACTATGATAAAGCTCTCATCCGTATCCCTGTACAACCTTTCCCTGTGCCCACTTCTACATGCTATTTCCCTATATCCGCTGTTTTAGTAATCAGCATGCTCAATTACCCTTCTGCGCCAACTCCCAGCTCCTTAGCTCGAGCTTTGTAAAAAAAAATTGATAAAACCGATAAAAGTAATGGATAATTCTAAAAACTATTATTGTATTCGCATGCTCGATTACCTCCCCCCCCCCCCCCTGTGCCAAATCCCAGCCCCGTAGGTGAACTCTGCAAAAAAATCCGATAAAATCGAAATTAGTCGATGGCGAAAAGTAGCCTATGACACCCGCCCCGCCCCAAAGTGTATGTGCCAAGTTTGGTCCGGATGTTGAGAAATGGAATTTTCTATTCGACACCTACATACAGGCATACATACATAAATGCATACAGTACATACATACAGACAGACACTCAGCTTTATATATTAGGTTGGTGCAAAAGTTCTTTCCGCCCAAATTCAAAAATTCATAACTTGTTGAATTCTCAACGAATCTGCAATATCTAAATTTTGCTTAAGAGAGAAACTCATGCTCTTTGCATCTGTCCCTGAACTGTTCGTTAATGTTTACAAATTAAGGAGATAGAAGCTCAAAACCAAAATTGCTCAAAATTTGAATTTTTCGTGTAGGTTCATAAAAAACCGGAAACCTGCAACAAAAAGCGGAGCAGTCAGTATTGTCGGTTCTTTTACCAGCTCTTTCTAATGGTGCAAAGTTTGCGTCGATTGAGCGTCTCTACGAAAAGTTATGATTTTCCTGAAAAATGCCAAAATAAATCAAAATCGCCCTTTTGTATTGCTTGCTCGAAATTCATAACTTTTGATAGAGGTGCTCAATCAGCGCAAACTTTGCACCGTTAGAAAGAGCTGGTGAAACAACCTACAATATTGACTGCTCCGATTTTTGTTGCAGGTTTCCAATTTTTTATGACCCTACACGAAAAATTCAAATTTTGAGCGATTTTGGTTTTGAGCTTTTATCTCCTTAATTTGTAAACATTAACGAACAGTTCAAGTGCAGATGCAAAGAGCATGACCTTCTCTCTTATACATAATTCAGATCTTGCAGATTCGTCGAGAATTCAACAAGTTATGAATTTTTGAATTTGGGCGGAAAGAACTTTTGCACCAACCTAATATATCGTTTATTCGTTGACCGTAACGACTGCTGACCGCGCGGCGACCGCTGCGCGTGCATGATGTTTTCGTAGAAAAGATGAATAGAAAGAAAACAGAGGATTCTTCTCATCTTTATAATGTAGAAAAGAAACAAAGAATTCTCCTCATCTTAAGCCACGGTCCAACTTGTCACTTTTTCGCAAGTTTAGAAGGCACGCGTCGCAGTCGCCACGCGGTCGGCAGTCCGTACGGTCAACGAATGAACGATAAGATTTCTTTCTTCGCTACAGCAAAAGAACAAAGAAAGGTTCCGTGTTCAGGAAAAAAAGGATGCTGCAAGAATCTCACTGATTTGGCGTTACTTGCTTACTTTGTGATATATGGTAAAATACTGAAATCGAGTAATTATTGACATAAGTTTTATTGAAATAGAGAGATTATATTTGCCTTTACTTACTTCGAAACAAGGTCCGGTTTTGCAAAGAGTTCCAAAAACGTCGTGAACTTTCAGACCAACCAGATGCAGGAGCTCATAGTAATTCCTCCGAAAAGTATAGAAGGTACTGTCGTGACCTCCCAAAACGAGTCATAACTTGAAGCACAACGGTGCGTTGTCGCCGCAGTTGCGCCCTCCCTTGCCCAACTTTGAATCTATCATACATTGGTAACAACAATCCTGTAAGTACTAGCTAGTAGAGAGATGCACAAGGCACGCGGGGCATCATTGCGGTATGAGGAAAGTAAAGAGCAGCTCCTCTCTTGAGCACCTCTGTAAGAGTAAAATTGCCTACTTGTGATTGTTGAAATTACCTCTGAATAAACCCATATGAAGTGTAATTACGGTCAATGTATAGTTAGCGTAGATAGCGCAAGGGTACAGATGCACAATAGTGCGCGCAGTTCAAGTTTCAAATCCTCCTTGAGGTAAATTGCCAGGCGATGGAGAGGACACATCCTTGTCTAATTTGCATTTTGAAGAATACAAAACAATGAAGAACTATCATGGGGCTAGCATGCAAATAAATCAATAAAATGTGTTGATAAATGAACGTTGCAAGAAAATAACCGGTTTTCTGCGCAAATTCTTGTCATTATGTTAGCTACGACGCCAGATTGTTTCCTTAGTTTGATTGAAGGAACGCAATCAGCACAGCGCCAACGAATGGTGGAGAAGGTAAAATTGGTTTGTCAAAATGCCTAAGCTGTGAGATATTAGAGGCATGCAAAGAAAATCAGTGAGCAAATCAATGGTTTGAAATTCAAGCTCAAACCGCTTAGGAATAATGAAAAACTTATCTTTAAATGCTTTCTATTCCTTTCTTAGTCTTCATTCTTTCCAGAAAAGAAACCAAACAAGCCAAAAAGTCTGATGGTAGCAAATAAATGTCGCTGATTTTGAATATAAGGTTTGCAGATTACGAACATGCCTCTTCCTTCAGTTACTCCAGGGTAAACCATGACAACTGCTCATTTTCGTAGACGTTATCAAACCACTAAAATGGCTCAGAAAATTGCGAAAAGTTTGTAAATGAATATTAGCAAGTTCAGCTACAATTTTCAGATTTTTGGAATTATCATTATCGAAAGGCATCACAATGGTGCTGTATGCTGAAATTTCCTACCGTAAACTTACAATAATGAAGGGAAATGGGCAACTTGCTCCGAAGTGGAACGTAAGATGAAGCAAACAGTACAGAAGAATACTTAAAATCGGCAGAAGACATTGAAGTAAGAGAGTTACCAACGATCAGGCAGGGTGCAAACAGATAATGAGCGGGAAGTCTCGCAAATCCGTGATCTCGTGAGCTGGTAACTCCTCTTAGACCTGCAAGAAAATTGCAGCCACCCCTTGTTCAAAGAAAAGTGACTGACTTTTGCCGCTGTTGCTTTATGAGAAAACCGTGGTACAAGTGAGTCTAAATTGCTTGCGTACATTTGCAAAATACAAATTCTTTTCTCCCATTCTCTCATAAGGAATGCATGCTTGGTCAAAGTGGCTTTTTAGATGGGATGTGGACCATAGTATAGGGCATAAAATGCTGACTCCAAATCTGCCTTTTAAAACCCAGAACGCTTATGGACGATGAGTTATGAGCGCTTTTCTGGAGCAAAAAATTGAATGAGCAAGTAGGACAAAAATATCCGTAATACTTTTTAATTAGATCAGAGCCCCTTATTGAAAAAATACTCAAAAATAAAAAATATATCATACTTGATGAAACGCTCATAACTCTCTCCGTAAACGTTCTGATTAGGAAGGCAGTTTTGGTATCAGTTTTGGAATTTTATGCCCTCTAATAAGGTATACATCTCATTTGGAAAAGCCACTTCGACTGAACAAGCTTCCCTAGTCAGAACAATCTGTTTCGGTCATTCAAAACTTTGTGTTCTGGCCTGTGCATTCAGTGGTGAATGAGCTTCAACATCAAGGCTTTAATGCATGATGCACTTTGCAAAAAAGCTCCATCAAGCACAAGGTTTCCCGACTTCCCCTGAGCTTTGTCCGAGGCCTAAAGCCCTGGCCATACCGACAAAAAATCACCGCGATGCGATTTGTGCAATCATACAACTGTCATACGCCCTATTATGCCGGCAAATCGCGCAATCGATCGTGCAAGATGTGCAACGCGACGGATCGCTGGCCATATTTTCCTAAGCCATACCTACTCCAACGATATTGCCGCGATTTGGTCGAAATCTAGCGATATCGCGTCACCACTTTGAAACCAGCGACGCGGCGATAGCGCTGAAATTGCTTTTCTCTTCTAAAACTTTATGAAGAAGTTTTTGTTTTTTGAAAGTATATATTTGTCCTCATATGTCTCCTGTCTACCATTCACGATTTTGCTGCGTTATTTTTCAAACTCTCTTTATCAAATAACTGGTACCTTTGATTCATTTCGTCTGTACATGAGTTATTTCGTCAATTATATACATCCCAAGTTGGCTACGCCTATTTCAAGATCAATCCTGATGTGCTTCAAACTACTGCATAGATATGCTCCGCCGCAATGGTGCATGACTCGTTTTGAATGAGAATGTTTAACACCTTATTATCGACAGTTATCGACAACTGTTAAAGCTCTGCCGAGGTTATCGTTTTCGTGGTTTGTGGCTGACAAATGTAATTTCCTCTTCCACTTCTTGCTGTGGAAAAGTTTCTGTTTGTTTATGTACTACTAGCTGGCTTACCCGGCTCCGCCGTATGTTCCGAATAGAAAATTCCATTTCTTAACCGATCGGGACCAGACTTGGCACACATACACTTCGGGCCCCGGCGGGTGTCATAGTCCACTTTTCGCTATCGATCGATGTCGATTTTATCAATCTTTTGCAAAATTTGAGCTAGGGGGCTGGGAGTTGGCACAGGGGTGTAATCGAGCATGCTGATCACCCCCGTGTTCCGAATTACAAAGAAAATTTTGTATTCGGAACATACAGACAGACATACAGACAGACATACAGACATACAGACAGTCATACAAACAGACATTCAGCTTTATATATAAGATTGATTTAGTGGCTTTCTGTTTCACACTAGTCGCAAATTCTACTTCTATGGTCATGACGACTTCGCGTGAGCAGTCCTTCCGTTGTAAGTTTCTTGCCCTTTTTATTTTGCTCTATTTTCTTCCTGTCTACTCGAAGATGCTTTAAAGTGCAGTACTAGTCCTTATCAAAGGCGGACACCCTATTCATTGTTACGCCTGCCGCAAGCATTGAGCTATCTTCCGTATTCTGCATGGGCTTCGCATCTTACTGTCGCAGATGCCCCGTTTGAGTAGACGAAAACATGCAAGTTCAAGCTCTATCGTTTTTTGTTTTAGAGCGCAGAATTCTCTACCAACACATCTGTCAATCTCGAGTGTGCTGGGGATATCGTGGCACGAAAGGTATTTTCTTTTTTGATTCATTGAAGCTGATGTCTTACTACTTTTAGTTCCACTGCCAATGCTGACTGAGCAGCTGCATGGGACGTCAGAATGGTACTTTTGGAGAACTATGAACAAAACAAGGTATCTAACAGAAGTCGTTGCTCTGAGGAAGGTGATTCTGCTTTAGTTTACCGCAATCATTTTCACAATCATTGTCACAATCATCAATGAAGTACTTCCTTTTGCGTGGATCGACGAGCCTGAGGGCATTGCGCATGGACCTCTGATCGATGAAGGTCTGAAACTCAAGCCACAGGCGATTTAGCCTAGCGCAACGTACGCGGAAGAAAGAGGGAGCCCGGCATTGACACAAGCTGTGTGTGCTGGGCTTAGCCATCGAATGGTAAAGTCCAGCACATACAGCTTGTGTCGATGCCGGATGGAATTTTGGATGGATGAAATTTCCATACTACATTGTTCCTTTCGCCAGAGTTTTCATTTTCGTATATCTTATTGTAGAGGTGATGTCTTGTATCTGCGTGCATGATTTGATTTATGACTGCTTTATGTCGCTTGCTCTATATCAATTCGGTATCATGGAGTCTGTCTCAGTTGCAATAAAATCGACTTCATAGCTTTTGTGCCTATCTCTTGGAGAAGTTTGTTGATTGTGTATACACAGTCCCATAAAATAAAGCTCCTTACATAATCTGTTCCTTTTTAGTCATCGACTACACTTTCTAGAGCTTCTGATTTCAAAAGTTTCACGAAAGTGACTCGTATCTGCACTCCATCGACTCCCAGATTGTCGCTAGGGCGGCCGCGATGATCAACTGATAATCAGTTTATCAGCTATGCTTCAGCAGTGGAGACCACATCGCTGACGCGCTCACCAGCTTCGTCCCGAGGAGCAGATAATACGTGTAGTCTGTACAAATCAGCATCAGTAGTCCCAAATTTATCCAACTATCCTAAGTATGCTTCGAAAAGTTCAGGGTAATACAGGTCATAGCGAATTTGAAACACAAACAGAAGTAATCCATATCTCGCTCCTTTCAAAATCAGCCTTGTATTGTGCCTAAATGACATCCTCAGCATTAGCTTACTCCATCACGTTGATGATCCCATTATCTGCTACAATGGTCATCTGCGCTTTGAGTCGCGCGCTTCCATAACCGGCCCACCATAACATTCAAAATTCATTGTGTCATAGAGAGCGCTCATCGCCGCTATTCGAAACTTGTGAAACACGAGTTGAAGTAAAAAAGTAACACTGGAGTGATGTTATGCGTTTGCTTTGGGATCTAACGATGAAGTAGAACCAAATCCATCAAATCATCAAGATGGATTTGGTGATCGACACAACGGCAGAAGAATACGTGGAATGTGTGCCGAGGAATGTAATGGCACCAATCGCTGAACATGTATGTCCAGGACGAGAGATCAGCCATTTGAAAGTCGCGATTTGTAGCTTTGACCATGGAAATCTCCGGCGACAAAATCCGACGATGAAATCGCTGCAGTATGGCCAGGGCTTTAGACAGCAAGAAAATTGCAACCACCCTTTTGTCCAAAGAGAAATTACTGACTTTCGCATCTGCTGCTTAATGAGAAAACCGCAGTACAAGTGAGTCGAAATTACTTGCGTACATTTGCAAAGTACAAATTCATTTCTCCTATTCTCTTGAACAATCTGTTTCGGTCATCCAAAACCTTGTGTTTTAGCTTGAGCATTTAGTGGCGAGTGAGCTCCAACATCAAGACTTTAATGCATGATGCACTTTGCAAAAGACCTCCATCAACCACAGGGCTTCCCGACGATAGCACAGCATCATCCAGTCTGTAAGATGTCTATTTATCAAGTATGCAAATCATAGTGAAAGCATTTTTGAGAAGTTATCTAGCAAAGTTTGAAGCCAGAGTATGTAGAAAAAGTCAAAAATGGCTTAGATAGTCATAGTTAGATAGTCGAGCAAGAGATCACGCAAAAGTCCTTCGAAAATAATCTTCCCCCCCCCCCCGTAAGAAAGCCACAAACGAGCCCTCCGCTCCACCTGCAGAACCTTAGCCTGTAATTTTTGAAATTGTTTTTTTATGTCTGTAAGCCCGTCTTCTACGACTGCACAACTAAGCGGCACACGTACTTGACGGCAAATTGGGTTTTGAGAGCTATAAGTTTCACATGAATGGAGTGTCTAGCTCCAAGTTTTCAATATAGCAAGAAGTCTCTTCGAACTCTATACTCATTCTAAAAAACGAGCGATTTATAGATACTGAAGGCAAGTAGGGTTTAAGGAGGTCAGGCACAACCTACAAAAGCTCGCGTTGTTCCTAACGCCAAAAGACACTTCCAAAAAAGCTTCTCCACCCAAGTTTCAGTGATTGGCTAGCACTAATCTCGAAGATTCTACAGTAATTGTTTGAGCTTGCTTCTACTTTTTTGGCCTTGTGATAATCCGTGGCGTTGAACTCTTTAAGGTGAAAAGAATGTCGGTTGTTTAAAAAAGGGCATGACTTTGTTACGAGTACAAAAAAGCTGACTTCTTTCACTTTTAAAACCAAGTTAATCATGTTTGAAAATCACGCATTTTAGACATTGAGGTAGTTTGACATCACCCATAGGCTGATATGTTGGCTGCGGAAATAGCACCCATTTTACACAGAAAGCTTCCTTGGTGACTTTACGATATGTCAAGTAAAAGGTGAAGGATTGAATTTTGGCTGAACCTTCGACTTTGGAATTAATCATTATGCTGTTCATGACCGTCACATCTTCAGTAGTCGAGCGCGATATTTAACGGACTAGCGCTGTCTTTCTTCACCTTAATTGTGAATCTCCTCAATTAAGCGAATTGCATTTTTGATTGAGGCCACCCCCCCCCTTACCCTCAATACGACCCTCCATGTCGGGCACGCCTGACCCTACGCTCAACCCTGGTCATATCAAGTCGCACAGTAGAGTGGAGTACGTGGTCATATACTGGGCTGATTCAAAAGTTCTGTCCGATTTGCGAATTTTCCATCTAAAATCTCATAACTTTTTCAAAATCAACAATTTTGAACAACTCAAATTTTGTTTTATTGAGCAAGTTTACGGCTATTACAAGCACTGCATGACATGTAAGGAAGGCGAGCGAGAAAGAAGAGAAAAAATTTTTGAATTCTGCAAGGTTTTCCTCAAAACCGTCCAGTTTCACTTATTAATGGTTCCACATGAGGATGGGCAGACATATTTGGCTGCCATCATTAAGTAGCTTATACTTCAGAGGTTCTTATGCGGTTAGAGAAAATCCGAGTTATTTTCGCTGCATAGAAATATTTGCGAGCAAATTAAAAAACCCCATTATTTGAGCCCTCCTCCGAGTGCGAAAATATGCCGACTTTCTAATATTTGATTTTTTTTTGCTTTCGCAAACGAAGAAAGTCAATTGGTCGATGGTGTTGGTCCTGTTTGCCCTCACTTTACTCTAATATATGCAATATTGAATGCATCACCTGTCACTATATGTAGATTGTTGTTGCTTGTTAAATAACTGAGTTTGTCTTCTATCTTTGAAAAAAAATTGAAGAAGTAAGATGATTTCTACGTCGGAGAAAAAGTGTGCGTATGCTAGCATATTACAGCCTCACCCATTAAAAAATATTAAATACTTAGTTTTGTGAATGCAGCGGTGGTTCTCTTCATGGAAACTTTTTCTTGTGCATGACTGCAATTTGGCAACTTTGGTTCGGGGGTTGAAATTTTATCACTGGAAAGTTGATTCGCCAAGCATCAGCAAGCGCTAGAAAGAGCAGGAAAAGTACTTCTGGATGATGTTTATGACAATGCCGTAAGTGCAATATCCTAAGAAAATAGCTTCGCTGAAACAAGGCAATTGAAAATCGGACAGAACTTTTGAATCAGCCTAGTAGTGTTAAATGGAGCTACGATGTGCATTCAAACAAGTGTAATATCATAAAATGCGGGAATATGCACTTGTTAAGAACTCTCTTGCTTGAAGTTTTCAGCAAATTTAACAGTATCGGTTTCTGGGTCAGCTTGACTTACGTATGAAACAAATCAGTATTGGTTTCTGGGGTTGTCAGCTTGACTTACTTTACTTTACTTTACTTTACTTATACACTCAAAGGTATAAAACAAAAGAAAAAGAAACAGCAAAATACAATGCCAGCTAGTCTTAAACGCAACGGAAGTCAAACGCGCACGTTAGAATGAACTAGAAGACTCAGTCCCATAAAATCTGCCAAACAATCAGATAAACAATACTCAATTTAAAGAACGATTAAGCAGCAGAATCTTGCTTCTTCTAGATTGATAGACCCTTTTTTTGGTTGCCAACGAGCCTGCGGGTGGAAGCTAGCTGACTTGACCCCGGAAAAACTAACTATAGATGAAGGTAAGATTCTGAACGAACTTCCAGTTACAAAGACTAAACAGTACATGTTTAGACTATTTAAGAGCAATGATTGTGTCTAGGTTCAGACGAGGCATTAGATGTCAATTGAAGTCATTCCGCTGTGGATTAAGACAGGCTGGTTTCAATTATAAAGTATCAATGGTTAGTAACAATCGAAAAAATATGGTTAGCGGTCGACACAGTACTTGATCTGGCTATTTTCCCCAACAGAGAATTAGAGCACAGCTGCACTGTAGTAAAACCATTTGACGAAGCAGCCCTTGAGGGAGCAGTTGATGCCACATAAACGAAATAGATTCTCAGTTGCAGTCCGAACGGAAGGAGCATAAAGTATAAGCCATAATTCATACAGCACAAATAGTCACCAGTCAAAAAAGCACACTTGAGCCAGATCTGAAAAAGAACGTCAAAAAACTCAAAACAGAAAAAAGAAAAGGGGTTATAAAAAAACCACAAGACGTAGACTTCTTTGCTCAGACAGGCTATGGCACCTGAATCAAAAGCACAAAATATGAAAACATCAACATAAATACGAATCACTCTCAACAGATTTCAGAATTGCTGACTTCTCTAAAGCTTTTTTGAAAGCCCGACTATTTTTAGCCGACTGCAACTTAGCAGGTAGTCGTCTAAACCAGCGATCACATCGATAGAACAAAAAATTGAAAAGGCCAGAATAGCAGTATTTATCTAATCTAGGGTAGTGAAGATTGAAACCCCCTACTCTGCAACTCACAGGTCTAGACCCAAAAGTTGCTGGCAGGAAGGTCACTCTCTCTCCGCAGAATCGCAAAACAAAGAACTAAGTCAACAATCATTCTTCTACGTTTCAACGATTTCAAACCAGGAAGTCTCAAGCGATCATTGTAATCTGGATTGGACCTTTCTTGCATATTATAAGATTTGCGAGAGAAGACCATCCGTGTAAATATGTGTTGAACTCTTTTAATCTTGACAATTTCTTTCTTTCTAGAAGGGTTCCACACTTGAGAGCAATACTCAAGATGTGGTAACACATACGCTTTATATAGTCTCGTCAGAACGAATGGATTAGAGGAGTGAATAACACGAAAAATTTCAAAAAAGAATCGGATATGCTTTTTTAACAGCAGAATCAATATGATTGGAGAAATTTAATTGAGAGTCAACAAAAACACCTAAGTCTCTGACTAGTGGGCAGGCTACCAAATCTGTTCCATTAATTTGATATTTGTTTGGACAATTTTCAGATGCAAAAATGAGCATTTGCTCGGATTCAAGGAAAGTCCGTTAGATGAAGCTCACATGTTCAGTTTATCTAGAGCTAAAGTGCGGTTCATAATTATACGAACACCCACAATTTTGAGAGTTCCTGGACGTTTTGGAAGAAACTCAAAAAGTCGTCGGTACCACGCGAAAGAGCACAGCCGAAAATGGTATATGATCCATAAGAATGATAACCGATGTCAATTTTAGGAGTGTTTTTGCGCCTAATGCGAATTTTGAGCGGTTCATAATTATACGAACACCTCAAACAAAGTTCCATTTTTCATTCAAGACTGCAATCTTTCGGGTCCAAATTTTTTGTGGAGTTACAGTAACAAAGTGTGAACTGCCTGCTACACACTGAACCCAGTGCAGTTCAAAAAGAGAAGCGTTGCTTATCCCAGATGGCTCTAAATGCTTTTGGAGTCATTGCGCTCCAAAAACGTCTGTTTTTCTATGGTCAACGCACTCTAACTAGCTTCTACCAAAGCTAAGAGATAAAATAAACATTTTCGATAGATATTTTGTTCGACGCTTGGAAAATCTTTGCGTTTTCGTGCCGTTTTTCGAATAAGTTCTATCTTTACCGTAGAGTTAGCGCAATTTCGAGCCTCAAAACTCAGCTTCTAAAGTCCTAGAATGAAGTAAGCACATAATATGTAGAAGCCCAAGACTGGTAGTTGGCCAGAAAAAAATCAGCAATGTTGAGCATTTGTTCTGGCCACGCAGGCGTCATTTCACCAAATCCACTGTTTTTACTATTGCAATCACCCCTTTATCTGGTTTTTTGCTCCGTAGTTCAAGGCTAGTCCTGCAAAAAACCCAAAAACTTTGGCACCGATACACCATCGTGCAAGCAATGCAACTGCTTCATATCAAATGTTTGCGCGAGACAGAAGCTGAGTTTTGAGGCTCGAAATTGCGCTAACTCTACGGTAAAGATGGAACTTATTCGAAAAACGGCACGAAAACGCAAAGATTTTCCAAGCGTCGAACAAAATATCTATCGAAAAAGTTTATTTTATCTCACAGTTTTGGCAGAAGCTAATTAGAGTGCGCAAACCATAGAAAAACAGACGTTTTTGGAGCGCAATGACTCCAAAAGCATTTAGAGCCATCTGGGATAAGTAACGCTTCCCTTTTTGAACAGCACTGGGTTCAGTGTGTAGCAGGCATTTCACACTTTGTTACTGTAACTCCACAAAAAAATTGGACCTGAAAGATTGCAGTCTTGAATGAAAAATGGACCTTTGTTGAGGTGTTCGTATAATTATGAACCGCTCAAAATTCGCATTAGGCGCAAAGACACTCCTAAAGTTGACATCGATTATCATTCTTATGGATCATATAGCATTTTCGGCTGTGCTCTTTCGCATGGTATCAACGACTTTTTGAGTTACTTCCAAAAAGTCCAGGAACTTCCAAAATTGGGGGTGTTCGTATAATTATGAACCGCACTTTAGTTGCATCGATGTATGCACATCAAGGAAATCATATTCATTGTAAGATGCATACAGTTTAATATCGTCCGCATAGATCTGGACATCAACACCATTCAAGCCAATTAGAGCAGGTAGTTCAAAGGTGAAAATCAAGAAGAGAAGTAGGGAGAGCACTCCTCCTTGAGGTACTTCACTGGTGCATTAATACTCACCGGAAAACGATTATCCAACTTTGATGGTCATGTATCGGTCTTGAAGGTAAGAGCGAAACCATTTCAAAAGATTGCCAGAAATGCCAAACTTCTGTAGTTTCATTATCAAAACATTATGAGGGATCTTGTCAATAGTTTTTGAAAGGTCGACATAGCTTATATCAACTGATTTTCGAGTGTTGAGAGCTTTTCTCCAGTCAAAAATGCTTTTAGCAAGATTATTGGTGGTAGATCTTTTCGCAAAGCCATGTAATTGAGGTGGAACTCCGTACCATTTCTTGATACAAAAAAGCAGCATTTTCCTTATAATTTTTTCCATCACCTTGACTGGAGTAGAAGTCAAACTAATGGGACGAAAATCAGACACCTTAACTGCAGTACTAATCTTTTGGATAGGCACAACCACCGACTTTTCCCATAGAATTGGTACTTTACCGAAATACATAGAGAGATTGAACAAGTCCGAAAGAGGTTTGGAATGTACACCCGCACATTTTTTATAGATTATAGGTGGGATATCATTATAGGGTTCCGTACAGGAAGAATGTAAAGATTTCAAAATAATGCGAATATCAGATTCATGGAAGTAGACAGTATCACACGTCTGCTGAGGATAGGTGTCATCCAAAGAATGGTTTACATCATAACCATCTGCGAAGACACTAGCAAAATACTTCCCCAATGCTTCTGCCTTATCAACATCATTGACACATTCTTTACCAAACTCATCAAGGACACTGGGAAAGCCTCTGGTCTGCAGTTTGCTTCGTATGTATCCGAAAAACCTTTTTGAATTTGCATAAGAAGATAATCGTTTTTCATAATTAGCCAAAAACTTTTTAAGATGAAAATCTAGATCAAGACAGACTTTTTTGTACAATGCATTGGCTAAAGAATTAATTAAGGCATTAAACAAATTTTGCTTTTGATCTAGAAGAGCACAGATGTGTTTAGGGTAATGAAAATTAGGTGAGCTGTTAATGGTTTTCATACAGCCAAATTGGCCAAGTCCTTCATAAACTCTGGTACAGAATCTATAATAGGCATCACCTAGAGAGGTACGATCTGCAATCAAAGAATTCCAATCAGAAGAATAGACATAATCGTTTAATCCAAGATAATCAAATTTTGGAAAGTCAGGAGCAGGGTACATCGTCTTAGCGGTATAGCCACCTTTTACATGAAATTCAATAATGTTGTGATTAGAAGAAGCAACATACATATAAAACGAATCAACGAACCAACCAACGAATCATAACTGATTTTTGAAGGTTCTAACTGCGATGATTTAACAATTTTCGACGCGTTCGCGTATGTCGCCGCAAAATAAAACTTGTGAAAAAATTATCTCGGAGGCTGAAATTAGCAAAAAATGATCCAATAATACATTCCACTGTACTTTGTTTACTTGACTAATCTAATAGGAAATTTTAGGAAGTACATAGCTCGTGTACATAAAGTGCTTATCGTGGTTTAGCTGACGTTTGGTTAAGTCAAAGCGTATAATGCTGTTAACCTTTTGGCGTTGTTTTACACTTTCATAACGCTTGGTATAAATATAGGGATAATATAGGAACATGTATGTCGCCATAAAGATCATCCGATCTCTTTGTGATTGGCCATTTTTTTATAATTTCATATGTTCTTTCTTCGTAACCTGGGCATGTAGTATTACTATCTTCTGTATTGTTTCGCCACACAGGTTTGTTTGTAAGTTTAATTTATTCAGCCTGACGTTTCGGCAATGTTGCCTTCCTCAGAGGTCTGAAAGATAGTCTCGCGATAATCACGGCAGGAACTCCATCAGGTTGTTTTCATGATTTAACTTCTCCGAAAAATGCAAAATCTGAAACTTGCGAAGATAATCGCCAAAGACGGTGCTCTTAATATTTGATTTATGCAAATCTGCGGAATGTGATTAAGCAAATGGCGTGTTCGACTTTCTTTTAGCCCTTTTTCAACACTCTTGCACAGGACGTGTTAAATTCTTAAACGTATCGCTGACTCTACTACTCGATAAGCCAGTTTGAAGGGACTTTCCTTGAATTATACTCAAGGATAATAGTGAATACTTGTGGCGGGAGGTTTACTTGCAAACATTATTTACTTTTTGGAACACCCTGTACTGTGTAGTGGGTAAAGAATTTTTTTTTTACTACACTAAAAAATTTGCAAAAATTTCCATGCCTAGAATATCAAAAGCTGCAAGATCTCATCCAGGTGGCGTTGTTTCTTTGTACTATTACACTGCACAAAAGCTCTTGTGTAATTCAACATTTCAATAAGTTTCTAAACTCTAAATTAAATTGACGTTTTGTATTCAGAAAAAGAGAAATTTTGCGTAGCTCATTTAAGTGCATGTTGCTTTGAGGTTCTCATAACTGTCATCAAATGAAAGATGCTAAGCTAACATACTAACAAAAAAAGATTGTTTAGTCAAAGTAGCTTTTCCGAATAAGATATATACCATATTAGAGGGCGTAAAACGCTGATTCCAAAATTGCCTTATTTATCTGCAGAAGGTTTACGGACGAGGAGTGCGTTTTTAGAGCCAAAAATTGAGTGTGCATTTTGGATAAAATAAGCTGCTAAAGACTTACTAGCCCTCAAATAATGCAGCCATACATCTTTTATTTTGAAGTAGTCTTCAAATGAAGTGTTCTGATGGTTATCACTGGCTTCATTGAAGAGCTAGAAAAGTATCACGGCTATTTCTGTCCTTCTTGCATGTTCAATTCTTTGCTCCAATAAGCGCTCATAACTACTCTCCATGAATCTGCACATAAGGAGGGCAAATTTGAAATCAGCATTTTATGCCCTTCATCCCATCTTAAAGGCCACTTCGACTAAGCATGCATTCCTTGTAAGTATCATCTTATTTGCTATTTGAGTAATTTTGAGTTCCTGATACTTAGAGAGATGTGAAATCAAAGTAGAGGTCACAGGGCGTCAGCGATCACAATGCAACGATCTAAGCACAAAAAATAACTAAAAATAATCATCCTTTGTGATGTTTTGCTACACACAGGTTTGTACAAGTTTTATTTATTCAGCCTGACGTTTCGGCAACAATGCCTTCCAGCCTCAAAAATAGTCTCGTTCAGTATTCGCTGTTCTATACGACACTCCTTCCACTTGCTTCATTAGACTCGTTTCAAGTGGACAGTACTGAGTCTTCATGCTATGGCAACTCACAATGTCAGCAACGTTGCTTACTTACGACCCACCCACCGATAACAAATGCTGCACTGTCACACTAATGGACAATTCAAGTATCGTGGGTATCTTATTACTGGCATTAAGATATGAACGGCATAAGAACGCTGATGATAGAAAGCTGTTCACTCTTGCCGTTCATCTTAGGCAAACTCGAGAGAGTGAACGACGTTTCCAGTGCTTTGCGAGCCCCAATTTTACTTTCGAACGCCAAGATCATGCACTTAACGCAATGATCGTTACCGTCGTGACCTGATCTATGTTTCCCGAGTAGACTCATTGTGCTCCCACCGTTTCTTACCGGCTAGGTGTTCGCTAACGCGGATGCTGAGTAAACGTTCTTCTTTCCAATATAGGTTGCATGACAATCCAGACATTCGAGTTCGTGTATTACGCCAAACGTTCAGCTCAACTCAACGCAACCCGCATCAGTTGAATGCGGCAGGTGGACGGATGGCCAACTGTCATTCATTTCTCATGCTTTTAGCATGGGAAGGCGGGCGATGGCGTCGTTCCAAATAATGGAAGACCAAATGTTGGCTTCAGTCAGATCATCTGAGCGATCGAGCGGCCATAGACTTTAGGGGCAGTATTTATCAATCTCCGACTCGCTGTTCGGGCCATTGTCAGCGCAGGACAGGCCGGGTTCCGCTGCCCGACTGCCGTGCGCAACGTGGCCAAACTTACCAGATCGGACCATATTCTCCAAAAGAAGATACCTGATCACCAGCTTGGCTTCGTTATCAGCAGACAGTAAAACACGGGACAACAAGGATTGTCAATTTTGAGCCCACTCAAAAACTTTTTGTTCAAACCGGCTTCCCTACCGAGTAACAGCCAAACGTGGTTCAAACGTTTGCATTGGAAAAGGTAGTCATTCTCAGTTGTGCGACACGATAAACATTGTTGTTAGAAAGGTGTTGCTCACATATTTTGCGGTACAGTCTTCGAGATATGATTACAAAACTTTCTTCTTTTGTCACCTATAGACAAGAGATCCCACCTTTTATAAACAACTAACCAGATCTAGCACTGGATTCACACTTTGCAATAAGCTTGAAAGACTTCCATGTGAACGAAATCCCAGTAGTCGTGTAAATGGCAATTCCAATCTTACCTATTATCGCTGGCATCAATCTTCATACTGGCAGCCACAAAACGGATGGGTTGTGAGAGGCGGTATTCAAATCTCATCCGGTGCTAAAAGTCTATTGAGCCTCAGCGCCAGCTTCGCACCTACGCAGTGTAAATGCCAGCACATACCGCAAACTTATCGGTTCGCTCCAACAATTATGGGATCAGCTTCGTGTTAGAATGAGATGTGATGAACAGTGCGAACCAATGTAATAGGCAATCGTACTCTATCAACCTTCCCCTTTCCTTCGTCATTCTATCATAAAGATCCAAAACCGTACCACACTGCTGATGGTCTCGAATACTTTATTCTGGCATACTCATGTTTTGAACAACAACAAAAACATCAAGCATTTCAATTTGTCTTACGAACAGCGGCAAGGTTTTGATGAAGTAGGAAGGCTTACAAAAAGTGGGATAGCTAGTCTATCGGTTAGTGATAAAGGAGAAAAGCTTGTAATCATGTCTCGAAACTGGATAGCAAAATATGTAGCAACACCTTTCTGACAACATCTTCATCGTCGCACAACTGAGGAAAAAATACTTTTCCCAAAGCAAACGCTTAAACCACGTTTGGCTGTTGCTCGGTAGCGAAGCCGGTTCGAATGAAAAGTCTTGAGTATGTTCAAAATTGAAATCAGGGTTGTCCCGTGTTTTACGTTCTAAACGCATAAGCTCGCTGCAAGTGATTTGAAATCTATGTCTGCCACCATGTTCAAAACCCTACTAATCATCACCTGCGTGAACGGTCTAACCCATAGAATTTCATGGTTTCTGAACAAAACAATTCTATCTGTTTCGTATGCAGAATAGGGAGATAGGTGCTATCCAGAAGCCCAATTACGTAATGCCGATATGTCAATGACTGTCTGATCGTAACATCAAGACAGTCCGAAATGGGTGTTTTCGCGTAATGAACGAGCAATCGCTATACATAAGGTTTACCAGAGAGAAATCGAACGGTTGATTACCGTACCTTGAAGGCACCGTCCATCCAAAATTTCGACCTCCATGTTTTTGCCGTTCCAGGGCCTTCTCATACCCCTAATTCTGAATATCAAGTCGAAAATCGGTAACACGAAAAACCACCGTTCTCAAAACCCGCAGAGCGATTTCTTTGGAACGGTGATTGGTCGGGCGCGCACGAATGGGCAAGATGAACTCTCACCCACTCAAAGGGGAAGAGCCAACATCGCGAATCTGTCATGCTAGCGATTTTCGAAGCAATGTTCTCCCTTCGGAAGCAGCTTTTGCCAGCGCGAGTTGGATAAGTATACAGTTGGGGACTCCACTACTGTAAGGCATCAAAATCTCGTCGACCCCATTTCGGGTAGACGTGCTGCTTCTAACACAAGCTGATGTTATCAGGTGGCAACGTCCGCGTGAAATGATACCGTAAGGATCATTCCAAAAATACCATTTTACACGCCAAATCTGGCCATTCGCTCGCGGTCAAAAGAGCAGTTGTGCGCAACATGTTTGAAACAGCCGCAGAGGTTTGCAGTGGCGAAGGCGAAAAACAAGAATCTATTGAACTTGCAGGGAAGGTTGCAGAAAACAACGGCTATTCTAGATCCAAACATGAAAGAACATCTATTGGTAAACTTAAACTACATGACCAAATCAGAGTTATGATTCCCTTAGATTACCATCCATTATGACAAAGTCACAAACAAGTCCAAAGTTGTTTCATACACGCACAGCTGAAAAAAGATGTTGTAAACATTCCTAGGAACAACATCAAGCGGTAGCTAGTACGTAATCATCTCCATGATACGGCTTGTATCACACAGAACTGCAATGTATGCCCTAATCGCAGAGTAGGGAGATGTGCCAAGTTTGGCGTAGTCTGCAAACTCAAACATCTGATCTGTATTGCAACTTATATCGAGAGGGGGCGTTTACTCAGCATTCGCCTTAACGAACACCTAGCCGGTAAGAAACGGTGGGAGCACAATGAGTCTACTCGGGAAACATAGATCAGGTCACGACGGTAACGATCATTGCGTTAAGTGCATGATCTTGGCGTTCGAAAGTAAAATTGGGGCTCGCAAAGCACTGGAAACGTCGTTCACTCTCTCGAGTTTGCCTAAGATGAACGGCAAGAGTGAACAGCTTTCTATCATCAGCGTTCTTATGCCGTTCATATCTTAATGCCAGTAATAAGATACCCACGACTACTTGAACTGTCCATTAGTGTGACAGTGCAGCATTTGTTATCGGTGGGTGGGTCGTAAGTAAGCAACGTTGCTGACATTGTGAGTTGCCATAGCATGAAAACTCAGTACTGTCCACTTAAAACGAGTCTAATGAAGCAAGTGGAAGGAGTGTCGTATAGAACAGCGAATACTGAACGAGACTATTTTTGAGGCTGGAAGGCATTGTTGCCGAAACGTCAGGCTGAATAAATAAAACTTGTACAAACCTGTGTGTAGCAAAACATCACAAAGGATGATTATTTTTAGTTTGTGCTTAGATCGTTGCATTGTGATCGCTGACGTCCTGTGACCTCTACTTTGATTTCACATCTCCCTAAGTATCAGGAACTCAAAATTACTCAAATAGCAGATAAGATGATACTTACAAGGAATGCATGCTTAGTCGAAGTGGCCTTTATAGATGGGATGAAGGGCATAAAATGCTGATTTCAAATTTGCCCTCCTTATGTGCAGATTCATGGAGAGTAGTTATGAGCGCTTATTGGAGCAAAGAATTGAACATGCAAGAAGGACAGAAATAGCCGTGATACTTTTCTAGCTCTTCAATAAAGCCAGTGATAACCATCAGAACACTTCATCTGAAGACTACTTCAAAATAAAAGATGTATGGCTGCATTATTTGAGGGCTAGTAAGTCTTTAGCAGCTTATTTTATCCAAAATGCACACTCAATTTTTGGCTCTAAAAACGCACTCCTCGTCCGTAAACCTTCTGCAGATAAATAAGGCAATTTTGGAATCAGCGTTTTATGCCCTCTAATATGGTATATATCTTATTCGGAAAAGCTACTTCGACTAAACAATCTTTTTTTGTTAGTATGTTAGCTTAGCATCTTTCATTTGATGACAGTTATGAGAACCTCAAAGCAACATGCACTTAAATGAGCTACGCAAAATTTCTCTTTTTCTGAATACAAAACGTCAATTTAATTTAGAGTTTGGAAATTTATTGAAATGTTGAATTACAGAAGAGCTTTTGTGCAGTGTAATAGTACAAAGAAACAACGCCTCCTGGATGAGATCTTGCAGCTTTTATTATTCTAAACATGGAAATTTTTGCAAATTTTAGATTTTTTAGTGTAGTAAAAAAAATTCTTTACCCACTACACAGTACAGGGTGTTCCAAAAAGTAAATAATGTTTGCAAGTAAACCTCCCGCCACAAGTATTCACTATTATCCTTGAGTATAATTCAAGGAAAGTCCCTTCAAACTGGCTTATCGAGTAGTAGAGTCAGCGATACGTTTAAGAATTTAACACGTCCTGTGCAAGAGTGCTGAAAAAGGGCTAAAAGAAAGTCGAACACGCCATTTGCTCAATCACACTCCGCAGATTTGCATAAATCAAATATTAAGACCACCGTCTTTGGCGATTATCTTCGCAAGTTTCAGATTTTGGATTCTTCGGAGAAGTTAAATCATGAAATCAACCTGATGGAGTTCCTGCCGTGATTATCCCGAGACTATCTTTCAAACTCTGAGGAAGGCACTATTGCCGAAACGTCAGGCTGAATAAATTAAACTTACAAACAAACCTGTGTGGCGAAACAATACAGAAGATAGTAATACTACAATGCCCAGGTTACGAAGAAAGAACATATGAAATTATAAAAAATGGTTAATTACAAAGAGATCGGATGATCTTTATGGCGACATACATGTTCCTATATTATACCTATATTTATACTATTTATACTCATGCTGAATAAATAAAACTTGTACAAACCTGTGTGTAGCAAAACATCACAAAGGATGACCATTTTTAGTTTCTTTGAATCTTGCATTTTGATCGCGGACGTTCCGTGACCTCTACCTTGATTTCACATCTATCTGAGCATCAGGCACTCAAAATGCAGATAAGATGATACTTACTATGTAAGATTAACATTATTTTTTCTTTCGATTTTTTATCAGTAGTAATATCCTACCTGAAAAGAACTGTATAAGTTTTTGAAAACACTAAGTCTGCTTTGTAAATTCATATGCGTTATTACCAAGTTGGTGGGATATTGAAAAAAATTTTCGTCAAAAGAAAAATCCAAGGAGGCAGAAAATCCATTTTCGACATCTTTTTTCTTTTCAAATTTCCTCGTTTTCCATTGATAATTTCTAATCAACAAGTTTGATAGCAAACATAATAATTCTCATGTTGTATTGTCACTACTTGTGCTTGTTCGCTCTCTTCTAACGAGTTTCCAATGTCTTTTTTTTAAGTAGAGCAAGGCTTTGCTGTGGCGACGTCCGTCGTCTTTTTCGTACCTAAGCTGTGTGGATCCCAAACATTGGATGAGTAATCAACTTATAATTCTAAAGATTCCATAGTCGAGGACCATCCATTCTGCCTCTTCTGGATTATCCGTCCATCGTCCTTTCTCAGAACTGCCTTCAGATGCCCGGCAACATTGAAGACGTTAGAAAGAAGACTTTTTGTTTGAGATTATAAAAAAAAATTCTTTTTGAAACTTCTCAACACTCTGGAGCTGCTACAGAAGCTATGGAATTGTTGACTTAAGCTCATTCGTGCTATTTCGTAATCATTCAGACCTGAACGTGGGGGGGGGGGACATAAGGTAGTTGTCAAAAATGGAGTTTTTTTCTTTTTGGGTTTTCCAAATTTAATGCTGCAAAACTTTTCAAATTCTCCCAATATAAGAAAATGGAGCAGAGGTTTTAGCAGAGCAGGCTTAGAGCTTTCAAAAGCATATATACATTCAGCGCAATACCGTGCAAAATATTGTCAAAAAAAAACCAAAAGACGAAATGAGACAGTTATTGCACAATCTAATATTGAGAACCTCAAGCAACATACTATTCCAATCTAAAAAACAAAACTCGACTTTTTATCAAACGATTCGAAAACAGTAAAACATGATTGATTTATTTTACTATTGCCATATATTTGGCTGACAACAATGTTCTTGAGTTTCATAAAACAGAACAAGCTACGTACGACAAACGCTGTAGGATTTATACAAAATCTTTGTGCCTAGCTATCGCACTCTAATACTTACCAAACATATTTACGAGATACAAAATGCCGTTTTTGAAAGTTTGATTCTATGAAGCTAGCTAACAAAAAGTTGCACTTAGTTGGCCTACGCAAATATTTCGGTATTTTGGACACAAAATGTCAGTTTGAGTTTAAAATTTGGAAAGTTGAAATGCTGTTGAATTACAAAAGAGCTTTTGTGCCATGTAGTAGTGCAACCAAACAACGACGTCTAAATGAGATCCTGCAGCTTTTGTTATTCTAAGATGGAAATTTTGCAAATCCCAGATTTTTTAGTGTGGTAAAAAAAATCTTGAGCTATTACACAATACAGGGTGTTCCAAAAAAGTATTTAGTGTTTTCAAGTAAACTTCCCGTTACAAGTATTCACCTTTAACTTGACTATAATTTGAGAGGACTTCCTCTACAGGATTAGTGAGTAATAAAGTTAACGATACGGATAAGATCTTAACATGGCTTGTGCAGGAGAGCTGCTTTGGAAATCTCCAAAGACAAAGTCGAACATTTCATTTGCTCATTCACAATCCGCAGATTTGCATAGTTCAAATATTATGAGAACCGTCCTTGGCGACTATCTTCGCAAATTTCCAGATTCTTGGAATCTTTAGGGAAGTTGAATCATGATAGTAAGCGGATTTCTTGCCGTGATCCCATGGTGATGAAAAGCGATAATAGCTTCATATTATGAATCAAATTTCAAGATGAAGAAAATGCTACAAATTGACGTGGATGTTCTCTATTGAGCCCTGGCCAACACTTCTGTTGCTGTCTATTGTCTCACAAGGAAGGGTCACAAAGTCGAAGTGGCCAATTACCACAAATTGCATACATAATGTTGGTGAGAACTTGGAGAGCTGATCCCGTTCTGCCATTCCGCTTCAGGAAAGGAAATCATACATTTTTTGAGGCGAAAAAATGAATCATTTCCGGCATAAAAGCAATCATCACAGCCTTTTTAAACGTCACCTGGAGCAATAGAAAATACTACCACACCTAATATTCCAAATCAGCGACTATAACAATGAAAAATGTACATCAATGAAGTACAAATTGTTGTTTCTCAGAATGTAATCAAAGCATGTGAAAAAGTGAGCGTGCGTACTGTGAAGCAATAAGCAACAATAATACATAGTATTGAGTTGATTCATAATTAATGCACTTTTTTTGTCACCTCTTTTCCAAGCTGATTTTTCAAAGAAACTGATTCTTTCCAAAAAAACTTTGAAGCTATCTGAAAGAGGGTTTCTTCTAGTTTCTCGTATATCCTTTCTTTTTCGTGGCGCTTTGTGTGATACCAAATTCCACGCTTTGGAATATGAGGGACTAAAACTTGAAATTCTTTCTTTTTATTTTTTCGCTTTAATTCCATAAGAACAAAAGATGCCGATTTCAAAAAATATGCTCAACAATTGCTAAGCTTTTTGCTATAGAATTTTCTATAAAGCAAAATTTTGCAAAAATTCTGAGATTAGAGATTCAATCACAAACTTGGCCGGTCATTGTGGCCTTTCGAAATCGTATCCAACTATGAAACAAGAACCAGTTGCTGAGATTTTGCTTTGTACACAAAGAATAGACATCGCACATTGAGCGATAGAAAAACGGTGAGATTTTACAGCTTTTCATAAAGTAGCGAACGATTTGAAAATTCTCAAAAAAAAGACAATTTTTAGCTCTGTTGAAAAAGCTAGGAAAAGTTATCACTTTTAAAATTTTTCCAGTAACTCGTCGTAAAAAATACTGTAAAATCCGGGTTTTTTGACAGCACTCTCTTAACCATTGGCTACGCAATGAGCAAAGTTTGCGCCTTTCTACTACCTTTAAGAGTAAGTTATGCTTTCAAAATAGAGGTTCTTAAAAAAAATTCTTGGATTTTTCGGATTCTACAAACTTTCTCGTCACATTTGTCTATAAGTAAAAGCATGTACTGTAAAGCTAAAGATTTGCTCTTTGCAACAGTCCTTATTGCTCTTGAAAAGATGATTTGGGAAAAGAACTACGGCACTTTGAAGATGAATTTCAAAAAACGTGCATTAATTATGAATCAACCTAATACAAGAAGACAAGCAATAATCAAGATAAAACGAAAACCACCAAGCAAAAGATCATACCCAAAAAAATAAAGTTATCAAAGACATATGTTGATCAAGTCATACAATTATGTATGATAGAACAACAATCACAATTGCTTCTGAAAAACTACTGTTAAGCCTAGGATAAACATGAGCTGTGGGAACTACAGATGATTGGCAGTGTGGGGTTATTTGCTCCATTACAAGTAGTCCATAGAGTTCGTATACTATAGTATACTATATGTCTATAGTTCGTGTCCTACTTTTGAAAAGCGCATTGTAGCATAAAGCCGGGAGTTTCCTAGAGCTGGAGGGCGAATACCATAGATATGCTGGAGCACTGTTCGATGGAAAAAACGGGGCTTACAAAAGGATTCCTTATGACTACACAGCGCGTACTACTGCGCTCATAGAACAGTTTAAAATATTTAGTGTCTAGCTAAATTCTTCTTTACCGGTGCTACTGGAGAGCCGATCCAGTCTTCCGCATGCACTGAAACACGGCAAAAATTTTCAGCACACTATCGAGCGCAGCAAGTTTTCGAATAATTCTGTACATATAAAAGTGGTTACTATATTGAAACATATCTCAAAGTGTGGTACGATGGGTAAACGTTATACAGTGTGTCCCAAAAAGATGTGAACGCCGTTTGATCGTTAATGACTCTCTTGCTTTCATAGACTTTGCCAAGGATAAGGTACCATTCCATAGAGCGAGGTTGAACTTAGATTTGCAGTATGGACCACATCATATTACTCTTCATTATGTAGGATTACCCCATAAACTTCCGAGAAGGATTTTAGGAAAGTGAAAGCAATTGAGAAAAACCAAACAAGCCGGAGACTTATGTACTGGAATAACTGAAGTCGCTCATTCTGAATATGAAGTTTGCACCTTACTGTCATGCTTCTTCCATAAGTAATTCCAGGTCTAGGTAAAGACTGTTTTCCCAATGTTCATCAGAGGTGTGATTACACCACTGAAAGAACTCAAAAAACTAGTAAAAATTGTGTAGTGAAATCAGGCGCCTGAAAACCTTTCTATACAAGTTTTCAGCTTTTATGGAGCTTTTTATTTCATCAAAAGGCTTATTCCACAATGTCGCCTTATGATGAAAGTTCATACCGTAATCCCAGTAATGAAAAGTGCTTGATCCGGTTCATACTTAAAATCTAAGTTGAACCTTGCTCTACATGGTACCTCAAGCTCGGCGGAAAACATGAAAGCAAGAGAGCTATTAACAATCAAATAGTAGAGTTCACATCTTTTTGAGACACACTGCATAGCGGGGGGTTTATTCCAGAAATTTCTAAATTTTCTGAATATAACTACCGCCTTTGTGTTAAGTTCGAAGTAGTAAATGCTAAGCTTTTGTAACAAAGTTATTTGTTCACCGAATAATGATTACTGCTCAAACTTAGCTTTTAATGCAATACTAAAAGCGCGTACTATGATAAAATCTACCTCTAATCGGTAAATTTGAGTGCATAAACTTAACATCAAAGCTGTATTTGGGGCCTCAGACGTCAATTCTTGAAAGCGAACTTAAGCTTTACTTGAAAGGGGAGAGGAGTTCCTTCAAACTATCTAAACATTTATGATAAGCCTCAGTCGAACGCCTCCTAAGTCTCTGTTACATTCAGCAGTCTCTTGTGGTCTTTGAGGAAAATGTCATTTAAACTCAGATAATAAAGCATGTAGGCTCTCGGGCACCGCCTCAAACATCTGAACGCATTGATGCTACCGATACCATAACATCATAAATGAAAGTTATTCTTCCGATCAATATTAGATTGGCGTGTAGGCAGCGCATGGACATCCTATGCTTCAGAAGGATAAAAGTAAAAATTTTAAATCACTGCCACTATGGCATGAGTTGTAATCTCTGCATGCTTGCAAGACCCAAGATTAGCGTGATGATTACTATAACGCTCATATCTTTTCCAAAAAAATCCTCATCAAAAATGAGACAGATCTGGATCGGAGAAGAGCGCTATGCCATTTCTTGTCTAAACAGACTATGCGCATTATGTACAGTTTCCAAAAAAAAGCAACCACGACAGCTGATAAAGTTGCTTGGATATTATGAGATTTTTCAAATATAGATGAGTAACTGCGATTATGGAACATGGGCGAAAGCTGATTTGTTTGGGGCACATAGACGCAAAGATGAGGAGAAGTGAAATATCAAACTTTAGTGTACATCATTCATTTGCATATGCTCAACCATTATGAAAAGAAAAAAATATCTGAGCTTCCAAATACTTCCGTATCTAAATTATCCCTTGGAAATTAATGAACAACAACAACAAAAAGTTAGATATTGGATTGCAGCAGCATCGCATGTTTTACGCTGCATATTCCTGCCCATGCTGTTCCAGAAAAGAATGAAAAATTTTCTAGTTCTTGACTAGTGAAGACTGTTGACACCAAGCGTGATATATTTTGGCCTAAAGGGTAATTTCGCAATCAGCTATCTTGAATATTTCAAGCGGTAGGATTGCTCAAAAAAATTTCGAAGCAAGTGTGCATTTCACACAGGTCTATAAAGTATCAAATCATTTTCATTTTGTACTTGCATTGCATCAAACTCACTATTCAATTGTTCAAAAGAACAGCATGTAATATTCCTATACCCAAATAGCTCACAGAGTCGAATGTTGATCTAGCACTTATAGTGGCACCCGAAAGACTTTGCTGTTTCGAAAAAGCAGTTTCCATTTCACGACTTTTCGGTATTGAAAAAGAGACTGCGTTTTAGTCAATTAACTAAATCATTTATTGATGGGAGAAAAAAGGAAATGTGTTTTAAAAGAGAACCATTCTTCTGTGGATGGCTGAACCTCATTCTTTGAAAGTAACTTAATATAGAGTTAAAACCAATTTTTTCATAGGCGCTTTTAATATTCGATTTCTACAAGTCTGCTCCTTTTTTTGCTTTGTTTTATTAAACTGAAGTGACCGCAAATAGACACTTTTTGGACCATAAAAGTTAATTTTTGTCACTGGTCGCGTTTTACACTGTGATGATAGATTTCACTTCTGTAGTGCTTACAGAAATCTTAAACAGCTTTTAAGTTTTTTTTCGCACTTATCTGTCAGTCTAATGACTGTGTTCAACTCGCGTCTCGTTAAAATCCTTGGAGGAATTGCCCCTTGGGGTACTATTGAACATGCCGTTAGCAACATTTGGTTAGCAAGCAGTCCGTAAGCGCTAGAAATTGCGAGGGGCGTTTTGGGTATTTTGGCACTTTCGAAGAACACTTTTTGTCAGAGTGGTGGCAGTATTTCATTTTTAATCACTCCTGGAGAGAAATTATCTTCAAGAAAATCTGTCCCAGAGCTTGTTTTCATGTTTTTCCGAAGGCTGAGTCCACGGTGGCTTACTTCCAAGTTCATTTCCAAGAAAAAAATTGATTTTTGGGTATGTAAAGGGATGTGTCGTCTGGTCAGCAACTGCATATGCGTATTGCACACCAACTGCGCTACCTGACGACTTTTAAAATTGATACCTGCTCATTTCCAGCTTTTTGCCAAGTGTATTATGCTTCAAATATAAGCAAAAAAACTGTCTAAATCTTTATTAGCTTACGGCAAATTTAAATACAGTAATTACAATGAATACAATATAAATGACTAAACACTAAACTACAATGATACCGTCCTCCTTAACCTGAGAAGAGTTTTTAGCATCTGCTGACGAAACTGCTGTAACTGGAGAAACTTTTTTGGCTACGACTGCAACAAAAACTGGACTAGAACTTTCGGGAGCCTCAGTGCTCTCTTCAGCCTGCTGAGTAATTCTATCTCCCACAGATCGACGCTCCTTCGCATCTGGTACTTCCGCTAGAACTATTGCCACTTCTTTCTTTTGGATAATCACATCGACAGCTGGTGTTGTGATATCGGAACTGTCAGTGACGTCTTCTGGTCCAGAAGAAAGAATGCTCTGTGCGGTAGAAGAACCTAGGTGGTGCTTATATGGTCCCTGTAGATTTTCAAATTGTCCAAAATCACTCACGCTCAGCCTTTTCCTCGCTACTTGTTCCAGAACCTTTAATGGGAGGTTTTGCAAAAACAATAGCAACAAAAGCGAAAATGAACAGAATAGTGTGATTCATGGTGAACTGACTTCTTTTAGAGCGGTAATCTTCTCTTATACTGTCCTTCAAACTCTGATCAGTTCGTGACCTCCACAGAAAGTGACAACATGTTGTTTGTTCGTATTTTCAGCATTACTAAAGAGGTCGCATACGTCATTTAGCGAGAAAAAATCGAGAGAGAAGTTATTATCGATGTTCTGTTGAAATTTGAAAACCTGTTCGGAATAAATTAAATCTATGCTCTCTTTTCAGTAAAGAAGGTTAAAAACTGTAAGTCGCTAGGATCCTTGATAAAATTTTTAAATTCGATCTAACAAGGGAAGTCACTTAACTTAGGTCGGGCTTTTGAAATGAGACACATATGGTTGGAATCAGCTTGAAACGCTGATTTCAAATCTGCTTTCCTTAGCTGCGAAGCGTTCCTCTGAAGCGAGTTATGAGCTTTTTCCTGAGCAAATTTTGCGTGTTGACCAACTTAGGCATGCAACGGTATCATTATCTAGGTAGTGGATCAAATGCATATTATACCCTATCAAAGCCAAATGACTCAATTCGTTGTTATTTTGATTTTTCATCACTTTTTGGGCAGATTTTCATCCAAAGACCTTCTTTCCATATTCAGTTGTATGTCAGTGACACATAATAAAAAAGCTCATAACTGGCTTCAAAAAATCGCTTCGCAGCTAGGGATAGCATATTTGGAATCAGCGTTCCGAGCTGATTCTAAATATATGTGTCTCATTTCAAAAGCCCGACCTAAGTTAAGTGACTTCCCTTGTAAGCTTTTTCTTTCTTACAATATCAGAAGTGCCTAGTTGTGACTAAATTAAGTTGGGTTTTCTGAGGATTACCATGCAGCATATTTGGTTTTTTTAGATTAGATAACGAAGAGACTTTTTTCTCTTGATTGGGTCCTAGCAACTTCAAAATTTGTCAGCGTTCTGGCTTATTAACCTAATCCTGAAAACAAAAAATGTTTTTTGTTTTCTAACTGTAGACTTTTTTTTGCGGAAAAATGTGAGTTACGCATTGTGCATGAAATCAGATTATAGTGTAGAAACGCTTACTTTTTTTCTGGTACTGATGCTAAATATCCAAGGATGTGACGTAAGCCTCTGCAAGTTTGCAAACGCCTGGATATTTATTTATGACTCTCGAAAAATTTCTCGTGACAATATATATAAATGGGTGAAGTATTTGCTGAATATCATCGCTCATAGGTATATATGTTACATTACGAGCACATAATAAAATATATTTATTTTTATATTGTATAGACCATATGAGGAGATTTTTCAATTGTTTGCTGCAATAGCTCATGAAGAATTGCGAATAAACAGAAAAAAGTGTAGCCTTTAACTGTCATCTGCAAAAAGGATAAAAATGTTGGAAAATTTGATCTTATATATAAAGCTGAATGTCTGTTTGTCTGTATGTCTGTCTGTATGTCTGTCTGTCTGTCTGTGTGTGTGTACGTATGTTCCGAATAGAAAATTCCATTTCTGAACCGATCCGGACCAAACTTGGCACACATACACTACGGGCCCCGGCGGGTGTCATAGGCTACTTTTCGTCATCGATCGATATCGATTTTATTGATTTTTATCGATTTTTTTGCTGAGTTCACCTACGGGGCTGGGAGTTGGCACAGGGGGGTAATGGAGCATGGGGATTCCGAATACAATATTGGTTTTCAGGATTATCGATTACTTCTATCGATTTTATCGATTTTTTGCAAAGTTTGAGCTACGGGGCTGGGAGTTCGCACAGGGGGGTAATCGAGCATGGGGATTCCGAATACAATATTGGTTTTCGGGATTATCGATTACTTTTATCGATTTTATCGATTTTTTTGCAAAGTTTGAGCTAGGGGGCTGGGAGTTGGCACAGGGGGGTAATCGAGCATGCTGATCATCCCCAAGGGGGGTGATCAGCATGCTCGATTACACCCCTGTGCCAAATTCCAGCCCCCTAGCTCAAATTTTGCAAAAAATCGGTAAAATCGACATCGATCGATAACGAAAAGTGGACTGTGACACCCGCCGGGGCTCGAAGTGTATGTGTGCCAAGTTTGGTCCGAATACGGCGGAGCCGGGTAAGCCAGCTAGTCTCTGATAATATCGGTGTTCCAAAAAATCTGTAGTAAGAGCATTCCTGCATCCTTCCTAGCAAGATTGTCACTCAGCCAAGAAAAACTTAATTTTGTCTCAGCATCATTCTAGCTACAGTTTGATCTGAATTCAAAAAGTGTTAGGCGGATAGCGGATGCCTAATCTTTTGTTATGTAAACAGTCACATGTGTAAGGTAAGTCAGATTTTACTGTGAAACGGGATTGTGTACGGCGCAAAGCTGACAATAGGTGAAGGCAATGCTTATTTTAGAAAAAAACGATACTCGTGTGTACGAAAGTTTCTGGATTTACAATGGGTCTTATGAATTTTTTTAGAATTTTACTTGAACAAAAAAAGCGCAACTGGTTTTTTGTAGATGCCTTGAAACTGTGATCAGGAAAACGTTGCATACGTGGACATTGGGAAGTTATATCTCCAAATACAGATCTATAGTCCATTCATTCGCAATTTACGTGCAACTGCACACACCGCGCATAGTGCGCGCTTTACATATTAAATTGCGTGCATACAGCTTTGGTACAAAATCTTAATAAATTTTTTCTCTATGTCTGGAATAAATAAAAAGTAAGAACAAGAGAAGCATTTGGCCGGAAAAGATGTGCTCCATCTCACTCAAATGATGGGAACGCAAATTGAACGCGCAGTGTATGCGTTGTGTGCATTCGCACTTGTAGGACAAGAAAAGGCTAAACTGTAGGTCTGAGGGCAATAATTTGCTATTTCAACTACCAGCTATCTTTCGCTTTAATTTTTCTATCAGAGGCTCAAATAGCATTAGAATGATAATTTCAGCACCAAGATTTGCTCTTACGACAAATTTACAAATACGAATTAGTACAAATTCAAAATGATAATGTGTAAACTTATTCCATTTTGGGATTTTGAACGTTTGGCTCCTTAAAACTAGAAGAAGCAAAATGAGATGGACATTCAATGAGACTCAAGTCCCATTCAGTATCAATGGGAACATCTACAATCGATGTCAACCAAGGCTCTCTTTTCCGTAGCAGTTACGCGTCCGCACCGCAAGAGCATGGCGGGGTGACTCCTATCGATGAGGCGAGTGTTGAATGCGCAAGCTATAGCGCGCGAACGCGGCGCGAAATTCTGCGGTTGCGATCTGGCCAGTAAAAGAGAAGAGCATAAGGTTGACACGCACTGTAGTTTTGTGACCGACTAAAATCAATAGGCATGCGCTGCTCAGACCTGAAAATCGGCTATTCCACAACCGCATCGTTCACGAATGTCAGCTTCATTCTTTATGACAAAACCTTGTTCCGAATGTGTATTGATTCGTTTCTCCCAACTTACATCCACCATAGCCAATAATGCTGCACCGTATAAGATTTATTTACATGTGCCGTCAAGTTGCTGACCACGCACGAACAGGCCTTAGATTGCCGAGCACGCGCCGCGCAGCCAAACGCTTGTACCAGTAAAATCACTATTGTACAAGTCGTGCTCCTGTGACATTTCAGACGCTCCTGGCGTGCTTCGCAATCTCCGGACAGTCCGATTCGACAATATACAACCTCTCCTAATCCCAATCAGGTCAAAATTGACATGGCGGGAGTCCACGTCGCTAGGGTTAAAGGCAGTGGCTCGGCAAATCTCAACCTAATCAAATTTTTGCTTACCTGGGGTTATTCAACACGCTGATCCCGAAAATCCACTTCTGCGAGCTTGAAAACGGCGAAAACGAGCGTTTTCAATGCCCTTTCCTTCGGAATTGGACGAGTGGAGCAAGACTGATGGTGCTGGATCGTTGCGGGACCCAATGGTTATTGCATTGCGGCGGGCAGCCTCCAATGATGAGAAGGAAATTGCCAACTCGTCCGGGAGCGTGTAAGATTGGCCTACGCGTGTAGGTTTGAGAGCTATTTTCTCGGCAGGAAAGGCATGCTGTACAACCAGGGCACTGTTTTCATACTTGGGTGATAACGAACCTATGCGTTAAAATCCTGAGTCGTTGAGTTTTGCCGATCCACTGCCTTTAAGTGTCACGTCTACCACTCGCTTGTCTGTTTGCTCTTCAATCTCTTCGCTCTACAATGCGCATACGCGGCGCAAAACTCTAGCGCTACGAGCGCGCAAATTCACGCCAACTGTTCGACCTGATCCCGATTGGAACAGGCTATAGCAGTGGCGGACCGAAGTGGGAGGAGGGGCGCACCTTGACAATGGGTCGCGAAATTTCTGAAAATCACTTGAATGGGTTATGAATATACGCAAGTGAGTCTTATAAAATCAAATCGGCCTTGCACAAAAGTTTCAGAGGGTGGCTTTGAGGTTATGGCTGCGAAAATTTGGAAATACTGTAAAAATCTTGGAGGAAATCTTTGTCCCCCCCCCTCCCCCCGCAACGACAATTCTAGGGCCTTTACTGGTACATAGCGCGTATATAGATGTACTTAGTATTCCTGTTCATAGATATATGTAAAGTGCCTCAAGAGTATGTATCATCTATGACTGAGAGACATGAGCACGCTTTGCCTACGTCTGATCAACAAGTTCATGAGTGCGTTTACAGTTTAAATATCAGGAAATCGAAAGAAATACGGGGCTCGTGATGTTGTTTAACCTTGTTCGAACGTGTTCTTTCGAAAACCAAGTAGTAAATCATCCGCAATGCGTTAGAATTCGCTTATGAACTTGTTAATCAAACGTATGCAAAGTGCGTTCGTGTTTTCAGAGAATGAATGATACACCTTAAATTGTTGTCTCCTGCACCGGTGTATCCTGCTGACCCCCCGCAAAAAGTTTCATTCTGTAGTATTGGCTTCACCTTGTATACACAGTTATTAAAGGTATCATGTATTTTTTTTCTGTGAAACCACGACTGCAAGCATAAAGACAGTCATGCAAATTTGTTAAACAGGTTGTAAAGTGGTCTTTTGCTGGGAAAGGCTGGCTAAATGAGGCACTGCACAAGCGAAGCGCAAGTGATTTATTCGAGCCAAGGAATCAGTCTTCGACCATGTTTTTTAACCTAGCGCACGATATACATTGGTCGGCATGTTTTTGCGTGTGACCCAATACGAGGGTATTGGTCCCAGCGCGAATGCATGCGAGCAAATCAAGGTCACTATGCAAGGTTTTGCATACAGGGCTGTAAACGAATTTCTCTACCGTGAATGAAATATTTGCGCTGCGGCTGGCAATACCTTATGCCCCCATTCAATTTCCATGTCGAAACACTATGTGCTCAGATTCTATTCTACAGCCGGCTGCAGTGGCGTACCGAGCAGGAGGGGAGGCCTTCCCCCCCTCGAGAACGGGTCGCGAAATTTTTGAGAATTACTTACATGGGTTATAAAATCGTGCAAATGACTTGTCTACAGTTGTAAATAATTGAAATGATTTTTAAAATTTTTTAAAAATTCATTTTATCCTTATAAAAAAATTTGCGGGGCGTCGCTGAAGCCACGCCCCTTTTTCTGAAATTTCGGTCTTCTGAGCCCGCGAAAATTTTAGGGAGCAGACTAACGCCACGCACCTTTATCGCAAAAAATCTTTTGTCTCCCCCCCCCCCTCCCGAGCCGAAATCTTGGGCGCACGCCACTGGCCGACTGATATAGACATATGGAACGAAGTTGTACTCAAAGCTACGCTTTTTCAGATCCAATCTTATGGTTCTACTCGTACACCGAATCACTCGATGCTACGCTGAGCTTGGTTCGATATAACTCCTTGAACGTGAGTAATCAAACCGTTTACTAGATGGAAATCAAATAACAACTAATGGTAGAGACTAACATAAGTATCAAAGCAAAATATATTATATGAGAATAACGTGCACATTATATGATAAGGGAATTACGACACGAGGATTCAGATTTTAGCTAACGTCCTAACAAGTGAGTAGAAAACATATCGAGTAAGAAAGCCATTACTAAATTTGAAAGGACTGAGATACTTGTCTGTTTGATACATGTATAGCTCTTGATAGAAACATAGAGCTCCGACTGAATGATGTTTTCTGAAGAGTAAGAAAATGCTCCAAATGCTTCTATATAAAAGATTACGTCGAGCTATGAATGATTAGTATGTAAACTGGTATAGATGATGATGCTGCGTGCATGTTGAGCAATTCCTGTCTACATTTTGTTGAGAGATCGGCGCGCAATGCATTTTTCAAAAATAAACTTGACCACTAAACAAGGTTCAGCTCAATTACTTGTTACGGTTATTTGTAGATCATGGAGCGATGCCTCTGTCGTAGATTATCCAAATAATCTACAACCTTTATCAGTGTAGATTCATCATGTAAGGTTATATGCAGTATTTATTAGCTTGTCATTGACAAGCATTAGCGTTCACTGACCGCTTAAGCTGCCAGGCCACCCCTCTTCACTGCACTTAATAGTCTACTTGGCGGCGTCTATTTTCATGTAGGCAATCCTTGATTCTGTATGATACTGCTGTTTGCCAGAAATGAGTCCGTTATCCACGCCCAAAACAATGGCATAAAAGGGCCTGAGTACTCCATTCTGGTGTTGGTTCTATATATTACCACTATCGCCAGCGGCTGTTCCGCACTCACTGTTGACAATCAGCGGCTGCTCCGCTACTTTTTAATAAACAGTTATACAATGTAGTGGTACCAGCTTGGTGTATATTAAATTGTGCATAGGCCTACGGTTCACTTACTGGCGTTTGCTATCCAGAAAGCTGATAAAGTTCCACGTGGCAGACTCTCCACTGATCAATTGAACCCTTCTGAGCTCCCTTTTCGTAAGACAATCAGGAGGTAATGAAAGCGTCAACCGAGGATTTTCACTGGTCAACCGAGGAAATTTCACTGGTCAATTAAACCCTTCAGAGCTCTCCATAAGACGACCAGAAGGTAGTAAAAGCGTCAGCTGAAGACCTTACCCCTAAAAATTGAACTCTTCCGTAATCTCTTGTAGTAAGACGACCAGAGGTTAGTAAAAAAAAGCAGTTGGTGCATCTTCAATAGTTCACTAGAAACTATTAAACGACAAGGTCTCCTCAAATTTGTTCTGGGCAGGATCCAAACCAAACCAGTCGGCACAGCATTCAAGCCCATCGGCACGCTTGCTAATCAACTAGAAGAAGCTAAGCGCTCCACTACTAAGCTTACTAGTGACTAGTTTCTTGCATCAAGCAAGAAAACATACCAAAGAGGTCCAGACCCAGCCAACCTCCACAATTCTTAACAGCTGCGCTTACTAAGTACCCAGCCAGTCTTCTACCAAATGAACGCCTGCAGTGCCAAAGCACGCAGTCGACGAGAGCTGCAAGCGATAGAAGTCCATGCGCATCAAACAAACCATGACTGAGCTCGCAGCATTCAAAACACGCATTTCAATTGTTTGCTCTTCATTCAGCAGCCTCCAGGACGAAGTCAGGAAGATATATCAAGCCTTCAACTTTCCAACAACGGCATCGGAATGCGATGCCTTCATTACGGATAAAATGGCGGAAATTGAAGAAGCAGAAATTTTTCTAAAGGGCTTTTCGGATTACCTGGAGGCACAAATCCAAAATGCTATGAACTTTTCGTACTAAGAAAGGACCAATCAAAAAGAGAAAAATTTCTACTGAAGCAAACAGAGTACAGATGAAAGCTATAAACTGGTCAAAAAGATTGAGGTATCAATCGAATCTAATCCAAGCCTCCAAGTCCAGCCCACTTTAACGACGTCGTCACGTTCTAGTTCACTGAATCCAGAAACGGAGTGTTACTCATCGAAAAGGCAGTCTTCTGGAAACAAAATACGACTGCCACAGCTTGAACTTCCCACTTTTGATGGCAGCTATGAGGAGTATCCAGCTTTCTGGACAATATTCAACGCTGATCCATAGTGGTCCTCCGCAGCTCAGCAACATGGACAAGTTCTTTTTCTTGAGGCAGGCATTGAAAGGAACAGCAGCTTTGCTTCTTGGCAATATGTCAGTCATCCGAGAGAACTATGACAAAGCTATACTACTTCTGGATAAACCCTTCAATAAATCTAGATGCATAGCTGACCTGCTTATCACAGAGTAAACAGTTTGTTCGGTGTGTTTGCTGCCACGCGGGACTTTACGGTGCTTGATTTGCAGGCACAGTAGACTGCGACACCTCAAACTTGGGTAATTACACTTTATTGTGTTAATGCTAAGCAATCTACACAAGCGAATATGACTACCAAACAAATGCAAATATGACTACCAAGCAGATACTATCATGGAATTCAAGTATTCTGTGATACTGTGATAGGTTCTGTGGAACTGTGATAAAGCCTGTGACACTGTGATAAAGTCTGTGACACTGTGATAGATTCTGTGGGACTGTGAAACTGTGAAGTCAGAGATAGAAAGCAGGCAACGAATAGTAAATGAAAAGAACATAAAGCAACTAAAGGCAAGGATGGGAACTAACTTATATCCTTTACTTATATACGCGATGGAAATAAACAAATACCAATGCGCTCGAGAATCTGCCGATAAGCCTACTGATAAGCATAGACATAAACATAAGCTGTGAGAAAACTGCTGATCGGACGCGCAAGGCATTCGTTCTTTGGGCGCGGCGCATTGGACACGAACGCGAAGAGTTCGTATACAGAGCTCGAAAGGCTTCCACGAGCAGAAGAAGACGCCCAAAGTTCTAGAAAAGCTCTGATTAGTGTGATCGAAATGCTCACTCACATAGAATGTGCAGGAGTCTCCTTGGAAAATAATCGAATGTGAAGGCGACTAATTTTTTCAAAGTTTCCAAACTCGCTGAACGATAAAGTACTTTGCAAAGAGCAGAATGAAGAAAAATTATTTACAAAGGAGATCTTGCATGTTTTGGAAAATGCAGTCGCCTTTAAAACACCCTCGCTTTTTTACAACATCTGCATTTGTACAGTGCGATGTCGCAGGGCGTTCCGATTCCGATCAAGTCGTTGATGAGACCTTGAACTACGAAGAAGACTTGATCGCACAATCTGAAACATTGACGCTCAATGCATTTGCGGAAGTTATCAACATTGCGACGCATTGCACAGCATTTCAAACAGCAGCAGAAAGACGTGATGAAGCTAGAAAACAAAGACTCTGCTTCAAATGTCTTCAAACCGATCACAGGATCAGTGATTGTCCAAGCTCACTGTTACAAGCTCACTGCTACAAGTGTCACGGAAAGCATCACACGGCCTTATGCATAAATGGCGAAGCAAAAGGCACTTTAAAAGACGATCAGAGCAACAGAGTGCTTACAAACAACATTCGAGAGAATTTGTGCAAAATTCCGAAGATCTGCGCAATGAGAGCGCAGCGAAGCAAGGAGGAATGCAGCACGTAATGGCGACTGCACTCGCATGCTACTATCAGCCATAAGTCTGTGACAGTCTTCTTTGATGGAGGTGCACAAAAAAGTTTCAGCACAAGAAAGAAGCAACCTCTTGGCTTACCAGTGCTGCAAAGCACCACTTTCAAATTTGGCGGCTTCGGAGTATCTACCGCACATCTCACATCCAATGAAATCCCGCTTACATTGAGAACAGCGTCTGCTGGGGTCGCTGTCAAAGCTGTGAAGATACACACAAAGTGAAAACTCACTTCCGCGATGAGCACAGCTTGGTTGAGGGCAGAAGATAGAGAGTTGATTCGAAAAGAGAAAATACCAATAACACAACCAGATTTGAGAATGCGACGGATTGCACCGGATATTCTCATTGGTCAAATTCTCATTGAACAGTTCACCCTGAGTAAACTACCATGTACAATTCCTCCGTCTGGTCTTATTCTGACGCCCACTGTCTTTGGTCATGCAATATCAGGAGTAGCTGAACAAACGGAGTCGCAGTTGCGAAACTTTCGCAAAACACTGCAATCGCTGTAGCTACAATCAGCACGCATGCTCATAGTTTAAGCAGAGAAAATTCGGAAGCAACAGAGACCGTGAACAGCATAAGTGTGCAGCTTCCAAACCCGGCGCAAAGAAGCTCACTCATCCGGTTAGGAGGCAGATATCCGCAGAGCTTAAAGAGTTACCAACGAAAAGCAGAAGCGATCAAGGTAATAACGCTTTGGATGAGTCCAGCTCAGTCGCAAACGTCAGAAATCAAAGACTTATGGACAACTCGCGAAGAAAAATGCTCATGTTCCCTGCGATGTTTCGCTTTAGCGAGGCAGCTGACCCCGAAAGTCGACCACGGTACGACGGCACGGTGGCCGACCACTGTACGATTCTCAGGCGAAGACGACGGCTACAAACCCGTGAATCATATGACATACCTATTTTACATAGCTCTTGTAATGATGTAATTCTAAATGTATTATCTGTAACTACTATCCTCTTGCTTCCGCTCCTTCCGTCGCGCGCCCCACTTCGTAGACTATCCAAATAATCTGCAATCTTTATCATTGTAGATTCATTATGTAAGTTATATGCAGTAACTATTAGCTTTTCTTTGACAAACGTTACTGTTTACTGACCCACTTAAGCCTCCAGGTCACCCCTTCACTGTACTTGATATTCTACTTGGCGGCGTTTACTTTCATGTAGGCAATCCCTGGTTCTGTATGATACTGCTGTTGCCAGAAATGGGCATTTAGGTTATCCACGCCCAAAACAGTGGCATAAAAGGTCCTGAATATTCAGTTTTGGGGTTGGGTCTATATATTACCACTATCGTCAGCGGCTGTTCCGCTATTCACTGTTGATAGTCAGCGGCTGTTCCGCATATTCACTGTTGTTAGTCAGCGGCTGCTCCGCTACTATCTAATAAACAATTATACAACGTAGTGGTACCAGCTTGGTGTATAACAAAGCCTGTGTGTGCGGTTATTTGGCGATGCTAACTTTATTGTAAGTCAATGCCAACTAGAAAATCTTGAAAGAAATTGAAATATGTTTTGCACACGTTTATAAAAGTGGGATAGGCCTATTTACAAATACTCCTAATGGATTAGAAGCCTTGAAGCTTTTTCACCTTAACCAAGAGTGATCCGGCATTATTTACCTAAAGTCCGCGAGTTACAATCAAGAAAAAGTGTAAATAGTATATTTGGTGCATAGAGGATGCGCCAAAGGTCTGGAAGCTGGTTTGCAATAGCGTATTTAGCGATTCTACCATGAGCGCAAGATTGACGTATACGTTTTCAAAAACTGATTTATCGAAATAGTACGTTTGTAGAGCGAGAAAATTGAGTTTCATTTTGTTTGTAGCATCCAGGAAATTGTAATGTTAGCTGCCAATGATGGCTGCTCTCCACCTTTAGTTGGTGAGAATGTAATCGATCTCTGCATTAGTCGTTTGGTTGGGCGATTCCCATGTCTACCGATGTTCTTTCTCATGAGGATCAGATTTTCATGGAAGAGTCATGCGGCAGAGAGAAGCCTAATGCGACGATTGCCCGATTGCCGTTTTCGTCTCGGAGCCCATTCTTCTAAAATCCATTTTGCGCAGAAGTCGCCCGCAAAAAACATATAGAAAGACTTTTTGTTGCGGACGACCTTTCACCTCTTCGTAGAAAGCATCTAGTTCTGATTTATTAATTCCTGATGTTGTGGGCAGCAGTTGACGATGTTGGCTGTTTTCTGACATGGATATCGTAGTCGTAGGATGGCTAATCGAGGTGGTGGGATTTCATCCGAATCGACAAGATGGGCGACAGGTGCGTGAACGACAGAGCCAACGCTTCTAACGCTTCATGATGAAAGTTTCTCACCGCGAATGATGAGCCCATCGCTCATCTGCGTTATTATTCCGTCCGTTTTCCATCCTGGACTTTGTTTCCTGCAAAGCGATGACGTGGTGCTTGATGTGCTCTGCAGCGTCGAGAAGTGCGTAGAGGTCTGGTTTGTGGGACTGTCGTGGCGTTGTAGGTGCAGAGCATGAGGCAGTCTCCGTGGCTGTCGTCCGGGCAAACGTGTCGTTTTTGTCCAATCCAAAAGGTGCCCTAAGGACCCTGACATCGTTCTTGCTATCTACCATCCGGCGCCGAAGGCGGGATCCGATGTGCAAGATTTCTTTCTCTTTTTCTAGCTCATGGAGTAATGAAGCTTTTACCTTAGAGGAAAAAATTTACTTAGAATTTCTACGGGCAATCGCTAACCCCGGACGTGAAGCTGGAATCGTCTAGAAATCCAAAAATCAGAATGCGGGATCTGGCCTGGACAGCTATCAGCTGAGCATCCGGCCGAAACCGGAAATATCGATTTTTTTCAAAGCTTGGACTACAAGCTGAGCAATGCACTTCGAACCCAGGGCACCCCCACGCCACGATGAGGCGCGGACATGCGGGACCATATTCGAGACGTAATCAAAATGTTTCGGTAGAAAAGTCGAAAGTAACAGCAGTAGAACATCTAATCATAATTAATTCGTTATTATAAAGACTAGGTTGTAAAGTCGCAGACAAAAATTCAATCAGTTTTCTTTTATTTTTCCAGTTCTTCAAAAACCAAAATTCAATATTTACGGTTCGAGTGTTTCTGTTAGTTAGATTGTATCATCCATTCTCAGACTAAGGAAGGACGCGAGCACGCTTTGTTTACTTCTGATTAGCAAGTTTACGAATGCGCTTTAACTCGTTTTGGTAAATTACTATTAGGAATTCGTAAAAGAACATGTTCAAACTCGCGATGTTTAATGATCTCGAACATGTTTTTCTAGAAATCTAGTAGTACATTCACCATAACGCGTTACTCGTGAAGTTGTTGATCAAACGTACGCAAAGCGTGCCCGCGTCTCTTATCGTTAGTCAGAGAATGAATGATTTATGTTATGCCAAATAGAATTTTTGCTACGAGCTACACTAGAAACCTGATTTTCTTTTTGTAAACTCTGTTATGTGAAATTGCACCTATTTGTTGGAAGCAGATAGTTGCTATGTTTCAAATACTCTTCAAGGCTGATGATCCAACCTAATAATTGCGCATGTTACACAACGGTAAATGTAACACATAGCCATGCTAAATTATGCGGATTCATTACCAATAGAACTCGCGAAGAATTATGTTTATCCTTTAGTAAACCATCGCATAAAGATAGAAGATTTAGTTTTGCTTGGAACTGCAAGCTTATCTCAAAAAAATACGATACGTTTACTACGCTCTAGAATTCATTGGTAATGGCATAAGATTGTCTCTAAAGTGAAATAATGACCTCCTTCTACGCCCCTTAGATTTCTTCGATTTTCGCGGTTTTCCTATATTCCCACGATGCACCGTTTTTCTCACATCCCGAAATTGTGCTTTCGGATACCTTTTCTTTGATTGACCAGAGGATTTTGCATTGCCTGAAATTTTGATTCAATTGCATTTAAAACTACCTTGTCTTTGCTTACCTTTAGTCCTTTTTATCGATCTGGTGCTCTTTGACCTATGACTTGTGGTGATTCTCTTTGAGTTACCTATTCTTCTACGTTGGGCTGCTTTAGCAGGCAATTTAGTACTAAAGTGTCGTTTGTTTTCGTTAAAAACAAACGTCGATCTCTCCTTTGAAAACTTCTTTGCTTTTCCTTTTTTACTCTTCGTTGTTCTTCTTGTAGGTTTTATCTTTTGCTTTGCTGTAGGGAGCATATCACGACCTCTGAAGACAAAAGTTGACCTTACCCCCTTTCTAAAGCTGGAAATTGTCGTTTTTTTGGTACTTGTGCGCTTTGTGGGACGTTTGGTGGCATGGAGTACTTCATGAAAGTCGAAAGTTGATCTTACCCCCTTTCTAAAGCTGGAAATTGTCATTTTTTTGGTACTTGTGCGCTTTGTGGGACGTTTGGCGGCATGGAGTACTTCATGAAAGTCGAAAGTTGATCTTACCCCCTTTCTTAAGCTGGAAATTGTCGTTTTTTTGGTACTTGTGCGCTTTCTGGGGCGTTTTGTGGTGTGAAGTAATTCAATAAAATTGAAGGTTGATCTTGTCCTCCTTCTGTGCTTGGAAGTAGTCCTTTGTCTAATACTTGTGCGCTTTGTGGGACGTTTGGTGGTATGGAGTACTTCATGAAAGTTGAAAGTTGATCTTACCCCCTTTCTGAAGCTGGAAATTGTAATTTTTTTGGTACTTGTGCGCTTTGTGGGACGTTTGGCGGCATGGAGTACTTCATGAAAGTCGAAAGTTGATCTTACCCCCTTTCTTAAGCTGGAAATTGTCGTTTTTTTGGTACTTGTGCGCTTTCTGGGGCGTTTTGTGGTGTGAAGTAATTCAATAAAATTGAAGGTTGATCTTGTCCTCCTTCTGTGCTTGGAAGTAGTCCTTTGTCTAATACTTGTGCGCTTTGTGGGACGTTTGGTGGTATGGAGTACTTCATGAAAGTTGAAAGTTGATCTTAGATCCTTTCTAAAGCTGGAAATTGTAATTTTTTTGGTACTTGTGCGCTTTGTGGGACGTTTGGCGGCATGGAGTACTTCATGAAAGTCGAAAGTTGATCTTACCCCCTTTCTTAAGCTGGAAATTGTCGTTTTTTTGGTACTTGTGCGATTTCTGGGGCGTTTTGTGGTGTGAAGTAATTCAATAAAATTGAAGGTTGATCTTGTCCTCCTTCTGCGCTTAGAAGTAGTCCTTTGTCTAATACTTGTGCGCCTTGTGGGACGTTTGGTGGTATGAAGTATTTCATGAAAGTTGAAGGTTGATCTTGTTTTTCTTTGGCGCTTGGAAGTCGTTTGTTTAGCACTTGTGCGCTTTGCGGAACGTCTGGTGGTGTGCAGTACTTCATGAAAGTTGAAAGTTGATCTTGTTTTCCTTTTGCGCTTGGAAGTCGTTTGTTTAGCACTAGTGCGCTTTGTGGAATGTTTGGTGGTATGCAGTACTTCATGAAAGTTAAAAGTTGATCTTGTTTTCCTTTTGCGCTTGGAAGTCGTTTGTTTAGCATTTGTGCGCTTTGTGGGACGTTTGGCGGCACGGAGTACTTCATGAAAGTCGAAAGTTGATCTTACCCCCTTTCTTAAGCTGGGAATTGTCATTTTTTTGGTACTTGTGCGCTTTGTGGAATATTTGGTCGTATGCAGTACTTCATGAAAATTAAAAGTTGATCTTGTTTTCCTTTTGCGCTTGGAAGTCGTTTGTTTAGCACTTGTGCGCTTTGTGGAACGTTTGGTGGTATGGAGTACTTCATGAAAGTTGAAAGTTGATCTTGTCCTCCCTCTGTGCTTGGAAGTAGTCCTTTGTCCAACACTCGTGCGCTTTGTGGGACGCTTGGTGGTATAAAGTTTTTCATGAAAATTGAATGTTGATCTTGTCCTCCTGGGAGTTATCGCTTGTGTAGTGCTTGTGCGCTGCTCAGTCTTTTTAGTCATTTTCGTTTGTCTTTCCACATCAACAACTTTTGTTTGTCTCTTTGTAGGCTTGGTGTAAGGTTTCTCATTGAACTTAAATGTTGATCTTGTTTCCCTTTTGCTAAACTTCGAACTTGTCGCTTTCTCAGTGCTAAAGTGTTTCATAGTGTGCTGCTTTTCACTAGATTTCAACATTGAGCTTGATTTCTTACTAGTTGCAAGGACAGTCGACATTTCGGCGGAAGTTTCGAGCATATTAGCAGGTTGTGCGGTGGTTTTCAAAGAGACTGCGGGTCTTATTTTCGTTGAAGATGATTCACTAATATCATTAAGTGACAAAGTCGATGTACTCTTGCTTTCAGTCCTCTTTGTTTCAAAGCCTGTTTTGCCCAGATTGAAAATAGGAGCTGCAGTATATTCCCTAGAAGTTCTTCTACTGAACATAACATCTCTGTAAATAGTGCTAGACGATTTAGTTTCTCCTCTCTTATTGGGCGGTTTAACAGCAATGGCGGTAGCTTCTTCCTCGCGGGTTATTGCTCCAGTTTTGGTGTAGCCAACTAGTGAAGATGCTTCAGCGTTTTTATGATAAGCACTTGTTTTGGAATAGACTTTAACAATGCCACTCGCTTCAGCACGTGTTCCGCTTCTTTCCATTCCAGAACTTTCCACGCTCACCTGCATCGATGCAACAGAATCTGAAGTTACCTTGACCTTGCTTCCAGGTGCTGAAATTTTTGAAATTCGGTTGCCTTCACTACTAAAAACAATGTTCTCTAGAGCTGTAGTAGAGACACTAGCTTTGGTAAATTTGGCTCCAGCAGGTGATGATAAGCTAAGTGATGATTCTTTAGCGACGCCTAAGGATGGAGTTCTCATTGGATAACTACTTTCACTGCTGGGCGTTTCTGTTGACGTGAGTCCAGTTTCCTCGCTTGACGATGACCCTTGAGCCGCGCCTTCGAATGGAGTTCTCATTGGATAACTACTTTCACTGCTGGGCGTTTCTCTTGACGTGAGTCCAGTTTTCTCGCTAGGAGATGACCCTTGAGCCGCGCCTTCGAATGCAGTTCTCATTGGATAACTACTTTCACTGCTGGGCGTTTCTGTTGACGTGAGTCCAGTTTTCTCGCTAGGAGATGACTCTTGAGCCGCGCCTTCGAATGGAGTTCTCATTGGATAACTACTTTCACTGCTGGGCGTTTCTGTTGACGTGAGTCCAGTTTCCTCGCTAAACGATGATCTTTGAACCGCGCCTTCGAATGGAGTTCTCATTGGGTAACTACTTTCACTGCTGGGCGTTTCTCTTGACGTGAGTCCAGTTTTCTCGCTAGGAAATGACCTTTGAGCCCCGCCTTCGAATGGAGTTCTCATTGGGTGACTACTTTCACTGCTGGGCGTTTCTCTTGACGTGAGTCCAGTTTTCTCGCTAGGAAATGACCTTTGAGCCCCGCCTTCGAATGGAGTTCTCATTGGATAACTACTTTCACTGCTGGGCGTTTCTATTGACGTGAGTCCAGTTTTCTCGTTAGGAGATGACTCTTGAGCCCCGCCTTCGAATGGAGTTCTCATTGGATAACTACTTTCACTACTGGGCGTTTCTGTTGACGTGAGTCCAGTTTTCTCGCTAGGAGATGACCCTTGAGCAGCGCCTTCGAATGGAGTTCTCATTAGATGACTACTTTCACTGCTGGGCGTTTCTCTTGACGTGAGTCCAGTTTTCTCTCTAGGAGATGACCCTTGAGCCGCGCCTTCGAATGGAGTTCTCATTGGATAACTACTTTCACTGCTGGGCGTTTCTGCTGACGTGAGTCCAGTTTCCTTGCTAGGCGATGACCTTTGAGCAGCGCCTTCGAATGGAGTTCTCATTGGATAACTACTTTCACTGCTGGGCGTTTCTGTTGACGTGAGTCCAGTTTTCTCGCTAGGAGATGACTCTTGAACCGCGCCTTCGAATGGAGTTCTCATTGGATAACTACTTTCACTGCTGGGCGTTTCTGCTGACGTGAGTCCAGTTTCCTCGCTAGGCGATGACCCTTGAGCAGCGCCTTCGAATGGAGTTCTCATTGGATAACTACTTTCACTGCTGGGCGTTTCTGTTGACGTGAGTCCAGTTTCCTCGTTATACGATGACCTTTGAGCCGCGCCTTCGAATGGAGTTCTCATTGGATGACTACTTTCACTGCTGGGCGTTTCTGTTGACGTGAGTCCAGTTTCCTCGTTAGACGATGACTCTTGAGCCCAGCCTTCGAATGGAGTTCTCATTGGATAACTACTTTCACTGCTGGGCGTTTCTGTTGACGTGAGTCCAGTTTTCTCGCTAGGAGATGACTCTTGAGCCGCGCCTTCGAATGGAGTTCTCATTAGATGACTACTTTCACTGCTGGGCGTTTCTCTTGACGTGAGTCCAGTTTTCTCTCTAGGAGATGACCCTTGAGCCGCGCCTTCGAATGGAGTTCTCATTGGATAACTACTTTCACTGCTGGGCGTTTCTGTTGACTTGAGTCCAGTTTCCTCGTTAGACGATGACGCTTGAGCCGCGCCTTCGAATGGAGTTCTCATTGGATAACTACTTTCACTGCTGGGCGTTTCTGTTGACGTGAGTTCAGTTTTCTCTCTAGGAGATGAACCTTGAGCCGCGCCTTCGAATGGAGTTCTCATTGGATAACTACTTTTACTGCTGGGCGTTTCTGTTGACGTGAGTCCAGTTTCCTCGCTAGACGATGACCTTTGAGCCCCGCCTTCGAATGGAGTTCTCATTGGATAATTACTTTCACTGCTGGGCGTTTCTGTTGACGTGAGTCCAGTTTTCTCGCTAGGAGATGACTCTTGAACCGCGCCTTCGAATGGAGTTCTCATTGGATAACTACTTTCACTGCTGGGCGTTTCTGTTGACGTGAGTCCAGTTTTCTCGCTAGGAGATGACTCTTGAACCGCGCCTTCGAATGGAGTTCTCATTGGATAACTACTTTCACTGCTGGGCGTTTCTGTTGACGTGAGTCCAGTTTTCTCGCTAGGAGATGACTCTTGAACCGCGCCTTCGAATGGAGTTCTCATTGGATAACTACTTTCACTGCTGGGCGTTTCTGCTGAAGTGAGTCCAGTTTCCTCGCTAGGCGATGACCCTTGAGCAGCGCCTTCGAATGGAGTTCTCATTGGATAACTACTTTCACTGCTGGGCGTTTCTGTTAACGTGAGTCCAGTTTCCTCGTTAGACGATGACTCTTGAGCCCCGCCTTCGAATGGAGTTCTCATTGGATAACTACTTTCACTGCTGGGCGTTTCTGCTGACGTGAGTCCAGTTTCCTCGCTAGGCGATGACCCTTGACCCGCGCCTTCGAATGGAGTTCTCACTGGATAATTACTTTCACTGCTTGGCGTTTCTGCACTCCTGACTCCAGCCCCTTCGCTGAGTGAAGTGTCATTAGCCAGGCTTTGGAAAGGAGTCCTTTTTGGATAGGTGACTTCGCTGCTTGGTGCTTCTGTACCCGTAAATCCTGCTCCTTCGCTGGTTGACGTTTCATTAGCCAGGATTTCGAATGGAGTCCTTGCCGTGTAGCTGACTTCGCTGCTTGGCGTTTCTGTACCCCTGAGTACAGCCCCTTCGCTGAGTGACGTTTCATTAGCCAGGCTTTCGAATGGAAACCTTCCTGTATAGCTGACTTCGCTATTTGGCGTTTCTGTACCCGTTAGTCCAGCACCTTCGTTGAGTGACGTTTCATTAGCCAGACTTTCGAATGGAGTCTTTTTTGGATAGGTGACTTCGCTGCCTGGTTCTGTACCCGTTAGTCCAGCACCTTCGTTGGGTGATGTTTCATTAGCCAGACTTTCGAATGGAGTCCTCTTTGAATAGCTGAATACGCTGCTTGGTGTTTCTGTACCCCTGAGTCCAGCCCCTTCGCTGGGTGAAGTTTTATTAGCCAGGCTTTGGAAAGGAGTCCTTTTTGGATAGGTGACTTCGCTGCTTGGTGCTTCTGTACCCGTAAATCCTGCTCCTTCGCTGGTTGACGTTTCATTAGCCAAGCTTTCAAATGGAGTCCTTGCCGTGTAGCTGACTTCGCTGCTTGGCGTTTCTGTACCCCTGAGTCCAGCCCCTTCGCTGGGTAAAGTTTCATTAGCCAGGCTTTGGAAAGGAGTCCTTTTTGGATAGGTGACTTCGCTGCTTGGTGTTTCTGTACCTGTTAGTCCAGCCCCTTCGCTGGGTGACGTTTCATTAGCCAAGCTTTCAAATGGAGTTCTTGCCGTGTAGCTGACTTCGCTGCTTGGCGTTTCTGTACCCCTGAGTCCAGCCCCCTCGCTGGGTGACGTTTCATTAGCCAAGCTTTCAAATGGAGTCCTCTTTGGATAGCTGACTTCGCTGCTTGGTGTTTCTGTACCCGTTAGTCCAGCCCCTTCGCTGGGTGACGTTTCATTAGCCAGGCTTTCCAATGGAGTCCTTGCCGTGTAGCTGACTTCGCTGCTTGGCGTTTCTGTACTCAGAAGTCCAGCCCCTTCGCTGGGTGACGTTTCATTAGCCAGGCTTTCGAATGGAGTTCTTTTTGGAAAGCTGACTTCGCTACTTGGTGTTTCTGTACCCGTTAGTCCAGCCCCTTCGCTGGGTGACGTTTCATTAGCCAAGCTTTCAAATGGAGTCCTCTTTGGATAGCTGACTTCGCTGCTTGGTGCTTCTGTACCCGTAAGTCCTGCTCCTTCGCTGGGTGACGTTTCATTAGCCAGGCTTTCAAATGGAGTCCTCTTTGGATAGCTGACTTCGCTGCTTGGTGCTTCTGTACCCGTAAGTCCTGCTCCTTCGCTGGGTGACGTTTCATTAGCCAGGCTTTCGAATGGAGTCCTTGCCGTGTAGCTGACTTCGCTGCTTGGCGTTTCTGTACCCCTGAGTCCAGCCCCTTCGCTGGGTGACGTTTCATTAGCCAGGCTTTCGAATGGAGTCCTTGCCGTGTAGCTGACTTCGCTGCTTGGCGTTTCTGTACCCCTGAGTCCAGCCCCTTCGCTGGGTGACGTTTCATTAGCCAAGCTTTCAAATGGAGTCCTCTTTGGATAGCTGACTTCGCTGCTTGGTGCTTCTGTACCCGTAAGTCCTGCTCCTTCGCTGGGTGACGTTTCATTAGCCAGGCTTTCAAATGGAGTCCTCTTTGGATAGCTGACTTCGCTGCTTGGTGCTTCTGTACCCGTAAGTCCTGCTCCTTCGCTGGGTGACGTTTCATTATCCAGGCTTTCGAATGGAGTTCTTTTTGGAAAGCTGACTTCGCTACTTGGTGCTTCTGTACCCCTGAGTCCAACCCCTTCGCTGGGTGACGTTTCATTAGCCAGGCTTTCGAATGGAGTTCTTTTTGGAAAGCTGACTTCGCTGCTTGGTGCTTCTGTACCCGTAAGTCCTGCTCCTTCGCTGGGTGACGTTTCATTAGCCAAGCTTTCAAATGGAGTCCTCTTTGGATAGCTGACTTCGCTACTTGGCGTTTCTGTACCCCTGAGTCCAGCCCCTTCGCTGGGTGACGTTTCATTAGCCAAGCTTTCAAATGGAGTCCTCTTTGGATAGCTGACTTCGCTGCTTGGTGCTTCTGTACCCGTAAGTCCTGCTCCTTCGCTGGGTGACGTTTCATTAGCCAGGCTTTCGAATGGAGTTCTTTTTGGAAAGCTGACTTCGCTGCTTGGTGCTTCTGTACCCGTAAGTCCTGCTCCTTCGCTGGGTGACGTTTCATTAGCCAAGCTTTCAAATGGAGTCCTCTTTGGATAGCTGACTTCGCTACTTGGCGTTTCTGTACTCAGAAGTCCAGCCCCTTCGCTGGGTGACGTTTCATTAGCCAGGCTTTCAAATGGAGTCCTCTTTGGATAGCTGACTTCGCTACTTGGTGCTTCTGTACCCCTGAGTCCAGCCCCTTCGCTGGGTGACGTTTCATTAGCCAGGCTTTCGAATGGAGTTCTTTTTGGAAAGCTGACTTCGCTGCTTGGTGCTTCTGTACCCGTAAGTCCTGCTCCTTCGCTGGGTGACGTTTCATTAGCCAAGCTTTCAAATGGAGTCCTCTTTGGATAGCTGACTTCGCTACTTGGCGTTTCTGTACCCCTGAGTCCAGCCCCTTCGCTGGGTGACGTTTCATTAGCCAGGCTCTCGAATGGAGTCCTTCCTGTATAGCTGACTTCGCTACTTGGCGATTCTGTACGCGTTAATCCAGCCCCTTTGCTGGGTGACGTTTCATTAGCCAGGCTTTCGAATGGAGTCCTTGCCGTGTAGCTGACTTCGCTGCTTGGCGTTTCTGTACCCCTGAGTCCAGCCCCTTCGCTGGGTGACGTTTCATTAGCCAGGCTTTCGAATGGAGTCCTTGCCGTGTAGCTGACTTCGCTACTTGGCGTTTCTGTACTCAGAAGTCCAGCCCCTTCGCTGGGTGACGTTTCATTAGCCAAGCTTTCAAATGGAGTCCTCTTTGGATAGCTGACTTCGCTACTTGGCGTTTCTGTACTCAGAAGTTCAGCCCCTTCGCTGGGTGACGTTTCATTAGCCAGGCTTTCAAATGGAGTCCTCTTTGGATAGCTGACTTCGCTACTTGGTGCTTCTGTACCCCTGAGTCCAACCCCTTCGCTGGGTGACGTTTCATTAGCCAGGCTTTCGAATGGAGTTCTTTTTGGAAAGCTGACTTCGCTGCTTGGTGCTTCTGTACCCGTAAGTCCTGCTCCTTCGCTGGGTGACGTTTCATTAGCCAAGCTTTCAAATGGAGTCCTCTTTGGATAGCTGACTTCGCTACTTGGTGCTTCTGTACCCCTGAGTCCAACCCCTTCGCTGGGTGACGTTTCATTAGCCAGGCTTTCGAATGGAGTTCTTTTTGGAAAGCTGACTTCGCTGCTTGGTGCTTCTGTACCCGTAAGTCCTGCTCCTTCGCTGGGTGACGTTTCATTAGCCAAGCTTTCAAATGGAGTCCTCTTTGGATAGCTGACTTCGCTACTTGGCGTTTCTGTACCCCTGAGTCCAGCCCCTTCGCTGAGTGACGTTTCATTAGCCAAGCTTTCAGGAGTCCTCTTTGGATAGCTGACTTCGCTGCTTGGTGCTTCTGTACCCGTAAGTCCTGCTCCTTCGCTGGGTGACGTTTCATTAGCCAAGCTTTCAAATGGAGTCCTCTTTGGATAGCTGACTTCGCTACTTGGCGTTTCTGTACCCCTGAGTCCAGCCCCTTCGCTGGGTGACGTTTCATTAGCCAGGCTTTCGAATGGAGTCCTTGCCGTGTAGCTGACTTCGCTGCTTGGCGTTTCTGTACCCCTGAGTCCAGCCCCTTCGCTGGGTGACGTTTCATTAGCCAAGCTTTCAAATGGAGTCCTCTTTGGATAGCTGACTTCGCTGCTTGGTGCTTCTGTACCCGTAAGTCCTGCTCCTTCGCTGGGTGACGTTTCATTAGCCAGGCTTTCAAATGGAGTCCTCTTTGGATAGCTGACTTCGCTGCTTGGTGCTTCTGTACCCGTAAGTCCTGCTCCTTCGCTGGGTGACGTTTCATTATCCAGGCTTTCGAATGGAGTTCTTTTTGGAAAGCTGACTTCGCTACTTGGTGCTTCTGTACCCCTGAGTCCAACCCCTTCGCTGGGTGACGTTTCATTAGCCAGGCTTTCGAATGGAGTTCTTTTTGGAAAGCTGACTTCGCTGCTTGGTGCTTCTGTACCCGTAAGTCCTGCTCCTTCGCTGGGTGACGTTTCATTAGCCAAGCTTTCAAATGGAGTCCTCTTTGGATAGCTGACTTCGCTACTTGGCGTTTCTGTACCCCTGAGTCCAGCCCCTTCGCTGGGTGACGTTTCATTAGCCAAGCTTTCAAATGGAGTCCTCTTTGGATAGCTGACTTCGCTGCTTGGTGCTTCTGTACCCGTAATTCCTGCTCCTTCGCTGGGTGACGTTTCATTAGCCAGGCTTTCGAATGGAGTTCTTTTTGGAAAGCTGACTTCGCTGCTTGGTGCTTCTGTACCCGTAAGTCCTGCTCCTTCGCTGGGTGACGTTTCATTAGCCAAGCTTTCAAATGGAGTCCTCTTTGGATAGCTGACTTCGCTACTTGGCGTTTCTGTACTCAGAAGTCCAGCCCCTTCGCTGGGTGACGTTTCATTAGCCAGGCTTTCAAATGGAGTCCTCTTTGGATAGCTGACTTCGCTACTTGGTGCTTCTGTACCCCTGAGTCCAGCCCCTTCGCTGGGTGACGTTTCATTAGCCAGGCTTTCGAATGGAGTTCTTTTTGGAAAGCTGACTTCGCTGCTTGGTGCTTCTGTACCCGTAAGTCCTGCTCCTTCGCTGGGTGACGTTTCATTAGCCAAGCTTTCAAATGGAGTCCTCTTTGGATAGCTGACTTCGCTACTTGGCGTTTCTGTACCCCTGAGTCCAGCCCCTTCGCTGGGTGACGTTTCATTAGCCAGGCTCTCGAATGGAGTCCTTCCTGTATAGCTGACTTCGCTACTTGGCGATTCTGTACGCGTTAATCCAGCCCCTTTGCTGGGTGACGTTTCATTAGCCAGGCTTTCGAATGGAGTCCTTGCCGTGTAGCTGACTTCGCTGCTTGGCGTTTCTGTACCCCTGAGTCCAGCCCCTTCGCTGGGTGACGTTTCATTAGCCAGGCTTTCGAATGGAGTCCTTGCCGTGTAGCTGACTTCGCTACTTGGCGTTTCTGTACTCAGAAGTCCAGCCCCTTCGCTGGGTGACGTTTCATTAGCCAAGCTTTCAAATGGAGTCCTCTTTGGATAGCTGACTTCGCTACTTGGCGTTTCTGTACTCAGAAGTTCAGCCCCTTCGCTGGGTGACGTTTCATTAGCCAGGCTTTCAAATGGAGTCCTCTTTGGATAGCTGACTTCGCTACTTGGTGCTTCTGTACCCCTGCGTCCAACCCCTTCGCTGGGTGACGTTTCATTAGCCAGGCTTTTGAATGGAGTTCTTTTTGGAAAGCTGACTTCGCTGCTTGGTGCTTCTGTACCCGTAAGTCCTGCTCCTTCGCTGGGTGACGTTTCATTAGCCAAGCTTTCAAATGGAGTCCTCTTTGGATAGCTGACTTCGCTACTTGGTGCTTCTGTACCCCTGAGTCCAACCCCTTCGCTGGGTGACGTTTCATTAGCCAGGCTTTCGAATGGAGTTCTTTTTGGAAAGCTGACTTCGCTGCTTGGTGCTTCTGTACCCGTAAGTCCTGCTCCTTCGCTGGGTGACGTTTCATTAGCCAAGCTTTCAAATGGAGTCCTCTTTGGATAGCTGACTTCGCTACTTGGCGTTTCTGTACCCCTGAGTCCAGCCCCTTCGCTGAGTGACGTTTCATTAGCCAAGCTTTCAGGAGTCCTCTTTGGATAGCTGACTTCGCTGCTTGGTGCTTCTGTACCCGTAAGTCCTGCTCCTTTGCTGGGTGACGTTTCATTAGCCAGGCTTTCAAATGGAGTCCTCTTTGGACAGCTGACTTCGCTGCTTGGTGCTTCTGTACCCGTAAGTCCTGCTCCTTCGCTGGGTGACGTTTCATTTGCCAGGCTTTCGAATGGAGTCCTTCCTGTATAGCTGACTTCGCTACTTGGCGTTTCTGTACTCGTAAGTCCAGCCCCTTCGCTAGGTGACGTTTCATTAGCCAAGCTTTCAAATGGAGTCCTCTTTGGATAGCTGACTTCGCTACTTGGCGTTTCTGTACTCAGAAGTCCAGCCCCTTCGCTGGGTGACGTTTCATTAGCCAAGCTTTCAAATGGAGTCCTCTTTGGATAGCTGACTTCGCTACTTGGCGTTTCTGTACCTCTGAGTCCAGCCCCTTCGCTGGGTGACGTTTCATTAGCCAGGCTTTCCAATGGAGTCCTTCCTGTATAGCTAACTTCGCTACTTGACGTTTCTGTACCCGTTAGTCCAGCCCCTTCGCTGGGTGACGTTTCATTAGCCAAGCTTTCAAATGGAGTCCTCTTTGGATAGCTGACTTCGCTGCTTGGTGCTTCTGTACCCGTAAGTCCTGCTCCTTTGCTGGTTGACGTTTCATTAGCCAGGCTTTCAAATGGAGTCCTCTTTGGATAGCTGACTTCGCTGCTTGGTGCTTCTGTACCCGTAAGTCCTGCTCCTTCGCTGGGTGACGTTTCATTAGCCAAGCTTTCAAATGGAGTCCTCTTTGGATAGCTGACTTCGCTACTTGGCGTTTCTGTACTCAGAAGTCCAGCCCCTTCGCTGGGTGACGTTTCATTAGCCAGGCTTTCAAATGGAGTCCTCTTTGGATAGCTGACTTCGCTACTTGGTGCTTCTGTACCCCTGAGTCCAGCCCCTTCGCTGGGTGACGTTTCATTAGCCAGGCTTTCGAATGGAGTTCTTTTTGGAAAGCTGACTTCGCTGCTTGGTGCTTCTGTACCCGTAAGTCCTGCTCCTTCGCTGGGTGACGTTTCATTAGCCAAGCTTTCAAATGGAGTCCTCTTTGGATAGCTGACTTCGCTACTTGGCGTTTCTGTACCCCTGAGTCCAGCCCCTTCGCTGGGTGACGTTTCATTAGCCAGGCTCTCGAATGGAGTCCTTCCTGTATAGCTGACTTCGCTACTTGGCGATTCTGTACGCGTTAATCCAGCCCCTTTGCTGGGTGACGTTTCATTAGCCAGGCTTTCGAATGGAGTCCTTGCCGTGTAGCTGACTTCGCTGCTTGGCGTTTCTGTACCCCTGAGTCCAGCCCCTTCGCTGGGTGACGTTTCATTAGCCAGGCTTTCGAATGGAGTCCTTGCCGTGTAGCTGACTTCGCTACTTGGCGTTTCTGTACTCAGAAGTCCAGCCCCTTCGCTGGGTGACGTTTCATTAGCCAAGCTTTCAAATGGAGTCCTCTTTGGATAGCTGACTTCGCTACTTGGCGTTTCTGTACTCAGAAGTTCAGCCCCTTCGCTGGGTGACGTTTCATTAGCCAGGCTTTCAAATGGAGTCCTCTTTGGATAGCTGACTTCGCTACTTGGTGCTTCTGTACCCCTGAGTCCAACCCCTTCGCTGGGTGACGTTTCATTAGCCAGGCTTTCGAATGGAGTTCTTTTTGGAAAGCTGACTTCGCTGCTTGGTGCTTCTGTACCCGTAAGTCCTGCTCCTTCGCTGGGTGACGTTTCATTAGCCAAGCTTTCAAATGGAGTCCTCTTTGGATAGCTGACTTCGCTACTTGGCGTTTCTGTACCCCTGAGTCCAGCCCCTTCGCTGAGTGACGTTTCATTAGCCAAGCTTTCAGGAGTCCTCTTTGGATAGCTGACTTCGCTGCTTGGTGCTTCTGTACCCGTAAGTCCTGCTCCTTTGCTGGGTGACGTTTCATTAGCCAGGCTTTCAAATGGAGTCCTCTTTGGACAGCTGACTTCGTTGCTTGGTGCTTCTGTACCCGTAAGTCCTGCTCCTTCGCTGGGTGACGTTTCATTTGCCAGGCTTTCGAATGGAGTCCTTCCTGTATAGCTGACTTCGCTACTTGGCGTTTCTGTACTCGTAAGTCCAGCCCCTTCGCTAGGTGACGTTTCATTAGCCAAGCTTTCAAATGGAGTCCTCTTTGGATAGCTGACTTCGCTACTTGGCGTTTCTGTACTCAGAAGTCCAGCCCCTTCGCTGGGTGACGTTTCATTAGCCAAGCTTTCAAATGGAGTCCTCTTTGGATAGCTGACTTCGCTACTTGGCGTTTCTGTACTCAGAAGTTCAGCCCCTTCGCTGGGTGACGTTTCATTAGCCAGGCTTTCAAATGGAGTCCTCTTTGGATAGCTGACTTCGCTACTTGGTGCTTCTGTACCCCTGAGTCCAACCCCTTCGCTGGGTGACGTTTCATTAGCCAGGCTTTCGAATGGAGTTCTTTTTGGAAAGCTGACTTCGCTGCTTGGTGCTTCTGTACCCGTAAGTCCTGCTCCTTCGCTGGGTGACGTTTCATTAGCCAAGCTTTCAAATGGAGTCCTTTTTGGATAGCTGACTTCGCTACTTGGCGTTTCTGTACCCCTGAGTCCAGCCCCTTCGCTGGGTGACGTTTCATTAGCCAGGCTTTCCAATGGAGTCCTTCCTGTATTGCTGACTTCGCTACTTGAGAAGGCAGTACCCGGTGTCCTTGTTCCAACGCTTCCACTAACCCCAGAGCCTGGTGTTTGCCCGCTAACGGATGGTCTCTCTGGATAACTTTCAGTGGAACCTTCTCCGGTGCCCGACGTTCCGGTAGATTTGTTGATTTCTGTTATTGATGAGAAGGCAGTACCCGGTGTCCTTGTTCCAACGCTTCCACTAACCCCAGAGCCTGGTGTTTGCCCGCTAACGGATGGCATTCTCTCTGGATAACTTTCAGTAGAACTTCCATTAACTGCGGAAATGGTTTTTGCACTAGGAGTTGCTCCGGTACCCGCTGTTCTGGTAAATTTGCCGATTTCTGTTATTGATGAGAAGGCAGTACCCGGTGTCCTTGTTCCAACGCTTCCACTAACCCCAGAGCCTGGTGTTTGCCCGCTAACGGATGGTCTCTCTGGATAACTTTCAGTGGAACCTTCTCCGGTGCCCGCCGTTCCGGTAGATTTGTTGATTTCTGTTATTGATGAGAAGGCAGTACCCGGTGTCCTTGTTCCAACGCTTCCACTAACCCCAGAGCCTGGTGTTTGCCCGCTAAAGGATGGTCTCTCTGGATAACTTTCAGTGGAACCTTCTCCGGTGCCCGCCGTTCCGGTAGATTTGTTGATTTCTGTTATTGATGAGAAGGCAGTACCCGGTGTCCTTGTTCCAACGCTTCCACTAACCCCAGAGCCTGGTGTTTGCCCGCTAACGGATGGTCTCTCTGGATAACTTTCAGTGGAACCTTCTCCGGTGCCCGACGTTCCGGTAGATTTGTTGATTTCTGTTATTGATGAGAAGGCAGTACCCGGTGTCCTTGTTCCAACGCTTCCACTAACCCCAGAGCCTGGTGTTTGCCCGCTAACGGATGGTCTCTCTGGATAACTTTCAGTGGAACCTTCTCCGGTGCCCGCCGTTCCGGTAGATTTGTTGATTTCTGTTATTGATGAGAAGGCAGTACCCGGTGTCCTTGTTCCAACGCTTCCACTAACCCCAGAGCCTGGTGTTTGCCCGCTAACGGATGGTCTCTCTGGATAACATTCAGTGGAACCTTCTCCGGTGCCCGCCGTTCCGTTAGATTTGTTGATTTCTGTTATTGATGAGAAGGCAGTACCCGGTGTCCTTGTTCCAACGCTTCCACTAACCCCAGAGCCTGGTGTTTGCCCGCTAATGGATGGTCTCTCTGGATAACTTTCAGTGGAACCTCCACTAACTGCGGAAATCGTTTTTGCACTAGGAGTTTCTCCGGTACCCGCTGTTCCGGTAGATTTGCTGATTTCTGTTATTGATGAGAAGGCAGTACCCGGTGTCCTTGTTCCAACGCTTCCACTAACCCCAGAGCCTGGTGTTTGCCCGCTAACGGATGGTCTCTCTGGATAACTTTCAGTGGAACCTTCTCCGGTGCCCGCCGTTCCGGTAGATCTGTTGATTTCTGTTATTGATGAGAAGGCAGTACCCGGTGTCCTTGTTCCAACGCTTCCACTAACCCCAGAGCCTGGTGTTTGCCCGCTAACGGATGGTCTCTCTGGATAACTTTCAGTGGAACCTTCTCCGGTGCCCGCCGTTCCGGTAGATTTGTTGATTTCTGTTATTGATAAGAAGGCAGTACCCGGTGTCCTTGTTCCAACGCTTCCACTAACCCCAGAGCCTGATGTTTGCCCGCTAACGGATGGTCTCTCTGGATAACTTTCAGTGGAACCTTCTCCGGTGCCCGCCGTTCCGGTAGATTTGTTGATTTCTGTTATTGATGAGAAGGCAGTACCCGGTGTCCTTGTTCCAACGCTTCCACTAACCCCAGAGCCTGGTGTTTGCCCGCTAAAGGATGGTCTCTCTGGATAACTTTCAGTGGAACCTTCTCCGGTACCCGCTGTTCTGGTAGATTTGCCGATTTCTGTTATTGATGAGAAGGCAGTACCCGGTGTCCTTGTTCCAACGCTTCCACTAACCCCAGAGCCTGGTGTTTGCCCGCTAACGGATGGTCTCTCTGGATAACTTTCAGTGGAACCTTCTCCGGTGCCCGACGTTCCGGTAGATTTGTTGATTTCTGTTATTGATGAGAAGGCAGTACCCGGTGTCCTTGTTCCAACGCTTCCACTAACCCCAGAGCCTGGTGTTTGCCCGCTAACGGATGGTCTCTCTGGATAACTTTCAGTGGAACCTTCTCCGGTGCCCGCCGTTCCGGTAGATTTGTTGATTTCTGTTATTGATAAGAAGGCAGTACCCGGTGTCCTTGTTCCAACGCTTCCACTAACCCCAGAGCCTGGTGTTTGCCCGCTAAAGGATGGTCTCTCTGGATAACTTTCAGTGGAACCTTCTCCGGTGCCCGCCGTTCCGGTAGATTTGTTGATTTCTGTTATTGATGAGAAGGCAGTACCCGGTGTCTTTGTTCCAACGCTTCCACTAACCCCAGAGCCTGGTGTTTGCCCGCTAACGGATGGTCTCTCTGGATAACTTTCAGTGGAACCTTCTCCGGTGCCCGCCGTTCCGGTAGATTTGTTGATTTCTGTTATTGATGAGAAGGCAGTACCCGGTGTCCTTGTTCCAACGCTTCCACTAACCCCAGAGCATGGTGTTTGCCCGCTAACGGATGGTCTCTCTGGATAACTTTCAGTGGAACCTTCTCCGGTGCCCGCCGTTCCGGTAGATTTGTTGATTTCTGTTATTGATGAGAAGGCAGTACCCGGTGTCCTTGTTCCAACGCTTCCACTAACCCCAGAGCCTGGTGTTTGCCCGCTAACGGATGGTCTCTCTGGATAACTTTCAGTGGAACCTTCTCCGGTGCCCGCCGTTCCGGTAGATTTGTTGATTTCTGTTATTGATGAGAAGGCAGTACCCGGTGTCCTTGTTCCAACGCTTCCACTAACCCCAGAGCCTGGTGTTTGCCCGCTAACGGATGGTCTCTCTGGATAACTTTCAGTGGAACCTTCTCCGGTGCCCGCCGTTCCGGTAGATTTGTTGATTTCTGTTATTGATGAGAAGGCAGTACCCGGTGTCCTTGTTCCAACGCTTCCACTAACCCCAGAGCCTGGTGTTTGCCCGCTAACGGATGGTCTCTCTGGATAACTTTCAGTGGAACCTTCTCCGGTGCCCGCCGTTCCGGTAGATTTGTTGATTTCTGTTATTGATGAGAAGGCAGTACCCGGTGTCCTTGTTCCAACGCTTCCACTAACCCCAGAGCCTGGTGTTTGCCCGCTAACGGATGGTCTCTCTGGATAACTTTCAGTGGAACCTTCTCCGGTGCCCGCCGTTCCGGTAGATTTGTTGATTTCTGTTATTGATGAGAAGGCAGTACCCGGTGTCCTTGTTCCAACGCTTCCACTAACCCCAGAGCCTGGTGTTTGCCCGCTAAAGGATGGTCTCTCTGGATAACTTTCAGTGGAACCTTCTCCGGTGCCCGCCGTTCCGGTAGATTTGTTGATTTCTGTTATTGATGAGAAGGCAGTACCCGGTGTCCTTGTTCCAACGCTTCCACTAACCCCAGAGCCTGGTGTTTGCCCGCTAACGGATGGTCTCTTTGGATAACTTTCAGTGGAACCTTCTCCGGTGCCCGCCGTTCCGGTAGATTTGTTGATTTCTGTTATTGATGAGAAGGCAGTACCCGGTGTCCTTGTTCCAACGCTTCCACTAACCCCAGAGCCTGGTGTTTGCCCGCTAACGGATGGTCTCTCTGGATAACTTTCAGTGGAACCTTCTCCGGTGCCCGCCGTTCCGGTAGATTTGTTGATTTCTGTTATTGATGAGAAGGCAGTACCCGGTGTCCTTGTTCCAACGCTTCCACTAACCCCAGAGCCTGGTGTTTGCCCGCTAACGGATGGTCTCTCTGGATAACTTTCAGTGGAACCTTCTCCGGTGCCCGCCGTTCCGGTAGATTTGTTGATTTCTGTTATTGATGAGAAGGCAGTACCCAGTGTCCTTGTTCCAACGCTTCCACTAACCCCAGAGCCTGGTGTTTGCCCGCTAATGGATGGTCTCTCTGGATAACTTTCAGTGGAACCTTCTCCGGTGCCCGCCGTTCCGGTAGATTTGTTGATTTCTGTTATTGATGAGAAGGCAGTACCCGGTGTCCTTGTTCCAACGCTTCCACTAACCCCAGAGCCTGGTGTTTGCCCGCTAACGGATGGTCTCTCTGGATAACTTTCAGTGGAACCTTCTCCGGTGCCCGCCGTTCCGGTAGATTTGTTGATTTCTGTTATTGATGAGAAGGCAGTACCCGGTGTCCTTGTTCCAACGCTTCCACTAACCCCAGAGCCTGGTGTTTGCCCGCTAACGGATGGTCTCTCTGGATAACTTTCAGTGGAACCTTCTCCGGTGCCCGCCGTTCCGGTAGATTTGTTGATTTCTGTTATTGATGAGAAGGCAGTACCCGGTGTCCTTGTTCCAACGCTTCCACTAACCCCAGAGCCTGGTGTTTGCCCGCTAACGGATGGTCTCTCTGGATAACTTTCAGTGGAACCTTCTCCGGTGCCCGCCGTTCCGGTAGATTTGTTGATTTCTGTTATTGATGAGAAGGCAGTACCCAGTGTCCTTGTTCCAACGCTTCCACTAACCCCAGAGCCTGGTGTTTGCCCGCTAATGGATGGTCTCTCTGGATAACTTTCAGTGGAACCTTCTCCGGTGCCCGCCGTTCCGGTAGATTTGTTGATTTCTGTTATTGATGAGAAGGCAGTACCCGGTGTCCTTGTTCCAACGCTTCCACTAACCCCAGAGCCTGGTGTTTGCCCGCTAACGGATGGTCTCTCTGGATAACTTTCAGTGGAACCTTCTCCGGTGCCCGCCGTTCCGGTAGATTTGTTGATTTCTGTTATTGATGAGAAGGCAGTACCCGGTGTCCTTGTTCCAACGCTTCCACTAACCCCAGAGCCTGGTGTTTGCCCGCTAACGGATGGTCTCTCTGGATAACTTTCAGTGGAACCTTCTCCGGTGCCCGCCGTTCCGGTAGATTTGTTGATTTCTGTTACTGATGAGAAGGCAGTACCCGGTGTCCTTGTTCCAACGCTTCCACTAACCCCAGAGCCTGGTGTTTGCCCGCTAACGGATGGTCTCTCTGGATAACTTTCAGTGGAACCTTCTCCGGTGCCCGCCGTTCCGGTAGATTTGTTGATTTCTGTTAATGATGAGAAGGCAGTACCCGGTGTCCTTGTTCCAACGCTTCCACTAACCCCAGAGCCTGGTGTTTGCCCGCTAACGGATGGTCTCTCTGGATAACTTTCAGTGGAACCTTCTCCGGTGCCCGCCGTTCCGGTAGATTTGTTGATTTCTGTTATTGATGAGAAGGCAGTACCCGGTGTCCTTGTTCCAACGCTTCCACTAACCCCAGAGCCTGGTGTTTGCCCGCTAAAGGATGGTCTCTCTGGATAACTTTCAGTGGAACCTTCTCCGGTGCCCGCCGTTCCGGTAGATTTGTTGATATCTGTTATTGATGAGAAGGCAGTACCCGGTGTCCTTGTTCCAACGCTTCCACTAACCCCAGAGCCTGGTGTTTGCCCGCTAACGGATGGTCTCTTTGGATAACTTTCAGTGGAACCTTCTCCGGTGCCCGCCGTTCCGGTAGATTTGTTGATTTCTGTTATTGATGAGAAGGCAGTACCCGGTGTCCTTGTTCCAACGCTTCCACTAACCCCAGAGCCTGGTGTTTGCCCGCTAACGGATGGTCTCTCTGGATAACTTTCAGTGGAACCTTCTCCGGTGCCCGCCGTTCCGGTAGATTTGTTGATTTCTGTTATTGATGAGAAGGCAGTACCCGGTGTCCTTGTTCCAACGCTTCCACTAACCCCAGAGCCTGGTGTTTGCCCGCTAACGGATGGTCTCTCTGGATAACTTTCAGTGGAACCTTCTCCGGTGCCCGCCGTTCCGGTAGATTTGTTGATTTCTGTTATTGATGAGAAGGCAGTACCCGGTGTCCTTGTTCCAACGCTTCCACTAACCCCAGAGCCTGGTGTTTGCCCGCTAACGGATGGTCTCTCTGGATAACTTTCAGTGGAACCTTCTCCGGTGCCCGCCGTTCCGGTAGATTTGTTGATTTCTGTTATTGATGAGAAGGCAGTACCCGGTGTCCTTGTTCCAACGCTTCCACTAACCCCAGAGCCTGGTGTTTGCCCGCTAACGGATGGTCTCTCTGGATAACTTTCAGTGGAACCTTCTCCGGTGCCCGCCGTTCCGGTAGATTTGTTGATTTCTGTTATTGATGAGAAGGCAGTACCCGGTGTCCTTGTTCCAACGCTTTCACTAACCCCAGAGCCTGGTGTTTGCCCGCTAATGGATGGTCTCTCTGGATAACTTTCAGTGGAACCTTCTCCGGTGCCCGCCGTTCCGGTAGATTTGTTGATTTCTGTTATTGATGAGAAGGCAGTACCCGGTGTCCTTGTTCCAACGCTTCCACTAACCCCAGAGCCTGGTGTTTGCCCGCTAACGGATGGTCTCTCTGGATAACTTTCAGTGGAACCTTCTCCGGTGCCCGCCGTTCCGGTAGATTTGTTGATTTCTGTTATTGATGAGAAGGCAGTACCCGGTGTCCTCGTTCCAACGCTTCCACTAACCCCAGAGCCTGGTGTTTGCCCGCTAACGGATGGTCTCTCTAGATAACTTTCAGTGGAACCTTCTCCGGTGCCCGCCGTTCCGGTAGATTTGTTGATTTCTGTTATTGATGAGAAGGCAGTACCCGGTGTCCTTGTTCCAACGCTTCCACTAACCCCAGAGCCTGGTGTTTGCCCGCTAACGGATGGTCTCTCTGGATAACTTTCAGTGGAACCTTCTCCGGTGCCCGCCGTTCCGGTAGATTTGTTGATTTCTGTTATTGATGAGAAGGCAGTACCCGGTGTCCTTGTTCCAACGCTTCCACTAACCCCAGAGCCTGGTGTTTGCCCGCTAACGGATGGTCTCTCTGGATAACTTTCAGTGGAACCTTCTCCGGTGCCCGCCGTTCCGGTAGATTTGTTGATTTCTGTTATTGATGAGAAGGCAGTACCCGGTGTCCTTGTTCCAACGCTTCCACTAACCCCAGAGCCTGGTGTTTGCCCGCTAAAGGATGGTCTCTCTGGATAACTTTCAGTGGAACCTTCTCCGGTGCCCGCTGTTCCGGTAGATTTGTTGATTTCTGTTATTGATGAGAAGGCAGAACCCGGTGTCCTTGTTCCAACGCTTCCACTAACCCCAGAGCCTGGTGTTTGCCCGCTAAAGGATGGTCTCTCTGGATAACTTTCAGTGGAACCTTCTCCGGTGCCCGCCGTTTCGGTAGATTTGTTGATTTCTGTTATTGATGAGAAGGCAGTACCCGGTGTCCTTGTTCCAACGCTTCCACTAACCCCAGAGCCTGGTGTTTGCCCGCTAAAGGATGGTCTCTCTGGATAACTTTCAGTGGAACCTTCTCCGGTGCCCGCCGTTCCGGTAGATTTGTTGATTTCTGTTATTGATGAGAAGGCAGAACCCGGTGTCCTTGTTCCAACGCTTCCACTAACCCCAGAGCCTGGTGTTTGCCCGCTAAAGGATGGTCTCTCTGGATAACTTTCAGTGGAACCTTCTCCGGTGCCCGCCGTTCCGGTAGATTTGTTGATTTCTGTTATTGATGAGAAGGCAGTACCCGGTGTCCTTGTTCCAACGCTTCCACTAACCCCAGAGCCTGGTGTTTGCCCGCTAACGGATGGTCTCTCTGGATAACTTTCAGTGGAACCTTCTCCGGTGCCCGCCGTTCCGGTAGATTTGTTGATTTCTGTTATTGATGAGAAGGCAGTACCCGGTGTCCTTGTTCCAACGCTTCCACTAACCCCAGAGCCTGGTGTTTGCCCGCTAACGGATGGTCTCTCTGGATAACTTTCAGTGGAACCTTTTCCGGTACCCGCTGTTCCGGTAGATTTGTTGATTTCTGTTATTGATGAGAAGGCAGTACCCGGTGTCCTTGTTCCAACGCTTCCACTAACCCCAGAGCCTGGTGTTTGCCCGCTAACGGATGGTCTCTCTGGATAACTTTCAGTGGAACCTTCTCCGGTGCCCGCCGTTCCGGAAGATTTGTTGATTTCTGTTATTGATGAGAAGGCAGTACCCGGTGTCCTTGTTCCAACGCTTCCGCTAACCCCGGCGCCTGGTGTTTGCCCGCTAACGGATGGCATTCTCTCTGGATAACTTTCAGTAGAACTTCCATTAACTGCGGAAATGGTTTTTGCACTAGGAGTTGCTCCGGTACCCGCTGTTCTGGTAGATTTGCCGATTTCTGTTATTGATGAGAAGGCAGTACCCGGTGTCCTTGTTCCAACGCTTCCACTAACCCCAGAGCCTGGTGTTTGCCCGCTAACGGATGGTCTCTCTGGATAACTCTCAGTGGAACCTTCTCCGGTGCCCGCCGTTCCGGTAGATTTGTTGATTTCTGTTATTGATGAGAAGGCAGTACCCGGTGTCCTTGTTCCAACGCTTCCACTAACCCCAGAGCCTGGTGTTTGCCCGCTAAAGGATGGTCTCTCTGGATAACTTTCAGTGGAACCTTCTCCGGTGCCCGCCGTTCCGGTAGATTTGTTGATTTCTGTTATTGATGAGAAGGCAGTACCCGGTGTCCTTGTTCCAACGCTTCCACTAACCCCAGAGCCTGGTGTTTGCCCGCTAACGGATGGTCTCTCTGGATAACTTTCAGTGGGACCTTCTCCGGTGCCCGCCGTTCCGGTAGATTTGTTGATTTCTGTTATTGATGAGAAGGCAGTACCCGGTGTCCTTGTTCCAACGCTTCCACTAACCCCAGAGCCTGGTGTTTGCCCGCTAACGGATGGTTTCTCTGGATAACTTTCAGTGGAACCTTCTCCGGTGCCCGCCGTTCCGGAAGATTTGTTGATTTCTGTTATTGATGAGAAGGCAGTACCCGGTGTCCTTGTTCCAACGCTTCCGCTAACCCCGGCGCCTGGTGTTTGCCCGCTAACGGATGGCATTCTCTCTGGATAACTTTCAGTAGAACTTCCATTAACTGCGGAAATGGTTTTTGCACTAGGAGTTGCTCCGGTACCCGCTGTTCTGGTAGATTTGCCGATTTCTGTTATTGATGAGAAGGCAGTACCCGGTGTCCTTGTTCCAACGCTTCCACTAACCCCAGAGCCTGGTGTTTGCCCGCTAACGGATGGTCTCTCTGGATAACTCTCAGTGGAACGTTCTCCGGTGCCCGCCGTTCCGGTAGATTTGTTGATTTCTGTTATTGATGAGAAGGCAGTACCCGGTGTCCTTGTTCCAACGCTTTCACTAACCCCAGAGCCTGGTGTTTGCCCGCTAACGGATGGTCTCTCTGGATAACTCTCAGTGGAACCTTCTCCGGTGCCCGCCGTTCCGGTAGATTTGTTGATTTCTGTTATTGATGAGAAGGCAGTACCCGGTGTCCTTGTTCCAACGCTTCCACTAACCCCAGAGCCTGGTGTTTGCCCGCTAACGGATGGTCTCTCTGGATAACTTTCAGTGGAACCTTTTCCGGTGCCCGCCGTTCCGGAAGATTTGTTGATTTCTGTTATTGATGAGAAGGCAGTACCCGGTGTCCTTGTTCCAACGCTTTCACTAACCCCAGAGCCTGGTGTTTGCCCGCTAACGGATGGTCTCTCTGGATAACTCTCAATGGAACCTTCTCCGGTGCCCGCCGTTCCGGTAGATTTGTTGATTTCTGTTATTGATGAGAAGGCAGTACCCTGTGTCCTTGTTCCAACGCTTCCACTAACCCCAGAGCCTGGTGTTTGCCCGCTAACGGATGGTCTCTCTGGATAACTTTCAGTGGAACCTTCTCCGGTGCCCGCCGTTCCGGAAGATTTGTTGATTTCTGTTATTGATGAGAAGGCAGTACCCGGTGTCCTTGTTCCAACGCTTCCGCTAACCCCGGCGCCTGGTGTTTGCCCGCTAACGGATGGTCTCTCTGGATAACTTTCAGTGGAACCTTCTCCGGTGCCCGCCGTTCCGGTAGATTTGTTGATTTCTGTTATTGATGAGAAGGCAGTACCCGGTGTCCTTGTTCTAACGCTTCCACTAACCCCAGAGCCTGGTGTTTGCCCGCTAACGGATGGTCTCTCTGGATAACTTTCAGTGGAACCTTCTCCGGTGCCCGCCGTTCCGGTAGATTTGTTGATTTCTGTTATTGATGAGAAGGCAATACCCGGTGTCCTTGTTCCAACGCTTCCACTAACCCCAGAGCCTGGTGTTTGCCCGCTAACGGATGGTCTCTCTGGATAACTTTCAGTGGAACCTTCTCCGGTGCCCGCCGTTCCGGAAGATTTGTTGATTTCTGTTATTGATGAGAAGGCAGTACCCGGTGTCCTTGTTCCAACGCTTCCGCTAACCCCGGCGCCTGGTGTTTGCCCGCTAACGGATGGCATTCTCTCTGGATAACTTTCAGTAGAACTTCCGTTAACTGCGGAAATGGTTTTTGCACTAGGAGTTGCTCCGGTACCCGCTGTTCTGGTAGATTTGCCGATTTCTGTTATTGATGAGAAAGCAGTACCCGGTGTCCTTGTTCCAACGCTTTCACTAACCCCAGAGCCTGGTGTTTGCCCGCTAACGGATGGTCTCTCTGGATAACTCTCAGTGGAACCTTCTCCGGTGCCCGCCGTTCCAGTAGATTTGTTGATTTCTGTTATTGATGAGAAGGCAGTACCCGGTGTCCTTGTTCCAACGCTTCCACTAACCCCAGAGCCTGGTGTTTGCCCGCTAACGGATGGTCTCTCTGGATAACTTTCAGTGGAACCTTTTCCGGTGCCCGCCGTTCCGGAAGATTTGTTGATTTCTGTTATTGATGAGAAGGCAGTACCCGGTGTCCTTGTTCCAACGCTTCCGCTAACCCCGGCGCCTGGTGTTTGCCCGCTAACGGATGGCATTCTCTCTGGATAACTTTCAGTAGAACTTCCATTAACTGCGGAAATGGTTTTTGCACTAGGAGTTGCTCCGGTACCCGCTGTTCTGGTAGATTTGCCGGTTTCTGTTATTGATGAGAAGGCAGTACCCGGTGTCCTTGTTCCAACGCTTCCACTAACCCCAGAGCCTGGTGTTTGCCCGCTAACGGATGGTCTCTCTGGATAACTTTCAGTGGAACCTTCTCCGGTGCCCGCCGTTCCGGTAGATTTGTTGATTTCTGTTATTGATGAGAAGGCAGTACCCGGTGTCCTTGTTCTAACGCTTCCACTAACCCCAGAGCCTGGTGTTTGCCCGCTAACGGATGGTCTCTCTGGATAACTTTCAGTGGAACCTTCTCCGGTGCCCGCCGTTCCGGAAGATTTGTTGATTTCTGTTATTGATGAGAAGGCAGTACCCGGTGTCCTTGTTCCAACGCTTCCACTAACCCCAGAGCCTGGTGTTTGCCCGCTAACGGATGGTCTCTCTGGATAACTTTCAGTGGAACCTTCTCCGGTGCCCGCCGTTCCGGAAGATTTGTTGATTTCTGTTATTGATGAGAAGGCAGTACCCGGTGTCCTTGTTCCAACGCTTCCGCTAACCCCGGCGCCTGGTGTTTGCCCGCTAACGGATGGCATTCTCTCTGGATAACTTTCAGTAGAACTTCCGTTAACTGCGGAAATGGTTTTTGCACTAGGAGTTGCTCCGGTACCCGCTGTTCTGGTAGATTTGCCGATTTCTGTTATTGATGAGAAAGCAGTACCCGGTGTCCTTGTTCCAACGCTTTCACTAACCCCAGAGCCTGGTGTTTGCCCGCTAACGGATGGTCTCTCTGGATAACTCTCAGTGGAACCTTCTCCGGTGCCCGCCGTTCCAGTAGATTTGTTGATTTCTGTTATTGATGAGAAGGCAGTACCCGGTGTCCTTGTTCCAACGCTTCCACTAACCCCAGAGCCTGGTGTTTGCCCGCTAACGGATGGTCTCTCTGGATAACTTTCAGTGGAACCTTTTCCGGTGCCCGCCGTTCCGGAAGATTTGTTGATTTCTGTTATTGATGAGAAGGCAGTACCCGGTGTCCTTGTTCCAACGCTTCCGCTAACCCCGGCGCCTGGTGTTTGCCCGCTAACGGATGGCATTCTCTCTGGATAACTTTCAGTAGAACTTCCATTAACTGCGGAAATGGTTTTTGCACTAGGAGTTGCTCCGGTACCCGCTGTTCTGGTAGATTTGCCGGTTTCTGTTATTGATGAGAAGGCAGTACCCGGTGTCCTTGTTCCAACGCTTCCACTAACCCCAGAGCCTGGTGTTTGCCCGCTAACGGATGGTCTCTCTGGATAACTCTCAGTGGAACCTTCTCCGGTGCCCGCCGTTCCGGTAGATTTGTTGATTTCTGTTATTGATGAGAAGGCAGTACCCTGTGTCCTTGTTCCAACGCTTCCACTAACCCCAGAGCCTGGTGTTTGCCCGCTAACGGATGGTCTCTCTGGATAACTTTCAGTGGAACCTTCTCCGGTGCCCGCCGTTCCGGAAGATTTGTTGATTTCTGTTATTGATGAGAAGGCAGTACCCGGTGTCCTTGTTCCAACGCTTCCACTAACCCCAGAGCCTGGTGTTTGCCCGCTAACGGATGGTCTCTCTGGATAACTTTCAGTGGAACCTTCTCCGGTGCCCGCCGTTCCGGAAGATTTGTTGATTTCTGTTATTGATGAGAAGGCAGTACCCGGTGTCCTTGTTCCAACGCTTCCGCTAACCCCGGCGCCTGGTGTTTGCCCGCTAACGGATGGCATTCTCTCTGGATAACTTTCAGTAGAACTTCCGTTAACTGCGGAAATGGTTTTTGCACTAGGAGTTGCTCCGGTACCCGCTGTTCTGGTAGATTTGCCGATTTCTGTTATTGATGAGAAGGCAGTACCCGGTGTCCTTGTTCCAACGCTTTCACTAACCCCAGAGCCTGGTGTTTGCCCGCTAACGGATGGTCGCTCTGGATAACTCTCAGTGGAACCTTCTCCGGTGCCCGCCGTTCCGGTAGATTTGTTGATTTCTGTTATTGATGAGAAGGCAGTACCCGGTGTCCTTGTTCCAACGCTTCCACTAACCCCAGAGCCTGGTGTTTGCCCGCTAACGGATGGTCTCTCTGGATAACTTTCAGTGGAACCTTTTCCGGTGCCCGCCGTTCCGGAAGATTTGTTGATTTCTGTTATTGATGAGAAGGCAGTACCCGGTGTCCTTGTTCCAACGCTTCCGCTAACCCCGGCGCCTGGTGTTTGCCCGCTAACGGATGGCATTCTCTCTGGATAACTTTCAGTAGAACTTCCATTAACTGCGGAAATGGTTTTTGCACTAGGAGTTGCTCCGGTACCCGCTGTTCTGGTAGATTTGCCGGTTTCTGTTATTGATGAGAAGGCAGTACCCGGTGTCCTTGTTCCAACGCTTCCACTAACCCCAGAGCCTGGTGTTTGCCCGCTAACGGATGGTCTCTCTGGATAACTCTCAGTGGAACCTTCTCCGGTGCCCGCCGTTCCGGTAGATTTGTTGATTTCTGTTATTGATGAGAAGGCAGTACCCTGTGTCCTTGTTCCAACGCTTCCACTAACCCCAGAGCCTGGTGTTTGCCCGCTAACGGATGGTCTCTCTGGATAACTTTCAGTGGAACCTTCTCCGGTGCCCGCCGTTCCGGAAGATTTGTTGATTTCTGTTATTGATGAGAAGGCAGTACCCGGTGTCCTTGTTCCAACGCTTCCACTAACCCCAGAGCCTGGTGTTTGCCCGCTAACGGATGGTCTCTCTGGATAACTTTCAGTGGAACCTTCTCCGGTGCCCGCCGTTCCGGAAGATTTGTTGATTTCTGTTATTGATGAGAAGGCAGTACCCGGTGTCCTTGTTCCAACGCTTCCGCTAACCCCGGCGCCTGGTGTTTGCCCGCTAACGGATGGCATTCTCTCTGGATAACTTTCAGTAGAACTTCCGTTAACTGCGGAAATGGTTTTTGCACTAGGAGTTGCTCCGGTACCCGCTGTTCTGGTAGATTTGCCGATTTCTGTTATTGATGAGAAGGCAGTACCCGGTGTCCTTGTTCCAACGCTTTCACTAACCCCAGAGCCTGGTGTTTGCCCGCTAACGGATGGTCGCTCTGGATAACTCTCAGTGGAACCTTCTCCGGTGCCCGCCGTTCCGGTAGATTTGTTGATTTCTGTTATTGATGAGAAGGCAGTACCCGGTGTCCTTGTTCCAACGCTTCCACTAACCCCAGAGCCTGGTGTTTGCCCGCTAACGGATGGTCTCTCTGGATAACTTTCAGTGGAACCTTTTCCGGTGCCCGCCGTTCCGGAAGATTTGTTGATTTCTGTTATTGATGAGAAGGCAGTACCCGGTGTCCTTGTTCCAACGCTTCCGCTAACCCCGGCGCCTGGTGTTTGCCCGCTAACGGATGGCATTCTCTCTGGATAACTTTCAGTAGAACTTCCATTAACTGCGGAAATGGTTTTTGCACTAGGAGTTGCTCCGGTACCCGCTGTTCTGGTAGATTTGTTGATTTCTGTTATTGATGAGGAGGCAGTACCCGATGTCCTTGTTCCAACGCTTCCGCTAACCCCGGCGCCTGGTGTTTGCCCGCTAACGGATGGCATTCTCTCTGGATAACTTTCAGTAGAACTTCCATTAACTGCGGAAATGGTTTTTGCACTAGGAGTTGCTCCGGTACCCGCTGTTCCGGTAGATTTGTTGATTTCTGTTATTGATGAGAAGGCAGTACCCGGTGTCCTTGTTCCAACGCTTCCACTAACCCCAGAGCCTGGTGTTTGCCCGCTAACGGATGGTCTCTCTGGATAACTTCCAGTGGAACCTTCTCCGGTGCCCGCCGTTCCGGAAGATTTGTTGATTTCTGTTATTGATGAGAAAGCAGTACCCGGTGTCCTTGTTCCAACGCTTTCACTAACCCCAGAGCCTGGTGTTTGCCCGCTAACGGATGGTCTCTCTGGATAACTCTCAGTGGAACCTTCTCCGGTGCCCGCCGTTCCAATAGATTTGTTGATTTCTGTTATTGATGAGAAGGCAGTACCCGGTGTCCTTGTTCCAACGCTTCCGCTAACCCCGGCGCCTGGTGTTTGCCCGCTAACGGATGGCATTCTCTCTGGATAACTTTCAGTAGAACTTCCGTTAACTGCGGAAATGGTTTTTGCACTAGGAGTTGCTCCGGTACCCGCTGTTCTGGTAGATTTGCCGATTTCTGTTATTGATGAGAAGGCAGTACCCGGTGTCCTTGTTCCAACGCTTTCACTAACCCCAGAGCCTGGTGTTTGCCCGCTAACGGATGGTCGCTCTGGATAACTCTCAGTGGAACCTTCTCCGGTGCCCGCCGTTCCGGTAGATTTGTTGATTTCTGTTATTGATGAGAAGGCAGTACCCGGTGTCCTTGTTCCAACGCTTCCACTAACCCCAGAGCCTGGTGTTTGCCCGCTAACGGATGGTCTCTCTGGATAACTTTCAGTGGAACCTTTTCCGGTGCCCGCCGTTCCGGAAGATTTGTTGATTTCTGTTATTGATGAGAAGGCAGTACCCGGTGTCCTTGTTCCAACGCTTCCGCTAACCCCGGCGCCTGGTGTTTGCCCGCTAACGGATGGCATTCTCTCTGGATAACTTTCAGTAGAACTTCCATTAACTGCGGAAATGGTTTTTGCACTAGGAGTTGCTCCGGTACCCGCTGTTCTGGTAGATTTGTTGATTTCTGTTATTGATGAGGAGGCAGTACCCGATGTCCTTGTTCCAACGCTTCCGCTAACCCCGGCGCCTGGTGTTTGCCCGCTAACGGATGGCATTCTCTCTGGATAACTTTCAGTAGAACTTCCATTAACTGCGGAAATGGTTTTTGCACTAGGAGTTGCTCCGGTACCCGCTGTTCCGGTAGATTTGTTGATTTCTGTTATTGATGAGAAGGCAGTACCCGGTGTCCTTGTTCCAACGCTTCCACTAACCCCAGAGCCTGGTGTTTGCCCGCTAACGGATGGTCTCTCTGGATAACTTCCAGTGGAACCTTCTCCGGTGCCCGCCGTTCCGGAAGATTTGTTGATTTCTGTTATTGATGAGAAAGCAGTACCCGGTGTCCTTGTTCCAACGCTTTCACTAACCCCAGAGCCTGGTGTTTGCCCGCTAACGGATGGTCTCTCTGGATAACTCTCAGTGGAACCTTCTCCGGTGCCCGCCGTTCCAATAGATTTGTTGATTTCTGTTATTGATGAGAAGGCAGTACCCGGTGTCCTTGTTCCAACGCTTCCACTAACCCCAGAGCCTGGTGTTTGCCCGCTAAAGGATGGTCTCTCTGGATAACTTTCAGTGGAACCTTTTCCGGTGCCCGCCGTTCCGGAAGATTTGTTGATTTCTGTTATTGATGAGAAGGCAGTACCCGGTGTCCTTGTTCCAACGCTTCCGCTAACCCCGGCGCCTGGTGTTTGCCCGCTAACGGATGGCATTCTCTCTGGATAACTTTCAGTAGAACTTCCATTAACTGCGGAAATGGTTTTTGCACTAGGAGTTGCTCCGGTACCCGCTGTTCTGGTAGATTTGCCGGTCTCTGTTATTGATGAGAAGGCAGTACCCGGTGTCCTTGTTCCAACGCTTCCACTAACCCCAGAGCCTGGTGTTTGCCCGCTAACGGATGGTCTCTCTGGATAACTCTCAGTGGAACCTTCTCCGGTGCCCGCCGTTCCGGTAGATTTGTTGATTTCTGTTATTGATGAGAAGGCAGTACCCTGTGTCCTTGTTCCAACGCTTCCACTAACCCCAGAGCCTGGTGTTTGCCCGCTAACGGATGGTCTCTCTGGATAACTTTCAGTGGAACCTTCTCCGGTGCCCGCCGTTCCGGAAGATTTGTTGATTTCTGTTATTGATGAGAAGGCAGTACCCGGTGTCCTTGTTCCAACGCTTCCACTAACCCCAGAGCCTGGTGTTTGCCCGCTAACGGATGGTCTCTCTGGATAACTTTCAGTGGAACCTTCTCCGGTGCCCGCCGTTCCGGAAGATTTGTTGATTTCTGTTATTGATGAGAAGGCAGTACCCGGTGTCCTTGTTCCAACGCTTCCGCTAACCCCGGCGCCTGGTGTTTGCCCGCTAACGGATGGCATTCTCTCTGGATAACTTTCAGTAGAACTTCCGTTAACTGCGGAAATGGTTTTTGCACTAGGAGTTGCTCCGGTACCCGCTGTTCTGGTAGATTTGCCGATTTCTGTTATTGATGAGAAGGCAGTACCCGGTGTCCTTGTTCCAACGCTTTCACTAACCCCAGAGCCTGGTGTTTGCCCGCTAACGGATGGTCGCTCTGGATAACTCTCAGTGGAACCTTCTCCGGTGCCCGCCGTTCCGGTAGATTTGTTGATTTCTGTTATTGATGAGAAGGCAGTACCCGGTGTCCTTGTTCCAACGCTTCCACTAACCCCAGAGCCTGGTGTTTGCCCGCTAACGGATGGTCTCTCTGGATAACTTTCAGTGGAACCTTTTCCGGTGCCCGCCGTTCCGGAAGATTTGTTGATTTCTGTTATTGATGAGAAGGCAGTACCCGGTGTCCTTGTTCCAACGCTTCCGCTAACCCCGGCGCCTGGTGTTTGCCCGCTAACGGATGGCATTCTCTCTGGATAACTTTCAGTAGAACTTCCATTAACTGCGGAAATGGTTTTTGCACTAGGAGTTGCTCCGGTACCCGCTGTTCTGGTAGATTTGTTGATTTCTGTTATTGATGAGGAGGCAGTACCCGATGTCCTTGTTCCAACGCTTCCGCTAACCCCGGCGCCTGGTGTTTGCCCGCTAACGGATGGCATTCTCTCTGGATAACTTTCAGTAGAACTTCCATTAACTGCGGAAATGGTTTTTGCACTAGGAGTTGCTCCGGTACCCGCTGTTCCGGTAGATTTGTTGATTTCTGTTATTGATGAGAAGGCAGTACCCGGTGTCCTTGTTCCAACGCTTCCACTAACCCCAGAGCCTGGTGTTTGCCCGCTAACGGATGGTCTCTCTGGATAACTTCCAGTGGAACCTTCTCCGGTGCCCGCCGTTCCGGAAGATTTGTTGATTTCTGTTATTGATGAGAAGGCAGTACCCGGTGTCCTTGTTCCAACGCTTCCGCTAACCCCGGCGCCTGGTGTTTGCCCGCTAACGGATGGCATTCTCTCTGGATAACTTTCAGTAGAACTTCCGTTAACTGCGGAAATGGTTTTTGCACTAGGAGTTGCTCCGGTACCCGCTGTTCTGGTAGATTTGCCGATTTCTGTTATTGATGAGAAGGCAGTACCCGGTGTCCTTGTTCCAACGCTTTCACTAACCCCAGAGCCTGGTGTTTGCCCGCTAACGGATGGTCGCTCTGGATAACTCTCAGTGGAACCTTCTCCGGTGCCCGCCGTTCCGGTAGATTTGTTGATTTCTGTTATTGATGAGAAGGCAGTACCCGGTGTCCTTGTTCCAACGCTTCCGCTAACCCCGGCGCCTGGTGTTTGCCCGCTAACGGATGGCATTCTCTCTGGATAACTTTCAGTAGAACTTCCATTAACTGCGGAAATGGTTTTTGCACTAGGAGTTGCTCCGGTACCCGCTGTTCTGGTAGATTTGTTGATTTCTGTTATTGATGAGGAGGCAGTACCCGATGTCCTTGTTCCAACGCTTCCGCTAACCCCGGCGCCTGGTGTTTGCCCGCTAACGGATGGCATTCTCTCTGGATAACTTTCAGTAGAACTTCCATTAACTGCGGAAATGGTTTTTGCACTAGGAGTTGCTCCGGTACCCGCTGTTCCGGTAGATTTGTTGATTTCTGTTATTGATGAGAAGGCAGTACCCGGTGTCCTTGTTCCAACGCTTCCACTAACCCCAGAGCCTGGTGTTTGCCCGCTAACGGATGGTCTCTCTGGATAACTTCCAGTGGAACCTTCTCCGGTGCCCGCCGTTCCGGAAGATTTGTTGATTTCTGTTATTGATGAGAAGGCAGTACCCGGTGTCCTTGTTCCAACGCTTCCGCTAACCCCGGCGCCTGGTGTTTGCCCGCTAACGGATGGCATTCTCTCTGGATAACTTTCAGTAGAACTTCCGTTAACTGCGGAAATGGTTTTTGCACTAGGAGTTGCTCCGGTACCCGCTGTTCTGGTAGATTTGCCGATTTCTGTTATTGATGAGAAGGCAGTACCCGGTGTCCTTGTTCCAACGCTTTCACTAACCCCAGAGCCTGGTGTTTGCCCGCTAACGGATGGTCGCTCTGGATAACTCTCAGTGGAACCTTCTCCGGTGCCCGCCGTTCCGGTAGATTTGTTGATTTCTGTTATTGATGAGAAGGCAGTACCCGGTGTCCTTGTTCCAACGCTTCCACTAACCCCAGAGCCTGGTGTTTGCCCGCTAACGGATGGTCTCTCTGGATAACTTTCAGTGGAACCTTTTCCGGTGCCCGCCGTTCCGGAAGATTTGTTGATTTCTGTTATTGATGAGAAGGCAGTACCCGGTGTCCTTGTTCCAACGCTTCCGCTAACCCCGGCGCCTGGTGTTTGCCCGCTAACGGATGGCATTCTCTCTGGACAACTTTCAGTAGAACTTCCATTAACTGCGGAAATGGTTTTTGCACTAGGAGTTGCTCCGGTACCCGCTGTTCTGGTAGATTTGTTGATTTCTGTTATTGATGAGGAGGCAGTACCCGATGTCCTTGTTCCAACGCTTCCGCTAACCCCGGCGCCTGGTGTTTGCCCGCTAACGGATGGCATTCTCTCTGGATAACTTTCAGTAGAACTTCCATTAACTGCGGAAATGGTTTTTGCACTAGGAGTTGCTCCGGTACCCGCTGTTCCGGTAGATTTGTTGATTTCTGTTATTGATGAGAAGGCAGTACCCGGTGTCCTTGTTCCAACGCTTCCACTAACCCCAGAGCCTGGTGTTTGCCCGCTAACGGATGGTCTCTCTGGATAACTTCCAGTGGAACCTTCTCCGGTGCCCGCCGTTCCGGAAGATTTGTTGATTTCTGTTATTGATGAGAAGGCAGTACCCGGTGTCCTTGTTCCAACGCTTCCGCTAACCCCGGCGCCTGGTGTTTGCCCGCTAACGGATGGCATTCTCTCTGGATAACTTTCAGTAGAACTTCCGTTAACTGCGGGAATGGTTTTTGCACTAGGAGTTGCTCCGGTACCCGCTGTTCTGGTAGATTTGCCGATTTCTGTTATTGATGAGAAGGCAGTACCCGGTGTCCTTGTTCCAACGCTTTCACTAACCCCAGAGCCTGGTGTTTGCCCGCTAACGGATGGTCGCTCTGGATAACTCTCAGTGGAACCTTCTCCGGTGCCCGCCGTTCCGGTAGATTTGTTGATTTCTGTTATTGATGAGAAGGCAGTACCCGGTGTCCTTGTTCCAACGCTTCCACTAACCCCAGAGCCTGGTGTTTGCCCGCTAACGGATGGTCTCTCTGGATAACTTTCAGTGGAACCTTTTCCGGTGCCCGCCGTTCCGGAAGATTTGTTGATTTCTGTTATTGATGAGAAGGCAGTACCCGGTGTCCTTGTTCCAACGCTTCCGCTAACCCCGGCGCCTGGTGTTTGCCCGCTAACGGATGGCATTCTCTCTGGATAACTTTCAGTAGAACTTCCATTAACTGCGGAAATGGTTTTTGCACTAGGAGTTGCTCCGGTACCCGCTGTTCTGGTAGATTTGTTGATTTCTGTTATTGATGAGGAGGCAGTACCCGATGTCCTTGTTCCAACGCTTCCGCTAACCCCGGCGCCTGGTGTTTGCCCGCTAACGGATGGCATTCTCTCTGGATAACTTTCAGTGGAACCTTCTCCGGTGCCCGCCGTTCCGGTAGATTTGTTGATTTCTGTTATTGATGAGAAGGCAGTACCCTGTGTCCTTGTTCCAACGCTTCCACTAACCCCAGAGCCTGGTGTTTGCCCGCTAACGGATGGTCTCTCTGGATAACTTTCAGTGGAACCTTCTCCGGTGCCCGCCGTTCCGGAAGATTTGTTGATTTCTGTTATTGATGAGAAGGCAGTACCCGGTGTCCTTGTTCCAACGCTTCCACTAACCCCAGAGCCTGGTGTTTGCCCGCTAACGGATGGTCTCTCTGGATAACTTTCAGTGGAACCTTCTCCGGTGCCCGCCGTTCCGGAAGATTTGTTGATTTCTGTTATTGATGAGAAGGCAGTACCCGGTGTCCTTGTTCCAACGCTTCCGCTAACCCCGGCGCCTGGTGTTTGCCCGCTAACGGATGGCATTCTCTCTGGATAACTTTCAGTAGAACTTCCGTTAACTGCGGAAATGGTTTTTGCACTAGGAGTTGCTCCGGTACCCGCTGTTCTGGTAGATTTGCCGATTTCTGTTATTGATGAGAAGGCAGTACCCGGTGTCCTTGTTCCAACGCTTTCACTAACCCCAGAGCCTGGTGTTTGCCCGCTAACGGATGGTCGCTCTGGATAACTCTCAGTGGAACCTTCTCCGGTGCCCGCCGTTCCGGTAGATTTGTTGATTTCTGTTATTGATGAGAAGGCAGTACCCGGTGTCCTTGTTCCAACGCTTCCACTAACCCCAGAGCCTGGTGTTTGCCCGCTAACGGATGGTCTCTCTGGATAACTTTCAGTGGAACCTTTTCCGGTGCCCGCCGTTCCGGAAGATTTGTTGATTTCTGTTATTGATGAGAAGGCAGTACCCGGTGTCCTTGTTCCAACGCTTCCGCTAACCCCGGCGCCTGGTGTTTGCCCGCTAACGGATGGCATTCTCTCTGGATAACTTTCAGTAGAACTTCCATTAACTGCGGAAATGGTTTTTGCACTAGGAGTTGCTCCGGTACCCGCTGTTCTGGTAGATTTGTTGATTTCTGTTATTGATGAGGAGGCAGTACCCGATGTCCTTGTTCCAACGCTTCCGCTAACCCCGGCGCCTGGTGTTTGCCCGCTAACGGATGGCATTCTCTCTGGATAACTTTCAGTAGAACTTCCATTAACTGCGGAAATGGTTTTTGCACTAGGAGTTGCTCCGGTACCCGCTGTTCCGGTAGATTTGTTGATTTCTGTTATTGATGAGAAGGCAGTACCCGGTGTCCTTGTTCCAACGCTTCCACTAACCCCAGAGCCTGGTGTTTGCCCGCTAACGGATGGTCTCTCTGGATAACTTCCAGTGGAACCTTCTCCGGTGCCCGCCGTTCCGGAAGATTTGTTGATTTCTGTTATTGATGAGAAGGCAGTACCCGGTGTCCTTGTTCCAACGCTTCCGCTAACCCCGGCGCCTGGTGTTTGCCCGCTAACGGATGGCATTCTCTCTGGATAACTTTCAGTAGAACTTCCGTTAACTGCGGAAATGGTTTTTGCACTAGGAGTTGCTCCGGTACCCGCTGTTCTGGTAGATTTGCCGATTTCTGTTATTGATGAGAAGGCAGTACCCGGTGTCCTTGTTCCAACGCTTTCACTAACCCCAGAGCCTGGTGTTTGCCCGCTAACGGATGGTCGCTCTGGATAACTCTCAGTGGAACCTTCTCCGGTGCCCGCCGTTCCGGTAGATTTGTTGATTTCTGTTATTGATGAGAAGGCAGTACCCGGTGTCCTTGTTCCAACGCTTCCGCTAACCCCGGCGCCTGGTGTTTGCCCGCTAACGGATGGCATTCTCTCTGGATAACTTTCAGTAGAACTTCCATTAACTGCGGAAATGGTTTTTGCACTAGGAGTTGCTCCGGTACCCGCTGTTCTGGTAGATTTGTTGATTTCTGTTATTGATGAGGAGGCAGTACCCGATGTCCTTGTTCCAACGCTTCCGCTAACCCCGGCGCCTGGTGTTTGCCCGCTAACGGATGGCATTCTCTCTGGATAACTTTCAGTAGAACTTCCATTAACTGCGGAAATGGTTTTTGCACTAGGAGTTGCTCCGGTACCCGCTGTTCCGGTAGATTTGTTGATTTCTGTTATTGATGAGAAGGCAGTACCCGGTGTCCTTGTTCCAACGCTTCCACTAACCCCAGAGCCTGGTGTTTGCCCGCTAACGGATGGTCTCTCTGGATAACTTCCAGTGGAACCTTCTCCGGTGCCCGCCGTTCCGGAAGATTTGTTGATTTCTGTTATTGATGAGAAGGCAGTACCCGGTGTCCTTGTTCCAACGCTTCCGCTAACCCCGGCGCCTGGTGTTTGCCCGCTAACGGATGGCATTCTCTCTGGATAACTTTCAGTAGAACTTCCGTTAACTGCGGAAATGGTTTTTGCACTAGGAGTTGCTCCGGTACCCGCTGTTCTGGTAGATTTGCCGATTTCTGTTATTGATGAGAAGGCAGTACCCGGTGTCCTTGTTCCAACGCTTTCACTAACCCCAGAGCCTGGTGTTTGCCCGCTAACGGATGGTCGCTCTGGATAACTCTCAGTGGAACCTTCTCCGGTGCCCGCCGTTCCGGTAGATTTGTTGATTTCTGTTATTGATGAGAAGGCAGTACCCGGTGTCCTTGTTCCAACGCTTCCACTAACCCCAGAGCCTGGTGTTTGCCCGCTAACGGATGGTCTCTCTGGATAACTTTCAGTGGAACCTTTTCCGGTGCCCGCCGTTCCGGAAGATTTGTTGATTTCTGTTATTGATGAGAAGGCAGTACCCGGTGTCCTTGTTCCAACGCTTCCGCTAACCCCGGCGCCTGGTGTTTGCCCGCTAACGGATGGCATTCTCTCTGGATAACTTTCAGTAGAACTTCCATTAACTGCGGAAATGGTTTTTGCACTAGGAGTTGCTCCGGTACCCGCTGTTCTGGTAGATTTGTTGATTTCTGTTATTGATGAGGAGGCAGTACCCGATGTCCTTGTTCCAACGCTTCCGCTAACCCCGGCGCCTGGTGTTTGCCCGCTAACGGATGGCATTCTCTCTGGATAACTTTCAGTAGAACTTCCATTAACTGCGGAAATGGTTTTTGCACTAGGAGTTGCTCCGGTACCCGCTGTTCCGGTAGATTTGTTGATTTCTGTTATTGATGAGAAGGCAGTACCCGGTGTCCTTGTTCCAACGCTTCCACTAACCCCAGAGCCTGGTGTTTGCCCGCTAACGGATGGTCTCTCTGGATAACTTCCAGTGGAACCTTCTCCGGTGCCCGCCGTTCCGGAAGATTTGTTGATTTCTGTTATTGATGAGAAGGCAGTACCCGGTGTCCTTGTTCCAACGCTTCCGCTAACCCCGGCGCCTGGTGTTTGCCCGCTAACGGATGGCATTCTCTCTGGATAACTTTCAGTAGAACTTCCGTTAACTGCGGGAATGGTTTTTGCACTAGGAGTTGCTCCGGTACCCGCTGTTCTGGTAGATTTGCCGATTTCTGTTATTGATGAGAAGGCAGTACCCGGTGTCCTTGTTCCAACGCTTTCACTAACCCCAGAGCCTGGTGTTTGCCCGCTAACGGATGGTCGCTCTGGATAACTCTCAGTGGAACCTTCTCCGGTGCCCGCCGTTCCGGTAGATTTGTTGATTTCTGTTATTGATGAGAAGGCAGTACCCGGTGTCCTTGTTCCAACGCTTCCACTAACCCCAGAGCCTGGTGTTTGCCCGCTAACGGATGGTCTCTCTGGATAACTTTCAGTGGAACCTTTTCCGGTGCCCGCCGTTCCGGAAGATTTGTTGATTTCTGTTATTGATGAGAAGGCAGTACCCGGTGTCCTTGTTCCAACGCTTCCGCTAACCCCGGCGCCTGGTGTTTGCCCGCTAACGGATGGCATTCTCTCTGGATAACTTTCAGTAGAACTTCCATTAACTGCGGAAATGGTTTTTGCACTAGGAGTTGCTCCGGTACCCGCTGTTCTGGTAGATTTGTTGATTTCTGTTATTGATGAGGAGGCAGTACCCGATGTCCTTGTTCCAACGCTTCCGCTAACCCCGGCGCCTGGTGTTTGCCCGCTAACGGATGGCATTCTCTCTGGATAACTTTCAGTAGAACTTCCATTAACTGCGGAAATGGTTTTTGCACTAGGAGTTGCTCCGGTACCCGCTGTTCCGGTAGATTTGTTGATTTCTGTTATTGATGAGAAGGCAGTACCCGGTGTCCTTGTTCCAACGCTTCCACTAACCCCAGAGCCTGGTGTTTGCCCGCTAACGGATGGTCTCTCTGGATAACTTCCAGTGGAACCTTCTCCGGTGCCCGCCGTTCCGGAAGATTTGTTGATTTCTGTTATTGATGAGAAGGCAGTACCCGGTGTCCTTGTTCCAACGCTTCCGCTAACCCCGGCGCCTGGTGTTTGCCCGCTAACGGATGGCATTCTCTCTGGATAACTTTCAGTAGAACTTCCATTAACTGCGGAAATGGTTTTTGCACTAGGAGTTGCTCCGGTACCCGCTGTTCTGGTAGATTTGTTGATTTCTGTTATTGATGAGGAGGCAGTACCCGATGTCCTTGTTCCAACGCTTCCGCTAACCCCGGCGCCTGGTGTTTGCCCGCTAACGGATGGCATTCTCTCTGGATAACTTTCAGTAGAACTTCCATTAACTGCGGAAATGGTTTTTGCACTAGGAGTTGCTCCGGTACCCGCTGTTCCGGTAGATTTGTTGATTTCTGTTATTGATGAGAAGGCAGTACCCGGTGTCCTTGTTCCAACGCTTCCACTAACCCCAGAGCCTGGTGTTTGCCCGCTAACGGATGGTCTCTCTGGATAACTTCCAGTGGAACCTTCTCCGGTGCCCGCCGTTCCGGAAGATTTGTTGATTTCTGTTATTGATGAGAAGGCAGTACCCGGTGTCCTTGTTCCAACGCTTCCGCTAACCCCGGCGCCTGGTGTTTGCCCGCTAACGGATGGCATTCTCTCTGGATAACTTTCAGTAGAACTTCCGTTAACTGCGGGAATGGTTTTTGCACTAGGAGTTGCTCCGGTACCCGCTGTTCTGGTAGATTTGCCGATTTCTGTTATTGATGAGAAGGCAGTACCCGGTGTCCTTGTTCCAACGCTTTCACTAACCCCAGAGCCTGGTGTTTGCCCGCTAACGGATGGTCGCTCTGGATAACTCTCAGTGGAACCTTCTCCGGTGCCCGCCGTTCCGGTAGATTTGTTGATTTCTGTTATTGATGAGAAGGCAGTACCCGGTGTCCTTGTTCCAACGCTTCCACTAACCCCAGAGCCTGGTGTTTGCCCGCTAACGGATGGTCTCTCTGGATAACTTTCAGTGGAACCTTTTCCGGTGCCCGCCGTTCCGGAAGATTTGTTGATTTCTGTTATTGATGAGAAGGCAGTACCCGGTGTCCTTGTTCCAACGCTTCCGCTAACCCCGGCGCCTGGTGTTTGCCCGCTAACGGATGGCATTCTCTCTGGATAACTTTCAGTAGAACTTCCATTAACTGCGGAAATGGTTTTTGCACTAGGAGTTGCTCCGGTACCCGCTGTTCTGGTAGATTTGTTGATTTCTGTTATTGATGAGGAGGCAGTACCCGATGTCCTTGTTCCAACGCTTCCGCTAACCCCGGCGCCTGGTGTTTGCCCGCTAACGGATGGCATTCTCTCTGGATAACTTTCAGTAGAACTTCCATTAACTGCGGAAATGGTTTTTGCACTAGGAGTTGCTCCGGTACCCGCTGTTCCGGTAGATTTGTTGATTTCTGTTATTGATGAGAAGGCAGTACCCGGTGTCCTTGTTCCAACGCTTCCACTAACCCCAGAGCCTGGTGTTTGCCCGCTAACGGATGGTCTCTCTGGATAACTTCCAGTGGAACCTTCTCCGGTGCCCGCCGTTCCGGAAGATTTGTTGATTTCTGTTATTGATGAGAAGGCAGTACCCGGTGTCCTTGTTCCAACGCTTCCGCTAACCCCGGCGCCTGGTGTTTGCCCGCTAACGGATGGCATTCTCTCTGGATAACTTTCAGTAGAACTTCCGTTAACTGCGGGAATGGTTTTTGCACTAGGAGTTGCTCCGGTACCCGCTGTTCTGGTAGATTTGCCGATTTCTGTTATTGATGAGAAGGCAGTACCCGGTGTCCTTGTTCCAACGCTTTCACTAACCCCAGAGCCTGGTGTTTGCCCGCTAACGGATGGTCGCTCTGGATAACTCTCAGTGGAACCTTCTCCGGTGCCCGCCGTTCCGGTAGATTTGTTGATTTCTGTTATTGATGAGAAGGCAGTACCCGGTGTCCTTGTTCCAACGCTTCCACTAACCCCAGAGCCTGGTGTTTGCCCGCTAACGGATGGTCTCTCTGGATAACTTTCAGTGGAACCTTTTCCGGTGCCCGCCGTTCCGGAAGATTTGTTGATTTCTGTTATTGATGAGAAGGCAGTACCCGGTGTCCTTGTTCCAACGCTTCCGCTAACCCCGGCGCCTGGTGTTTGCCCGCTAACGGATGGCATTCTCTCTGGATAACTTTCAGTAGAACTTCCATTAACTGCGGAAATGGTTTTTGCACTAGGAGTTGCTCCGGTACCCGCTGTTCTGGTAGATTTGTTGATTTCTGTTATTGATGAGGAGGCAGTACCCGATGTCCTTGTTCCAACGCTTCCGCTAACCCCGGCGCCTGGTGTTTGCCCGCTAACGGATGGCATTCTCTCTGGATAACTTTCAGTAGAACTTCCATTAACTGCGGAAATGGTTTTTGCACTAGGAGTTGCTCCGGTACCCGCTGTTCCGGTAGATTTGTTGATTTCTGTTATTGATGAGAAGGCAGTACCCGGTGTCCTTGTTCCAACGCTTCCACTAACCCCAGAGCCTGGTGTTTGCCCGCTAACGGATGGTCTCTCTGGATAACTTCCAGTGGAACCTTCTCCGGTGCCCGCCGTTCCGGAAGATTTGTTGATTTCTGTTATTGATGAGAAGGCAGTACCCGGTGTCCTTGTTCCAACGCTTCCGCTAACCCCGGCGCCTGGTGTTTGCCCGCTAACGGATGGCATTCTCTCTGGATAACTTTCAGTAGAACTTCCATTAACTGCGGAAATGGTTTTTGCACTAGGAGTTGCTCCGGTACCCGCTGTTCTGGTAGATTTGTTGATTTCTGTTATTGATGAGAAGGCAGTACCCGGTGTCCTTGTTCCAACGCTTCCACTAACCCCAGAGCCTGGTGTTTGCCCGCTAACGGATGGTCTCTCTGGATAACTTCCAGTGGAACCTTCTCCGGTGCCCGCCGTTCCGGAAGATTTGTTGATTTCTGTTATTGATGAGAAAGCAGTACCCGGTGTCCTTGTTCCAACGCTTTCACTAACCCCAGAGCCTGGTGTTTGCCCGCTAACGGATGGTCTCTCTGGATAACTCTCAGTGGAACCTTCTCCGGTGCCCGCCGTTCCAATAGATTTGTTGATTTCTGTTATTGATGAGAAGGCAGTACCCGGTGTCCTTGTTCCAACGCTTCCACTAACCCCAGAGCCTGGTGTTTGCCCGCTAACGGATGGTCTCTCTGGATAACTTTCAGTGGAACCTTTTCCGGTGCCCGCCGTTCCGGAAGATTTGTTGATTTCTGTTATTGATGAGAAGGCAGTACCCGGTGTCCTTGTTCCAACGCTTCCGCTAACCCCGGCGCCTGGTGTTTGCCCGCTAACGGATGGCATTCTCTCTGGATAACTTTCAGTAGAACTTCCATTAACTGCGGAAATGGTTTTTGCACTAGGAGTTGCTCCGGTACCCGCTGTTCTGGTAGATTTGCCGGTCTCTGTTATTGATGAGAAGGCAGTACCCGGTGTCCTTGTTCCAACGCTTCCACTAACCCCAGAGCCTGGTGTTTGCCCGCTAACGGATGGTCTCTCTGGATAACTCTCAGTGGAACCTTCTCCGGTGCCCGCCGTTCCGGTAGATTTGTTGATTTCTGTTATTGATGAGAAGGCAGTACCCTGTGTCCTTGTTCCAACGCTTCCACTAACCCCAGAGCCTGGTGTTTGCCCGCTAACGGATGGTCTCTCTGGATAACTTTCAGTGGAACCTTCTCCGGTGCCCGCCGTTCCGGAAGATTTGTTGATTTCTGTTATTGATGAGAAGGCAGTACCCGGTGTCCTTGTTCCAACGCTTCCACTAACCCCAGAGCCTGGTGTTTGCCCGCTAACGGATGGTCTCTCTGGATAACTTTCAGTGGAACCTTCTCCGGTGCCCGCCGTTCCGGAAGATTTGTTGATTTCTGTTATTGATGAGAAGGCAGTACCCGGTGTCCTTGTTCCAACGCTTCCGCTAACCCCGGCGCCTGGTGTTTGCCCGCTAACGGATGGCATTCTCTCTGGATAACTTTCAGTAGAACTTCCGTTAACTGCGGAAATGGTTTTTGCACTAGGAGTTGCTCCGGTACCCGCTGTTCTGGTAGATTTGCCGATTTCTGTTATTGATGAGAAGGCAGTACCCGGTGTCCTTGTTCCAACGCTTTCACTAACCCCAGAGCCTGGTGTTTGCCCGCTAACGGATGGTCGCTCTGGATAACTCTCAGTGGAACCTTCTCCGGTGCCCGCCGTTCCGGTAGATTTGTTGATTTCTGTTATTGATGAGAAGGCAGTACCCGGTGTCCTTGTTCCAACGCTTCCACTAACCCCAGAGCCTGGTGTTTGCCCGCTAACGGATGGTCTCTCTGGATAACTTTCAGTGGAACCTTTTCCGGTGCCCGCCGTTCCGGAAGATTTGTTGATTTCTGTTATTGATGAGAAGGCAGTACCCGGTGTCCTTGTTCCAACGCTTCCGCTAACCCCGGCGCCTGGTGTTTGCCCGCTAACGGATGGCATTCTCTCTGGATAACTTTCAGTAGAACTTCCATTAACTGCGGAAATGGTTTTTGCACTAGGAGTTGCTCCGGTACCCGCTGTTCTGGTAGATTTGTTGATTTCTGTTATTGATGAGGAGGCAGTACCCGATGTCCTTGTTCCAACGCTTCCGCTAACCCCGGCGCCTGGTGTTTGCCCGCTAACGGATGGCATTCTCTCTGGATAACTTTCAGTAGAACTTCCATTAACTGCGGAAATGGTTTTTGCACTAGGAGTTGCTCCGGTACCCGCTGTTCCGGTAGATTTGTTGATTTCTGTTATTGATGAGAAGGCAGTACCCGGTGTCCTTGTTCCAACGCTTCCACTAACCCCAGAGCCTGGTGTTTGCCCGCTAACGGATGGTCTCTCTGGATAACTTCCAGTGGAACCTTCTCCGGTGCCCGCCGTTCCGGAAGATTTGTTGATTTCTGTTATTGATGAGAAGGCAGTACCCGGTGTCCTTGTTCCAACGCTTCCGCTAACCCCGGCGCCTGGTGTTTGCCCGCTAACGGATGGCATTCTCTCTGGATAACTTTCAGTAGAACTTCCGTTAACTGCGGGAATGGTTTTTGCACTAGGAGTTGCTCCGGTACCCGCTGTTCTGGTAGATTTGCCGATTTCTGTTATTGATGAGAAGGCAGTACCCGGTGTCCTTGTTCCAACGCTTTCACTAACCCCAGAGCCTGGTGTTTGCCCGCTAACGGATGGTCGCTCTGGATAACTCTCAGTGGAACCTTCTCCGGTGCCCGCCGTTCCGGTAGATTTGTTGATTTCTGTTATTGATGAGAAGGCAGTACCCGGTGTCCTTGTTCCAACGCTTCCACTAACCCCAGAGCCTGGTGTTTGCCCGCTAACGGATGGTCTCTCTGGATAACTTTCAGTGGAACCTTTTCCGGTGCCCGCCGTTCCGGAAGATTTGTTGATTTCTGTTATTGATGAGAAGGCAGTACCCGGTGTCCTTGTTCCAACGCTTCCGCTAACCCCGGCGCCTGGTGTTTGCCCGCTAACGGATGGCATTCTCTCTGGATAACTTTCAGTAGAACTTCCATTAACTGCGGAAATGGTTTTTGCACTAGGAGTTGCTCCGGTACCCGCTGTTCTGGTAGATTTGTTGATTTCTGTTATTGATGAGAAGGCAGTACCCGGTGTCCTTGTTCCAACGCTTCCACTAACCCCAGAGCCTGGTGTTTGCCCGCTAACGGATGGTCTCTCTGGATAACTTCCAGTGGAACCTTCTCCGGTGCCCGCCGTTCCGGAAGATTTGTTGATTTCTGTTATTGATGAGAAAGCAGTACCCGGTGTCCTTGTTCCAACGCTTTCACTAACCCCAGAGCCTGGTGTTTGCCCGCTAACGGATGGTCTCTTTGGATAACTCTCAGTGGAACCTTCTCCGGTGCCCGCCGTTCCAATAGATTTGTTGATTTCTGTTATTGATGAGAAGGCAGTACCCGGTGTCCTTGTTCCAACGCTTCCACTAACCCCAGAGCCTGGTGTTTGCCCGCTAACGGATGGTCTCTCTGGATAACTTTCAGTGGAACCTTTTCCGGTGCCCGCCGTTCCGGAAGATTTGTTGATTTCTGTTATTGATGAGAAGGCAGTACCCGGTGTCCTTGTTCCAACGCTTCCGCTAACCCCGGCGCCTGGTGTTTGCCCGCTAACGGATGGCATTCTCTCTGGATAACTTTCAGTAGAACTTCCATTAACTGCGGAAATGGTTTTTGCACTAGGAGTTGCTCCGGTACCCGCTGTTCTGGTAGATTTGCCGGTCTCTGTTATTGATGAGAAGGCAGTACCCGGTGTCCTTGTTCCAACGCTTCCACTAACCCCAGAGCCTGGTGTTTGCCCGCTAACGGATGGTCTCTCTGGATAACTCTCAGTGGAACCTTCTCCGGTGCCCGCCGTTCCGGTAGATTTGTTGATTTCTGTTATTGATGAGAAGGCAGTACCCTGTGTCCTTGTTCCAACGCTTCCACTAACCCCAGAGCCTGGTGTTTGCCCGCTAACGGATGGTCTCTCTGGATAACTTTCAGTGGAACCTTCTCCGGTGCCCGCCGTTCCGGAAGATTTGTTGATTTCTGTTATTGATGAGAAGGCAGTACCCGGTGTCCTTGTTCCAACGCTTCCACTAACCCCAGAGCCTGGTGTTTGCCCGCTAACGGATGGTCTCTCTGGATAACTTTCAGTGGAACCTTCTCCGGTGCCCGCCGTTCCGGAAGATTTGTTGATTTCTGTTATTGATGAGAAGGCAGTACCCGGTGTCCTTGTTCCAACGCTTCCGCTAACCCCGGCGCCTGGTGTTTGCCCGCTAACGGATGGCATTCTCTCTGGATAACTTTCAGTAGAACTTCCGTTAACTGCGGAAATGGTTTTTGCACTAGGAGTTGCTCCGGTACCCGCTGTTCTGGTAGATTTGCCGATTTCTGTTATTGATGAGAAGGCAGTACCCGGTGTCCTTGTTCCAACGCTTTCACTAACCCCAGAGCCTGGTGTTTGCCCGCTAACGGATGGTCGCTCTGGATAACTCTCAGTGGAACCTTCTCCGGTGCCCGCCGTTCCGGTAGATTTGTTGATTTCTGTTATTGATGAGAAGGCAGTACCCGGTGTCCTTGTTCCAACGCTTCCACTAACCCCAGAGCCTGGTGTTTGCCCGCTAACGGATGGTCTCTCTGGATAACTTTCAGTGGAACCTTTTCCGGTGCCCGCCGTTCCGGAAGATTTGTTGATTTCTGTTATTGATGAGAAGGCAGTACCCGGTGTCCTTGTTCCAACGCTTCCGCTAACCCCGGCGCCTGGTGTTTGCCCGCTAACGGATGGCATTCTCTCTGGATAACTTTCAGTAGAACTTCCATTAACTGCGGAAATGGTTTTTGCACTAGGAGTTGCTCCGGTACCCGCTGTTCTGGTAGATTTGTTGATTTCTGTTATTGATGAGGAGGCAGTACCCGATGTCCTTGTTCCAACGCTTCCGCTAACCCCGGCGCCTGGTGTTTGCCCGCTAACGGATGGCATTCTCTCTGGATAACTTTCAGTAGAACTTCCATTAACTGCGGAAATGGTTTTTGCACTAGGAGTTGCTCCGGTACCCGCTGTTCCGGTAGATTTGTTGATTTCTGTTATTGATGAGAAGGCAGTACCCGGTGTCCTTGTTCCAACGCTTCCACTAACCCCAGAGCCTGGTGTTTGCCCGCTAACGGATGGTCTCTCTGGATAACTTCCAGTGGAACCTTCTCCGGTGCCCGCCGTTCCGGAAGATTTGTTGATTTCTGTTATTGATGAGAAGGCAGTACCCGGTGTCCTTGTTCCAACGCTTCCGCTAACCCCGGCGCCTGGTGTTTGCCCGCTAACGGATGGCATTCTCTCTGGATAACTTTCAGTAGAACTTCCGTTAACTGCGGGAATGGTTTTTGCACTAGGAGTTGCTCCGGTACCCGCTGTTCTGGTAGATTTGCCGATTTCTGTTATTGATGAGAAGGCAGTACCCGGTGTCCTTGTTCCAACGCTTCCACTAACCCCAGAGCCTGGTGTTTGCCCGCTAACGGATGGTCTCTCTGGATAACTTCCAGTGGAACCTTCTCCGGTGCCCGCCGTTCCGGAAGATTTGTTGATTTCTGTTATTGATGAGAAGGCAGTACCCGGTGTCCTTGTTCCAACGCTTCCGCTAACCCCGGCGCCTGGTGTTTGCCCGCTAACGGATGGCATTCTCTCTGGATAACTTTCAGTAGAACTTCCGTTAACTGCGGGAATGGTTTTTGCACTAGGAGTTGCTCCGGTACCCGCTGTTCTGGTAGATTTGCCGATTTCTGTTATTGATGAGAAGGCAGTACCCGGTGTCCTTGTTCCAACGCTTTCACTAACCCCAGAGCCTGGTGTTTGCCCGCTAACGGATGGTCTCTCTGGATAACTCTCAGTGGAACCTTCTCCGGTGCCCGCCGTTCCGGTAGATTTGTTGATTTCTGTTATTGATGAGAAGGCAGTACCCGGTGTCCTTGTTCCAACGCTTCCACTAACCCCAGAGCCTGGTGTTTGCCCGCTAACGGATGGTCTCTCTGGATAACTTTCAGTGGAACCTTCTCCGGTGCCCGCCGTTCCGGAATATTTGTTGATTTCTGTTATTGATGAGAAGGCAGTACCCGGTGTCCTTGTTCCTACGCTTCCGCTAACCCCGGCGCCTGGTGTTTGCCCGCTAACGGATGGCATTCTCTCTGGATAACTTTCAGTAGAACTTCCATTAACTGCGGAAATGGTTTTTGCACTAGGAGTTGCTCCGGTACCCGCTGTTCTGGTAGATTTGCCGATTTCTGTTATTGATGAGAAGGCAGTACCCGGTGTCCTTGTTCCAACGCTTCCACTAACCCCAGAGCCTGGTGTTTGCCCACTAACGGATGGTCTCTCTGGATAACTTTCAGTGGAACCTTCTCCGGTGCCCGCCGTTCCGGTAGATTTGTTGATTTCTGTTATTGATGAGAAGGCAGTACCCGGTGTCCTTGTTCCAACGCTTCCACTAACCCCAGAGCCTGGTGTTTGCCCGCTAACGGATGGTCTCTCTGGATAACTTTCAGTGGAACCTTCTCCGGTGCCCGCCGTTGCGGTAGATTTGTTGGTTTCTGTTATTGATGAGAAGGCAGTACCCGGTGTCCTTGTTCCAACGCTTCCACTAACCCCAGAGCCTGGTGTTTGCCCGCTAACGGATGGCATTCTCTCTGGATAACTTTCAGTAGAACTTCCATTAACTGCGGAAATGGTTTTTGCACTAGGAGTTGCTCCGGTACCCGCTGTTCTGGTAGATTTGCCGATTTCTGTTATTGATGAGAAGGCAGTACCCGGTGTCCTTGTTCCAACGCTTTCACTAACCCCAGAGCCTGGTGTTTGCCCGCTAACGGATGGTCTCTCTGGATAACTCTCAGTGGAACCTTCTCCGGTGCCCGCCGTTCCGGTAGATTTGTTGATTTCTGTTATTGATGAGAAGGCAGTACCCGGTGTCCTTGTTCCAACGCTTCCACTAACCCCAGAGCCTGGTGTTTGCCCGCTAACGGATGGTCTCTCTGGATAACTTTCAGTGGAACCTTCTCCGGTGCCCGCCGTTCCGGAAGATTTGTTGATTTCTGTTATTGATGAGAAGGCAGTACCCGGTGTCCTTGTTCCAACGCTTCCGCTAACCCCGGCGCCTGGTGTTTGCCCGCTAACGGATGGCATTCTCTCTGGATAACTTTCAGTAGAACTTCCGTTAACTGCGGAAATGGTTTTTGCACTAGGAGTTGCTCCGGTACCCGCTGTTCTGGTAGATTTGCCGATTTCTGTTATTGATGAGAAGGCAGTACCCGGTGTCCTTGTTCCAACGCTTTCACTAACCCCAGAGCCTGGTGTTTGCCCGCTAACGGATGGTCTCTCTGGATAACTCTCAGTGGAACCTTCTCCGGTGCCCGCCGTTCCGGTAGATTTGTTGATTTCTGTTATTGATGAGAAGGCAGTACCCGGTGTCCTTGTTCCAACGCTTCCACTAACCCCAGAGCCTGGTGTTTGCCCGCTAACGGATGGTCTCTCTGGATAACTTTCAGTGGAACCTTCTCCGGTGCCCGCCGTTCCGGAAGATTTGTTGATTTCTGTTATTGATGAGAAGGCAGTACCCAGTGTCCTTGTTCCAACGCTTCCGCTAACCCCGGCGCCTGGTGTTTGCCCGCTAACGGATGGCATTCTCTCTGGATAACTTTCAGTAGAACTTCCGTTAACTGCGGAAATGGTTTTTGCACTAGGAGTTGCTCCGGTACCCGCTGTTCTGGTAGATTTGCCGATTTCTGTTATTGATGAGAAGGCAGTACCCGGTGTCCTTGTTCCAACGCTTTCACTAACCCCAGAGCCTGGTGTTTGCCCGCTAACGGATGGTCTCTCTGGATAACTCTCAGTGGAACCTTCTCCGGTGCCCGCCGTTCCGGTAGATTTGTTGATTTCTGTTATTGATGAGAAGGCAGTACCCGGTGTCCTTGTTCCAACGCTTCCACTAACCCCAGAGCCTGGTGTTTGCCCGCTAACGGATGGTCTCTCTGGATAACTTTCAGTGGAACCTTCTCCGGTGCCCGCCGTTCCGGAAGATTTGTTGATTTCTGTTATTGATGAGAAGGCAGTACCCGGTGTCCTTGTTCCTACGCTTCCGCTAACCCCGGCGCCTGGTGTTTGCCCGCTAACGGATGGCATTCTCTCTGGATAACTTTCAGTAGAACTTCCATTAACTGCGGAAATGGTTTTTGCACTAGGAGTTGCTCCGGTACCCGCTGTTCTGGTAGATTTGCCGATTTCTGTTATTGATGAGAAGGCAGTACCCGGTGTCCTTGTTCCAACGCTTCCACTAACCCCAGAGCCTGGTGTTTGCCCACTAACGGATGGTCTCTCTGGATAACTTTCAGTGGAACCTTCTCCGGTGCCCGCCGTTCCGGTAGATTTGTTGATTTCTGTTATTGATGAGAAGGCAGTACCCGGTGTCCTTGTTCCAACGCTTCCACTAACCCCAGAGCCTGGTGTTTGCCCGCTAACGGATGGTCTCTCTGGATAACTTTCAGTGGAACCTTCTCCGGTGCCCGCCGTTCCGGTAGATTTGTTGATTTCTGTTATTGATGAGAAGGCAGTACCCGGTGTCCTTGTTCCAACGCTTCCACTAACCCCAGAGCCTGGTGTTTGCCCGCTAACGGATGGTCTCTCTGGATAACTTTCAGTGGAACCTTCTCCGGTGCCCGCCGTTCCGGAAGATTTGTTGATTTCTGTTATTGATGAGAAGGCAGTACCCGGTGTCCTTGTTCCTACGCTTCCGCTAACCCCGGCGCCTGGTGTTTGCCCGCTAACGGATGGCATTCTCTCTGGATAACTTTCAGAAGAACTTCCATTAACTGCGGAAATGGTTTTTGCACTAGGAGTTGCTCCGGTACCCGCTGTTCTGGTAGATTTGCCGATTTCTGTTATTGATGAGAAGGCAGTACCCGGTGTCCTTGTTCCAACGCTTCCACTAACCCCAGAGCCTGGTGTTTGCCCACTAACGGATGGTCTCTCTGGATAACTTTCAGTGGAACCTTCTCCGGTGCCCGCCGTTCCGGTAGATTTGTTGATTTCTGTTATTGATGAGAAGGCAGTACCCGGTGTCCTTGTTCCAACGCTTCCACTAACCCCAGAGCCTGGTGTTTGCCCGCTAACGGATGGTCTCTCTGGATAACTTTCAGTGGAACCTTCTCCGGTGCCCGCCGTTCCGGAAGATTTGTTGATTTCTGTTATTGATGAGAAGGCAGTACCCGGTGTCCTTGTTCCAACGCTTCCGCTAACCCCGGCGCCTGGTGTTTGCCCGCTAACGGATGGCATTCTCTCTGGATAACTTTCAGTAGAACTTCCATTAACTGCGGAAATGGTTTTTGCACTAGGAGTTGCTCCGGTACCCGCTGTTCTGGTAGATTTGCCGATTTCTGTTATTGATGAGAAGGCAGTACCCGGTGTCCTTGTTCCAACGCTTTCACTAACCCCAGAGCCTGGTGTTTGCCCGCTAACGGATGGTCTCTCTGGATAACTCTCAGTGGAACCTTCTCCGGTGCCCGCCGTTCCGGTAGATTTGTTGATTTCTGTTATTGATGAGAAGGCAGTACCCGGTGTCCTTGTTCCAACGCTTCCACTAACCCCAGAGCCTGGTGTTTGCCCGCTAACGGATGGTCTCTCTGGATAACTTTCAGTGGAACCTTCTCCGGTGCCCGCCGTTCCGGTAGATTTGTTGATTTCTGTTATTGATGAGAAGGCAGTACCCGGTGTCCTTGTTCCAACGCTTCCACTAACCCCAGAGCCTGGTGTTTGCCCGCTAACGGATGGTCTCTCTGGATAACTTTCAGTGGAACCTTCTCCGGTGCCCGCCGTTCCGGTAGATTTGTTGATTTCTGTTATTGATGAGAAGGCAGTACCCGGTGTCCTTGTTCCAACGCTTCCACTAACCCTAGAGCCTGGTGTTTGCCCGCTAACGGATGGTCTCTCTGGATAACTTTCAGTGGAACCTTCTCCGGTACCCGCTGTTCCGGTAGATTTGTTGATTTCTGTTATTGATGAGAAGGCAGTACCCGGTGTCCTTGTTCCAACGCTTCCACTAACCCTAGAGCCTGGTGTTTGCCCGCTAACGGATGGTCTCTCTGGATAACTTTCAGTGGAACCTTCTCCGGTACCCGCTGTTCCGGTAGATTTGTTGATTTCTGTTATTGATGAGAAGGCAGTACCTGGTGTCCTTGTTCCAACGCTTTCACTGACCCCAGAGCCTGGTGTTTGCCCGCTAACGGATGGTCTCTCTGGATAACTTTCAGTGGAAGCTTCTCCGGTGCCCGCCGTTCCGGTAGATTTGTTGATTTCTGTTATTGATGAGAAGGCAGTACCCGGTGTCCTTGTTCCAACGCTTCCGCTAACCCCGGCGCCTGGTGTTTGCCCGCTAACGGATGGCATTCTCTCTGGATAACTTTCAGTAGAACTTCCATTAACTGCGGAAATGGTTTTTGCACTAGGAGTTGCTCCGGTACCCGCTGTTCTGGTAGATTTGTTGATTTCTGTTATTGATGAGAAGGCAGTACCCGGTGTCCTTGTTCCAACGCTTCCGCTAACCCCGGCGCCTGGTGTTTGCCCGCTAACGGATGGCATTCTCTCTGGATAACTTTCAGTAGAACTTCCATTAACTGCGGAAATGGTTTTTGCACTAGGAGTTGCTCCGGTACCCGCTGTTCTGGTAGATTTGTTGATTTCTGTTATTGATGAGAAGGCAGTACCCGGTGTCCTTGTTCCAACGCTTCCGCTAACCCCGGCGCCTGGTGTTTGCCCGCTAACGGATGGCATTCTCTCTGGATAACTTTCAGTAGAACTTCCATTAACTGCGGAAATGGTTTTTGCACTAGGAGTTGCTCCGGTACCCGCTGTTCCGGTAGATTTGCCGATTTCTGTTATTGATGAGAAGGCAGTACCCGGTGTCCTTGTTCCAACGCTTTCACTGACCCCAAAGCCTGGTGTTTGCCCGCTAAAGGATGGTCTCTCTGGATAACTTTCAGTGGAACCTTCTCCGGTGCCCGCCGTTCCGGTAGATTTGTTGATCTCTGTTATTGATGAGAAGGCAGTACCCGGTGTCCTTGTTCCAACGCTTCCACTAACCCTAGAGCCTGGTGTTTGCCCGCTAACGGATGGTCTCTCTGGATAACTTTCAGTGGAACCTTCTCCGGTACCCGCTGTTCCGGTAGATTTGTTGATTTCTGTTATTGATGAGAAGGCAGTACCCGGTGTCCTTGTTCCAACGCTTCCACTAACCCCAGAGCCTGGTGTTTGCCCGCTAACGGATGGTCTCTCTGGATAACTTCCAGTGGAACCTTCTCCGGTGCCCGCCGTTCCGGAAGATTTGTTGATTTCTGTTATTGATGAGAAGGCAGTACCCGGTGTCCTTGTTCCAACGCTTCCGCTAACCCCGGCGCCTGGTGTTTGCCCGCTAACAGATGGCATTCTCTCTGGATAACTTTCAGTAGAACTTCCATTAACTGCGGAAATGGTTTTTGCACTAGGAGTTGCTCCGGTACCCGCTGTTCTGGTAGATTTGCCGATTTCTGTTATTGATGAGAAGGCAGTACCCGGTGTCCTTGTTCCAACGCTTCCACTAACCCCAGAGCCTGGTGTTTGCCCGCTAACGGATGGTCTCTCTGGATAACTTTCAGTGGAACCTTCTCCGGTGCCCGCCGTTCCGGTAGATTTGTTGATTTCTGTTATTGATGAGAAGGCAGTACCCGGTGTCCTTGTTCCAACGCTTCCACTAACCCCAGAGCCTGGTGTTTGCCCGCTAACGGATGGTCTCTCTGGATAACTTTCAGTGGAACCTTCTCCGGTACCCGCTGTTCCGGTAGATTTGTTGATTTCTGTTATTGATGAGAAGGCAGTACCCGGTGTCCTTGTTCCAACGCTTCCACTAACCCCAGAGCCTGGTGTTTGCCCGCTAACGGATGGTCTCTCTGGATAACTTCCAGTGGAACCTTCTCCGGTGCCCGCCGTTCCGGAAGATTTGTTGATTTCTGTTATTGATGAGAAGGCAGTACCCGGTGTCCTTGTTCCAACGCTTCCGCTAACCCCGGCGCCTGGTGTTTGCCCGCTAACGGATGGCATTCTCTCTGGATAACTTTCAGTAGAACTTCCATTAACTGCGGAAATGGTTTTTGCACTAGGAGTTGCTCCGGTACCCGCTGTTCTGGTAGATTTGTTGATTTCTGTTATTGATGAGAAGGCAGTACCCGGTGTCCTTGTTCCAACGCTTCCGCTAACCCCGGCGCCTGGTGTTTGCCCGCTAAAGGATGGTCTCTCTGGATAACTTTCAGTGGAACCTTCTCCGATGCCCGCCGTTCCGGTAGATTTGTTGATTTCTGTTATTGATGAGAAGGCGGTACCCGGTATCCTTGTTCCAACGCTTCCACTAACCCCAGAGCCTGGTGTTTGCCCGCTAAAGGATGGTCTCTCTGGATAACTTTCAGTGGAACCTTCTCCGGTGCCCGCCGTTCCGGTAGATTTGTTGATTTCTGTTATTGATGAGAAGGCAGTACCCGGTGTCCTTGTTCCAACGCTTCCACTAACCCCAGAGCCTGGTGTTTGACCGCTAACGGATGGTCTCTCTGGATAACTCTCAGTGGAACCTTCTCCGGTGCCCGCCGATCCGGTAGATTTGTTGATTTCTGTTATTGATGAGAAGGCAGTACCCGGTGTCCTTGTTCCAACGCTTCCACTAACCCCAGAGCCTGGTGTTTGCCCGCTAACGGATGGTCTCTCTGGATAACTTTCAGTGGAACCTTCTCCGGTGCCCGCCGTTCCGGTAGATTTGTTGATTTCTGTTATTGATGAGAAGGCAGTACCCGGTGTCCTTGTTCCAACGCTTCCACTAACCCCAGAGCCTGGTGTTTGACCGCTAACGGATGGTCTCTCTGGATAACTCTCAGTGGAACCTTCTCCGGTGCCCGCCGTTCCGGTAGATTTGTTGATTTCTGTTATTGATGAGAAGGCGGTACCCGGTGTCCTTGTTCCAACGCTTCCACTAACCCCAGAGCCTGGTGTTTGCCCGCTAAAGGATGGTCTCTCTGGATAACTTTCAGTGGAACCTTCTCCGGTGCCCGCCGTTCCGGTAGATTTGTTGATTTCTGTTATTGATGAGAAGGCAGTACCCGGTGTCCTTGTTCCAACGCTTCCACTAACCCCAGAGCCTGGTGTTTGCCCGCTAACGGATGGCATTCTCTCTGGATAACTTTCAGTAGAACTTCCATTAACTGCGGAAATGGTTTTTGCACTAGGAGTTGCTCCGGTACCCGCTGTTCTGGTAGATTTGCCGATTTCTGTTATTGATGAGAAGGCAGTACCCGGTGTCCTTGTTCCAACGCTTCCACTAACCCCAGAGCCTGGTGTTTGACCGCTAACGGATGGTCTCTCTGGATAACTCTCAGTGGAACCTTCTCCGGTGCCCGCCGATCCGGTAGATTTGTTGATTTCTGTTATTGATGAGAAGGCAGTACCCGGTGTCCTTGTTCCAACGCTTCCACTAACCCCAGAGCCTGGTGTTTGCCCGCTAACGGATGGTCTCTCTGGATAACTTTCAGTGGAACCTTCTCCGGTGCCCGCCGTTCCGGTAGATTTGTTGATTTCTGTTATTGATGAGAAGGCAGTACCCGGTGTCCTTGTTCCAACGCTTCCACTAACCCCAGAGCCTGGTGTTTGACCGCTAACGGATGGTCTCTCTGGATAACTCTCAGTGGAACCTTCTCCGGTGCCCGCCGTTCCGGTAGATTTGTTGATTTCTGTTATTGATGAGAAGGCGGTACCCGGTGTCCTTGTTCCAACGCTTCCACTAACCCCAGAGCCTGGTGTTTGCCCGCTAAAGGATGGTCTCTCTGGATAACTTTCAGTGGAACCTTCTCCGGTGCCCGCCGTTCCGGTAGATTTGTTGATTTCTGTTATTGATGAGAAGGCGGTACCCGGTATCCTTGTTCCAACGCTTCCACTAACCCCAGAGCCTGGTGTTTGCCCGCTAAAGGATGGTCTCTCTGGATAACTTTCAGTGGAACCTTCTCCGATGCCCGCCGTTCCGGTAGATTTGTTGATTTCTGTTATTGATGAGAAGGCGGTACCCGGTATCCTTGTTCCAACGCTTCCACTAACCCCAGAGCCTGGTGTTTGACCGCTAACGGATGGTCTCTCTGGATAACTTCCAGTGGAACCTTCTCCGGTGCCCGCCGTTCCGGAAGATTTGTTGATTTCTGTTATTGATGAGAAGGCAGTACCCGGTGTCCTTGTTCCAACGCTTCCGCTAACCCCGGCGCCTGGTGTTTGCCCGCTAACGGATGGCATTCTCTCTGGATAACTTTCAGTAGAACTTCCATTAACTGCGGAAATGGTTTTTGCACTAGGAGTTGCTCCGGTACCCGCTGTTCCGGTAGATTTGCCGATTTCTGTTATTGATGAGAAGGCAGTACCCGGTGTCCTTGTTCCAACGCTTTCACTGACCCCAAAGCCTGGTGTTTGCCCGCTAAAGGATGGTCTCTCTGGATAACTTTCAGTGGAACCTTCTCCGGTGCCCGCCGTTCCGGTAGATTTGTTGATCTCTGTTATTGATGAGAAGGCAGTACCCGGTGTCCTTGTTCCAACGCTTCCACTAACCCTAGAGCCTGGTGTTTGCCCGCTAACGGATGGTCTCTCTGGATAACTTTCAGTGGAACCTTCTCCGGTACCCGCTGTTCCGGTAGATTTGTTGATTTCTGTTATTGATGAGAAGGCAGTACCCGGTGTCCTTGTTCCAACGCTTCCACTAACCCCAGAGCCTGGTGTTTGCCCGCTAACGGATGGTCTCTCTGGATAACTTCCAGTGGAACCTTCTCCGGTGCCCGCCGTTCCGGAAGATTTGTTGATTTCTGTTATTGATGAGAAGGCAGTACCCGGTGTCCTTGTTCCAACGCTTCCGCTAACCCCGGCGCCTGGTGTTTGCCCGCTAACAGATGGCATTCTCTCTGGATAACTTTCAGTAGAACTTCCATTAACTGCGGAAATGGTTTTTGCACTAGGAGTTGCTCCGGTACCCGCTGTTCTGGTAGATTTGCCGATTTCTGTTATTGATGAGAAGGCAGTACCCGGTGTCCTTGTTCCAACGCTTCCACTAACCCCAGAGCCTGGTGTTTGCCCGCTAACGGATGGTCTCTCTGGATAACTTTCAGTGGAACCTTCTCCGGTGCCCGCCGTTCCGGTAGATTTGTTGATTTCTGTTATTGATGAGAAGGCAGTACCCGGTGTCCTTGTTCCAACGCTTCCACTAACCCCAGAGCCTGGTGTTTGCCCGCTAACGGATGGTCTCTCTGGATAACTTTCAGTGGAACCTTCTCCGGTACCCGCTGTTCCGGTAGATTTGTTGATTTCTGTTATTGATGAGAAGGCAGTACCCGGTGTCCTTGTTCCAACGCTTCCACTAACCCCAGAGCCTGGTGTTTGCCCGCTAACGGATGGTCTCTCTGGATAACTTCCAGTGGAACCTTCTCCGGTGCCCGCCGTTCCGGAAGATTTGTTGATTTCTGTTATTGATGAGAAGGCAGTACCCGGTGTCCTTGTTCCAACGCTTCCGCTAACCCCGGCGCCTGGTGTTTGCCCGCTAACGGATGGCATTCTCTCTGGATAACTTTCAGTAGAACTTCCATTAACTGCGGAAATGGTTTTTGCACTAGGAGTTGCTCCGGTACCCGCTGTTCTGGTAGATTTGTTGATTTCTGTTATTGATGAGAAGGCAGTACCCGGTGTCCTTGTTCCAACGCTTCCGCTAACCCCGGCGCCTGGTGTTTGCCCGCTAAAGGATGGTCTCTCTGGATAACTTTCAGTGGAACCTTCTCCGATGCCCGCCGTTCCGGTAGATTTGTTGATTTCTGTTATTGATGAGAAGGCGGTACCCGGTATCCTTGTTCCAACGCTTCCACTAACCCCAGAGCCTGGTGTTTGCCCGCTAAAGGATGGTCTCTCTGGATAACTTTCAGTGGAACCTTCTCCGGTGCCCGCCGTTCCGGTAGATTTGTTGATTTCTGTTATTGATGAGAAGGCAGTACCCGGTGTCCTTGTTCCAACGCTTCCACTAACCCCAGAGCCTGGTGTTTGACCGCTAACGGATGGTCTCTCTGGATAACTCTCAGTGGAACCTTCTCCGGTGCCCGCCGATCCGGTAGATTTGTTGATTTCTGTTATTGATGAGAAGGCAGTACCCGGTGTCCTTGTTCCAACGCTTCCACTAACCCCAGAGCCTGGTGTTTGCCCGCTAACGGATGGTCTCTCTGGATAACTTTCAGTGGAACCTTCTCCGGTGCCCGCCGTTCCGGTAGATTTGTTGATTTCTGTTATTGATGAGAAGGCAGTACCCGGTGTCCTTGTTCCAACGCTTCCACTAACCCCAGAGCCTGGTGTTTGACCGCTAACGGATGGTCTCTCTGGATAACTCTCAGTGGAACCTTCTCCGGTGCCCGCCGTTCCGGTAGATTTGTTGATTTCTGTTATTGATGAGAAGGCGGTACCCGGTCTCCTTGTTCCAACGCTTCCACTAACCCCAGAGCCTGGTGTTTGCCCGCTAAAGGATGGTCTCTCTGGATAACTTTCAGTGGAACCTTCTCCGGTGCCCGCCGTTCCGGTAGATTTGTTGATTTCTGTTATTGATGAGAAGGCAGTACCCGGTGTCCTTGTTCCAACGCTTCCACTAACCCCAGAGCCTGGTGTTTGCCCGCTAACGGATGGCATTCTCTCTGGATAACTTTCAGTAGAACTTCCATTAACTGCGGAAATGGTTTTTGCACTAGGAGTTGCTCCGGTACCCGCTGTTCTGGTAGATTTGCCGATTTCTGTTATTGATGAGAAGGCAGTACCCGGTGTCCTTGTTCCAACGCTTCCACTAACCCCAGAGCCTGGTGTTTGACCGCTAACGGATGGTCTCTCTGGATAACTCTCAGTGGAACCTTCTCCGGTGCCCGCCGATCCGGTAGATTTGTTGATTTCTGTTATTGATGAGAAGGCAGTACCCGGTGTCCTTGTTCCAACGCTTCCACTAACCCCAGAGCCTGGTGTTTGCCCGCTAACGGATGGTCTCTCTGGATAACTTTCAGTGGAACCTTCTCCGGTGCCCGCCGTTCCGGTAGATTTGTTGATTTCTGTTATTGATGAGAAGGCAGTACCCGGTGTCCTTGTTCCAACGCTTCCACTAACCCCAGAGCCTGGTGTTTGACCGCTAACGGATGGTCTCTCTGGATAACTCTCAGTGGAACCTTCTCCGGTGCCCGCCGTTCCGGTAGATTTGTTGATTTCTGTTATTGATGAGAAGGCGGTACCCGGTGTCCTTGTTCCAACGCTTCCACTAACCCCAGAGCCTGGTGTTTGCCCGCTAAAGGATGGTCTCTCTGGATAACTTTCAGTGGAACCTTCTCCGGTGCCCGCCGTTCCGGTAGATTTGTTGATTTCTGTTATTGATGAGAAGGCAGTACCCGGTGTCCTTGTTCCAACGCTTCCACTAACCCCAGAGCCTGGTGTTTGCCCGCTAACGGATGGTCTCTCTGGATAACTTTCAGTGGAACCTTCTCCGGTACCCGCTGTTCCGGTAGATTTGTTGATTTCTGTTATTGATGAGAAGGCAGTACCCGGTGTCCTTGTTCCAACGCTTCCACTAACCCCAGAGCCTGGTGTTTGCCCGCTAACGGATGGTCTCTCTGGATAACTTCCAGTGGAACCTTCTCCGGTGCCCGCCGTTCCGGAAGATTTGTTGATTTCTGTTATTGATGAGAAGGCAGTACCCGGTGTCCTTGTTCCAACGCTTCCGCTAACCCCGGCGCCTGGTGTTTGCCCGCTAACGGATGGCATTCTCTCTGGATAACTTTCAGTAGAACTTCCATTAACTGCGGAAATGGTTTTTGCACTAGGAGTTGCTCCGGTACCCGCTGTTCTGGTAGATTTGTTGATTTCTGTTATTGATGAGAAGGCAGTACCCGGTGTCCTTGTTCCAACGCTTCCGCTAACCCCGGCGCCTGGTGTTTGCCCGCTAAAGGATGGTCTCTCTGGATAACTTTCAGTGGAACCTTCTCCGATGCCCGCCGTTCCGGTAGATTTGTTGATTTCTGTTATTGATGAGAAGGCGGTACCCGGTATCCTTGTTCCAACGCTTCCACTAACCCCAGAGCCTGGTGTTTGCCCGCTAAAGGATGGTCTCTCTGGATAACTTTCAGTGGAACCTTCTCCGGTGCCCGCCGTTCCGGTAGATTTGTTGATTTCTGTTATTGATGAGAAGGCAGTACCCGGTGTCCTTGTTCCAACGCTTCCACTAACCCCAGAGCCTGGTGTTTGACCGCTAACGGATGGTCTCTCTGGATAACTCTCAGTGGAACCTTCTCCGGTGCCCGCCGATCCGGTAGATTTGTTGATTTCTGTTATTGATGAGAAGGCAGTACCCGGTGTCCTTGTTCCAACGCTTCCACTAACCCCAGAGCCTGGTGTTTGCCCGCTAACGGATGGTCTCTCTGGATAACTTTCAGTGGAACCTTCTCCGGTGCCCGCCGTTCCGGTAGATTTGTTGATTTCTGTTATTGATGAGAAGGCAGTACCCGGTGTCCTTGTTCCAACGCTTCCACTAACCCCAGAGCCTGGTGTTTGACCGCTAACGGATGGTCTCTCTGGATAACTCTCAGTGGAACCTTCTCCGGTGCCCGCCGTTCCGGTAGATTTGTTGATTTCTGTTATTGATGAGAAGGCGGTACCCGGTGTCCTTGTTCCAACGCTTCCACTAACCCCAGAGCCTGGTGTTTGCCCGCTAAAGGATGGTCTCTCTGGATAACTTTCAGTGGAACCTTCTCCGGTGCCCGCCGTTCCGGTAGATTTGTTGATTTCTGTTATTGATGAGAAGGCAGTACCCGGTGTCCTTGTTCCAACGCTTCCACTAACCCCAGAGCCTGGTGTTTGCCCGCTAACGGATGGCATTCTCTCTGGATAACTTTCAGTAGAACTTCCATTAACTGCGGAAATGGTTTTTGCACTAGGAGTTGCTCCGGTACCCGCTGTTCTGGTAGATTTGCCGATTTCTGTTATTGATGAGAAGGCAGTACCCGGTGTCCTTGTTCCAACGCTTCCACTAACCCCAGAGCCTGGTGTTTGACCGCTAACGGATGGTCTCTCTGGATAACTCTCAGTGGAACCTTCTCCGGTGCCCGCCGATCCGGTAGATTTGTTGATTTCTGTTATTGATGAGAAGGCAGTACCCGGTGTCCTTGTTCCAACGCTTCCACTAACCCCAGAGCCTGGTGTTTGCCCGCTAACGGATGGTCTCTCTGGATAACTTTCAGTGGAACCTTCTCCGGTGCCCGCCGTTCCGGTAGATTTGTTGATTTCTGTTATTGATGAGAAGGCAGTACCCGGTGTCCTTGTTCCAACGCTTCCACTAACCCCAGAGCCTGGTGTTTGACCGCTAACGGATGGTCTCTCTGGATAACTCTCAGTGGAACCTTCTCCGGTGCCCGCCGTTCCGGTAGATTTGTTGATTTCTGTTATTGATGAGAAGGCGGTACCCGGTGTCCTTGTTCCAACGCTTCCACTAACCCCAGAGCCTGGTGTTTGCCCGCTAAAGGATGGTCTCTCTGGATAACTTTCAGTGGAACCTTCTCCGGTGCCCGCCGTTCCGGTAGATTTGTTGATTTCTGTTATTGATGAGAAGGCAGTACCCGGTGTCCTTGTTCCAACGCTTCCACTAACCCCAGAGCCTGGTGTTTGCCCGCTAACGGATGGCATTCTCTCTGGATAACTTTCAGTAGAACTTCCATTAACTGCGGAAATGGTTTTTGCACTAGGAGTTGCTCCGGTACCCGCTGTTCTGGTAGATTTGCCGATTTCTGTTATTGATGAGAAGGCAGTACCCGGTGTCCTTGTTCCAACGCTTCCACTAACCCCAGAGCCTGGTGTTTGACCGCTAACGGATGGTCTCTCTGGATAACTCTCAGTGGAACCTTCTCCGGTGCCCGCCGATCCGGTAGATTTGTTGATTTCTGTTATTGATGAGAAGGCAGTACCCGGTGTCCTTGTTCCAACGCTTCCACTAACCCCAGAGCCTGGTGTTTGCCCGCTAACGGATGGTCTCTCTGGATAACTTTCAGTGGAACCTTCTCCGGTGCCCGCCGTTCCGGTAGATTTGTTGATTTCTGTTATTGATGAGAAGGCAGTACCCGGTGTCCTTGTTCCAACGCTTCCACTAACCCCAGAGCCTGGTGTTTGACCGCTAACGGATGGTCTCTCTGGATAACTCTCAGTGGAACCTTCTCCGGTGCCCGCCGTTCCGGTAGATTTGTTGATTTCTGTTATTGATGAGAAGGCGGTACCCGGTGTCCTTGTTCCAACGCTTCCACTAACCCCAGAGCCTGGTGTTTGCCCGCTAAAGGATGGTCTCTCTGGATAACTTTCAGTGGAACCTTCTCCGGTGCCCGCCGTTCCGGTAGATTTGTTGATTTCTGTTATTGATGAGAAGGCAGTACCCGGTGTCCTTGTTCCAACGCTTCCACTAACCCCAGAGCCTGGTGTTTGCCCGCTAACGGATGGCATTCTCTCTGGATAACTTTCAGTAGAACTTCCATTAACTGCGGAAATGGTTTTTGCACTAGGAGTTGCTCCGGTACCCGCTGTTCTGGTAGATTTGCCGATTTCTGTTATTGATGAGAAGGCAGTACCCGGTGTCCTTGTTCCAACGCTTCCACTAACCCCAGAGCCTGGTGTTTGCCCGCTAAAGGATGGTCTCTCTGGATAACTTTCAGTGGAACCTTCTCCGGTGCCCGCCGTTCCGGTAGATTTGTTGATTTCTGTTATTGATGAGAAGGCAGTACCCGGTGTCCTTGTTCCAACGCTTCCACTAACCCCAGAGCCTGGTGTTTGCCCGCTAACGGATGGTCTCTCTGGATAACTTTCAGTGGAACCTTCTCCGGTACCCGCTGTTCCGGTAGATTTGTTGATTTCTGTTATTGATGAGAAGGCAGTACCCGGTGTCCTTGTTCCAACGCTTCCACTAACCCCAGAGCCTGGTGTTTGCCCGCTAACGGATGGTCTCTCTGGATAACTTCCAGTGGAACCTTCTCCGGTGCCCGCCGTTCCGGAAGATTTGTTGATTTCTGTTATTGATGAGAAGGCAGTACCCGGTGTCCTTGTTCCAACGCTTCCGCTAACCCCGGCGCCTGGTGTTTGCCCGCTAACGGATGGCATTCTCTCTGGATAACTTTCAGTAGAACTTCCATTAACTGCGGAAATGGTTTTTGCACTAGGAGTTGCTCCGGTACCCGCTGTTCTGGTAGATTTGTTGATTTCTGTTATTGATGAGAAGGCAGTACCCGGTGTCCTTGTTCCAACGCTTCCGCTAACCCCGGCGCCTGGTGTTTGCCCGCTAAAGGATGGTCTCTCTGGATAACTTTCAGTGGAACCTTCTCCGATGCCCGCCGTTCCGGTAGATTTGTTGATTTCTGTTATTGATGAGAAGGCGGTACCCGGTATCCTTGTTCCAACGCTTCCACTAACCCCAGAGCCTGGTGTTTGCCCGCTAAAGGATGGTCTCTCTGGATAACTTTCAGTGGAACCTTCTCCGGTGCCCGCCGTTCCGGTAGATTTGTTGATTTCTGTTATTGATGAGAAGGCAGTACCCGGTGTCCTTGTTCCAACGCTTCCACTAACCCCAGAGCCTGGTGTTTGACCGCTAACGGATGGTCTCTCTGGATAACTCTCAGTGGAACCTTCTCCGGTGCCCGCCGATCCGGTAGATTTGTTGATTTCTGTTATTGATGAGAAGGCAGTACCCGGTGTCCTTGTTCCAACGCTTCCACTAACCCCAGAGCCTGGTGTTTGCCCGCTAACGGATGGTCTCTCTGGATAACTTTCAGTGGAACCTTCTCCGGTGCCCGCCGTTCCGGTAGATTTGTTGATTTCTGTTATTGATGAGAAGGCAGTACCCGGTGTCCTTGTTCCAACGCTTCCACTAACCCCAGAGCCTGGTGTTTGACCGCTAACGGATGGTCTCTCTGGATAACTCTCAGTGGAACCTTCTCCGGTGCCCGCCGTTCCGGTAGATTTGTTGATTTCTGTTATTGATGAGAAGGCGGTACCCGGTGTCCTTGTTCCAACGCTTCCACTAACCCCAGAGCCTGGTGTTTGCCCGCTAAAGGATGGTCTCTCTGGATAACTTTCAGTGGAACCTTCTCCGGTGCCCGCCGTTCCGGTAGATTTGTTGATTTCTGTTATTGATGAGAAGGCAGTACCCGGTGTCCTTGTTCCAACGCTTCCACTAACCCCAGAGCCTGGTGTTTGCCCGCTAACGGATGGCATTCTCTCTGGATAACTTTCAGTAGAACTTCCATTGACTGCGGAAATGGTTTTTGCACTAGGAGTTGCTCCGGTACCCGCCGTTCCGGTAGATTTGTTGATTTCTGTTATTGATGAGAAGGCAGTACCCGGTGTCCTTGTTCCAACGCTTCCACTAACCCCAGAGCCTGGTGTTTGACCGCTAACGGATGGTCTCTCTGGATAACTCTCAGTGGAACCTTCTCCGGTGCCCGCCGATCCGGTAGATTTGTTGATTTCTGTTATTGATGAGAAGGCAGTACCCGGTGTCCTTGTTCCAACGCTTCCACTAACCCCAGAGCCTGGTGTTTGCCCGCTAACGGATGGTCTCTCTGGATAACTTTCAGTGGAACCTTCTCCGGTGCCCGCCGTTCCGGTAGATTTGTTGATTTCTGTTATTGATGAGAAGGCAGTACCCGGTGTCCTTGTTCCAACGCTTCCACTAACCCCAGAGCCTGGTGTTTGACCGCTAACGGATGGTCTCTCTGGATAACTCTCAGTGGAACCTTCTCCGGTGCCCGCCGTTCCGGTAGATTTGTTGATTTCTGTTATTGATGAGAAGGCGGTACCCGGTGTCCTTGTTCCAACGCTTCCACTAACCCCAGAGCCTGGTGTTTGCCCGCTAAAGGATGGTCTCTCTGGATAACTTTCAGTGGAACCTTCTCCGGTGCCCGCCGTTCCGGTAGATTTGTTGATTTCTGTTATTGATGAGAAGGCAGTACCCGGTGTCCTTGTTCCAACGCTTCCACTAACCCCAGAGCCTGGTGTTTGCCCGCTAACGGATGGCATTCTCTCTGGATAACTTTCAGTAGAACTTCCATTAACTGCGGAAATGGTTTTTGCACTAGGAGTTGCTCCGGTACCCGCTGTTCTGGTAGATTTGCCGATTTCTGTTATTGATGAGAAGGCAGTACCCGGTGTCCTTGTTCCAACGCTTCCACTAACCCCAGAGCCTGGTGTTTGCCCGCTAAAGGATGGTCTCTCTGGATAACTTTCAGTGGAACCTTCTCCGGTGCCCGCCGTTCCGGTAGATTTGTTGATTTCTGTTATTGATGAGAAGGCAGTACCCGGTGTCCTTGTTCCAACGCTTCCACTAACCCCAGAGCCTGGTGTTTGACCGCTAACGGATGGTCTCTCTGGATAACTCTCAGTGGAACCTTCTCCGGTGCCCGCCGTTCCGGTAGATTTGTTGATTTCTGTTATTGATGAGAAGGCGGTACCCGGTGTCCTTGTTCCAACGCTTCCACTAACCCCAGAGCCTGGTGTTTGCCCGCTAAAGGATGGTCTCTCTGGATAACTTTCAGTGGAACCTTCTCCGGTGCCCGCCGTTCCGGTAGATTTGTTGATTTCTGTTATTGATGAGAAGGCAGTACCCGGTGTCCTTGTTCCAACGCTTCCACTAACCCCAGAGCCTGGTGTTTGCCCGCTAACGGATGGCATTCTCTCTGGATAACTTTCAGTAGAACTTCCATTAACTGCGGAAATGGTTTTTGCACTAGGAGTTGCTCCGGTACCCGCTGTTCTGGTAGATTTCCCGATTTCTGTTATTGATGAGAAGGCAGTACCCGGTGTCCTTGTTCCAACGCTTCCACTAACCCCAGAGCCTGGTGTTTGACCGCTAACGGATGGTCTCTCTGGATAACTCTCAGTGGAACCTTCTCCGGTGCCCGCCGATCCGGTAGATTTGTTGATTTCTGTTATTGATGAGAAGGCAGTACCCGGTGTCCTTGTTCCAACGCTTCCACTAACCCCAGAGCCTGGTGTTTGCCCGCTAACGGATGGTCTCTCTGGATAACTTTCAGTGGAACCTTCTCCGGTGCCCGCCGTTCCGGTAGATTTGTTGATTTCTGTTATTGATGAGAAGGCAGTACCCGGTGTCCTTGTTCCAACGCTTCCACTAACCCCAGAGCCTGGTGTTTGACCGCTAACGGATGGTCTCTCTGGATAACTCTCAGTGGAACCTTCTCCGGTGCCCGCCGTTCCGGTAGATTTGTTGATTTCTGTTATTGATGAGAAGGCGGTACCCGGTGTCCTTGTTCCAACGCTTCCACTAACCCCAGAGCCTGGTGTTTGCCCGCTAAAGGATGGTCTCTCTGGATAACTTTCAGTGGAACCTTCTCCGGTGCCCGCCGTTCCGGTAGATTTGTTGATTTCTGTTATTGATGAGAAGGCAGTACCCGGTGTCCTTGTTCCAACGCTTCCACTAACCCCAGAGCCTGGTGTTTGCCCGCTAACGGATGGTCTCTCTGGATAACTTTCAGTGGAACCTTCTCCGGTACCCGCTGTTCCGGTAGATTTGTTGATTTCTGTTATTGATGAGAAGGCAGTACCCGGTGTCCTTGTTCCAACGCTTCCACTAACCCCAGAGCCTGGTGTTTGCCCGCTAACGGATGGTCTCTCTGGATAACTTCCAGTGGAACCTTCTCCGGTGCCCGCCGTTCCGGAAGATTTGTTGATTTCTGTTATTGATGAGAAGGCAGTACCCGGTGTCTTTGTTCCAACGCTTCCGCTAACCCCGGCGCCTGGTGTTTGCCCGCTAACGGATGGCATTCTCTCTGGATAACTTTCAGTAGAACTTCCATTAACTGCGGAAATGGTTTTTGCACTAGGAGTTGCTCCGGTACCCGCTGTTCTGGTAGATTTGTTGATTTCTGTTATTGATGAGAAGGCAGTACCCGGTGTCCTTGTTCCAACGCTTCCGCTAACCCCGGCGCCTGGTGTTTGCCCGCTAAAGGATGGTCTCTCTGGATAACTTTCAGTGGAACCTTCTCCGATGCCCGCCGTTCCGGTAGATTTGTTGATTTCTGTTATTGATGAGAAGGCGGTACCCGGTATCCTTGTTCCAACGCTTCCACTAACCCCAGAGCCTGGTGTTTGCCCGCTAAAGGATGGTCTCTCTGGATAACTTTCAGTGGAACCTTCTCCGGTGCCCGCCGTTCCGGTAGATTTGTTGATTTCTGTTATTGATGAGAAGGCAGTACCCGGTGTCCTTGTTCCAACGCTTCCACTAACCCCAGAGCCTGGTGTTTGACCGCTAACGGATGGTCTCTCTGGATAACTCTCAGTGGAACCTTCTCCGGTGCCCGCCGATCCGGTAGATTTGTTGATTTCTGTTATTGATGAGAAGGCAGTACCCGGTGTCCTTGTTCCAACGCTTCCACTAACCCCAGAGCCTGGTGTTTGCCCGCTAACGGATGGTCTCTCTGGATAACTTTCAGTGGAACCTTCTCCGGTGCCCGCCGTTCCGGTAGATTTGTTGATTTCTGTTATTGATGAGAAGGCAGTACCCGGTGTCCTTGTTCCAACGCTTCCACTAACCCCAGAGCCTGGTGTTTGACCGCTAACGGATGGTCTCTCTGGATAACTCTCAGTGGAACCTTCTCCGGTGCCCGCCGTTCCGGTAGATTTGTTGATTTCTGTTATTGATGAGAAGGCGGTACCCGGTGTCCTTGTTCCAACGCTTCCACTAACCCCAGAGCCTGGTGTTTGCCCGCTAAAGGATGGTCTCTCTGGATAACTTTCAGTGGAACCTTCTCCGGTGCCCGCCGTTCCGGTAGATTTGTTGATTTCTGTTATTGATGAGAAGGCAGTACCCGGTGTCCTTGTTCCAACGCTTCCACTAACCCCAGAGCCTGGTGTTTGCCCGCTAACGGATGGCATTCTCTGTGGATAACTTTCAGTAGAACTTCCATTAACTGCGGAAATGGTTTTTGCACTAGGAGTTGCTCCGGTACCCGCTGTTCTGGTAGATTTGCCGATTTCTGTTATTGATGAGAAGGCAGTACCCGGTGTCCTTGTTCCAACGCTTCCACTAACCCCAGAGCCTGGTGTTTGACCGCTAACGGATGGTCTCTCTGGATAACTCTCAGTGGAACCTTCTCCGGTGCCCGCCGATCCGGTAGATTTGTTGATTTCTGTTATTGATGAGAAGGCAGTACCCGGTGTCCTTGTTCCAACGCTTCCACTAACCCCAGAGCCTGGTGTTTGCCCGCTAACGGATGGTCTCTCTGGATAACTTTCAGTGGAACCTTCTCCGGTGCCCGCCGTTCCGGTAGATTTGTTGATTTCTGTTATTGATGAGAAGGCAGTACCCGGTGTCCTTGTTCCAACGCTTCCACTAACCCCAGAGCCTGGTGTTTGACCGCTAACGGATGGTCTCTCTGGATAACTCTCAGTGGAACCTTCTCCGGTGCCCGCCGTTCCGGTAGATTTGTTGATTTCTGTTATTGATGAGAAGGCGGTACCCGGTGTCCTTGTTCCAACGCTTCCACTAACCCCAGAGCCTGGTGTTTGCCCGCTAAAGGATGGTCTCTCTGGATAACTTTCAGTGGAACCTTCTCCGGTGCCCGCCGTTCCGGTAGATTTGTTGATTTCTGTTATTGATGAGAAGGCAGTACCCGGTGTCCTTGTTCCAACGCTTCCACTAACCCCAGAGCCTGGTGTTTGCCCGCTAACGGATGGTCTCTCTGGATAACTCTCAGTGGAACCTTCTCCGGTGCCCGCCGTTCCGGTAGATTTGTTGATTTCTGTTATTGATGAGAAGGCAGTACCCGGTGTCCTTGTTCCAACGCTTCCACTAACCCCAGAGCCTGGTGTTTGCCCGCTAACGAATGGTCTCTCTGGATAACTTTCAGTGGAACCTTCTCCGGTGCCCGCCGTTCCGGTAGATTTGTTGATTTCTGTTATTGATGAGAAGGCAGTACCCGGTGTCCTTGTTCCAACGCTTCCACTAACCCCAGAGCCTGGTGTTTGCCCGCTAACGGATGGTCTCTCTGGATAACTTTCAGTGGAACCTTCTCCGGTGCCCGCCGTTCCGGTAGATTTGTTGATTTCTGTTATTGATGAGAAGGCAGTACCCGGTGTCCTTGTTCCAACGCTTCCGCTAACCCCGGCGCCTGGTGTTTGCCCGCTAACGGATGGCATTCTCTCTGGATAACTTTCAGTAGAACTTCCATTAACTGCGGAAATGGTTTTTGCACTAGGAGTTGCTCCGGTACCCGCTGTTCTGGTAGATTTGCCGATTTCTGTTATTGATGAGAAGGCAGTACCCGGTGTCCTTGTTCCAACGCTTCCACTAACCCCAGAGCCTGGTGTTTGACCGCTAACGGATGGTCTCTCTGGATAACTCTCAGTGGAACCTTCTCCGGTGCCCGCCGATCCGGTAGATTTGTTGATTTCTGTTATTGATGAGAAGGCAGTACCCGGTGTCCTTGTTCCAACGCTTCCACTAACCCCAGAGCCTGGTGTTTGCCCGCTAACGGATGGTCTCTCTGGATAACTTTCAGTGGAACCTTCTCCGGTGCCCGCCGTTCCGGTAGATTTGTTGATTTCTGTTATTGATGAGAAGGCAGTACCCGGTGTCCTTGTTCCAACGCTTCCACTAACCCCAGAGCCTGGTGTTTGACCGCTAACGGATGGTCTCTCTGGATAACTCTCAGTGGAACCTTCTCCGGTGCCCGCCGTTCCGGTAGATTTGTTGATTTCTGTTATTGATGAGAAGGCGGTACCCGGTGTCCTTGTTCCAACGCTTCCACTAACCCCAGAGCCTGGTGTTTGCCCGCTAAAGGATGGTCTCTCTGGATAACTTTCAGTGGAACCTTCTCCGGTGCCCGCCGTTCCGGTAGATTTGTTGATTTCTGTTATTGATGAGAAGGCAGTACCCGGTGTCCTTGTTCCAACGCTTCCACTAACCCCAGAGCCTGGTGTTTGCCCGCTAACGGATGGTCTCTCTGGATAACTCTCAGTGGAACCTTCTCCGGTGCCCGCCGTTCCGGTAGATTTGTTGATTTCTGTTATTGATGAGAAGGCAGTACCCGGTGTCCTTGTTCCAACGCTTCCACTAACCCCAGAGCCTGGTGTTTGCCCGCTAACGGATGGTCTCTCTGGATAACTTTCAGTGGAACCTTCTCCGGTGCCCGCCGTTCCGGTAGATTTGTTGATTTCTGTTATTGATGAGAAGGCAGTACCCGGTGTCCTTGTTCCAACGCTTCCACTAACCCCAGAGCCTGGTGTTTGCCCGCTAACGGATGGTCTCTCTGGATAACTTTCAGTGGAACCTTCTCCGGTGCCCGCCGTTCCGGTAGATTTGTTGATTTCTGTTATTGATGAGAAGGCAGTACCCGGTGTCCTTGTTCCAACGCTTCCGCTAACCCCGGCGCCTGGTGTTTGCCCGCTAACGGATGGCATTCTCTCTGGATAACTTTCAGTAGAACTTCCATTAACTGCGGAAATGGTTTTTGCACTAGGAGTTGCTCCGGTACCCGCTGTTCTGGTAGATTTGTTGATTTCTGTTATTGATGAGAAGGCAGTACCCGGTGTCCTTGTTCCAACGCTTCCGCTAACCCCGGCGCCTGGTGTTTGCCCGCTAACGGATGGCATTCTCTCTGGATAACTTTCAGTAGAACTTCCATTAAATGCGGAAATGGTTTTTGCACTAGGAGTTGCTCCGGTACCCGCTGTTCCGGTAGATTTGCCGATTTCTGTTATTGATGAGAAGGCAGTACCCGGTGTCCTTGTTCCAACGCCTTCACTGACCCCAGAGCCTGGTGTTTGCCCGCTAAAGGATGGTCTCTCTGGATAACTTTCAGTGGAACCTTCTCCGGTGCCCGCCGTTCCGGTAGATTTGTTGATTTCTGTTATTGATGAGAAGGCAGTACCCGGTGTCCTTGTTCCAACGCTTCCACTAACCCTAGAGCCTGGTGTTTGCCCGCTAACGGATGGTCTCTCTGGATAACTTTCAGTGGAACCTTCTCCGGTACCCGCTGTTCCGGTAGATTTGTTGATTTCTGTTATTGATGAGAAGGCAGTACCCGGTGTCCTTGTTCCAACGCTTCCACTAACCCCAGAGCCTGGTGTTTGCCCGCTAACGGATGGTCTCTCTGGATAACTTCCAGTGGAACCTTCTCCGGTGCCCGCCGTTCCGGAAGATTTGTTGATTTCTGTTATTGATGAGAAGGCAGTACCCGGTGTCCTTGTTCCAACGCTTCCGCTAACCCCGGCGCCTGGTGTTTGCCCGCTAACGGATGGCATTCTCTCTGGATAACTTTCAGTAGAACTTCCATTAACTGCGGAAATGGTTTTTGCACTAGGAGTTGCTCCGGTACCCGCTGTTCTGGTAGATTTGCCGATTTCTGTTATTGATGAGAAGGCAGTACCCGGTGTCCTTGTTCCAACGCTTCCACTAACCCCAGAGCCTGGTGTTTGCCCGCTAACGGATGGTCTCTCTGGATAACTTTCAGTGGAACCTTCTCCGGTGCCCGCCGTTCCGGTAGATTTGTTGATTTCTGTTATTGATGAGAAGGCAGTACCCGGTGTCCTTGTTCCAACGCTTCCACTAACCCCAGAGCCTGGTGTTTGCCCGCTAACGGATGGTCTCTCTGGATAACTTCCAGTGGAACCTTCTCCGGTGCCCGCCGTTCCGGAAGATTTGTTGATTTCTGTTATTGATGAGAAGGCAGTACCCGGTGTCCTTGTTCCAACGCTTCCGCTAACCCCGGCGCCTGTTGTTTGCCCGCTAACGGATGGCATTCTCTCTGGATAACTTTCAGTAGAACTTCCATTAACTGCGGAAATGGTTTTTGCACTAGGAGTTGCTCCGGTACCCGATGTTCTGGTAGATTTGTTGATTTCTGTTATTGATGAGAAGGCAGTACCAGGTGTCCTTGTTCCAACGCTTCCGCTAACCCCGGCGCCTGGTGTTTGCCCGCTAAAGGATGGTCTCTCTGGATAACTTTCAGTGGAACCTTCTCCGGTGCCCGCCGTTCCGGTAGATTTGTTGATTTCTGTTATTGATGAGAAGGCAGTACCCGGTGTTCTTGTTCCAACGCTTCCACTAACCCCAGAGCCTGGTGTTTGACCGCTAACGGATGGTCTCTCTGGATAACTCTCAGTGGAACCTTCTCCGGTGCCCGCCGATCCGGTAGATTTGTTGATTTCTGTTATTGATGAGAAGGCAGTACCCGGTGTCCTTGTTCCAACGCTTCCACTAACCCCAGAGCCTGGTGTTTGCCCGCTAACGGATGGTCTCTCTGGATAACTTTCAGTGGAACCTTCTCCGGTGCCCGCCGTTCCGGTAGATTTGTTGATTTCTGTTATTGATGAGAAGGCAGTACCCGGTGTCCTTGTTCCAACGCTTCCACTAACCCCAGAGCCTGGTGTTTGCCCGCTAACGGATGGTCTCTCTGGATAACTTTCAGTGGAACCTTCTCCGGTGCCCGCCGTTCCGGTAGATTTGTTGATTTCTGTTATTGATGAGAAGGCAGTACCCGGTGTCCTTGTTCCAACGCTTCCACTAACCCCAGAGCCTGGTGTTTGACCGCTAACGGATGGTCTCTCTGGATAACTCTCAGTGGAACCTTCTCCGGTGCCCGCCGTTCCGGTAGATTTGTTGATTTCTGTTATTGATGAGAAGGCGGTACCCGGTGTCCTTGTTCCAACGCTTCCACTAACCCCAGAGCCTGGTGTTTGCCCGCTAAAGGATGGTCTCTCTGGATAACTTTCAGTGGAACCTTCTCCGGTGCCCGCCGTTCCGGTAGATTTGTTGATTTCTGTTATTGATGAGAAGGCAGTACCCGGTGTCCTTGTTCCAACGCTTCCACTAACCCCAGAGCCTGGTGTTTGCCCGCTAACGGATGGTCTCTCTGGATAACTTCCAGTGGAACCTTCTCCGGTGCCCGCCGTTCCGGAAGATTTGTTGATTTCTGTTATTGATGAGAAGGCAGTACCCGGTGTCCTTGTTCCAACGCTTCCGCTAACCCCGGCGCCTGGTGTTTGCCCGCTAACGGATGGCATTCTCTCTGGATAACTTTCAGTAGAACTTCCATTAACTGCGGAAATGGTTTTTGCACTAGGAGTTGCTCCGGTACCCGCTGTTCTGGTAGATTTGTTGATTTCTGTTATTGATGAGAAGGCAGTACCCGGTGTCCTTGTTCCAACGCTTCCACTAACCCCAGAGCCTGGTGTTTGACCGCTAACGGATGGTCTCTCTGGATAACTCTCAGTGGAACCTTCTCCGGTGCTCGCCGATCCGGTAGATTTGTTGATTTCTGTTATTGATGAGAAGGCAGTACCCGGTGTCCTTGTTCCAACGCTTCCACTAACCCCAGAGCCTGGTGTTTGCCCGCTAACGGATGGTCTCTCTGGATAACTTTCAGTGGAACCTTCTCCGGTGCCCGCCGTTCCGGTAGATTTGTTGATTTCTGTTATTGATGAGAAGGCAGTACCCGGTGTCCTTGTTCCAACGCTTCCACTAACCCCAGAGCCTGGTGTTTGACCGCTAACGGATGGTCTCTCTGGATAACTCTCAGTGGAACCTTCTCCGGTGCCCGCCGTTCCGGTAGATTTGTTGATTTCTGTTATTGATGAGAAGGCGGTACCCGGTGTCCTTGTTCCAACGCTTCCACTAACCCCAGAGCCTGGTGTTTGCCCGCTAAAGGATGGTCTCTCTGGATAACTTTCAGTGGAACCTTCTCCGGTGCCCGCCGTTCCGGTAGATTTGTTGATTTCTGTTATTGATGAGAAGGCAGTACCCGGTGTCCTTGTTCCAACGCTTCCACTAACCCCAGAGCCTGGTGTTTGCCCGCTAACGGATGGTCTCTCTGGATAACTTTCAGTGGAACCTTCTCCGGTACCCGCTGTTCCGGTAGATTTGTTGATTTCTGTTATTGATGAGAAGGCAGTACCCGGTGTCCTTGTTCCAACGCTTCCACTAACCCCAGAGCCTGGTGTTTGCCCGCTAACGGATGGTCTCTCTGGATAACTTCCAGTGGAACCTTCTCCGGTGCCCGCCGTTCCGGAAGATTTGTTGATTTCTGTTATTGATGAGAAGGCAGTACCCGGTGTCCTTGTTCCAACGCTTCCACTAACCCCAGAGCCTGGTGTTTGCCCGCTAACGGATGGTCTCTCTGGATAACTTTCAGTGGAACCTTCTCCGGTGCCCGCCGTTCCGGTAGATTTGTTGATTTCTGTTATTGATGAGAAGGCAGTACCCGGTGTCCTTGTTCCAACGCTTCCACTAACCCCAGAGCCTGGTGTTTGACCGCTAACGGATGGTCTCTCTGGATAACTCTCAGTGGAACCTTCTCCGGTGCTCGCCGATCCGGTAGATTTGTTGATTTCTGTTATTGATGAGAAGGCAGTACCCGGTGTCCTTGTTCCAACGCTTCCACTAACCCCAGAGCCTGGTGTTTGCCCGCTAACGGATGGTCTCTCTGGATAACTTTCAGTGGAACCTTCTCCGGTGCCCGCCGTTCCGGTAGATTTGTTGATTTCTGTTATTGATGAGAAGGCAGTACCCGGTGTCCTTGTTCCAACGCTTCCACTAACCCCAGAGCCTGGTGTTTGACCGCTAACGGATGGTCTCTCTGGATAACTCTCAGTGGAACCTTCTCCGGTGCCCGCCGTTCCGGTAGATTTGTTGATTTCTGTTATTGATGAGAAGGCGGTACCCGGTGTCCTTGTTCCAACGCTTCCACTAACCCCAGAGCCTGGTGTTTGCCCGCTAAAGGATGGTCTCTCTGGATAACTTTCAGTGGAACCTTCTCCGGTGCCCGCCGTTCCGGTAGATTTGTTGATTTCTGTTATTGATGAGAAGGCAGTACCCGGTGTCCTTGTTCCAACGCTTCCACTAACCCCAGAGCCTGGTGTTTGCCCGCTAACGGATGGTCTCTCTGGATAACTTTCAGTGGAACCTTCTCCGGTACCCGCTGTTCCGGTAGATTTGTTGATTTCTGTTATTGATGAGAAGGCAGTACCCGGTGTCCTTGTTCCAACGCTTCCACTAACCCCAGAGCCTGGTGTTTGCCCGCTAACGGATGGTCTCTCTGGATAACTTCCAGTGGAACCTTCTCCGGTGCCCGCCGTTCCGGAAGATTTGTTGATTTCTGTTATTGATGAGAAGGCAGTACCCGGTGTCCTTGTTCCAACGCTTCCGCTAACCCCGGCGCCTGGTGTTTGCCCGCTAACGGATGGCATTCTCTCTGGATAACTTTCAGTAGAACTTCCATTAACTGCGGAAATGGTTTTTGCACTAGGAGTTGCTCCGGTACCCGCTGTTCTGGTAGATTTGTTGATTTCTGTTATTGATGAGAAGGCAGTACCCGGTGTCCTTGTTCCAACGCTTCCGCTAACCCCGGCGCCTGGTGTTTGCCCGCTAAAGGATGGTCTCTCTGGATAACTTTCAGTGGAACCTTCTCCGGTGCCCGCCGTTCCGGTAGATTTGTTGATTTCTGTTATTGATGAGAAGGCGGTACCCGGTGTCCTTGTTCCAACGCTTCCACTAACCCCAGAGCCTGGTGTTTGCCCGCTAAAGGATGGTCTCTCTGGATAACTTTCAGTGGAACCTTCTCCGGTGCCCGCCGTTCCGGTAGATTTGTTGATTTCTGTTATTGATGAGAAGGCAGTACCCGGTGTCCTTGTTCCAACGCTTCCACTAACCCCAGAGCCTGGTGTTTGACCGCTAACGGATGGTCTCTCTGGATAACTCTCAGTGGAATCTTCTCCGGTGCCCGCCGATCCGGTAGATTTGTTGATTTCTGTTATTGATGAGAAGGCAGTACCCGGTGTCCTTGTTCCAACGCTTCCACTAACCCCAGAGCCTGGTGTTTGCCCGCTAACGGATGGTCTCTCTGGATAACTTTCAGTGGAACCTTCTCCGGTGCCCGCCGTTCCGGTAGATTTGTTGATTTCTGTTATTGATGAGAAGGCAGTACCCGGTGTCCTTGTTCCAACGCTTCCACTAACCCCAGAGCCTGGTGTTTGACCGCTAACGGATGGTCTCTCTGGATAACTCTCAGTGGAATCTTCTCCGGTGCCCGCCGATCCGGTAGATTTGTTGATTTCTGTTATTGATGAGAAGGCAGTACCCGGTGTCCTTGTTCCAACGCTTCCACTAACCCCAGAGCCTGGTGTTTGCCCGCTAACGGATGGTCTCTCTGGATAACTTTCAGTGGAACCTTCTCCGGTGCCCGCCGTTCCGGTAGATTTGTTGATTTCTGTTATTGATGAGAAGGCAGTACCCGATGTCCTTGTTCCAACGCTTCCACTAACCCCAGAGCCTGGTGTTTGACCGCTAACGGATGGTCTCTCTGGATAACTCTCAGTGGAACCTTCTCCGGTGCCCGCCGTTCCGGTAGATTTGTTGATTTCTGTTATTGATGAGAAGGCAGTACCCGGTGTCCTTGTTCCAACGCTTCCACTAACCCCAGAGCCTGGTGTTTGACCGCTAACGGATGGTCTCTCTGGATAACTCTCAGTGGAACCTTCTCCGGTGCTCGCCGATCCGGTAGATTTGTTGATTTCTGTTATTGATGAGAAGGCAGTACCCGGTGTCCTTGTTCCAACGCTTCCACTAACCCCAGAGCCTGGTGTTTGCCCGCTAACGGATGGTCTCTCTGGATAACTTTCAGTGGAACCTTCTCCGGTGCCCGCCGTTCCGGTAGATTTGTTGATTTCTGTTATTGATGAGAAGGCAGTACCCGGTGTCCTTGTTCCAACGCTTCCACTAACCCCAGAGCCTGGTGTTTGACCGCTAACGGATGGTCTCTCTGGATAACTCTCAGTGGAACCTTCTCCGGTGCCCGCCGTTCCGGTAGATTTGTTGATTTCTGTTATTGATGAGAAGGCGGTACCCGGTGTCCTTGTTCCAACGCTTCCACTAACCCCAGAGCCTGGTGTTTGCCCGCTAACGGATGGTCTCTCTGGATAACTCTCAGTGGAACCTTCTCCGGTGCTCGCCGATCCGGTAGATTTGTTGATTTCTGTTATTGATGAGAAGGCAGTACCCGGTGTCCTTGTTCCAACGCTTCCACTAACCCCAGAGCCTGGTGTTTGCCCGCTAACGGATGGTCTCTCTGGATAACTTTCAGTGGAACCTTCTCCGGTGCCCGCCGTTCCGGTAGATTTGTTGATTTCTGTTATTGATGAGAAGGCAGTACCCGGTGTCCTTGTTCCAACGCTTCCACTAACCCCAGAGCCTGGTGTTTGACCGCTAACGGATGGTCTCTCTGGATAACTCTCAGTGGAACCTTCTCCGGTGCCCGCCGTTCCGGTAGATTTGTTGATTTCTGTTATTGATGAGAAGGCGGTACCCGGTGTCCTTGTTCCAACGCTTCCACTAACCCCAGAGCCTGGTGTTTGCCCGCTAAAGGATGGTCTCTCTGGATAACTTTCAGTGGAACCTTCTCCGGTGCCCGCCGTTCCGGTAGATTTGTTGATTTCTGTTATTGATGAGAAGGCAGTACCCGGTGTCCTTGTTCCAACGCTTCCACTAACCCCAGAGCCTGGTGTTTGCCCGCTAACGGATGGTCTCTCTGGATAACTTTCAGTGGAACCTTCTCCGGTACCCGCTGTTCCGGTAGATTTGTTGATTTCTGTTATTGATGAGAAGGCAGTACCCGGTGTCCTTGTTCCAACGCTTCCACTAACCCCAGAGCCTGGTGTTTGCCCGCTAACGGATGGTCTCTCTGGATAACTTCCAGTGGAACCTTCTCCGGTGCCCGCCGTTCCGGAAGATTTGTTGATTTCTGTTATTGATGAGAAGGCAGTACCCGGTGTCCTTGTTCCAACGCTTCCGCTAACCCCGGCGCCTGGTGTTTGCCCGCTAACGGATGGCATTCTCTCTGGATAACTTTCAGTAGAACTTCCATTAACTGCGGAAATGGTTTTTGCACTAGGAGTTGCTCCGGTACCCGCTGTTCTGGTAGATTTGTTGATTTCTGTTATTGATGAGAAGGCAGTACCCGGTGTCCTTGTTCCAACGCTTCCGCTAACCCCGGCGCCTGGTGTTTGCCCGCTAAAGGATGGTCTCTCTGGATAACTTTCAGTGGAACCTTCTCCGGTGCCCGCCGTTCCGGTAGATTTGTTGATTTCTGTTATTGATGAGAAGGCGGTACCCGGTGTCCTTGTTCCAACGCTTCCACTAACCCCAGAGCCTGGTGTTTGCCCGCTAAAGGATGGTCTCTCTGGATAACTTTCAGTGGAACCTTCTCCGGTGCCCGCCGTTCCGGTAGATTTGTTGATTTCTGTTATTGATGAGAAGGCAGTACCCGGTGTCCTTGTTCCAACGCTTCCGCTAACCCCGGCGCCTGGTGTTTGCCCGCTAAAGGATGGTCTCTCTGGATAACTTTCAGTGGAACCTTCTCCGGTGCCCGCCGTTCCGGTAGATTTGTTGATTTCTGTTATTGATGAGAAGGCGGTACCCGGTGTCCTTGTTCCAACGCTTCCACTAACCCCAGAGCCTGGTGTTTGCGCGCTAAAGGATGGTCTCTCTGGATAACTTTCAGTGGAACCTTCTCCGGTGCCCGCCGTTCCGGTAGATTTGTTGATTTCTGTTATTGATGAGAAGGCAGTACCCGGTGTCCTTGTTCCAACGCTTCCACTAACCCCAGAGCCTGGTGTTTGACCGCTAACGGATGGTCTCTCTGGATAACTCTCAGTGGAACCTTCTCCGGTGCCCGCCGATCCGGTAGATTTGTTGATTTCTGTTATTGATGAGAAGGCAGTACCCGGTGTCCTTGTTCCAACGCTTCCACTAACCCCAGAGCCTGGTGTTTGCCCGCTAACGGATGGTCTCTCTGGATAACTTTCAGTGGAACCTTCTCCGGTGCCCGCCGTTCCGGTAGATTTGTTGATTTCTGTTATTGATGAGAAGGCAGTACCCGGTGTCCTTGTTCCAACGCTTCCACTAACCCCAGAGCCTGGTGTTTGCCCGCTAACGGATGGTCTCTCTGGATAACTTTCAGTGGAACCTTCTCCGGTGCCCGCCGTTCCGGTAGATTTGTTGATTTCTGTTATTAATGAGAAGGCGGTACCCGGTGTCCTTGTTCCAACGCTTCCACTAACCCCAGAGCCTGGTGTTTGCCCGCTAAAGGATGGTCTCTCTGGATAACTTTCAGTGAAACCTTCTCCGGTGCCCGCCGTTCCGGTAGATTTGTTGATTTCTGTTATTGATGAGAAGGCAGTACCCGGTGTCCTTGTTCCAACGCTTCCACTAACCCCAGAGCCTGGTGTTTGACCGCTAACGGATGGTCTCTCTGGATAACTCTCAGTGGAACCTTCTCCGGTGCCCGCCGATCCGGTAGATTTGTTGATTTCTGTTATTGATGAGAAGGCAGTACCCGGTGTCCTTGTTCCAACGCTTCCACTAACCCCAGAGCCTGGTGTTTGCCCGCTAACGGATGGTCTCTCTGGATAACTTTCAGTGGAACCTTCTCCGGTGCCCGCCGTTCCGGTAGATTTGTTGATTTCTGTTATTGATGAGAAGGCAGTACCCGGTGTCCTTGTTCCAACGCTTCCACTAACCCCAGAGCCTGGTGTTTGCCCGCTAACGGATGGTCTCTCTGGATAACTTTCAGTGGAACCTTCTCCGGTGCCCGCCGTTCCGGTAGATTTGTTGATTTCTGTTATTAATGAGAAGGCGGTACCCGGTGTCCTTGTTCCAACGCTTCCACTAACCCCAGAGCCTGGTGTTTGCCCGCTAAAGGATGGTCTCTCTGGATAACTTTCAGTGAAACCTTCTCCGGTGCCCGCCGTTCCGGTAGATTTGTTGATTTCTGTTATTGATGAGAAGGCAGTACCCGGTGTCCTTGTTCCAACGCTTCCACTAACCCCAGAGCCTGGTGTTTGACCGCTAACGGATGGTCTCGCTGGATAACTCTCAGTGGAACCTTCTCCGGTGCCCGCCGTTCCGGTAGATTTGTTGATTTCTGTTATTGATGAGAAGGCAGTACCCGGTGTCCTTGTTCCAACGCTTCCACTAACCCCAGAGCCTGGTGTTTGCCCGCTAACGGATGGTCTCTCTGGATAACTTTCAGTGGAACCTTCTCCGGTGCCCGCCGTTCCGGTAGATTTGTTGATTTCTGTTATTGATGAGAAGGCGGTACCCGGTGTCCTTGTTCCAACGCTTCCACTAACCCCAGAGCCTGGTGTTTGCCCGCTAAAGGATGGTCTCTCTGGATAACTTTCTGTGGAACCTTCTCCGGTGCCCGCCGTTCCGGTAGATTTGTTGATTTCTGTTATTGATGAGAAGGCAGTACCCGGTGTCCTTGTTCCAACGCTTCCACTAACCCCAGAGCCTGGTGTTTGCCCGCTAACGGATGGTCTCTCTGGATAACTTTCAGTGGAACCTTCTCCGGTACCCGCTGTTCCGGTAGATTTGTTGATTTCTGTTATTGATGAGAAGGCAGTACCCGGTGTCCTTGTTCCAACGCTTCCACTAACCCCAGAGCCTGGTGTTTGCCCGCTAACGGATGGTCTCTCTGGATAACTTCCAGTGGAACCTTCTCCGGTGCCCGCCGTTCCGGAAGATTTGTTGATTTCTGTTATTGATGAGAAGGCAGTACCCGGTGTCCTTGTTCCAACGCTTCCGCTAACCCCGGCGCCTGGTGTTTGCCCGCTAACCGATGGCATTCTCTCTGGATAACTTTCAGTAGAACTTCCATTAACTGCGGAAATGGTTTTTGCACTAGGAGTTGCTCCGGTACCCGCTGTTCTGGTAGATTTGTTGATTTCTGTTATTGATGAGAAGGCAGTACCCGGTGTCCTTGTTCCAACGCTTCCGCTAACCCCGGCGCCTGGTGTTTGCCCGCTAAAGGATGGTCTCTCTGGATAACTTTCAGTGGAACCTTCTCCGGTGCCCGCCGTTCCGGTAGATTTGTTGATTTCTGTTATTGATGAGAAGGCGGTACCCGGTGTTCTTGTTCCAACGCTTCCACTAACCCCAGAGCCTGGTGTTTGACCGCTAACGGATGGTCTCTCTGGATAACTCTCAGTGGAACCTTCTCCGGTTCCCGCCGTTCCGGTAGATTTGTTGATTTCTGTTATTGATGAGAAGGCAGTACCCGGTGTCCTTGTTCCAACGCTTCCACTAACCCCAGAGCCTGGTGTTTGACCGCTAACGGATGGTCTCTCTGGATAACTCTCAGTGGAACCTTCTCCGGTGCCCGCCAATCCGGTAGATTTGTTGATTTCTGTTATTGATGAGAAGGCAGTACCCGGTGTCCTTGTTCCAACGCTTCCACTAACCCCAGAGCCTGGTGTTTGCCCGCTAACGGATGGTCTCTCTGGATAACTTTCAGTGGAACCTTCTCCGGTGCCCGCCGTTCCGGTAGATTTGTTGATTTCTGTTATTGATGAGAAGGCAGTACCCGGTGTCCTTGTTCCAACGCTTCCACTAACCCCAGAGCCTGGTGTTTGCCCGCTAACGGATGGTCTCTCTGGATAACTTTCAGTGGAACCTTCTCCGGTGCCCGCCGTTCCGGTAGATTTGTTAATTTCTGTTATTGATGAGAAGGCAGTACCCGGTGTCCTTGTTCCAACGCTTCCACTAACCCCAGAGCCTGGTGTTTGCCCGCTAACGGATGGCATTCTCTCTGGATAACTTCCAGTAGAACTTCCATTAACTGCAGAAATCGTTTTCGCGCTAGGAGTTTCTCCGGTACCCCCTGTTCCGGTAGTTTTGCTGATTTCTGTTATTGATGAGAGGGCAGTACCCGGTGTTCTTGTTCCAACGCTTCCACTAACCCCAGTGCCTGGTGTTTGCCCGCTAACGGATGGCATTCTCTCTGGATAACTTCCAGTAGAACTTCCATTAACTGCGGAAATCGTTGTTGCACTACGAGTTTCTCCGGTACCCGCTGTTTCGGTAGTTTTGCTAATTTCTGTTATTGATGAGAGGGCAGTACCCGGTGTTTTTGTTCCAACGCTTCCACTAACCCCAGTGCCTGGTGTTTGCCCGCTAACGGATGGCATTCTCTCTGGATAACTTCCAGTAGAACTTCCATTAACTGCGGAAATCGTTGTTGCACTAGGAGTTTCTCCGGTACCCGCTGTTTCGGTAGTTTTGCTAATTTCTGTTATTGATGAGAGGGCAGTACCCGGTGTCCTTGTTCCAACGCTTCCACTAACCCCACTGCCTGGTGTTTGCCCGCTAACGGATGGCATTCTCTCTGGATAACTTCCAGTAGAACTTCCATTAACTGCAGAAATCGTTTTCGCGCTAGGAGTTTCTCCGGTACCCTCTGTTCCGGTAGTTTTGCTGATTTCTGTTATTGATGAGAGGGCAGTACCCGGTGTCCTTGTTCCAACGCTTCCACTAACCCCAGTGCCTGGTGTTTGCCCGCTAACGGATGGCATTCTCTCTGGATAACTTCCAGTAGAACTTCCATTAACTGCAGAAATCGTTTTCGCGCTAGGAGTTTCTCCGGTACCCCCTGTTCCGGTAGTTTTGCTGATTTCTGTTATTGATGAGAGGGCAGTACCCGGTGTTCTTGTTCCAACGCTTCCACTAACCCCAGTGCCTGGTGTTTGCCCGCTAACGGATGGCATTCTCTCTGGATAACTTCCAGTAGAACTTCCATTAACTGCGGAAATCGTTGTTGCACTAGGAGTTTCTCCGGTACCCGCTGTTTCGGTAGTTTTGCTAATTTCTGTTATTGATGAGAGGGCAGTACCCGGTGTCCTTGTTCCAACGCTTCCACTAACCCCAGTGCCTGGTGTTTGCCCGCTAACGGATGGTATTCTCTCTGGATAACTTCCAGTAGAGCTTCCATTAACTGCGGAAATCGTTGTTGCACTAGGAGTTTCTCCGGTACCCGCTGTTTCGGTAGTTTTGCTAATTTCTGTTATTGATGAGAGGGCAGTACCGGGTGTCCTTGTTCCAACGCTTCCACTAACCCCACTGCCTGGTGTTTGCCCGCTAACGGATGGTCTCTCTGGATAACTTTCAGTGGAACCTTCTCCGGTGCCCGCCGTTCCGGTAGATTTGTTGATTTCTGTTATTGATGAGAAGGCAGTACCCGGTGTCCTTGTTCCAACGCTTCCACTAACCCCAGAGCCTGGTGTTTGCCCGCTAACGGATGGCATTCTCTCTGGATAACTTCCAGTAGAACTTCCATTAACTGCGGAAATCGTTGTTGCACTAGGAGTTTCTCCGGTACCCGCTGTTTCGGTAGTTTTGCTAATTTCTGTTATTGATGAGAGGGCAGTACCCGGTGTCCTTGTTCCAACGCTTCCACTAACCCCACTGCCTGGTGTTTGCCCGCTAACGGATGGCATTCTCTCTGGATAACTTCCAGTAGAACTTCCATTAACTGCGGAAATCGTTGTTGCACTAGGAGTTTCTCCGGTACCCGATGTTTCGGTAGTTTTGCTAATTTCTGTTATTGATGAGAGGGCAGTACCCGGTGTCCTTGTTCCAACGCTTCCACTAACCCCAGTGCCTGATGTTTGCCCGCTAACGGATGGCATTCTCTCTGGATAACTTCCAGTAGAGCTTCCATTAACTGCGGAAATCGTTGTTGCACTAGGAGTTTCTCCGGTACCCGCTGTTTCGGTAGTTCTGCTAATTTCTGTTATTGATGAGAGGGCAGTACCGGGTGTCCTTGTTCCAACGCTTCCACTAACCCCAGTGCCTGGTGTTTGCCCGCTAACGGATGGCATTCTCTCTGGATAACTTCCAGTAGAACTTCCATTAACTGCTGAAATCGTTTTTGCACTAGGAGTTTCTCCGGTACCCTCTGTTCCGGTAGTTTTGCTGATTTCTGTTATTAATGAGAGGGCAGTACCCGGTGTCCTTGTTCCAACGCTTCCACTTACCCCACTGCCTGGTGTTTGCCCGCTAACGGATGGCTTTCTCTCTGGATAACTTCCAGTAGAACTTCCATTAACTGCTGAAATCGTTTTTGCACTAGGAGTTTCTCCGGTACCCGCTATTCCGGTAGTTTTGCTGATTTCTGTTATTGATGAGAGGGCAGTACCCGGTGTCCTTGTTCCAACGCTTCCACTAACCCCACTGCCTGGTGTTTGCCCGCTAACGGATGGCATTCTCTCTGGATAACTTCCAGTAGAACTTCCATTAACTGCTGAAATCGTTTTTGCACTAGGAGTTTCTCCGGTACCCGCTATTCCGGTAGTTTTGCTGGTTTCTGTTATTGATGAGAGGGCAGTACCCGGTGTCCTTGTTCCAACGCTTCCACTAACCCCACTGCCTGGTGTTTGCCCGCTAACGGATGGCATTCTCTCCGGATAACTTCCAGTAGAACTTCCATTAACTGCAGAAATCGTTTTTGCACTAGGAGTTTCTCCGGTACCCGCTATTCCGGTAGTTTTGCTGATTTCTGTTATTGATGAGAGGGCAGTACCCGGTGTCCTTGTTCCAACGCTTCCACTAACCCCACTGCCTGGTGTTTGCCCGCTAACGGATGGCATTCTCTCTGGATAACTTCCAGTAGAACTTCCATTAACTGCAGAAATCGTTTTCGCGCTAGGAGTTTCTCCGGTACCCTCTGTTCCGGTAGTTTTGCTGATTTCTGTTATTGATGAGAGGGCAGTACCCGGTGTCCTTGTTCCAACGCTTCCACTAACCCCAGTGCCTGGTGTTTGCCCGCTAACGGATGGCATTCTCTCTGGATAACTTCCAGTAGAACTTCCATTAACTGCTGAAATCGTTTTTGCACTAGGAGTTTCTCCGGTACCCGCTATTCCGGTAGTTTTGCTGATTTCTGTTATTGATGAGAGGGCAGTACCCGGTGTCCTTGTTCCAACGCTTCCACTAACCCCACTGCCTGGTGTTTGCCCGCTAACGGATGGCATTCTCTCCGGATAACTTCCAGTAGAACTTCCATTAACTGCAGAAATCGTTTTCGCGCTAGGAGTTTCTCCGGTACCCTCTGTTCCGGTAGTTTTGCTGATTTCTGTTATTGATGAGAGGGCAGTACCCGGTGTCCTTGTTCCAACGCTTCCACTTACCCCACTGCCTGGTGTTTGCCCGCTAACGGATGGCTTTCTCTCTGGATAACTTCCAGTAGAACTTCCATTAACTGCTGAAATCGTTTTTGCACTAGGAGTTTCTCCGGTGCCCGCTATTCCGGTAGTTTTGCTGATTTCTGTTATTGATGAGAGGGCAGTACCCGGTGTCCTTGTTCCAACGCTTCCACTTACCCCACTGCCTGGTGTTTGCCCGCTAACGGATGGCTTTCTCTCTGGATAACTTCCAGTAGAACTTCCATTAACTGCTGAAATCGTTTTTGCACTAGGAGTTTCTCCGGTGCCCGCTATTCCGGTAGTTTTGCTGATTTCTGTTATTGATGAGAGGGCAGTACCCGGTGTCCTTGTTCCAACGCTTCCACTAACCCCACTGCCTGGTGTTTGCCCGCTAACGGATGGCATTCTCTCCGGATAACTTCCAGTAGAACTTCCATTAACTGCAGAAATCGTTTTTGCACTAGGAGTTTCTCCGGTACCCGCTATTCCGGTAGTTTTGCTGATTTCTGTTATTGATGAGAGGGCAGTACCCGGTGTCCTTGTTCCAACGCTTCCACTAACCCCACTGCCTGGTGTTTGCCCGCTAACGGATGGCATTCTCTCTGGATAACTTCCAGTAGAACTTCCATTAACTGCAGAAATCGTTTTCGCGCTAGGAGTTTCTCCGGTACCCTCTGTTCCGGTAGTTTTGCTGATTTCTGTTATTGATGAGAGGGCAGTACCCGGTGTCCTTGTTCCAACGCTTCCACTAACCCCAGTGCCTGGTGTTTGCCCGCTAACGGATGGCATTCTCTCTGGATAACTTCCAGTAGAACTTCCATTAACTGCTGAAATCGTTTTTGCACTAGGAGTTTCTCCGGTACCCGCTATTCCGGTAGTTTTGCTGATTTCTGTTATTGATGAGAGGGCAGTACCCGGTGTCCTTGTTCCAACGCTTCCACTAACCCCACTGCCTGGTGTTTGCCCGCTAACGGATGGCATTCTCTCCGGATAACTTCCAGTAGAACTTCCATTAACTGCAGAAATCGTTTTCGCGCTAGGAGTTTCTCCGGTACCCTCTGTTCCGGTAGTTTTGCTGATTTCTGTTATTGATGAGAGGGCAGTACCCGGTGTCCTTGTTCCAACGCTTCCACTTACCCCACTGCCTGGTGTTTGCCCGCTAACGGATGGCTTTCTCTCTGGATAACTTCCAGTAGAACTTCCATTAACTGCTGAAATCGTTTTTGCACTAGGAGTTTCTCCGGTGCCCGCTATTCCGGTAGTTTTGCTGATTTCTGTTATTGATGAGAGGGCAGTACCCGGTGTCCTTGTTCCAACGCTTCCACTAACCCCACTGCCTGGTGTTTGCTCGCTAACGGATGGCATTCTCTCTGGATAACTTCCAGTAGAACTTCCATTAACTGCTGAAATCGTTTTTGCACTAGGAGTTTCTCCGGTACCCGCTATTCCGGTAGTTTTGCTAATTTCTGTTATTGATGAGAGGGCAGTACCCGGTGTCCTTGTTCCAACGCTTCCACTAACCCCAGTGCCTGGTGTTTGCCCGCTAACGGATGGTATTCTCTCTGGATAACTTCCAGTAGAGCTTCCATTAACTGCGGAAATCGTTGTTGCACTAGGAGTTTCTCCGGTACCCGCTGTTTCGGTAGTTTTGCTAATTTCTGTTATTGATGAGAGGGCAGTACCGGGTGTCCTTGTTCCAACGCTTCCACTAACCCCACTGCCTGGTGTTTGCCCGCTAACGGATGGTCTCTCTGGATAACTTTCAGTGGAACCTTCTCCGGTGCCCGCCGTTCCGGTAGATTTGTTGATTTCTGTTATTGATGAGAAGGCAGTACCCGGTGTCCTTGTTCCAACGCTTCCACTAACCCCAGAGCCTGGTGTTTGCCCGCTAACGGATGGCATTCTCTCTGGATAACTTCCAGTAGAACTTCCATTAACTGCGGAAATCGTTGTTGCACTAGGAGTTTCTCCGGTACCCGCTGTTTCGGTAGTTTTGCTAATTTCTGTTATTGATGAGAGGGCAGTACCCGGTGTCCTTGTTCCAACGCTTCCACTAACCCCACTGCCTGGTGTTTGCCCGCTAACGGATGGCATTCTCTCTGGATAACTTCCAGTAGAACTTCCATTAACTGCGGAAATCGTTGTTGCACTAGGAGTTTCTCCGGTACCCGATGTTTCGGTAGTTTTGCTAATTTCTGTTATTGATGAGAGGGCAGTACCCGGTGTCCTTGTTCCAACGCTTCCACTAACCCCAGTGCCTGATGTTTGCCCGCTAACGGATGGCATTCTCTCTGGATAACTTCCAGTAGAGCTTCCATTAACTGCGGAAATCGTTGTTGCACTAGGAGTTTCTCCGGTACCCGCTGTTTCGGTAGTTCTGCTAATTTCTGTTATTGATGAGAGGGCAGTACCGGGTGTCCTTGTTCCAACGCTTCCACTAACCCCAGTGCCTGGTGTTTGCCCGCTAACGGATGGCATTCTCTCTGGATAACTTCCAGTAGAACTTCCATTAACTGCTGAAATCGTTTTTGCACTAGGAGTTTCTCCGGTACCCTCTGTTCCGGTAGTTTTGCTGATTTCTGTTATTAATGAGAGGGCAGTACCCGGTGTCCTTGTTCCAACGCTTCCACTTACCCCACTGCCTGGTGTTTGCCCGCTAACGGATGGCTTTCTCTCTGGATAACTTCCAGTAGAACTTCCATTAACTGCTGAAATCGTTTTTGCACTAGGAGTTTCTCCGGTACCCGCTATTCCGGTAGTTTTGCTGATTTCTGTTATTGATGAGAGGGCAGTACCCGGTGTCCTTGTTCCAACGCTTCCACTAACCCCACTGCCTGGTGTTTGCCCGCTAACGGATGGCATTCTCTCTGGATAACTTCCAGTAGAACTTCCATTAACTGCTGAAATCGTTTTTGCACTAGGAGTTTCTCCGGTACCCGCTATTCCGGTAGTTTTGCTGGTTTCTGTTATTGATGAGAGGGCAGTACCCGGTGTCCTTGTTCCAACGCTTCCACTAACCCCACTGCCTGGTGTTTGCCCGCTAACGGATGGCATTCTCTCCGGATAACTTCCAGTAGAACTTCCATTAACTGCAGAAATCGTTTTTGCACTAGGAGTTTCTCCGGTACCCGCTATTCCGGTAGTTTTGCTGATTTCTGTTATTGATGAGAGGGCAGTACCCGGTGTCCTTGTTCCAACGCTTCCACTAACCCCACTGCCTGGTGTTTGCCCGCTAACGGATGGCATTCTCTCTGGATAACTTCCAGTAGAACTTCCATTAACTGCAGAAATCGTTTTCGCGCTAGGAGTTTCTCCGGTACCCTCTGTTCCGGTAGTTTTGCTGATTTCTGTTATTGATGAGAGGGCAGTACCCGGTGTCCTTGTTCCAACGCTTCCACTAACCCCAGTGCCTGGTGTTTGCCCGCTAACGGATGGCATTCTCTCTGGATAACTTCCAGTAGAACTTCCATTAACTGCTGAAATCGTTTTTGCACTAGGAGTTTCTCCGGTACCCGCTATTCCGGTAGTTTTGCTGATTTCTGTTATTGATGAGAGGGCAGTACCCGGTGTCCTTGTTCCAACGCTTCCACTAACCCCACTGCCTGGTGTTTGCCCGCTAACGGATGGCATTCTCTCCGGATAACTTCCAGTAGAACTTCCATTAACTGCAGAAATCGTTTTCGCGCTAGGAGTTTCTCCGGTACCCTCTGTTCCGGTAGTTTTGCTGATTTCTGTTATTGATGAGAGGGCAGTACCCGGTGTCCTTGTTCCAACGCTTCCACTTACCCCACTGCCTGGTGTTTGCCCGCTAACGGATGGCTTTCTCTCTGGATAACTTCCAGTAGAACTTCCATTAACTGCTGAAATCGTTTTTGCACTAGGAGTTTCTCCGGTGCCCGCTATTCCGGTAGTTTTGCTGATTTCTGTTATTGATGAGAGGGCAGTACCCGGTGTCCTTGTTCCAACGCTTCCACTAACCCCACTGCCTGGTGTTTGCTCGCTAACGGATGGCATTCTCTCTGGATAACTTCCAGTAGAACTTCCATTAACTGCTGAAATCGTTTTTGCACTAGGAGTTTCTCCGGTACCCGCTATTCCGGTAGTTTTGCTGATTTCTGTTATTGATGAGGGGGCAGTACCCGGTGTCCTTGTTCCAACGCTTCCACTAACCCCAGTGCCTGGTGTTTGCCCGCTAACGGATGGCATTCTCTCTGGATAACTTCCAATAGAACTTCCATTAACTGCGGAAATCGTTGTTGCACTAGGAGTTTCTCCGGTACCCTCTGTTCCGGTAGTTTTGCTGATTTCTGTTATTGATGAGAGGGCAGTACCCGGTGTCCTTGTTCCAACGCTTCCACTTACCCCACTGCCTGGTGTTTGCCCGCTAACGGATGGCTTTCTCTCTGGATAACTTCCAGTAGAACTTCCATTAACTGCTGAAATCGTTTTTGCACTAGGAGTTTCTCCGGTACCCGCTATTCCGGTAGTTTTGCTGATTTCTGTTATTGATGAGAGGGCAGTACCCGGTGTCCTTGTTCCAACGCTTCCACTAACCCCACTGCCTGGTGTTTGCCCGCTAACGGATGGCATTCTCTCTGGATAACTTCCAGTAGAACTTCCATTAACTGCTGAAATCGTTTTTGCACTAGGAGTTTCTCCGGTACCCGCTATTCCGGTAGTTTTGCTGATTTCTGTTATTGATGAGAGGGCAGTACCCGGTGTCCTTGTTCCAACGCTTCCACTAACCCCACTGCCTGGTGTTTGCCCGCTAACGGATGGCATTCTCTCTGGATAACTTCCAGTAGAACTTCCATTAACTGCGGAAATCGTTGTTGCACTAGGAGTTTCTCCGGTACCCTCTGTTCCTTTAGTTTTGCTGATTTCTGTTATTGATGAGAGGGCAGTACCCGGTGTCCTTGTTCCAACGCTTCCACTAACCCCAGTGCCTGGTGTTTGCCCACTAACGGATGGCATTCTCTCTGGATAACTTCCAATAGAACTTCCATTAACTGCGGAAATCGTTGTTGCACTAGGAGTTTCTCCGGTACCCTCTGTTCCGGTAGTTTTGCTGATTTCTGTTATTGATGAGAGGGCAGTACCCGGTGTCCTTGTTCCAACGCTTCCACTTACCCCACTGCCTGGTGTTTGCCCGCTAACGGATGGCTTTCTCTCTGGATAACTTCCAGTAGAACTTCCATTAACTGCAGAAATCGTTTTCGCGCTAGGAGTTTCTCCGGTACCCTCTGTTCCGGTAGTTTTGCTGATTTCTGTTATTGATGAAAGGGCAGTAACCTGTGTCCTTGTTCCAACGCTTCCACTAACCCCAGTGCCTGGTGTTTGCCCGCTAACGGATGGCATTCTCTCTGGATAACTTCCAGTAGAACTTCCATTAACTGCTGAAATCGTTTTTGCACTAGGAGTTTCTCCGGTACCCGCTATTCCGGTAGTTTTGCTGATTTCTGTTATTGATGAGAGGGCAGTACCCGGTGTCCTTGTTCCAACGCTTCCACTAACCCCACTGCCTGGTGTTTGCCCGCTAACGGATGGCATTCTCTCTGGATAACTTCCAGTAGAACTTCCATTAACTGCTGAAATCGTTTTTGCACTAGGAGTTTCTCCGGTACCCGCTATTCCGGTAGTTTTGCTGATTTCTGTTATTGATGAGAGGGCAGTACCCGGTGTCCTTGTTCCAACGCTTCCACTAACCCCACTGCCTGGTGTTTGCCCGCTAACGGATGGCTTTCTCTCTGGATAACTTCCAGTAGAACTTCCATTAACTGCAGAAATCGTTTTCGCGCTAGGAGTTTCTCCGGTACCCTCTGTTCCGGTAGTTTTGCTGATTTCTGTTATTGATGAGAGGGCAGTACGCGGTGTCCTTGTTCCAACGCTTCCACTAACCCCAGTGCCTGGTGTTTGCCCGCTAACGGATGGCATTCTCTCTGGATAACTTCCAGTAGAACTTCCATTAACTGCGGAAATCGTTGTTGCACTAGGAGTTTCTCCGGTGCCCTCTGTTCCGGTAGTTTTGCTGATTTCTGTTATTGATGAGAGGGCAGTACCCGGTGTCCTTGTTCGAACGCTTCCACTAACCCCAGTGCCTGGTGTTTGCCCGCTAACGGATGGCATTCTCTCTGGATAATTTCCAGTAGAACTTCCATTAACTGCGGAAATCGTTGTTGCACTAGGAGTTTCTCCGGTACCCTCTGTTCCTTTAGTTTTGCTGATTTCTGTTATTGATGAAAGGGCAGTACCCGGTGTCCTTGTTCCAACGCTTCCACTAACCCCAGTGCCTGGTGTTTGCCCGCTAACGGATGGCATTCTCTCTGGATAACTTCCAGTAGAACTTCCATTAACTGCGGAAATCGTTGTTGCACTAGGAGTTTCTCCGGTGCCCTCTGTTCCGGTAGTTTTGCTGATTTCTGTTATTGATGAGAGGGCAGTACCCGGTGTCCTTGTTCGAACGCTTCCACTAACCCCAGTGCCTGGTGTTTGCCCGCTAACGGATGGCATTCTCTCTGGATAACTTCCAGTAGAACTTCCATTAACTGCAGAAATCGTTTTCGCGCTAGGAGTTTCTCCGGTACCCTCTGTTCCGGTAGTTTTGCTGATTTCTGTTATTGATGAGAGGGCAGTACCCGGTGTCCTTGTTCCAACGCTTCCACTAACCCCAGTGCCTGGTGTTTGCCCGCTAACGGATGGCATTCTCTCTGGATAACTTCCAGTAGAACTTCCATTAACTGCGGAAATCGTTGTTGCACTAGGAGTTTCTCCGGTGCCCTCTGTTCCGGTAGTTTTGCTGATTTCTGTTATTGATGAGAGGGCAGTACCCGGTGTCCTTGTTCCAACGCTTCCACTTACCCCACTGCCTGGTGTTTGCCCGCTAACGGATGGCTTTCTCTCTGGATAACTTCCAGTAGAACTTCCATTAACTGCAGAAATCGTTTTCGCGCTAGGAGTTTCTCCGGTACCCTCTGTTCCGGTAGTTTTGCTGATTTCTGTTATTGATGAAAGGGCAGTACCCGGTGTCCTTGTTCCAACGCTTCCACTAACCCCAGTGCCTGGTGTTTGCCCGCTAACGGATGGCATTCTCTCTGGATAACTTCCAGTAGAACTTCCATTAACTGCTGAAATCGTTTTTGCACTAGGAGTTTCTCCGGTACCCGCTATTCCGGTAGTTTTGCTGATTTCTGTTATTGATGAGAGGGCAGTACCCGGTGTCCTTGTTCCAACGCTTCCACTAACCCCACTGCCTGGTGTTTGCCCGCTAACGGATGGCATTCTCTCTGGATAACTTCCAGTAGAACTTCCATTAACTGCTGAAATCGTTTTTGCACTAGGAGTTTCTCCGGTACCCGCTATTCCGGTAGTTTTGCTGATTTCTGTTATTGATGAGAGGGCAGTACCCGGTGTCCTTGTTCCAACGCTTCCACTAACCCCACTGCCTGGTGTTTGCCCGCTAACGGATGGCTTTCTCTCTGGATAACTTCCAGTAGAACTTCCATTAACTGCAGAAATCGTTTTCGCGCTAGGAGTTTCTCCGGTACCCTCTGTTCCGGTAGTTTTGCTGATTTCTGTTATTGATGAGAGGGCAGTACCCGGTGTCCTTGTTCCAACGCTTCCACTAACCCCAGTGCCTGGTGTTTGCCCGCTAACGGATGGCATTCTCTCTGGATAACTTCCAGTAGAACTTCCATTAACTGCGGAAATCGTTGTTGCACTAGGAGTTTCTCCGGTGCCCTCTGTTCCGGTAGTTTTGCTGATTTCTGTTAATGATGAGAGGGCAGTACCCGGTGTCCTTGTTCGAACGCTTCCACTAACCCCAGTGCCTGGTGTTTGCCCGCTAACGGATGGCATTCTCTCTGGATAACTTCCAGTAGAACTTCCATTAACTGCTGAAATCGTTTTTGCACTAGGAGTTTCTCCGGTACCCGCTATTCCGGTAGTTTTGCTGATTTCTGTTATTGATGAGAGGGCAGTACCCGGTGTCCTTGTTCCAACGCTTCCACTAACCCCACTGCCTGGTGTTTGCCCGCTAACGGATGGCATTCTCTCTGGATAACTTCCAGTAGAACTTCCATTAACTGCGGAAATCGTTGTTGCACTAGGAGTTTCTCCGGTACCCTCTGTTCCTTTAGTTTTGCTGATTTCTGTTATTGATGAGAGGGCAGTACCCGGTGTCCTTGTTCCAACGCTTCCACTAACCCCACTGCCTGGTGTTTGCCCGCTAACGGATGGCATTCTCTCTGGATAACTTCCAGTAGAACTTCCATTAACTGCAGAAATCGTTTTCGCGCTAGGAGTTTCTCCGGTACCCTCTGTTCCGGTAGTTTTGCTGATTTCTGTTATTGATGAGAGGGCAGTACCCGGTGTCCTTGTTCCAACGCTTCCACTAACCCCACTGCCTGGTGTTTGCCCGCTAACGGATGGCATTCTCTCTGGATAACTTCCAGTAGAACTTCCTTTAACTGCGGAAATCGTTGTTGCACTAGGAGTTTCTTCGGTACCCTCTGTTCCGGTAGTTTTGCTGATTTCTGTTATTGATGAGAGGGCAGTACCCGGTGTCCTTGTTCCAACGCTTCCACTAACCCCAGTGCCTGGTGTTTGCCCGCTAACGGATGGCATTCTCTCTGGATAACTTCCAGTAGAACTTCCATTAACTGCTGAAATCGTTTTTGCACTAGGAGTTTCTCCGGTACCCGCTATTCCGGTAGTTTTGCTGATTTCTGTTATTGATGAGAGGGCAGTACCCGGTGTCCTTGTTCCAACGCTTCCACTAACCCCACTGCCTGGTGTTTGCCCGCTAACGGATGGCATTCTCTCTGGATAACTTCCAGTAGAACTTCCATTAACTGCTGAAATCGTTGTTGCACTAGGAGTTTCTTCGGTACCCTCTGTTCCGGTAGTTTTGCTGATTTCTGTTATTGATGAGAGGGCAGTACCCGGTGTCCTTGTTCCAACGCTTCCACTAACCCCAGTGCCTGGTGTTTGCCCGCTAACGGATGGCATTCTCTCTGGATAACTTCCAGTAGAACTTCCATTAACTGCTGAAATCGTTTTTGCACTAGGAGTTTCTCCGGTACCCGCTATTCCGGTAGTTTTGCTGATTTCTGTTATTGATGAGAGGGCAGTACCCGGTGTCCTTGTTCCAACGCTTCCACTAACCCCACTGCCTGGTGTTTGCCCGCTAACGGATGGCATTCTCTCTGGATAACTTCCAGTAGAACTTCCATTAACTGCGGAAATCGTTGTTGCACAAGGAGTTTCTCCGGTACCCGCTGTTTCGGTAGTTTTGCTAATTTCTGTTATTGATGAGAGGGCAGTACCCGGTGTCCTTGTTCCAACGCTTCCACTAACCCCACTGCCTGGTGTTTGCCCGCTAAAGGATGGCATTCTCTCTGGATAACTTCCAGTAGAACTTCCATTAACTGCTGAAATCATTTTTGCACTAGGAGTTTCTCCGGTACCCGCTGTTCCGGTAGTTTTGCTGATTTCTGTTATTGATGAGAGGGCAGTACCCGGTGTCGTATTGTTTGCTATTATTTTAACGCTTGCGCTTAATGCAGTTCCTGATGTTTTCACGCCTTTCGATGTCATTTCCTCACTAGTAATTAGCTTTCTCTTTGAATTACTTCTAGTAAGACCACTTGATAACAAGACACCATATGCCGTACTAGCGGTTGTTTCGACAGTCTCACTAGGTGTGCTGACTGATGATGAAGCGCCAGGCGGTGTTTCTCCACTGGTAGTTTCTTCTAAACATTCCTCACATGTAGGTGATGTTTGTTCAGTGGATGTTTTTGCGGTGAAATCTTCACAGTCCTCACACTGATAGGGTGGTCGTGGATACCCTCCGGGATATGAAGGAGTTTCGTCACAATGACTCTCACACTTTCCTGTCTTACAGGTGTGCTTATCTTTCGGAGGACTAATACATCTTTGGTTACTACATATTTTCTTTTGCTTCGTGCAGGTATCCCTCGCACAGTTTTCTGAGCAGTCGCACTTTTGCTTCCAACGGGTATGCTTCGTACAATCTTCTGAGGAGTCACATTTTTGCTTCTCGCAATTATCACAACTACACTCTTCAGCAATGCACTTAACTGACTGATCTCTTTGCAGTGTTTCCTGTTCTTTTGCATCAACATCATATGGTGCTCGTGGGAAGCCTCCCGGATATGGACTTTCTTCCACAAAATTACATTCGCTGCCTATAACTTTCAAATCACTGCAAAGCTCTTCGATGTTGCAAATTTCGCCTTTGCGTTCTACTTCCATATTCGGAGCTTCGTCTTCGAGAGTATATGGTGGTCGTGGAAATCCGCCTGGATACGGGCTCATGTACTGGTCTTCTATGCATTTCGTGGGATATGTGTAAATTGATTTTTTTGTTTCTGTCACTGCATCTCCTTCTGATTCGATCCCTTCAGACTGAAAAATGGGAATAGTAAGGATAAAGTGTTTGCTAATTTCTTTCACATCATGAGATGTAATACTGATCAATTTCGTGCTCATCTTACAATCTATAAAAATCGAATGTAGCCTTGCATGTATGTGTGTACCGCCTGCATGCGCTGTGAAGTCGGCCAAAATTCACCATTAAAGGCAGTGTCCAAGCAAAAAATCGATTTCGAGATTTTGTGCTCACCTGGATCTATTCGCCATGCTGAATCTGAAAATCAACACTGGAGAGCGCGAAAACGGCTAAAAGGGGCTCTAACGGAGGAGCGAAATTGCAGGTGGGCGGGGCTGTTCACATAGTGACGTCACTCTTCCAGCTTCAGGAGCGATCTTCTCGCTTCTGCTAGTCGCCCTATCATCACCACCAGCCAACTGCGAAACGCATGACATAAAATCGGAATCGAGAAGATGGCTCCTAAAGCCTGGGAGAGTGACGTCACGGTGTGAACAGCCCCGCCCACCTGCGATTTCCCTCCTGCTTTAGGGCTTTTTCTGGCGTTTTCGCGCTCTCCAATGTGGTTCATCGGATTCAGCAGGGCGAATAGGCCCGGGTAAGCACAAAATCTCAAAATCGACTTTTTGCTTGGACACTGCCTTTAACGACTGCAAAAGTTAGTTTCGAGCCATTGCCGAGAGTAAGCTCCCAGAAGCCGGATTTGAAGATGCTGCGTTTAGAGAGCAGTTTAATCTCCTTTGTTGCTTCGTGCTGTGATTCTTGCCCAGAAAACTATGTTACCCTAAAGCCATTGTTTCTGATGTTTTCTCTAACTATTATGCCCTGGATAAGCTTATGCATATAGTAACTCCGCAATTGTAATCTTGCTTTATCATACACATTTACATTGCTTTGCTTTTGTTGTTTTTAGGAAAAGCTATGGTAAATTCGTTATTTCTCAGTGACGGAGAAAATGCGCACAACGCTGACTTTTGGAGTGTGCCTTGTGATATTGTCGATGCCACTTGTCAATTGGAACAAAAGTCTATGCTGCGAAAGTGTGGCATATTTTTCTTTTCCACTTGATTTTGAGAGAAAGATTCTTAATGCTTTAGGTGTCCGGAAATGCTGCAATCATTATGCTTAGAGCGATTTCCCCTCAAAAAAAGGAGATGGAGGCTTTAGTAGTCTTGGATTGTACTAGGTAGCATTCTCGACTCTATCTTGTTGAATTTTCAGTCGGTAGGAATGCGTGTAAAATTAAAGCAAAATTGTCTTTTTGTTCGCGTTCCAACTAGCCACTCTCCGGCACTCCCCCCTTCCCCATCCATTTCCTTCTACTGAACTTCGTGCGCAACTAGCGTCAGTGCGTTAGGGTGGGTTCACCTGACATGATGTCTTCTCTGCTCAGCGCAGGATGGAAATGAACTCTGCTGCAAGTTTGCGCGGAAGCGGGAAATTGTTTGATGGCTAAGTCCGCTTTCAATGGAAAGTGCCAAAAACAAAACATTGAAAACTATGTCCAAAGTTTCAGCTAAATAGGGTTGACGTTTCTATAGTGAACGTATCAAAGGCACCGTGCACCCTAAACTGAGGGTCTTGAGCTTTTGGCAGCATATTGTAGTAGGGCCCTACCAAGCCAATGCTCAAGTCGCGGTGCAAAATGTCGCTTCGGAAGTGAGAAAATCGTTTCGGAATAACGAAGATGCAACGAGGACCCCCAGACGCGCCGCCCTTCCTTCCACGGCCGCCCATTTGTGCGCGCCCATCCAATCACCGTTTCGAAAACCGGCCTGTGGGTTCTCCAGAACGGGGTTGTCGGGGTTTTCGCGGATTCTTGATTTTATAATGGGAGCTAGAAACATGAGAAGGCCCCGAAACGACAAAAACCTGGAAGTCGAGAATCTGGCTGGACGGTGCCTTCAAGGATAATTACAAGCTTTGAGTTTTGTAGACAGCAGTCATATTGCGACGAGTTGGTTTTAGCTTATGTAGTCTTAGGCATGCATTAACCTCGCGGGGAGGGGATCGCAGCTTAAAAGAAAGCTTTTCGAAACTCCAGATACCTGGATTTCACGTTGTGTACCTATCCGTAAGTATTCCTACTATACCCTTCACTATGAACATGTTGAAGAGGAGCGAGAAGCAGTACGAACCGCATTTTCCAGCTTTAGTATGATCTCTGATGATCCCCAGCGCTTTTCTTTAAAGTCATTTTTCTTTCTCCGAAGTTAACGAAAAACCTCCAAAGTTGTGCAGATTATTTAAACCGACAGTGCTAAGCATGTTGCCGCTAAGAACAATGTTTTGAAGTCATGAAATTTTCGATAGTCGAAATTCAAGGTTTACCGAAAAATTCGACTTTTCAAAAACTCATTTGTTCTCATCAGCAACATGCTTAGCACTGTTGTGTTAGATGTTCAGTACAACTTTGGAGGGTTTTCGTTAACTTCGGAGAAAGAAAAATGACTTTAAAGAAAAGCACCGGGGATCATCAGGGATCATACAAAAGCTGGAAAATGCGGTTCGTACAACTTCTCGCTCCTGTTCAACGTGTTCATAGTGAAGGGTAGTAGGAATACTTAGGTATAGGCACACAGTGTAAAATCCAGGTATCTGGAGTTTCGTAATATAAAGCTTTCTTTTAAGCTGCGATCCCCTCCCCAGCGGGGAGGTTAGTGCATGCGGCCCTTACAGCAATATTGGCGATTAGTTAATGTAGGAGTTTTAAGCGAGCTTCTTAAGCACTACAGCGCTTTACATATGGTAGTCTCACCCCGTTAGACATTCGGTGGTCAAGAATTCGACTAGAACAGGCTGCGGCAAAGCGCGACACCCCGTCCGGCTAGGGGTCAAAAATCACACAGCGCTGCGGACGCTCACCGCGCACAGTTTTCTGCCACAAAAAACTCCCCGGTGCTAAAGTGGAGGATGGCGGCAGATACAGTCTATAAGACTCGAGTCCATAAGTAAAATTATGCCAGGTGTATCGACGGAAGCTGACTCTCGTATTGCTTGACGTCGCGTCGCGGCATTGCTCCGCGGCAAATCGTAACAGCTGACCAGTATCCCCTCCGGCCATCAGTCTAAAAGCACCGTCCACCCAATTTTCCACCTTTATATTTTTCTCGTTTTCTGGGCTTCTCATGACAATGATTCCAAATATGAGGTGAAATTGCGCGGTGAATATTTAGCTCCAGAAGCAAACATCTGATTTCGAACTTCGACCGAGGCTTAGTGGGAAGGCCCACCATAGTATACTATTGGGACCTTTATCCCTAGCCGTGATGTTATTTCTTCTTATCGTCGTTTTGTGATTTTTTTGTGCTTTAGCAATGCTTGTGATTAGAAATTGTTGTTGAGCGGTGTTTCTTGAAGCTTTACTCTCTTCAACTCTGTTTATACGTGAGCTGGGAGATGAAACACTTATAATGAAGTGTTGTTCTAGTAAATTTTATGTCACAAAATACCTTCCTCCAAACTTACGTGCAACCAGATTCGAAGAGATGAACACAGCAAGCGATAGCAATATAAAACATCGCTAAGCAACAAGAAAATCGTGATTTTGATAATAAGGAACATTATAGTGATCTTGATAATAAGGAACATTACAACAAAAAACAGCATATAAAGATGAATAAACGGGAAAAAAGCATGGGTGAGCTTGAATTGAGAGCTGTAAGTGCCGCGCTCTAGCTTTTTGTCCATTGTCCTATTATCTAGTGAGGAGGATACAACTACAGGGTGGTCCATATGAAGTGTGACACAACAAAAAAATATTATAACTTTGCAAGGACTGAATGAAATCAAAAGCTTTTGTCCTCATCTGATAGAGAAGAGAATTCTGTATAAGAATTTTGAACTGACTTTCCCGCTAAAAATTCCAAAAAGCGTCTGTAAAATTTCCTTCAATCCAAAAAGATGCCACAGCTCTTCAGAGTTTGCTTTCAATGCTTTTTCCAAAATTTCGAAGAATTGCGATTTTTGTTGCCACGGCGACTTCCTTTAACAAACCTTGAAGCTTGACCATGTTTTAGTAAGAACCGAAGTCGGAAACAAGCACAACGGGACAAAAGAATATCGAGAAGACGAATTTTGAAACCTGGAATGAAATAGAACAAAAAATAATGTATTTTTCGCAGTCCATCAAACTTCATATTTGCCACTTACGAACAGACAATTCTGGGGGTGTAGGACGATTCGCACGACCGTAATGCTTTCCGCTCAGGACCACCGCCGCGCGCGATACACCCTGCGGCGGCTTTTGCCTAAGCAAAACAGGGGGAGGAAAGATTTGCGGCGTGCATTACATGTTAAGACAAGTCAAAATCAGGGAGACTCTAGAGACCGCCCGTGCGAAAAGACCGTCTCCCCAATTCTGGCCTTCCGAATCGAACATTCTTGAACCCAGAAATTTTCCGCCTTTTCTATCTGTAAGCAAAAGGTCTGCTCTTCCAAACCCAGGCCACTAGATGTGCTAAAGAGGAGACGTAGTGAGAGCCTGGGATGAAATTTCTGCCAAAAACCATCGCGCGCAATTTTAAAATCTCTCCGAGCAGAATAAATTCTGTCATTAAAGTTGAAGAAGGACTTAATGTAAATAGTCTATGAGGACTTATACAGAATTTTCTTGTCTATCAGATAAAGGCAGAATCTTTTAATTTCATTGAGTTTAGCAAAGTTACGAAAGCTTTTGTGCGTCACATTTCATGCGGACCACCCTGTATACTAACAGATGTCGATTCTTGTCATATAGCGAGAAGTGACAGACTATTTGTTCTAATTTTTTGAGTTCTGAATATTTCTGCAGATTTCGTAATTTTCTGGGGCTCACTAAAATGAAAGCTTGCCTGAGATAGTGCTATTCCAGCATTGAGAAAAGTCAGTAGAATCAACAAGTATTTCAAAGCCGTCGCCATTCTGATCCAGCATCTATGTCCGAAGCAAAGTGGAATGTTCAAGCAGAAACAATCTAGCTGTCCCCTTTTCTAGAATAAGAATAATTAACGATCGCAGATTTCAAAAAGAGACTTAGAACGACCATAACAGTATTTAAATTCAGTATAGCATTTGCAAAAGCGCTAAGCCCTTTCCAGTAAATGATAGAAATTTGCTGCCACTTTTTAGAACAGATAACCGTACCAGAACTTTCAAGCTTGTGGGTTTGTAGCTACGTATGACCGACGGAGGACAGCCCCCTTCTCTCCCCCCCCCCCCCCGAGAATAGGTCCCCAAATTATTGAAAGTCTTAGGCCTCGGGCAGACTTTACGCGACTTCATCGTTGCGATTGACCGCGACAAGACAATTGTAACAGTATCATTGCATGCCGATCTTCTTGCATTTCGATTGTGATAGATTCACAACCGAAATACGACAAAAATCGGCATGCAATGAACTCGTAACATTTGTCTTGTAGCGATGAACCGCGACGATCAAATTGCGTGAACTCTGCCCGAGGTGTGACGTTAGTTATGAAAAGGAGCACGTAAGTTGTCTATACTTGTAAACATTCGAAATGACCTTTGAATATTTTCAGAAATTCCATTTAGCCTTGTAAAAAAATTTTCGGGTACGTAGATACCGCTACCCCCTTAGTTCTAAAGTTCCGATTTTATGGGCCGCAAATATTTTGGGAAGCATGTGAAAATTATGTCCGCTAGTCGTACATCGCCACCGATAAAGTTCGAAGGCGTGGCTTATGCCGAGAAGACCGCGGAAGGTGGAGTGAAATCACAATGGGGATGACCCCGCCCACCTGCTGGTCTCCCTCTTGCGTTAGAAGCCGTTTTTGCCGTTTTCACGCTCTCCAGTGTTGGTTTTCGGATTAAGCATAGCGAATATGCCCGGATAAGCATAAAATCTCAAAATCGACTTTTTACCCGGATACTGCCTTTAAAGCCACCGTCCATACTAAATTGGGGGTCTTGAGCTTTTCGCAGCATATGGTATTAGGGCCACCTATCAAGCCGATGCCCGAGTCGCAGCACAAATTGTTGCTTCGAAAGCGAGAAATGGCACGAGAATTGTTAGGGTTTCTCCTGATTCCCGACTTCATATTCGGAAGACATGAGAAGGCCCCGGAACGATCAAAACATAGAAGTCGATTTGGGGGACGGTGCCTTCAAGGACTACAAAGCTTCTTATAATGCTCTTCCCTCCTCGACGAGTTCATGCATGTGGCCCTAAGTGTCAGTTCCTAACCGCCACTTGTTTGCAATCATATGCTTACTTACGTCGTCCCCTCCCTTTTTTCTGCACTAAATTGAACTTCTCAGGCCAAACTTTGCAATCATCGATAAAATCAGTAAGTGTAATGGTGCTTACACCAGCCTTTTTTTCTCTGCCAGCATGCTTAATGAATGTTCTGTGTCAACAAATTCAGCTCCGTAGGTCAAGCGAGTAGGGGAACGAACTCCACCAGTTTTGAGCCGCCTCCGCTGGCAGCTGGTCCTTTTGCAATGTCGTTGCATGGCGCTGCAGGAACAGTAGTCCGCGAAAGCGGCTCAGAATGACGGAGTTCGTTCCTCCACCCAGGTCAAGCTTGCCAAGACCCAATGAAATCGACATCAACTGATGAGCTGTCCTACGGCCTCATCTCCGTGATGTGTATGTGTGCTCTGGATTAGTTCAGATATGGAATTTTCTACTCGGAAACGTATAAAGACTGGCAAACCCCTTCAGCTTTATATAAAAGGCTGGAAGATTGCAAGTTGCGTGATTATAAACGCATATGTATGCCAAGCCGCACAGTTTATATCTGACTCTGCGCGTGATGCTCTTTCAGTTCATATATACCCCATATTTCTCAATTAAATCTCAATACCCGTCTTTTGCATTCGTATGCCCCAATTCAGATTCAGTTTCTAAACCGAGACCTAGCTTTGCACACATAACTTGAGGTGGGCCAGGTGTCGTAGGCTGCTCCTCGCCATTTTTTGCAAACGAGCTGCGTGGCTGGGAGCCGTCAAGGTGAGTGAGCATGCGGATTACAGAAACAAAAAACCGTTTGTACAACCTTTCCATGTGCCCACTTCCACATGCCACGCCAATTTCCTATTCCCGCTGTGTTAGTAATCAGCATGCTCACTTACCCCCCTGTGGCAACTCCCAGCACTTTAGCTCAAACTTAGCGAAAAATCGATAAAATCGATATTGATCGATGAAAAAAGCAGCCTTTGACACCCGACCTGCCCCGAAGTGCATGTGTGCCAAGTTTGGTCAGGATCGGTTGAGAAATGGAATCTTCTATTCGGAACATACATACAGACATTCAGCTTTATACAAAGTGTCCTAAAAAATGCGCCCTCTGTCTCATTGTTAGTAACTCTCTGGTGATGAAGTCTTTCGAAAAGCTTTGGGTGCAGTTCAGTAGAGGAGGATTCAACTTAGATTTACAGTATGGACCGCACCAATTGCTCTTCATTACTGTGGGATTGTAGGAACTTTGAAGAGGATTTGGAGCCATTAAAGGCCCTATTTACCGCTGAAAGGGAACCAAGTAATCTGAAAGCTCTCACACTAGGCTAATTAGAGTTACTGATTCTAAGTGCGAAATTCGCACTTCTCATAATGCTTCATTGAAAAATTTTGCGAGGTAAGCAGCAGCGGCCGTTTTTTCAATGTCCCCAAAAAGTGCGGTTACACCGTTGAAAAGCTTCGCAATCTTGTAGATAGTTGAGTATTGAACTCAGCTTCCATGAAAACCTTCCTACATAATTTTTCGCATTTTTTGAAAATTTTTAAACGGCAGCTTTTTTCACAGTGGCACCATATGCTTGAGGTTTCTACCGTAATACTACAGTAATGAAGAGCAGTGGCGTACCCAGGATTTCGGCTCGGAGGGGGGCGACAAAAAAAAATTTTCGATGAAGGTGCGTGGCGTTAGCCACGCGCTTCAAAAAAATTTTTTCATAAAACTTAAACAAATTTTTAAAAAATTTTTAAATTTATTTCAATTATTTACAAGTGCAGACAAGTCATTTGCACAAATATATAACCCATATAAGTAACTTTCAAAAATTTCGCGACCCGTTCTCGCCCCCTCCCCCCTCTCTATGCCACTGATGAAGAGTGATCGGCTCCCTCTATACTGCGAATCTAAGTTAAGCCAGCTCTACAAAACGTTACCTAAAGCTTCTCGAAAAATTATTACAAGAGAGTCATTAACAACCAAACTGTAGGCACATTTTTTTAGAACACCCTGTATATAAGATAAGTTGCCTAATAGTAGTGAAAAGAAAGCCGTGTGGGCTTTCTGGCTTTCTAAAGTTATAGTGAGTTTTTAGAAAAGACTTTTATTGGGGAAGCATAAAATCATGTCTTCGATTAGGATTTTGCATTTTAGTATTAGGTGGGTGCAAAAGTTCTCGTTTTATTTTCAAGATTGTAATTTTGCCAGATTTCAACGGATTTGCTTGCATGTATTTTTATTAGAAAGAATAAATCTTCCGCTTTCAAGCGCTTTTTGTGGAGCTTCTGTTTCACACTGAGTGCCGAGATAAAAATGGAAAACTAAAACCATGCAAACTTTGACCATTTTAAGTTAGGTCACCAAAAATCTGGAATGCTGCAGAAAAATCTTAAATCGTCAGTACATATGTTTTTTGGCCTACTCTTTGCAATTGTGAAGAGTTTGTGCTGTTTGGACGTCTCTGTGAGAAGTTATGATTTTCGCGAAAAATCACAAATTAATTGATTTTGGCGTTTTCATGGTAAACTCGATATTCATAACATCTCACGGAGACGTTCAAACAGCACAAACTTTTTACAGATGCAAAGTGTAGGCCAAAAAACATATGTACTGAAGATTTCAGATTTTTCTGCAGCGTTCCCGATTTTTGGTGACCCAACTTAAAATGGTCAAAGTTTGCATGGCCTTAGTTTTCCATTTTTATCTCTGCACTCAGTGCCAAACAGAAGCTCCTCAAAACAGCGCTTGAAAGCGGAAGACCTATTCTTTCTAACAAAATTACAGGTAGGCAAATCCGTTGAAATCTGGCGAAGTTACAAATTTTTGAAAATGAAACGACAGAACTTTTGCACCCACCTAATATATACTAGCTGGCATACCCGGCTCCGCCGTATGTTCCGAATAGAAAATTCCTTTTCTTAACCGATCCGAACCAAACTTGGCACACATACACTTCGGGCCCCGGCGGGTGTCACAGTCCACTTCGTAATCAGCATGCTCGATTACCACCCTGTGCCAACTCCCAGCCCCGTAGCTCAAATTTTGCAAAAAATCGATAAAATCGATATCGATCGATGACGAAAAGTAGCCTATGACACCCGCCGGGGCCCGTAGTGTATGTGTGCCAAGTTTGGTCCGGATCGGTTCAGAAATGGAATTTTCTATTCGGAACATACGTACACACAGACAGACAGACATACATACAAACAGACAATCAGCTTTATACAGGGTGCTTGAAAAGTTCGTGGCCTAAAGTACTTCTAATTCGAATTTTGATGCGTTTTGTTTTATTGTGCTCATCGGACTTAAATACCATCACTTCTGTAAAAATTAGATTTTTTTGTGGTTTCTTTGATTTTTTATTAGATTGAAACACATCAGAATAGCTTTCCAAACCCCTTCCCTCAAAACGCTTGTTACAAAAAAGGAAACATAATTTTTGGAAACTTAGTACACCTTCTTAAAGCCCTTTCTTCAAGATTTCTTAAGTGTGCTCTCACTTTCGTAGAAGTAAGTTTCTTTGAAAAATATCGTACCGCGAAAGCCAAGAGATCCACTTTCAGGATCTTTTTGTCAAAAAGTCCAGCACCGAAATTTTTATATCTTATCTTAGAAACCTTTGCAAGCGTGCAAATTTCTCGAAAACGAATACAACGAAGGCCAGAGAGTTGTGCTACAAATACATGTTGAAATAAGACTTCTAAATTTTTTCAAACTGAAAAAATTTCAGCGCAAACAGGGTGCCGCGCCTGTCTGCTGTGATTCAGCGCATAAAAAATCTTTGTTAGCATGCTAATGTAGAACTTTTGTTATATAAAGAAAGTGTAAATCTAGGACTATTTGTAGTAAAAAACCAAAAGCTGTTTGCCTTTTCCGGCGTTGGAAAAAAAGAACAAAACAGATGACGCACTCTCCAAGGAAGCTGAAAAAATTGTTTACTTCCAAATTTTTTAGGGTATTTTGAGGCAAAAAATATTTTTCTTTGTTGATTCAGTGGTTTCAAGGTTTGGAGAACACATGTAGCAAAAACGCGTCAAAATTCGAATTGGAAGCACTTTAGGCCACGAACTTTTCAAACACCCTGTATATAAGATTACCGCACACCGCTGTACGGCACTAATGTTAGGCCGCACGTAGTACTGGGACCGGACTCGGCACGAGATGACTTTCCACGTAAAATCCTCATAGGTTCAGAATTGCCTGGATGCCTTTAACTTTCCTTCTTGGTAAAACCAAGAAGAAAACATGATCTTTTGTTTTTTATTGCCCCAAACAACGCAGACTTTCAAGTTTTTGCTTTTTTCAAATTTTGAAATAGGAAGGATTCCTTCATAATCTATAATCTTGTTAGAGCATGAAGAGTTAAACTGGAATAATGTAGTGAAAGTCGAGTTGCCCCAAACAGGGTTTGGCACAGGTGGCTTGCATACAACCTGCATATCGTTCTTGGGACAAAAGCAAACTCTATATCGTTTTTATGGGCCTAAAAAAGTACAACTTATTTTGTGTTTCTAGCCAACGTGTCATTTTTTACGTTTGTTCGGATGACCTGGATAAGGTCAAAGGGGACTTCGTAAAATTTTGCTGAAGTCAGGGGAAGGGGGCGGAACTTTGGGGCGCAGACTAGGGCACGGCCCAAGGGACAGCGAAAAGAACTCACTAACGGCTGAGTACGCCTCCAAACTGGACCCCCGGGATCGTATTATCGCACGTTTTGCATCGTGTTTGCATGCTTTCGCGCGAGGACCCATTCGAAGCTGAAGTGTCGCGCCTTGAATCGGGAGGAGAACGGAACGTCAGTTTGACCGCCACCGCGGACTGCTGGTCCTGGAACGACATGCAACAACGCTGCAAAAGAACCAGTTGACCACGTAAGACATCTCAAACTGGCGGCCTTCGTTCCTCTACCCCCATGGATCCATGCAGAATATGATCCTGGAGTCCAGTTGCAGGCAAACATCTCAGCCGTTAGAGCACTATCTGAGCTGCCGGTTGCGGTCTTAGTTAGGGTCCCAAAATTACTGTTCACGTAAGATCCCCATATGCACAGAATTGCCTGGAAGCTGCGTTTAAGATGAACTGCGCATGGATGAATAAAGCGGCGTAAAGAGCTCCATAAGAAGGTAGTAGAGAATTATGCTCTTACATGCGGATAAGTAAATAACACCCTCTCTCGGACTGTTAATGACCATATCTCCTGGTTTTGAGCGTTTATGCAAGCGAGCCATCTAGGTTTAGTGACTGTCCCCCTCACTGGTTGTAGGAGTGATACCATGAGAAGTTTCATGCAAATTCTACTCAAACTTCGTATTTTGTCGAAGTGATTGGCTTTGCATTTCAGAAATTCAGAAATTACAGAGCATGCAAATGACCTTATAAAGTATCAACTGAAAGAGGATAATATATTTGAACGGCCGACAAAATCAAAGCATTCACTCATTTCTCTTTTCGAAAACATACAGTTACTCTTAAAAGTCCATTGCATTTACGCTAAAACATTTGAAAGAGCAGAAGAGCAAAATCCAGCAAAAAGATGAAGAGAATAATTTCAAGTTGGCAAGAAGCATGGTTTTGTAGCTTTCACAGCGTTTCAAATATCGTTTTAGTATTCCGAGAACCCTTGGTATGTCTTCGAAGAAAGTATGCTAATAATAACGCCTAGAATTCTTTTGCCTTTTTCGAGATGTGCAGAAGTTAGTGTGGCATTCTGAGATGTTCCAAAGAACGAGCATACAATCTCCTAGAATTAATCAAAATACTTTGCTCATGCTGGATGTCTTGGCTGTTATGAAGCTCTTTTGGTCTTTGAAAAAGTTAACGGTACACAGAATTCAACGCACGAGAAAGTGGACACGACAGCAGCGCTGAAAGATGCTGTGAAACGCTAGGTGGAATAACAAAAAAAATTATGTGGATTGTAGTATTTTGCCAAAATAAGTTGTACCCTTTCAATCAACTGGCTGGCGGCTGAAAGGCGGGGCTTCGTGACCTAATTAAGGCTAGGTAATGGCAGAGAGCACGCGCGCGGGAGAGACGCAGACTGCGTTGCAGGCGCGAGCAGCCTTAACTGGGTCACGAAGCCCGCCTTCCAGCCTGTTAAATCAAAGTTAGCTTTCGACTCTGTCTCTTTACCACGGATTGTTCCGTTTTTATGCAGTAACTATAAAATTTTGGAGTCAAAAATCCAAACTTTGCAAAGTGGTATTATCTGATCGAGATTTTATGCTAGTGACTTGTTTAGACTGTCCGATTTACATGTTTGCTATTGAAACTTAGCAGCGATGCAAACTTTGCTTGCCCTTCTTCTTTCTGGCCTTTGGCACAATGTTCAAAGCTTTCATTGCAACAAGGTAAATGTTGCAAATTTAAGTTTCACAGTGATCCTACTCAAATACAGATGAACTGTGCAAACGAGTTCCACAGATTGATCCGGTACCCGCAGGCCAAAGTAACGCTGAATTAGTGAGAATCGAAAACTGTCGAAACGATGTAACTATTGTTTGTATCAACACAAAATGCAGTTTAACAACTTTATTTGGATGAATCACCGGACTGTCACACCCTGTCGACTAGCTAAGGCCAAGGAAAGCAAAATGGCATCAATGTCAAAAACATACACCAATGCTATCTCTACTCTTGAGTCAATTATTAGAACGCCTTAGCATCCTTTGGCTTCAGCAAACTCAATTGGGAGCATGCTTAAGTACAGGGCATTTGAAAAATCGTGACGATGGCGCGACCGCGCGCGACACTCACGCCATTTCCGGAAATCGCATTTTTTTGGTTTTCATTTCTAGTCGAATGGTTTATTTGCTCGTGTATGATAAATTTAGACACCGGAAGTGACTGAGTGAACGTTGAGGTATTGTCTTTTCTTGTATGAGCGTTTTATGCTTCTGTTAGGCAAAGTCCGCAGTAAAATCCGTCGTCACAATTTTGTAAGTGAACTATAGGTTCTGAAGTTTCCTCTTTACTCAGCGATTTGACCTTCGTCCACGATTCTGCTAGAGTGGTCGGAAAGTAATGGGACCTTGATTTTTCATCTACAATTCGAGATTTTTTATTTCCATCAAAATGAGCAGGCTGCGACTCAAACTTACCTAAGCGACCTATCATTCCGCTAATGCGCAGCCGCTCCTCTCTTACAGCCCTTGGCGTGGCGCCTCGATGAACTCGACAGGGGTTTCTAAACATTTTTCAGTCTTGACCTGCTATACGTAAAGTCATGATTCAAGTGATATAACATCCAAAAGGGCTTTTCAAGCTCTCTCGAACGGTGTATCAAGCATTCGTCCTCTTTGTTTCTGGGTAAAAATGGCAAAAATCTTGAAAATTTGCGATCTTTAGGCGCAACAAAAGAACGAGAAGTCGTGTTTTAGCTTATATGTTCCAAAGACTTATAAAAGTTGGCATGAACTGTATACGGATGGATAGAGCATAAGGAACTCTATCGGATAGGATCCAGAAAACTTACATTGCTTGCAAAGAAGTAAAATACAAGTGCCTCCGTTCTCGAAACTGCTAGATCATATGCCCTGACTCAAAGCATTGACATCAACGAACTGTCGTAGATTGGACGACAGTTCCCTCACACATGGCAGCAGTGGTACTTTGGAGTAAACTCACGTGCTTGACTGCGCAGATACTGCTTAGAGTTCATAATCTGTCGAAGAGATTGACTTCATTTCAGCAAATTTAAAAATTATCATACATGTGAATGCCCTTATAAACAGGGCTTATCAAGTGCAGTGTCGGGAGCACCAGCACCTCCGTTCCCGCCCTCTTTCGCGAACTTGCTGATCACTTTTTCACAGCGAGCATGGGAAAAGGCGGAGCCTCAACTGATTAACTACAGAGCTCCTCAATTACAGAATCGCTTACACCAGCAGCTCCCGCCCCGCACGGCCGCATCGTCTAAATCCGCGCCGTGTCTGGATGCGTGACCCGGGCATTTTTCCAGGCCTGATCGATGGCGCCGGCGCCGGCATTGTATTTTCTCGGCCGTTTCGTCTTTTTTCTTCGTTCTTTCGCTCACTTTGCCCTCAACTAGCCTCATGATAATTTTGCGATGTCATCTCATGCCGACAATCGGCCTCACAGTTCTTTTGTGCACCTAGCTGATGTTTTAGGATTTTGGTTTGGCAAAGATGGGATTTTCTCGTTCACTTTATCTCGCTTCTTTATCTCGCTTCTTCGTTTTTTCGCGCTGTAATCCCTCATAGCAGACAAACACACAGCTCTTACATTTGCATAGCGAGAAGAACAAGAGCTGGGAACCACACAAATACCAGAGGGCTAGAAAAAAACTGTTGCGCTGAATTTCGGCATATTTCTTCATCGCAGAACTAGATAAAACTTACTGAGGAACCACAGCGCGAGAAAAAACGAAGAAGTGCGATAAAGTGAATGAGGAAATTCCCGTAGAACATCAGCTGGGTGCACAAAAGAACTGTGACGCAGACTGTCGGCATGAGATGACATCGCAAAATTATCATGAAGCTAGTTGATGGCAAACTGAGCGAAAGAACGAAGAAAAGAGACGAACAGGCCGAGAAAATACAATACCAGCGCCGGCGCCATCGATCGAGGCCAGGCAAAATGCCTGGGTCACGCATCGCAGACGCGGCGCAGGGTTAGGCGATGCGGCCGTGCGGGTGGGAGCTGCTGGTATAAGCGACTCTGTAATTGAGGAGCCCTGTAAGATATTAGAGAGCATGTTCGTGGAAGTGGTGCAGACTTCCGCGCGGGAGTGGAGATGTGATGGTGCACCCAACACTGCAGTTGGCAAGCCCTGTAGCTATTGGCGGAAGGAGAATAATATTTTTCAAAATTATTCAAAATTAGAGCATATAATGAGTAATTCAATAATTATTTATTTACTTATTCAATAATCATGTAATTCCTTAATTCATAAGAAATCCGCAGTTATTCTCCAAGTGTTCCTTCACTTTCCGACCACACTAATACTTTCATTCCAACCCGTGGAATGACGAACGGCACAAGTAGCTGAATTCAACAGGATAAAGGACCATATTTACCGGTAGCCTTCTCCCCCCGCGACAGTAAAAAAATCGTATGTGGATCTTAATTTATGCTTTTTCGATCAACGAGGTTGTTCGCACTGCTATTGCCACCAAATCAGCAAAGAAGCTATCAAATTCAAGCTCATGTTCCGAGTTCATATATTAAAAGTCTTTGAAATGCTTGTTTTTCTTTCTTTGCATTGCTCATACTTGTGGTACGCAAAGCCCACACTTGTGAGCACTCTTGGTCGCGTAAGTTATATTGCACTGCCTCTATTCGCTACCTTAGAGTTTTTTTTGCGAATTGATGTGTTTTGAGTAAAGGACATCGCAGTGTAGTGGAGAATTAGACGGTTTGGATCACCCTACGCGATTTGCCAGTTACGAGATATCTTCAAATGTAACGCCAGCTTACACAATGTTTAGCGTGTACAGCTTACTGAAAAAATAAATGCCATGCATTATGTACTTAAGTTTTGGACAATTTGACTTCTATTGACGTCTCTTACCATTTGAAGTTTGAGCTGCGGGGCTGAGAGCTGGAGGGGGTAAGTGAGGGTGCTGATTATGGATGAAAATTTACTTTATCGATTTTGTCGATTTTTGGAAAATCTTGAGCTACGAAGTTGGGAGTTGGTACAGGGGGTGGGGGGGGGTATGAGGATGCTGATCATAGGTGCGATAGGGGAAGCCGGGCTCTCCCCAGGTGAAGGGGGTCTCGGCTGTTCCCGACCTTCCAGGGTGAAGGGGGTATGTGAGTCTAGGAGGGGGGGGGGAGGAAGAGAGAAAAGGTAAAAAAAGCGTAATATGAAGAGCTCTAATTTGTACCTTATTTAGGCACAAATTGAAAAAAAATTTAAAATTTTTCAAAAGAAATTAAAAAATTTAAAAAAAATTGATATGAAGATCTGTGCTCCTGTTTCACTGCATCAACAAAAAACGAAAGCAATAATGTTTATCTAAAAAGATGTACAAGTTAGGAACAACTTCATTTCCTGCACATCATCATCAACAATATCACTATCGCTAACGTCAGAAACAACAAGTTCGCTGCCTGAAAAATCTTCTTCTTCCTCCAAAAGGTCATCGGAGTAGAAGTAGAATTGCGTGCAAAAGCGTTCTGAGTCGAGAATGGATTTGAAACTTTCTTCTTCTTTTAAGCGGTTTTGTGATTTTTTTCGTGGCCCTCTGGTAGCACCAGGAAGTCAGCAGGTAGGTGACCAGTTTCTTCATACCTTCTTTTAGGATATTTCAAAAAGTCATGCGATGACAGCCTGTCTGGACCACTTGTAGCAATCCTTTAAATGAAGTTTCTACAACAATATGTTCAGTAAAAAAGGTTGACAAATCTTAAGAAATTGCTTAGATGCTCCACCGTTGTACGAGTTCTGCGTTGCGTTCTGATAACAGAGTAGATAGAAAATCCCCTTTCCACCTCTGCCGTACCAGTCGGAATGGGAACTAGCTTTGCTAGTAAGTCCATCAGATTTTTGCGGTAAGTAATGGGAAAAGAGCCAAATCTCATATGCTTTCGCAACACGGGAAGGAAATAGTGTACTTTTTGGGCCTTGTCGAACTCTGGCTTCACCTCCTCTGGCATACGTCCTGTTAGCTGATCAGAAAGCTGCTCAACTTCTTCTTCAACAGCATCTGCGGAATAGCCGAAAAAAGGAGTACTATGCTGCGCGTTGGTTTTTTTTTCAATATCATAGGTCATATTGTCACAAGGCGAATAACTTTCAAAAGCATAAAGCACAGAGTTGGGTTCGCACTCCAGCCGGAATCTAAGCGCAGTAACTATGCTTTGTACTGACACCTTCCTTTTGTTCATATCCATGTTTGTGAATTTAGCAGCCTTGAATTCTTCAGCAACCTGAAGATCAGCAATGGACTTCCTGGACATTTCCTCATTGAAACTAGACAATCTGCTTGGATTCCTTATGCAGGAAATCAGAGAGTTTCGCTCAATTGCCAACTCTGTATCAATGTCGACAACATTTTCGTCGGCGTAAGATTCTCCTTCTGCCTCGCTGTTGAACTGGAACACATGCGAGTCATCTGCGATTTTGTAAAGTATTCTGCCTGCCGTTTTTCAAACTGCCAACCTTTCCAAAACATTGAGGAATATTTTAATAACATGTTATTCTTCTGAATGTCTTAGAGTTTTTAATTCATTGAAACCAACCATTGTCTACAAATTAGGTAAGGTGAGTCTAGAGCGTTTTCACGAAAGTGACCTTCTTCAGCACTAGGTTTACAGAGTATAGATTCCAGAAATGGGCGGGTTTTGTGTGAAGGTGTGGAAATTCACCAATCTCCCATAGCTTTTTGAGTGTGTGCTAACAATGATGGCATAACTGTCAATCAAAAGCGCATTTTTTACCAAAAAAACGTAAGCGTATAACAACGATAAGCACGCTCAAATAGACGCGTTTGCTCACGTTCCCGTTAGTGCTGATAACGATTTTAATCCACAGCACATTTTTTACTATTAACTTGCTCCACCTCGCTCTTATTAGGTCGTCCAGAAAGTTTTTGCGCATGAATTTCAAAATTCATAACTTCTGATTTTTCCAACCGATTTGACTGCTTTCACCTTTATGTGAAAGGGTAAGTCATGCTCTTTATAATGATATCTCAGCTGCTTAGTAATGGTCATCTGTTGCATAGATAGGAGCGATAGAAGAAAAATGGTAAAAATTTTACTTTTCTGTGTAGGGTTATAAAAAATCGGAGACTTGCAACAAAAATCGGAGCAGTCAGTACTGTAGGTTCTTTCACCAGCTCTTTCTAACAGTGCAAAGTTTGCGCCGATTGAGCGTCCCCATGAAAAGTTATGGTTTCCCTGAAGAATGCCAAAATAAATCAAATTCGCCTTTTTGTACTGCTTGCTCGGAAATTATAACTTTTCATGGAGACGCTTAATCGGAGCAAACTTTGCACTGTTAGAAAGAGTTGGTGAAAGAACCTAAAATGCCGACTGCTCCGATCTTGTTGCAAGTTTCTGATTTTTTATGACTCTACACAAAAATTCAAATTTTGAGTGATTTTGTTTTGAGCTTCTATCTATGCAAGAGATGACCATTACTAAGCAGCTGGGATGTCATTATAAAGAGCATGACTTACCCTTTCACATAAAAGTGAAAGCATTCAAATTGGTTGGAAAAATCAGAAGTTATGAATTTTTGAAAATTGTGCTCAAAAACTTTCGGGACGACCTATACAATGTGTTGGCTTTTATGGGTTACCGGAGAAAATGATTTTTAGAGCCGGGAAGCAAAGAAGCCCTAACATGCTGTATACCACTCGAAAGCTGAGATCATGGAGAATCGACGTAGACCGTCGACTTTTTTCTAGGTCTTCTCTGCCGCGAGATATGAGGGATTTCATGTGCTTCAAAAATTAAGTGATTTTGTGTACTTACTTTCTGCTCTCCAAATGAATGCTACGAGAAAGTCGACGGTCTACGTTTGTTAATGAAGACTTGCTCTTTAACACAGATAGATAAGCAGCAGTGATTAGGTCTTCATTTGGCAGAAATCTGCTGTTGAAAATGACCATGTTTTCAGATAAAATGCGGTGTATCTCTCGGTAGAGGGGGGCTAGAAAGAAGTCGACGGTCTAGGTCGAATCCCCTTTTCCTGAGCTTTCGAATGGTATATAGATTACTGGGCGAAAAAACGGACCAGTTTTCAAAAATGGGGTGGAGATATTTACTATTAGCTTGCTCCAATCCGGCTATACCAATGTATTGGCTTTTATCGGTTACCGGAGAAAATGATTTTTAGAGCCGGGAAGCAAAGAAGCCCTAACATGCTGTATACCATTCGAAAGCTGAGATCATGGAGAATCGACGTAGACCGTCGATTTTTTTCTAAGTCTTCTCTGCCGCGAGATATGAGGGATATCATGTGCTTCAAAAATTAAGTGATTTTGTGTACTTACTTTCTTCTCTCCAAAATGCTACGAGGATAGATAAATAATATAAATAAACATAAATACCGTTTCTTTAGTAAATTTATGAGTGTACTTGTTGTTTGAGGTACTTAGCCTGCTTTTCATAACGATTTTTATGATATTCTCAGAGTACGATACCAATCTCAGCCCAGGTGAAGGGGGTCATCGGGAGTTTGGCCTCAAAGTGAAGGGGGTAAGATCCATCACTCCCCCTATCGCAACTATGATGCTGATTGAAACCGAAATTTATTTTATCGATTTTAGCGATTTTTGGAAGATTCTGAGCTAGGAGTTTGGTATAGGATACGAGGGTGCTCATTATGAATGAATCTTTAGCCAGATATGTCGGCAAGTTTGAAATTGCTTTAACTGTTCGATAAATTCGATTTTTATTCGAAGTTTGACTTCCAATGTTCGATTATATTCGATATTCATTCATTCGATATTTTTAATTTTCCGGATTTATTCGGAATTCATTCATTCGAGAAATTTTGAACCTCGAATTTATGATATTCGTTTATTCGAGATTTTTTATTTTCGAATTTATTCGATATTCGTTTATTCGAAATTTTTCCTTTTCGAATTTATTCGATATTCATTCATTCGATAAAAAAAACTTTCAAATTACCCAAGTATACCTGCAGAGACATCTGCAACAAACGCTCGTCTCTGCACATAATTAACCTTTCAGGACCTGACTTTGTCCCAATAAGAGAGAGAACTGCTTACCTACTGTTCGTGATTAGAGCATCTGAATAACTACATAGCGAAGTTTGGAAGTTTTTCGAATGAAATGCTCTCGTTTTGAATTTTTTCTTCAAACTTTCTTCCAATTTTCTGATTTTTTCCAGCATAGGTAGAATCGAGATCCTTGTTCTGCTAGCACGACATGAATGAAATGGGGGTTGCAAACCCCACTGTAGGAAGGCAAAGGTTGTCTGAAGCTAATTGTAGCATAAGTGATAGAAATCTTCTGCTGCGCCAGTATAAATTCCCTCTGAAGTTGATGGTGGCAATTGCCACCACCAGGTCCGAAAGGGTTAAGCCATGCTGGCTGTACGCATGGGTGGAGCTAATTGCGACCTAATGAACTGTACCCTGAGGTATACGGTGTGCAAGATTTCTAGCTACGGCATTCTGCTAGTCCGAAAACCGGCTGATATAAGCTCCTGGAAAGCGTGAGTGAAACACTCAGCAATGGGTTAGGCTCAGTTTGAAGAAATGAGAATGGTCAACATTTCATTGTTCAACTGCAATAAAAGCGGTAATAAGTAACAAGCCAATGACATATAACACTGGTAATACGGTTAGCAGCTGAACACGGGTAATACCGGTAACACCAGCAGCATTTTTAACCCCGTCAACAACTAATAACACCAGTAACACTGGTAACACGGGTAGTGTATGGACGGGCTTTGAGAGGCTTTGAGACCATTCGATTCAACTGGATTGCCTTCGATAAGGCGGGGCTTCGTGTTAATTAAGGCTAGGTAATGATCAGAGAGCACTCACGAGAGGGAAACCCAGGTGCGTTGCTGGCGCGAGCGACCTTAATTAGCTCACAAAGCCCCACCATCCCGAAGCCAAGCCAGCTGAATCAAAGGTTATGAACAGTGCTGATTTCTGCGCGGGACCTATCCACTACCGCCAAGTACTAGGCTTTCGAGCAACAAGAGCGCTCTTGCATAATTTTCAAAATCACTCGCAGTAAAACGATTGTATCAACAACTGAATAAGATTTCATTTCATGGACGAGGCAGGGTGCCGGAGAAAAGTGAGCCCGTAGCTATAAATTGAGGCTGTGCCGCTCTATCCACCGGCCTGTATTTTGATTTCAAAATGCGCATTCTGTCCGCTACATCAAAAAAAGAGTGTATAGCGCTTTGACTTTGTTTTTAGAATTTGATGCAAACTATGCCGCTATATATATCTTAAACTCCTCTGATGTAAACTAAATTATACGTATCTATAGGAAAAGATAGGTAATGGAAACTGGTTTTTTCATAGTGGTGTACCCAGGACTTCCGTTTGGGAGAAGGCGAGGGGGGGGGGGGTAGGCTGCGGGAAAGCTATGGGAGGGGGCATTCTTTTCAGAACTGTGCATTGGTTAGCCCCGCACTCAGAAAAATTTTTAGGGACGTTTCCAAAATTGTTTTTATAAGGGTAGATCATAATTTCAAAAATGTTTTTATTTACCTAACAAGGAAAGGATACTCGGTGGCCATAGCGTAAGATTCACCTCGAAACGCTGATTTTGAATTTATGCTCGCTGTCTGCGAAACGATCTTTCAAAGGAAATTATGAACTTTTTTCGTAGAAAGTCTACATGCTTTTGGGTACTCAAAATCACCATATTTGTTTTAGATTATTTGAAGCTAATGAAGTGAATCCCAAAGGCACCGTCCATCCAGATTTTCGACTTCCATGATTTGATCGTTTCGGAACCTTCTCAGGCACTCGCTGCGGCGGCGGGCGCGCCATAATAGCGCTACAGTGCGAGCGGCGCGCTCTATTTGATGCTGCCGTGCGAGCGGCGCGCCCTATTTGAGGCTGCCGTGCGAGCGGCGCGCCACAGTTGAGGCTGCAGTGCGAGCGGCGCGCCATCATTCGCAGCCGGCGAGCGGCGCGCCTTATTACGGCCGCCGGCGCGCTTATTCGACACTCGGCGCGGCGGCGCGCGCGCCACTATAACACTGTATAGCGAACGGCGCGCCCTAGTTGAGAGTGCGAGCGGCGCGCAGTCTATCAGTGAGTGGCGTGCCATGATATCTTCCGCATTTTCACACGCTGTAAGCACAAGCGATACCTGCGTGAAGTACGACGCAGTGTTTTGGGTGCTTTATCGCCAATTCATTAAGGTTATCGCTGTTTCGCAATGAAGTTGTCTCATTAACACAAGTAGGATTCTTCTAGTTCTTCCATTGAGACTCAGTCCTCATAAGCACCGCGAGTAGGCGCCGAGTCCGAATTCAAGTTTGGGAATTTGAATTTTTGAATTTTTGAAATTTGAATTTTCAAATTTCAAAAATTTGGAAACTTTGGAAACTTCAAGTTCATATTTGAAATTGAAGCCATTCATTGCCTGAAATTGAAGGTTGTCATCAGGTCTACCACAGATTCACCGTGATTCGCAGTGCTTCAAATGCGAATGGCAATTTTCATACCGTGCGAGCGGCGTGCCATTATCGTATGGCGCGCGTCCCATCTACCCACGGCGCGCGTACCATTTACTCCCGGCGCACGTGCCATCTACTCGCGGCGCGCGCGCTATTTGACGGCCGGCGGCGGGCGACATGAGGGGCCGCACGCATAAGACGCGCGCGCCGCCGCAGCGAGTGTCTGAGTTCTCATGTCCTGAGTCCGAATATGAAGTTGAAAATCCGCGAAAACCCCGACAATCCCCGAGAACCACAGGCCGGCTTTCTGAAACGGTGATTGGTCGGGTGCGCAGGATGGGCGGACATTACTGTAGTGGGTGGCGCCAACTTGGGGTCCTCCTGCATCTTCGCTATTTGGAAGCGGTTTTCTCGCTTCAGAAGCGACATTTTGCGCCGCACCTCGGGCATTGGCTTGATAGGGGTCCTACTATCATTATCTGCCAAAAGCTCAAGACTCCCAACTTGGGGTAGACGGTGTCATTGAGAGGCATATTGTTGTATTGTACCTATCTGAATCATGTTCAGCACTTGAAAAGGAAGTTGTAGATAATTTTGACCCTCCGCAGTAGAGCAATTTAATTAGAAAAGTATCATAAGGCCATCTAGATTATCGTTTCACAGATATGGAAAACAGTATTCAAACCAGCATCAAAAGGCGCATTTTCTGACATACAAATCACCAGGGCCGGTAGTAATCCCCCCGACCTTGCATACCTTTAAAAAGCCCGTTTTGACTAGGTATTGTATATTTGAAGTGGCTTGAGTGTTTATCTAATCAAACACATTCTTAAATTTGCCAAAAACGTGGCGCTTTCTTCAAGTTCGAATTAACGAAATAAACTGTGCAGCAAACTGAGTTGTTCTTCCTTGCCTGAGATAATTTCGGCTACTGGCATCTGGCATCAGCCATCTAGATTATCGTTTCACAGATATTGAAAACAGTATTCAAACCACCATCAAAAGGCGCATTTTCTGACATACAAATCACCAGGGCCGGTAGTAATCCTCCCGACCTTGCATACCTTTGAAAAGCCCGTTTTGACTAGGTATTGTATATTTGAAGTGGTTTGAGTGTTTATCTAATCAAACACATTCTTAAATTTGCCAAAAACGTGGCGCTTTCTTCAAGTTCGAATTAACGAAATAAACTGTGCAGCAAACTGAGTTGTTCTTCCTTGCCTGAGATAATTTCGGCTACTGGCATCTTCAGTTAGTGTTAATGTCTCAGAAAAAGCGCAAAAGAAAGAGTGAAAAAACCGAAGACAGCAACAAAGTGACAAATCCAAAAGAGCTTCTAATAGTAGTAGTCGAAAAAGCGAAAGAAGCTAAAAAGTCTAAGTAAGAAGAAGAGTTCACAAAAGAAGAGAAATTAATATTTAAAAGGTTAGCGATTGGCATGAGTTTGTGTGGCTCATCGTCCTTCCTTGAAGCCTTGTATTAGAGAGTGTATGAGCGGAGTGTTAAGAGTAAGTTAGGCGTGGCCATAGTTTGCGCGATTTCGTCTCCGCACAACTTCGGATTGCAACGTGCTCACAGTTCTACGTAGGCGCGTATTGTGTAAGCAAGACTCGGCACCTACGCATAGGCTTGCAAAAACTATGCGCCTTTGCACTTGATCACATGTGGTTGATTTGGGATAGGGGAAGGAACTCCGCCAGTCTGGCCGCCCTCGCAGATTACTCGTGCATCGACATGCTACAACATCGCAGAAAGACCAGCTTCCAGCGGGTGGTCTAAAATGGCGGAAATCGTTTCTCTACCGGGTGGATTTGCAGAAAACCGACATTGCCAGTCGCATGGCGACCGCAATTTGGAGGAACGTACTCGACAGGAGAGGTGGTCACTGTGATAAAAGCAAAGGGGGCGAAACTGTGTCGAGAGAATTTCTTCTAGAACAGATTTGAAATTTACAAATCTTTCATGTTGAGGGAAACCTATCTGCAGAGGGGAGCAGGAGGGAAACTGCGCTTGCGCTAGATGTTCTCCAGAGTGGGGAATCGGTCACTATACTCGTAGATTTTTAAAAAAAGCAGTTGGGTAGATTTTGAACAAAAAAAAACAGTTGGGCTTTGGCATAGTCGGGCTGTACGTTAGGCTCTGGCATAGTCGGGGTGTACAAGGGCGTATACACCCCAGTTAGTGCTCCTGCGTAGAAAGGTTTTGAGGCGCTGGAATGCGCTTAATTGCTTAGATCTATGGGCAGCTTGAGTGAAGCGAGGAGACGACCTTTACTTACGGCGGTCTTTAACAGCACTCTGATGATTTTCTCAATACGTTAAGCACTTAGCAAATCTACCCCAATCCCTGGTTTGCTTAGGCGAAAGGCGCCGCAGGTGTATCGCACGCAGTGCCCCTAAATGAGCTCTGAATACCAGAGGAAAAACGTAATGTATACGTTGTTACGTAATGTCTATCTTACCCAGGATTTCTGAAAAGCCTCGGGCGCTATGACAGCTTGAAACACTGGGGTATTTCCTCTGCTAACAAAGGGTAGAAACAGAGATGAGAATGAATAGGCTCTGGTACTCAAATCCCCTGGGAGAAGTCCAAAGAGATGGAACCTTGACATTTGAGAAAAGAATGGCGGCTTAGCATATAGAAGCTGAAAGGTTGGAAGCAAAGGGCTCTTTTGTTGAAGGCAGCAAGGCACCCGTCCCCAGTGTCGTGTTTAGCGGGCACTTGGGTGGAGGACTACATGTCGTCCTATCCGTAATTATTCCTACTACCCTTCACTATGAACATGTTGAACAGGAGCAAGAAGCTGTGCGAACCGCATTTTGCAGCTTTTGCATGATCCCTGATGATCCCCGGCGCTTTTCTTCGAAGTCGTTTTTCTTTCTCCAAAGTTAACGAAAACCTTCCAAAGTTGTACTGAACATCTAACACAACAGTGCCAAGCATGTTGCTGACAAGAACAAATGATGTTTTGAAGTCATGAAAATTTCAATGATCCACAGGTCGAAATTTGAGGTTTAGCGAAAAAGTCGAATTTTCAAAAACTCATTTGTTCTCATCAGCAGCATGCTTAGCTCTGTTGTGTTAGATGTTCAGTACAACTTTGGAAGGTTTTCGTTAACTTCGGAGAGAAAATAACTTTAACACGTTTCGGACCGCGAAATCGCGCGCGGCGAAAAAGAGGGTACTTTCAGCCGTTAGCCATCAAAGGAACCTTAATTCGTATACTTTGTGCTACATCTGTAATCAGCTTGTCAGATAAGAATCATACCCAAAGTTCTGTGTGAATTCGAAGTGTTTGAATTTTGTCGCTTGAGAGGGACTTTTGTGTTTTCCTGGAAGATAGGAGTAAGAACTCAGTTCCAAATAGTATTCAAAATATTTATGTTGTACACGGTACACATCACTATTGAAGCTACGGTTTTTCTCTTTGGAATCGGAGCAAAGAAAAGTTGCGACGTCGCACGCGTCGTTCGCGTTGCCGCACTTCGTTGCAAATGTTGTTGGATTTGTCCTCATATCTCCTAAACAAATATATGCGGCACAGCTCTACAAAGTCATTTGAAAAGAAGGAGCTTAGGGCTTTGACTTGATAACCTTGGACAAAAAGAAAACTCCTGTGAACGTTAAAAAGACTTCAAAGCCGCGTGCTGCACCATGTGCAGCACCGCTCCGAAACGTGTTAAAGCGTCGGGGATCATCAGGGATCGTACGAAAGCCGGAAAATGCGGTTCGTACAGCTTCTCGCTCCTGTTCAACATGTTCATAGTGAAGGGGGAATACTTAGGATAGGTACACGACGTGAAATCCAGGTATCTGGAGTTTGAAATATAAAGCTTTCTTTCAAGCTGCGATCCCCTCACCAGCGGGGAGGTTAGTGCATGCGGCCCTTAGGGAGATTTCTGGGGGTGTGGGGAAGAACTTTGACACGGGATGGGGAGGGGAACCTTGGGCACCCCTGCATAAAAAGATCGGGAGTAGAATTTGGTGCTTCTGCACGCATAGCCTACAGCAGCTTTGGGTGGGAAGAGAATGGCACCGTGGAACTCAGCGCTCCCTCTGAAAAAGTTATGGAGGGGTGAAGTTCTCTCTGGCCAGAAAATCCACCGACAATAATATGGGCTCCAATATGGGCTCCAACGTGGAAAGCGGTAGTAAGATGGAGAGAGCGAGAAAGAATGGGGGTGTGATTGGGCACCTGCGGGATAATTTTGTTGAGAGGAACTCTGATCCTGGACGTTGGATCTGCGGAATGCATTTTGGTGCACATTGGCTACCGCAGTTTGGAAAGGAGAAAGAATGAGCACTGCGGAACTCAGCGCTCCTTTGGAAAAGTTCTGGAGGAGGCATGTGGGTGATTTGACCAAGACCGGAGAAAAGCCTGAGGTTTTTTGTTTCAGTCGCGACGTGGTTCTGACATGGAACTCTGATGTGTTAGAATAGGAAGTGAGAAAAAGTGGGGACAGGTTGAACTCAGAACACCTACGAGAAGAGGTTTTTAGCGGGGATGATGTTGGATCATTTAGTCCTGAAAACATCAGGGAAACTGATTTGTGCACTGCTGTTTTTTTTCAAATCAAAAGTTGAGAGCACTTCCACTGTCCAAGTGCATTGAGTGAAATGCAGACTGTGAATCTGATGCGCTCCTCCGCTTGCAACACACAAGGTCCCCTGGTTCACTAGTAGAAATTAACATACAGTATGTTTCAGTGATTTTCAAGATTTCACGTGGAAGCTTAGCAAATCACCTGTGGTACCGACAGTGTAGCAAACACCTAAAAGGAATTATTGATTTTTCAGACTTTTTGAATCTTAAACCTACCATAATTGGATCCTTCCGGACAGGCGAAAGCGCCAGCTGGCCAGAATAACTCCCGTTCATTATTAAGTTTCTTTGTGTACTCGCTCATTTGATGTTGTGGAATCTTAATGTCAGATAATTAAAAATTGGTACAATAGAGCCGCGTCAGAGTTTCCGCGCGGCTTTCGGCACGGCGTTGGAACGGCGTTAGCACAGCGTCGACACCCGCGCAACTGTGAACCGCTCTGCCTTATAGCACTAATGACTCACCTGACTTGTTGATAGTGCATAGTTCATGCTGAACACATTCTCCAAAAATGGCGATGAAATACCATAGTATTCGGACACCGCATACATAGCAAACAGATGTCTATCACGCCGTGGCCAGCCATTGCATTTCGATAATAAGCCTGATGGCGATCGCAAGCTCGTCTCAACAATTTCAGTCTGTTCTGATTCTGAAAACCTCGCGATGCGGATCCATTATTTGAATTTGCTCAATCCCTACGTTTTCATTTTTATCCAACATTGATTGAACAAAGTCGCAAGAATCAGTACTGCAACTTCTTGCAGTTTCCGTTCGTCCATCGCGATATAAGCGCATAACAGCTGGTTCGTATGTGAGCTCAAATTTGCCTTGGTCCTATGAATCTGAGTTGATTTTCCAAACAAAAAACTTCGGCACAAACTTGAACAAGCAGATTTTTGGATTTTGTCACTTCGGACCTATATTCTGCAATGTCGGTTTCACGACCCACAGGTGGGTCGCATGCTACAAAGTTGCAGTTTTTACAAAGGAATTCCGAAAAACATCCAGAATTTAGCTTATTATGAAAACATCCATTTCAATTTTTGACGTCATACGGTAGAATTACGCCATCCAGTACGAGAAGAACATCATATTTTTGTCGAATACATTATTTTGAGGTGATCCGACAACGATTCCACAATCCGATTTGCTCACTAGGGTCCTAAAGTAGGACTTCGGTAGGGTAGATAATTTCCGTGGAAATCTAAAAAATTTTTATAACTAGTCAATGGCAGAGCCTGTTTTTGAGTCATCTGTTACTTGCTATATGTATTGCACACCGTGCGCGCTATATGACGAATTTTTGAGATTTTAGCATGCCCATTTACATAATTCACAGTTTATTACTCCACAAAAGTTTTTATTGAGTGAGAAGTTGGGCATAGGGCCGTGGATCGCCGCGCATTGTGTGCAGGCTCACATATTGAGTTACGAACGTACAGGAACTTTCGTATTTGTAATTATTACACTAAGAATCCCTCTATAAATGAGTTTTGAACTTTCTGGTGCAAAAAAAATCGATAAAGTCAATAAAACCGACAAGTTTTGAGTGGAGTAATTATTCGCGTATGTACTCAATATGCCCTGCACAGCCATTTGAATATAGGGGCCTGGCGAAACGCCAATTTTCTTCATATAGTCTTTTCCTTAGTCACTGAAGACAATGTAACCTCAAAATCTTTAGCAACTCCCTTGGAAATGGTATAGGCCTCCTTGACCGCACCCAAAGTCTGTAAAAAGCATTATAAGAAGGAAGGAGTGAATGAATGATGAATGTTCACCTCGGAATCCAATTGCCAACATAGCCTTTCTGGTTTTGGAACACTTGCACCTCTCCGGTACAGTTTCCGTCGGGACCATATGGCTTACTGAAAGCTTCGTGATATTTGAGATATTCTCGAACAAGACGTAGGTCATAGCATCCACCATCGAATGTTCAGCGTTGCACACAAACTTTAGAAAAGCTTTGTGAAAATTCTAGTCGAAGTTGTTCAAGCAAGCAAGCATACCCTTTCATTTTTGGTAAAGATGTAAATACTAGGTTTGTCACACCAAAATTTATATCCATCGCCTATCAGTGCTAACTCGTATTGTCAAAAAACTTACGTGTTGACGATTTCAGATTTTTCTGCGGCTTTCCAGATTTTTGACGACCTAAGTTAAAATGAGCAAAGTTTATATGGCCTTCTGTTTCTAATTTTATCTCTGCAGTCAGTGCATAGTAGAAGCTCTACAAAAAACATTCGAAAGGAAGAGCTTTACTCTTTCGAATGAAAACAAAGTGAAGTAAATCCGTTGAGATAACCCTAAGTAATGATTTTTCAAAAATGAAACGGCAGAACTTTCACGACAACCTAATACTTCTGCATCTAAAATATCCTCTGGAGGTTACCGAACAACGATAACAAAAACGTCAAATATTGGATGGCGCAGCATTGCATGTCTTATGCTACTTATGCCTGCCCGTCTTGTTCCAGAATAAATTGACGAATTTCTAGCTATTTTGATGTGGCAAAAACAGGGCTCAATTGCTGAAGTTTACCACACATGACATAAATTTTGGCATATTGGATAACTTTGAATGCAATCAACTATTAAGAATGTTTCAACCGGTATATGGCTAAAAAATTTGAGCTTAATTCAAGCAGGTCTTTCACAAAGTTCTAAAAAATCTGAAATCATTGTGCTTGCGCTGCATGAAATTCTCTATTTATATTGTTCAAAAGAAAAGTATGTAACATTCTTATACCCAATAGCTCACGGAGTCAAATGTTGATCTTAGACTTTACTTATAGTGACACCCGAAAGATTTTGTCCACTAGCAGTGACCAAAGGTTTTGCTGTTTCAAAAAAGCAAGTAAATTCATGACCTTTGGGTATTGAAAAAGGGATTGCGTTTTAGTTAATTAACTAAATCTTTCATCATTGAGAGATAAAAGGAAATGTGTAATGAAAGAGAACCATTCTTTTGCGAATGACTAAAACCTCATTCTTCAAAAGTTCGCATTTAATATAAAGTCAACGACCTAATTTTTGTATATTTAATTCGTACAACTCTGCTTCCTTTTTTGTTTTGTTTTATTGAAGGAAGTGACCACAGACACTTTTTGGAAAGTGAAAGTTAATTTTTGTCCCTGGCCGCGCTTTACACTGTGGTGATAGATTTCAATTCTGTAGTGCTTACAGAAAAAAAACCTTAGAGCAGCTTAATTAACGTTTTTCTAGCATTTACCTGTCAGTCTAGGGACTGTGTGTTTAACTCGAGTCTCGTAAAAATCTGGTAAAGAATTTTCCCCCTTGGGGTATTAAACATGCCAATAGCAACATTAGGTTAGCAAGCAGTCCGTAAGCGCTAGAAATGCGATGGGCTGTTCTGGGTATTTTGGCACTTTCGAAGAACACTTTTTGTTAGAGTGGTAGCAGTATTTCATTTGCTGCCAGTTGGAAAACGTCGCGCGCGACAGGCTGCCAGCGACCGCACTCGGAGAATTCAGCCAGCATGATCCGCAACACATAGTTTTTCAGTTTCTCATCCTTTTTTGAGGTTCACAGACTATCCTTATATTAGTTTTACTTAATTATTTGAAGTTCTGCCGCAAAAGTTGTAAAATGAGCTGTTAACGGACAAAAAAGACACAAATTAAAGGAGGTAAAACACTAACAGTATAGAAAAAGCATTGATAATCTAGTGATATAAATCTGACAAGTTTTCTACACTGCTGCTTCCCCCGCGCAGTTACTGTAACGCCGCGTTGCGACGTTCTCCATTAGGCATTACTTAGTAGTACACATTGTACATCTTGCTACGCCGAAAAGAGTCAGTAATGAGGGTGTCGTCGGCTGCCTTGCGTAAGGGTGCCTTCATACCGCGCCGGCAGCCGCCGCTGGCAGCCCGTAGCAGCCCGCAGCAGCCGCTGGCAGCCCGTAGCAGCCGCCAGCAGCCCGTAGCCGCCGCTGGCCGCCTTTGTCATAGAAGCGCAAATCATCAAATTCTTAGTCCTTTGCCTGCGCCTGCCCATACTTTCCATCTTCCACGCCGATGTGATATGACTGAAGCAGAACATACTTTAAATAATCAACAAATAGCAACCTGCAGGAACTGGACGCATCCAAAGTCAGAAGAAATCACATTACGAAGAAACTTTGGCGAAATATGGTTCAATTGCGAGAGGGAAACTGAGCATCGATAGGATAACCAATCTACGGTAACAAGATAATAACAACAACGGACAAAGTATGTTGATATATGAGATCGAACTGCGGCAACAGGAAGGAATAAGCGTGGAGGATGGAGGGCGTAGGCGGTTGAAATAATAAGAATTTAAAACAGTAAGAATTTGATGATTTTGCGCTTCTATGACAAAAGCGGCCAGCGGCGGCTACGGGCTGCCACGGGCTGCTGGCGGCTGCTGTGGGCTGCTAGGGCTGCTGGCGGCTGCTACGGGCTGCCAGCGGCGGCTGCCGGCGTGGTATGAAGGCACCCTAATATGCAGGCTCACATAATAGGTTACAGGTAATTCGCGGATAGAAACGTGAAGTGCATTTATGCCTCAAACATAAGCAAAAAGCTGTTCAAAAACACCGTCAACCCATCGACTTCCATAATTCAAAATTTCAGTGCCTCCTCTTGTCCCGATTTCGACTATGAAGTCAAGAAACCGTAAAAACCCCGCAGGCTAGTTCTTTGGAACGCTGATTGGTGGGCGCGCACGGATGGGCGGGCATTAACGGAAGGGGCGGTGCCAACTTGGGGCCCTCATGTCTCTTCGCTATCCCGAAGCGATATTTTGCGCTGCGACTTGGGCGTTGGCTCAAAGGGGCTACTATCGTATGCTGTCAAAACCTCAAGACTTCTTTTTATTAGCTTACGGCAAATTTGAATACAGTAATTACAATGAATACAATATAAATGACTAAACGCTAAACTACAATGATACCGACCTCCTTAGCCTGAGAAGAATTTTTAGCATCTGCTGACGGAACAGCCGTAACTGCAGAAAACTTTTTGGCTACGACTGCAACAAAAACTGGACTAGAAATTTCGGTGACATCAGTGCTTTCTTCGGGTTGCTGAGTGACTCTATCCTTCACAGATCGACGCTCTTTCACATCTGGTACTTCCGCTAGAACTATTGCCACTTCTTTCCTTCGGATAATCACATCGACAGCTGGTTTGCGATATCGGAACTGTCAGTGACGTCTTCTGGTCCAGAAGAAAGAATGCTCTGTGCGGTAGAAGAACCTAGGTGGTGCTTATATGGTCCCTGTAGATTTTCAAATTGTCCAAAATCACTCACGCTCAGCCTTTTCCTCGCTACTTGTTCCAGAACCTTTAATGGGAGGTTTTGCAAAAACAATAGCAACAAAAGCGAAAATGAACAGAATAGTGTGATTCATGGTGAACTGAGTTCTTAGAGCAGTTATTTTCTCTTATACTGTCCTTCAAACTCTGATCAGTTCGTGACCCCCACAGGAAGTGACAACATGTTGTTTGTTCGTATTCTCAGCATTACTAAAGAGGTCGCATACGTCATTTAGCGAGAAAGAAATCAAGAAAGAAGTAGTCATTCATTGATGTTTTGTTGAAATTTTAAAAAAATGTTTATAATAAGCTAAATTTATGCTTTATTTTCAGGTAATAAAGAAGATTAAAAAGCGTAAGCTACTAGGCTCCTTGATACCATTTTTACGTTTGATCTAGGCTTTGTGTTCCTTTTTACAATTAGGCTCCTTGATACCATTTTTACGTTTGATCTAGGCTTTGTGTTCCTTTTTACAGTGCCCTGGTGTGACTGGACTGATTTCATAAACTTCTGAGATTTACCATGCAGGATTTCCGGTTTTTTTAGATCGTAAAACGAAGAGATTTTTTGTTCTTTGATTGTGTATTAGTAACTTCAGAAATTATCAGCATTCTGGCTTATTAACCTAATCCTGGAAGCAAAAAATGCTTTTTGTCTTCGAACTAGGAAATTTTTCTCTTTGTGCGCATTTTAAATGTGAATAGACTTTTGGAGAAAAAAAGTTACGCATTGTGCATGAAATCAAATTACAGTGTAGAAACGTTCATTTTATTTTACCGTAAGATGAACTACGTCTATAGGCCCACAGAATGTGACGTAAGCCTATGCAAGTTTGCAGACGCCTGGATATTTTGTATGACTCTCGAAACATTTCCTGTGACAAAATAAATGGATGAAGTATTTGCTGAACATCATCGCTCACAGCTATATATGTTACATTAAGAGCACATAATAAACAATATTTATTTTTATAAAGTGCGGTTCATAATAATACGACCACCCAAAGTTTTGTAAGTTTTTGGACTTTTTGGGAGAACCTCAAAAAGCCGTTGGTACCACGCGATAGAACACAACCGAAAACGGTTTATGACTCTTAAGAATGGAAATTGATGTCAATCTTAGGAGTGTTTTTGCGCCTAATGCGAATTTTTAGCGGTTCATAATTATGCGAACACCTCAAACAGAGGTCCATTTTTCATTCAAGATTGCAATCATTTTAGTTCAAATTTTTGTAGAGTTACAGTAACAAAGTCTGACTATCTGCTGCACACTGAACCCAGTGCAGTTCAAAAAGAGGGCAGTTATTTTTTTCAAAAGGCTTTAAATGCTTTTGGAGTGATTGCGCTCCAAAAACATCCGTTCTTCTGTGGTTTACGCGCTCTAATTAGCTTCTACCAAAGCTATGAGATAAAGTAAGCCCTTTCGATAGGTATTTTGTTTGGCTCTCCGAAAATCTTTGCATTTTTGCGCCGTTTTCAACCAAGTTCCATCCTAACCCTAAAGTTAGCACGACTTGAGCCTCAAAACACAGCTTCTGAAAGCCTACAATGAATTTAAGCATATAGTATGTAGAAGTTCACAAGACTGTATATTTGGCTAGAAAAAATCAGCAGCGTTGAGCGTTTTTTTTTGTCACGCAGACGTCATTTCACCAGAAATACTGTTTTTACTATTGCAGTCACACCTTTATTTGGTTTGTAGGTCCACAGCTGCAAAGAATTCTAGAAAAAACCCAAAAACTTTGGCACAGAAACATCATCATGCAAGCAATGCAGCTGCTTCATATCAAATGTTTGCTCAAGATAGAAGCTGAGTTTTGAGGCTCGAAATCGTGGTAACTCTAGGGTAAGATTGGAACTTGGTTGAAAAACGGCACGAAAACTCGAAGATTTTCCAAGCGTCAAAGAAAACACCTATCTAAAGAACTTATTTTATCTCAAAGCTTCGGTAGATGCTAATTAGAGCGCGTAAACCACAGAACAACGAATGTTTTTGGAGCGCAAACACTCCTAAAGCATTCAGAGCCTTCGGAAAAAGTAACGGTCCTTTTCTTAAACTTCACTGGGTCCAGTGTGTAGCAGGTGTTTCAGACTTTATCACTGTAACTCTCCAAAAAATTTGGATTCAAATGATTGCACTCGCGGATGAGAAGATGGACCTTTGTTTAAGGTGTTCGTATAATTATGAACCGCTAAAAATTCGCATTAGGCGCAACACTCCTAAGATTGACATCAATTTCCATTCATATGGATCAAATACAGTTTTCGGTTGTGCTCTTTCGCGTGGTACCCACGGCTTTTTGAGTTTCTCCCAAAAAGTCCGAACTTACAAAATTTTGGGTGTTCGTATAATTATGAACCGCATTTATTGTATAAACCATATGAGGAGATTCTTCAATTGTTTGCTGCAATAGCTCTTGAAGAATTGCGAATAAACAGAAAAAAAGTGTAGCCTTCACTGTCACCTGCAATAAGATAAAAATGTTCTGAATTTGATCTCTGATAATATCGGTGTTCCAAAAAATCTGTGGTGGAAGCATTCCTGTATGATTCCTAGCAAGATTTTTACCCAGCCAAGAAAAACTTAATCTTGTCTCAGCATCATTCTAGCTACAGTTTGATCTGAACTCAAACAGTGTTAGGCGGATAGCGTGATGCATAATCTTTTGTTATGTAAACAGTCACATAGGTGTAAGGTAGCGATCAGAGATTACTCTGAGCTCTACCTTACACCTATGTGACTGTGATCAGCCGTGGCAAACGGGTGTGTACGGCGCAAAGCTGACAACAAGTAAAGGCTAGGTTTATTTTGAATAAAAACTGATCGTGAGAAAGCGTGTGTAAGAAAGTCTCTCGATTTACAAAGGATCTTATAAATTTTTCTGGAATTTACTTGAGCAAAAAAAGTGCAACTGGTTTTTTGTAGATGCGGTGAAACGATGATCAGAAAAACGTTGCATACATGGACATTGGGAAGTTATATTTTTAGAGGCAGTTCTATAGTCTATTCATTCGCAATTTGCGTGAAACTGCACAAGCTGCGCGTGGTGCGCGCCTTACATATAGAATTGCGTAGCAAATTTTTCCCTCTATGTCTGGAACAAATAAACAGCTAAGAAATGCTAGAAAAGCACTTAGCGGGTGCTCCATCTCCCTCAGTTGAAGGGAACCTGTGTTGAACGCGCAATGTATGCGTTATTTGCAGTCGCACTTATAGAAGAAAAGGCTAAACTGTAGGTTTGAGGACAACGAGTTTGCTATTTATTCGTCTGTCGAAGGCTCAAAAAGCATGAGAATGGCAGTTTCAGCCTCCAGATTTTCTCTTACTATTCAAAATGAAAATGAATTTATAACATATTGGAATTTTGAACGTTTGCTCCTAACTATAATAGAAGAAGCAGGATGAGAGGGACACTCCAATGAGACTCAAGTCCCATTTAGTAAAGTACAAAGGCAAGAGCACCTTTCAAGAATTTTAAAGGAAGGCAGGCCCTTCGGGTGAGGTCACTTACACCCTCATGGCAAATAATCATACTTTTTTGATCCCGAAATCTGAACAACTGAGAGAGGACCCAAGGCAAAACTTACGGGACATCTGCAATCGATGCCAACTAATTGCTCTCTTTTCCATAGCAGTTACGCGTCATCACCGCAAGGGCCTAGCGCGGCGACCCCGATTGATGAGGAGAGCGTTGAATGCGCAGCTATACGCGCGCGAACGCGTCGTGAAGCTCTGTGATTGCGATTTGGCTAGTGGAAAAGGGAGCGCAACGTTGACAACACGCACTGTAATTTTTATGACCGACTAAAATCAATCAATAGGCATGCACTGCTCAGACTGGAAAATCGGGCTATTCCACAACCGCATCGTTCACGAATGTCAATTTCACTCTTTGTGGCAAAACCTTGTCCCCAATGTGTGTTGGTTCGTTCCTCCCAGCTCACATCCACCATAGCCAATAATGCTGCACCGCATAAGATTTATTTACGTGTGCAGTCGAGTTGTTGACCACGCACAAACAGGCCTTAGATTGCCAAGCACGCGCCGCGCAGCCAAACGGTACCAGTAAAATCACTATCGTACAAGTCGTGCTCTTGTAACTTTCAGACTCTCCTGGCGCTTCGCAATCTCGCCTGTCCCAATCCCAATCAGGTCAAAATTGACATGGCGTATGCGTCACGTCTACCACTCGCTTGTCTGCTTTCTCTTCAATCTCTTCGCTCCAATCTACAATGCGCATACGCGGCGCAAAACTCTAGCGCTACGAGCGCGCAAATTCACGCCAACTGTTCGACCTAATCCCGATTGGAACAGGCTGTATAGCAGTGGCGGACCAAAGTGGGAGGAGGGGCGCATCTTGCGAATGGGTCGCGAAATTTTTGAAAATCACTTGAATGGGTTGTGAAAATACGCAAATGAGTTTTATAAATTTAAATAGGCCTTGTACAAAAGTTTCAAAGGGTGGGTTTGAGGTTTTGGCCGCAAAAATTTGGAAATCCTTAAAAATTTTGGAAGAATTTGATATTTCTATCCGCCCTTCAACGAAAATTCTAGGGCCTTCACTGGTATATAGTGCGTATATAGATGTATTTAATATTCCTTTTCATACATGTGGACTGTCTCAGGAGTATGTTTCAGTCATTCGCTGACTAAGAGATACGTGAACGCTTTGCATAGGTCGGATTAATAAGTTTATAAGCGCGATAACGAGCTTTGGTAAATTATTATTAGAAAATCGTTAAGAAACGTGTGCCTCGTGTTGTTGTTTAATCTTGCTCGAACATGTTCTATCAAAATCCTATAGTAAATCAACTGAAACGCGTTAGAACCAGGGTCAAGCGTGGGGTGCGGCACGCCACACCTGGGGGGTCGTATTGAGGAGTCAAAGGGGAGGGGGTCGTAGTTGGATAATCCGATAATAGTGATAACATGATATTCTTCTCATATCCATAAGCATCTCAATTAACCCCTGAAGACAAAGTGTGAGCGAATTCTGAAGATTCAAGATACTAGGCTACCTAAATGAAATGGTCAAATTCCAACACGGTTAACTTTGTTTCAAAAGTGAATCAGCTATCCGTTTTTGATCTCAAGACAAAGCACTGCTCCTTCTTTGTCCGCCTCAGGAATCCCGCTTCAGAAGACCTGCAAACTGTGGAATTAGAAGCCAACCAAAATCTCGTTTTTCCCATTTTTCGCCTTTCATCGCTGTGCTTTCACCAAATATTACTTACAAGGAAATGGTCAGAAGTCGAAGTGGCCAAACCAAACAAGCTGTATATCATTCGATGCAGCATAAAACGCTGACTTCGAATCTGTCTTCCTTATCTGCTTATCGCTTCTGTGGACAAAGCCACAAGCGGTTTCATTGTGAAAAAATCATACATAAAAGCAGCGAAATTTAGCACAATGTTGCTCTTTTAGCTCAGCTTATGGCTTTAAAAATTTGAAGTAAGCTAGCTGCATGTTTTGGCCAAGCAATGAGGCGAACATCGCTCTGTACCGCTAGATCTTCATTTTCACGCATAATTTCTTAGCAAAAAAATGGCCTTTATTGGCTTATAGCTTCGTCCAGAAAAGCGATAAGCAGATAAGGAAGACAGATTTAGAGTCAGTGCTTCATGCTGCATCTCATGGTGTACAGGTTGTCTGGATTGGCCACTTCGATTTCTGACCATTCCCTTGTTGGAGCTAAGAAGACAAATCAGGCTCCAAACAATCCTATGGAATCTACAAGGGTTAGGCTATCGATTCATATAAATACTGTCCGCTAAAAATGTTTTTTGGTATAGTTAATGGGGTGCGGTACACCCCCTTAACTTGCCTTCAAAATCCAGAAAGCGCTCCATTGCTGGTATGAGTATTGAGCACATAGCTTCTTCTTGCTACATTGGAAATTTGGAGCCGAACGCCCCACTCATAAGAAAATTATGGCCCTTTCAATATGCCCATCCAGATCAAAATCAGCCGTCAAATTACGTGTGATTGTAAAGTGCAGTCACAGAAAATCGGGCGTACAGAGCTCAGAAATCTAAAAATTCTCTAGAAAAAGATGATGTCCTCCAGAATGTCACACTTTGAGGTCCAGAGGTTAAGAGGAGGAAGAGGTCGTTTAAGGGCTTTCATGGGAAGGGGGGGGGGGTTCGAAACTTGTGCCTGACCTCTTTCTCAACTCTGGTAATGCTATCTTAGGTATATAGTTCAGGGGGCAGTGGCGTACCCAGGATTTCGGCTCGGGGGGGGGGGACAAAAAAATTTTTCTAAAGAAGGTGCGTGGCGTTAGCCACGCACTCCGAAAAAATTTTGGGGGTCTTCCCAAAATTTTTTCGGGTCTCGGCCCCCTAAAATCTGGAAAAGGGTGCGTGGCGTCAGTCACGCCCCCGAAAAAAATTTTTTTACAAAGCTAATCTGAATTTTTAAAAATTTTTAAAAATTATTTTAATTATTTACAAAAACAAACAAGTCACTTATATATTGTTATAACCCATATAAGTAACTTTCAAAAATTTCGCGACCCATTTTCGGGGGGGGGGGGGGCGCGCGCCCACCCGCCCCCCCCCCCTCGGTACGCCACTGCAGGGGGGGGGGTCTTCTTAAGACAGCAATCAGGGGGGGGTCGTAACCAGCGATCGTGTGCCACACCCCTTGCTTGACCCTGGATATCATTCAATCCGTGAACAGTACGAAAGCCGAGGTAGATTAACGGACCGCCAGAACTCAAGTTTGAATCTGAGAATTTTTGAAAATAGAATATTCACCAAGATTTTGTAGATCACTTTGAAATTTCGGTGACCCATTTCCCCCCCCCCTCTGTTTTGATATATTTCTACCTAATCACTTCTGCTCAATTTATATCCAGTGCATATTTTCTACAAAGAAAAGCGCCAGAACTCACCTTAGATGACACACGTGTGACACGCTTTTCTTTGTAGAAAATATGCACTGGATATAAATTGAGCAGAAGTGATTAGGTAGAAATATATCAAAACAGAGGGGGGGGGGGGGAAATGGGTCACCGAAATTTCAAAGTGATCTACAAAATCTTGGTGAATATTCTATTTTCAAAAATTCTCAGATTCAAATTAGGTAGGACTAAAAGTACGTTCGCCAGTTTTTCAAAAAATCAACTTCCTTTTGACTCGATGGACCTCTTTGCGTTAATGTTCATCTAAGAGAGGAAATCATTCCCTTTACAGCAGTACTTTAGCCATGAATTGGCATAAAAAAGTTCGAAAGTCAGAAGCAACTGAAGAAAAACATTTAAAATTGGCATTTCTCAAGCAGGGTCACCAAAAAATCCTGAAAGTGTTTTTCGATAGAGAAAACTATACTCTTTACTATAAGGCCTCTTCCAAAAACAAAAAAGACTGAGAATTAGAAGCAAATAAAGAAACTACTTCTGTTTTGCGTCGGGAGGGACGGTAATTCATGTGAACATGGGTTTAGTGACCTTCTCTTTTTAGTTGAGATAAATTCGTGCCAATCGAGAGCAATTTTGATTTTCGTAATATTAGCGAGTTTTCGGGTCTAATTTTCTACGAAAATTGAAAATTGATTTTGATTGGCACGAATTTCTCTCAGCTTGAAGGAAGTTTCAAAACCCATGTTCATGAATATCCCGTCTTTTCTGCGACTTTTTTGGGCAGTTTTGAGCATGTTCAAAAATTGCAAAACTGAAGTAATAGTCTCTTTATTTGCTTTCAATTCTCAATCTTTTTTGTATTTGGAAAAGGCACTATAGTAAAGAACATAATTTTTTCTATCGAAAAATTTCAGAATTTTTTGGTGACTCTACTAGAAAATGCCAATCTTGAGTAGTCTTCAATTGCTTTTAACTCGCGAACTTTCTTTTTCCTCTCTTAGATGAATATAAAATCAAGGAGATCTATCGAGTCGAAAGGAAATTATGATTTTTTGAAAAAGTGGCAACCTACTTTTGGTCCCGCCTAATAATTGTAGACAATTTTCTAAGGAATTGTGATAAAAAGAATCGAGGTGGTACAAAAATTGTAACCGCAAAAAACCATTCCTGAATTTTGTTTTGCTGGAAGTGGCCACACGCTCACGAACCCAAAAGTTTCAATCCCTCCCTCCCCTCCCTCAAATAAATTTCTCGCGCCGTCACTGCTTTTCGTGTGTCTATCCTTTTCTACTCTCTGCTTTTGATTTTCAAATCTTTCCCCTCTCACAATACCGCGCACATTACAAAATATTCTTAATTCAAAAAAGAGTTCAAAACTTACGATTTGAAATAACAGCTCGAGAAATTCGAAATTAAAATTTTTAAACAATAGTGTTGAATGATTGAATAAAATAGAAATAATGTGGTAGAAATATTAGGTCGTTCCGAAAGTTCTTTCCGTTTCTTCAACCTATCATAAAAACACTGGAATAAAGGTAGGAAAACGATTCAGGCACTGTCCGATGCACCTTTTCTTTCTCTTTTCAACTGTCATACTTCTCTGCCGCTAGCTCTTGTGGTCAGTGAGATAATGGCCGAAATTTCGAACCCATGGTTTTTACCATGTCTAACTTTGGCAATTTTTCACAATCTTCTTTTCTAACTTTTCGAAAAGCTTTGATAGCAGTCAGATAGAGTAAACAAAGTGCAATTTAATGGAATTTTTTGGCAACTATAGCCAGCCTTAAAAATTTTTTAGAATTATTTTACTGATGCTATCAAATTCCACTTTTGGTGATGCTAAGAACCATAGAACATAAAACGGCGCACAACTAAGGTGTCATTCGATGCAGCTTTTCTTCCTCTTTCTAATGAGTATTTTTCTTTCCAATTTGTGGGAGGTTTTTGGCGATAAAATTTCCATAATTCTTGATTTTGAACCTGTCTAAGGGTGTACACGTGAAATGCGAAATCTTGAATTTCAAAGCGGTAAACACCTCAGTTACTTTGTAAAAATAGTGTGCAATCATAAATGACTTTTGAAAGTGTCCAAATCCGAAGATTTGTTAATGTTTGGAGCGTTCGTGTGTTTTGTGACTTCGAAAAAGTGGAGACTTTTGGAAAAGTTATCTCAAAAAATACTGAGAAGCCAACTGAGATTGCCAAAAAATTACATTAAATTGCACTTTATTTACTCTATCTGACTGCTATCAAAGCTTTTCGAAAAGTTAGAAAAGGAGATTGTGAAAAATTGCCAAAGTTAGACATGGTAAAAACCATGGGTTCGAAATTTCGGCCATTATCTCACTGACCACAAGAGCTAGCGGCAGAGAAGTATGACAGTTGAAAAGAGAAAGAAAAGGTGCATCGGACATTGCCTGAATCGTTTCCCTATCTTCATTCCACGTGTTTTTATGTTAGGTTGAAAAAACGGAAAGAACTTTCGGAACGACCTAATATTAGGTTGGTGCAAAAATAATGAGCGTTTTTATTTGCTTGCTTTAACAAAGCAACCAGACCCAACCCAACAAAGGGTAAGGGGTACTGTTCGATAGAGCAAAGCAAGCTCTACAAGATGGCGCTCACTTCTTTGCGCCATGCTCGATCCACGGAGAGTTCGAACTCAAAATCTAACGATTTCCAAATGCCCAAAAAATCGAAAAAAATCAGATCTTCGTCCAAATAATTTCTACGAACCTCCCACTCGCTCACATCAATACTATCGATATCTGATATCCATATGTGCGATTGCCGTATTTTTTCATTGACTAGAAACTGAGAAAACGAAAATTTCCCTGATTTTCTCAAAGCAATGCTGAGCCGATTTGCATATGCAGTTTTATACTACAAGCCTAGGTAAGCATAACTGTAGGTTTTCAGCCTATTTCGAGCGGTACTTTTCGAGAAATGTCGATTTTAGCACTGAAACTGAAACGAAAAAATCCGAACTCGTTATTTTTCGAAAACTACCGCTTGGAATGGGCTGAAAATCTACAGTTATACTTACCTAGGCTTGTAGTATAAAACTGCATATGCAAAACCGGCTCAGCATTGCTTTGAGAAAATCAGGGAAATTTTCGTTTTCTCAGTTTCTAGTCAATGAAAAAATACGGCAATCGCACATATGGATATCAGATATCGATAGTATTGATGTGAGCGAGTGGGAGGTTCGTAGAAATTATTTGGACGAAGATCTGATTTTTTTCGATTTTTTGGGCATTTGGAAATCTTTAGATTTTGAGTTCGAACTCTCCGTGGATCGAGCATGGCGCAAAGAAGTGAGCGCCATCTTGTAGAGCTTGCTTTGCTCTATCGAACAGTACCCCTTACCCTTTGTTGGGTTGGGTCTGGTTGCTTTGTTAAAGCAAGCAAATAAAAACGCTCATTATTTTTGCACCAACCTAATATATGAAAAGAAAGGGGGTGGGGCGTAATGGGTCTCAAAAATGTTCGTATAGTCTGTAGATAATGAAAGATCAAAGCTTTTTTAAACTCTATAGTAGTTTGTCTAGGCAATTTTCGAAGGTGTGGCTCACTCCACTCCTTTTCGCTAAAAAAGTCGAGGGCGTACAAAAAATGAAACCACGAAAATTCAACCATTCCTAAATTTCCCTTTATTCGGTGGCTCATGCTCACAAATGCAAATATTTTTGTTCCCTCCACCCCTCTTGAAAAGTTTCTTGCACCACCACTGCGTATCTGTCCTTCTCTGCTCCTCTGTTTTTGTCATCCGGGGCGAAGCCCGGATGTTATTATCCTAACTATATCGAAATGAATGTTAATGAAGCAAATACAGGAAAGAATTACTGAAGAATATCTTAGCGAAACCGAGAAATTGCTTCTTTAAGCCTTTTTTTACGCTGAAAAAATTTCTGTAAAAGTTTCCTCAGAATCCAAGACAACGTTTCTCAGTTAGCCTCTAACTTGACCAAAATTGAGTTTCAGAAGTTTGGGAAAATTCTTGGAGTTGAATTAAAACGAGAAACTGCGCTTAAATGTGCGCAGAGAGTCGCGCACGAAAATGCTGGTCTATTTCGTTAATGAGTGATTTTCAAAGCTTGGGACGTTGTCAATCTCCTTCTCGTGTCATGACGGTCAGAATGATATACAATACCGCTCATAATTCGTCAAAAAAGTCGCCGGACTGCGGCGCACTCCGCCACAGTCCGCCGCAGTGCGCACTGCTTGACGAATTATGAGCGGTATTGTATAATGCGCAGGGTTTCGTTGAGACCCCGCGGAGATCTACGACCAGAGCCAAATGCCCCGTCGGCTCTGGTCTGGCTCCGCTGCTGGTCTGCGTCTCCGCGCGCTGCGCGCTACCTCGCTACCCCCAGACGCGGGGCGCGGGGCATTTGGCTCTGGTACCCTTTTCTTCGCTGTTTCGAAACCAGTTTTAGCATGCTATATATCATTTTGAAGCTCTTGATCTCTATTTTCACTCACGCTAACAACGTCACAGAACCACATTTTTTGATTTGGTTGAAAAATCCGGCAAAAACCTTGTTTTCGAAAATCTCTTGTTCTTCTTCTAGTTTACCTCTTTTTACGCGGTTTTTTCGTGCATTCTATAGATCTTGCTTCTGTTCGTAATGCAGACAACCACCCAGCTCTTATCTCCTCGATTATAACGGAATTTTTCGTGAAAAACTGTGAAAAGTGCGTTTTTCTTTATCTTGTTCTGTTTCAGTGCCTTCGCAGCGATTTTTTTCCAGCTTGGGCGATTATTGCTGAGAACAATAAGCGCAACAATCCAGACAACGTCCCAAGAAACAGGAACGTCAACGCGGGGACAAAAATTTAAAGGACGCATCAAAAATCAAAATCCCGTGTCGCGAGTTGCTGGTCCTGGAGCGAAAACTTGCACTTTGAAAAGCCGCCGAATGGAAGGATTCAAACCTTATTGCGGCGTTTTTGTCCGGTTTACAGCGGTTTCTTTTGCTTTTTATGTCTATTTTACGTCATTTTCTCTTTTATGATCCTCTTCAAACAACCTTCACTATTTATGACGTCAGATGTTCAAACAATCTTCACTTTTGGCGCCCTGTCTCTGGACTATCGAAGGTATGGTGTGGGGAACAATTGGCAATGCTGGCCGTTTTCTTGCATGAAGGTCGTAGTCGTAAGATGGTTAGTCGAGGTGACAGGATCGACAAGGTGGGCGACAGATGCGTGGACGACAAAACCAACGTCTCCAACGCTTCGTGATGAGACTTTTTCACCACGAACGATGAGAGTCCCATCGCTCATCTGCGTTATTCTTCCGTCCGTTTTCCATCCTGGACTTCGTTTCCTGCAAAGCGATGACGTGTGATTGATGGGCTCTGCAGCGTCGAGCAAGCGTGGAGGTCTGTTTTGGCTTTTAGGCGCAGAGCATGAGTAGTCTCAATCGCGTGTACTGCGAGCAGACGTGTCGTTTTTGTCCAATCAAAAAGGCGCCGTGAGGACCCTAACATCGTTCTTGCTACCATCCGGCGCTGTAGGCGGGATTCGATGTGCAGGGATTCTTTCTCCTTTTCTAGCTGATGGAGTAATGAAGTTTTTCCTCTACAAGAATAAATTTACTTGGCCTACTTTTGATTTTTACGGGCGATCGCTAATCCTGCACGTAGAGCGGGGACCGCCTAGAGATTCGAGAACCAGACCGCGGGGGATCTGGCTTGGACAGCTCTCCGCTGAGCATCCGGCCGAAACCGGAACGTCGAACTCCTTCACAGGGAAGACCCTACCAAAATACACACTCGGCTGGGTAATGCACTTCGATACCCAAGGCACCCCCACGCCACGATGAGGCAGCGGATATAGCGGGATCATATTCGAAACATAATCAAAACTTTCGCTAGAAAAATCGAAAACAAAGTTAGCAGTAAAACGCCTAATCATAATTAATTCCTTCTTATAAAGAGTAGGTCGTGAAGTCACAGACAAAAATGAAATCAGATTTTTTTTTGATTTTCCAGTTCTTCAAGAACCAGAATTCAATATCTACGATTTGAGTGTTTCCGTTAATTAGTATTTGTATATGTTATACCTGATAAAATTTTGCTACAAGCAACACTAGAACCGGTATTCTTTGTAAACTCTGTTATGTGAATTTGAAGAATTTGTTAAAACCTCAGATAGTTACTATGTTTTAAATATTTTTCAAGGCTCATGATCCAACCTAATAATTGCGCATGTTACACAATGGTAAATGCAACACAGCCGTGCTAAATTATTCGGAATCATCATCAAAATATATAACTCGCGAAGAATAATGTTTATCCTTTAATAAACCATCGCATAAACATAAGGATAGAAAATTTAGCTTTGCTTGGAACTGCAAGCTTATCTCCAAAAATTACGATACGGTTACTACGCTCTAGAATTCATTGGTAATGGCATAAGATTGTCTCTAAAGTGAAATAATGACCTCCTCCTACGCCCCTTAGATTTCTTCGATTTTCGCGGTTTTCCTACATTCCCACGATGCACCGTTTTTCTTACATCCCGAAATTGTGTTTTCGGATACCGTTTCTTTGATCGACCAGAGGATTTTGCATTGCCTGAAATTTTGATTTAATTGCATTTAAAACTACATTGTCTTTGCTTACCTTTAGTCCTTTTTATCGATCTGGTGCTCTTTGACCTATAACTTGTGGTGATTCTCTTCAAGTTACCTATTCTTCTACGTTGGGCTGCTTTAGCAGGCAATTTAGTACTAAAGTGTCGTTTGTTTTCGTTAAAAACAAACGTCAATCTCTCCTTTGAAAACTTCTTTGCTTTTCCTTTTTTACTCTTCGTTGTTCTTCTTGTAGGTTTTATCTTTTGCTTTGCTGTAGGGTGTACTTCATGAAACTTGAAAGTAGATCTTGTTTTTCTTTTGCGCTTGGAAGTCGTTTGTTTAGCACTTGTGCGCTTTGTGGGACGTTTGGTGGTATGGAGTACTTCATGAAACTTGAAAGTAGATCTTGTTTTCCTTTTGCGCTTGGAAGTCGTTTGTTTAGCACTTGAGCGCTTTGTGGGACGTTTACTGGTATGGAGTACTTCATGAAAGTTGAAAGTTGATCTTACCCCCTTTCTAAAGCTGGAAATTGTCGTTTTTTTGGTACTTGTGCGCTTTCTGGGGCGTTTTGTGGTGTGAAGTACTTCAATAAAATTGGAGGTTGATCTTGTCCTCCTTCTGTGCTTGGAAGTAGTCCTTTGTCTAATACTTGTGCGCTTTGTGGGACGTTTGGTGGTATGAAGTATTTCATGAAAGTTGAAAGTTGATCTTGTTTTCCTTTTGCGCTTGGAAGTCGTTTGCTTAGCACTTGTGCGCTTTGGGGGACGTTTGGTGGTATGAAGTATTTCAAGAAAGTTGAAAGTTGATCTTGTTTTCGTTTTGCGCTTGGAAGTCGTTTGTTTAGCACTTGCACGCTTTGTAGAACTTTTGGTGGTATGGATTACATCATGAAAGTTGAAAGTTGATCTTGTTTTCCTTTTGCGCTTGGAAGTCGTTTGTTTAGCACTTGTGCGCTTTGTAGAACTTTTGGTGGTATGGATTACATCATGAAAGTTGAAAGTTGATCTTGATTTCCTTTTGCGCTTGGAAGTCGTTTGTTTAGCACTTGTGCGCTTTGTAGAACTTTTGGTGGTATGGATTACATCATGAAAGTTGAAAGTTGATCTTGTCGTCCTGCGCCTGGAAGTTATCGTTTGTTTAGTGCTTGTGCGCTGCTCAGTCTTTTTAGTCATTTTCGTTTGTCTTTCCACATCAACAACTTTTGTTTGTCTCTTTGTAGGCTTGGTGGTGTAAGGTTTCTCATTCGAACTTGTCGCTTTTTCAGTGCTAGAGTGCTTCATAGTGTGCTGTTTTTCACTGAATTTCAACATTGAGCTTGATTTCTTACCAGTTGTAAGCATAGTCGATGTTTCGGCGGAAGTTTCGAGCATGTTAGCAGGTTGCGCGGTGGTCTTCAAAGAGACTGCGGGTCTTATTTTCGTTAAAGTTGATCCACTAATATCATTCAGTAACAAAGTCGATGTACTCTTGCTTTCAGTCCTCTTCGTTTCAAAGCCTGTTTTGCCCAAATCAAAAATAGGAGCTGTAGTGTATTCCCTAGAAGTTTCTCTACTGAACGTAACCGGTCTGTAAATAGTGCTAGACGATTTAATTTCTCCTCTGTTATTGGGCGGTTTAACAGTCATTATGGCAGTAGCTTCTTCCTCGGGGGTTATTGCTCCAGTCTTGGTGTAGCCAGCTAGTGAAGATGCTTCAGCGTTTTTATGATAAGCACTAGTTTTGGAGACTCTAACAATGACACTCGCTTCAGCACGTGTTCCGCTTGTTTCCATTCCAGAACTTTCCAAGCTCACCTGCATCGATGCAACAGATTTTGAGGTTACCATGAACTTGCTTCCAGGAGCTGAAATTTTTGAAATTCGGCTGCTTTCACTACTAAAAACGATGTTCCCTAGAGCTGTAGTAGAGACACTAGCTTTCGTAAATTTGGCTCCATCAGCAGGTGATGATAAGCTAAGTGATGATTCTTTAGCCACGCCTTCGGATGGAGTTCTCATTGGATAACTACCTTCACTGCTGGGCGTTACTGTTGACGTGAGTCCAGTTTCCTCGCTAGGCGATGACCCTTGAGCCGCGCCTTCGAATGGAGTTCTCATTGGATAACTACTTTCACTGCTGGGCGTTTCTGCTGACGTGACTCCAGTTTCCTCGCTAGGCGATGACCCTTGAGCCGCGCCTTCGAATGGAGTTCTCATTGGATAACTACTTTCACTGCTGGGCGTTACTGTTGACGTGAGTCCAGTTTCCTCGCTAGGAGATGACCCTTGAGCCGCGCCTTCGAATGGAGTTCTCATTGGATAACTACTTTCACTGCTGGGCGTTACTGTTGACGTGAGTCCAGTTTCCTCGCTAGGAGATGACCCTTGAGCCGCGCCTTCGAATGGAGTTCTCATTGGATAACTACTTTCACTGCTGGGCGTTACTGTTGACGTGAGTCCAGTTTCCTCGCTAGGAGATGACCCTTGAGCCGCGCCTTCGAATGGAGTTCGCATTGGATAACTGCTTTCCCTGCTAAAGGCTGCTGTTGACGTGAGTCCAGTTTCCTCGCTGGGTGACGTTTCATTAGCCAGGCTTTCGAATGGAGTCCTCTTTGGATAGCTGGCTTCGCTACTTGGCGTTTCTGTACCCAGAAGTCCAGCCCCTTCGCTGGGTGACGTTTCATTAGCCAGGCTTTCGAATGGAGTCCTTCCTGTATATCTGACTTCGCTGCTTGGCGTTTCTGTACCCTTGAGTCCAGCCCCTTCGCTGGGTGACGTTTCATTAGCCAGGCTTTCGAATGGAGTCCTCTTTGGATAGCTGGCTTGGCTACTTGGCGTTTCTGTACCCAGAAGTCCAGCCCCTTCGCTGGGTGACGATATCCCTGTTCCAACGCTTCCACTAACCCCAGTGCCCGGTGTTTGCCCGCTAACGGATGGCCTCTCTGGATAACTTTCAGTAGAACTTCCACTAACTGCGAGAATCGTTTTGGCAGTGGGAGTTTCTCCTGTGCCCGCTGTTCCGGTACTTTTCCTGATTTCTGTTAGTGATGAGAGGGCAGTACCCGGTGTCTTTGTTCCAACGCTTCCACTAACCCCAGTGCCCGGTGTTTGCCCGCTAGCGGATTGCCCCTCTGGATAACTTCCAGTTGCACTAGGAGTTTCTCCGGTGCCCGCTGTTCCGGTACTTTTCCTGATTTCTGTTAGTGATGAGAGGGCAGTACTCGGTGTCCTTGTTCCAAAGCTTCCACTAACCCCAGTGCCCGGTGTTTGCCCGCTAGCGGATTGCCTCTCTGGATAACTTCCAGTTGCACTAGGAGTTTCTCCGGTGCCCGCTGTTCCGGTACTTTTCCTGATTTCTGTTAGTGATGAGAGGGCAGTACTCGGTGTCCTTGTTCCAACGCTTCCACTAACTCCAGTGCCCGCTGTTTGCCCGCTAGCGGATGGCCTCTCTGGATAACTTCCAGTAGAACTTCCATTAACTGCGGAAGTCGTTTTTGCACTAGGAGTTCCTCCGGTGCCCGCTGTTTCGGTACTTTTCCTGATTTCTGTTAGTGATGAGAGGGCTGTACCAGGTGTTTTTGTTCCAACGCTTCCGCTGACCCCAGTGCCTGGTGTTTGCCCGCTAACGGATGGCCTCTCTGGATAACTTCCAGTAGAACTTCCACTAACTGCGGGAATCGTTTTGGCAGTGGGAGTTTCTCCTGTGCCCGCTGTTCCGGTACTTTTCCTGATTTCTGTTAGTGATGAAAGGGCAGTACCCGGTGTCCTTGTTCCAACGCTTCCACTAACCCCAGTGCCCGGTGTTTGCCCGCTAGCGGATGGCCTCTCTGGGTAACTTCCAGTAGAACTTCCATTAACTGCGGAAGTCGTTTTTGCACTAGGAGTTCCTCCGTTGCCCGCTGTTTCGGTACTTTTCCTGATTTCTGTTAGTGATGAAAGGGCAGTACCCGGTGTCCTTGTTCCAACGCTTCCACTAACCCCAGTGCCCGGTGTTTGCCCGCTAACGGATGGCCTCTCTGGATAACTTCCAGTAGAACTTCCATTAACTGCGAGAATCGTTTTTGCAGTAGGAGTTTCTCCTGTGCCCGCTGTTCCGGTACTTTTCCTGATTTCTGTTAGTGATGAAAGGGCAGTACCCGGTGTCCTTGTTCCAACGCTTCCACTAACCCCAGTGCCCGGTGTTTGCCCGCTAGCGGATGGCCTCTCTGGATAACTTCCAGTAGAACTTCCACTAACTGCGGGAATCGTTTTTGCAGTAGGAATTTCTCCGGTGCCCGCTGTTTCGGTACTTTTCCTGATTTCTGTTTGTGATGAGAGGGCAGTACCCGGTGTCCTTGTTCCAACGCTTCCACCAACCCCAGTGCCCGGTGTTTGCCCGCTAGCGGATGGCCTCTCTGGATAACTTCCAGTTGCACTAGGAATTTCTCCGGTGCCCGCTGTTTCGGTACTTTTCCTGATTTCTGTTTGTGATGAGAGGGCAGTACCCGGTGTCCTTGTTCCAACGCTTCCACTAACCCCAGTGCCCGGTGTTTGCCCGCTAGCGGATGGCCTCTCTGGATAACTTCCAGTTGCACTAGGAGTTCCTCCGTTGCCCGCTGTTTCGGTACTTTTCCTGATTTCTGTTAGTGATGAAAGGGCAGTACCCGGTGTCCTTGTTCCAACGCTTCCACTAACCCCAGTGCCCGGTGTTTGCCCGCTAACGGATGGCCTCTCTGGATAACTTCCAGTAGAACTTCCATTAACTGCGAGAATCGTTTTGGCAGTGGGAGTTTCTCCTGTGCCCGCTGTTCCGGTACTTTTCCTGATTTCTGTTAGTGATGAAAGGGCAGTACCCGGTGTCCTTGTTCCAACGCTTCCACTAACCCCAGTGCCCGGTGTTTGCCCGCTAGCGGATGGCCTCTCTGGATAACTTCCAGTAGAACTTCCACTAACTGCGGGAATCGTTTTTGCAGTAGGAGTTTCTCCTGTGCCCGCTGTTCCGGTACTTTTCCTGATTTCTGTTAGTGATGAAAGGGCAGTACCCGGTGTCCTTGTTCCAACGCTTCCACTAACCCCAGTGCCCGGTGTTTGCCCGCTAGCGGATGGCCTCTCTGGATAACTTCCAGTAGAACTTCCACTAACTGCGGGAATCGTTTTTGCAATAGGAGTTTCTCCTGTGCCCGCTGTTCCGGTACTTTTCCTGATTTCTGTTAGTGATGAAAGGGCAGTACCCGGTGTCCTTGTTCCAACGCTTCCACTAACCCCAGTGCCCGGTGTTTGCCCGCTAGCGGATGGCCTCTCTGGATAACTTCCAGTAGAACTTCCACTAACTGCGGGAATCGTTTTTGCAGTAGGAATTTCTCCGGTGCCCGCTGTTTCGGTACTTTTCCTGATTTCTGTTTGTGATGAGAGGGCAGTACCCGGTGTCCTTGTTCCAACGCTTCCACCAACCCCAGTGCCCGGTGTTTGCCCGCTAGCGGATGGCCTCTCTGGATAACTTCCAGTTGCACTAGGAATTTCTCCGGTGCCCGCTGTTTCGGTACTTTTCCTGATTTCTGTTTGTGATGAGAGGGCAGTACCCGGTGTCCTTGTTCCAACGCTTCCACTAACCCCAGTGCCCGGTGTTTGCCCGCTAGCGGATGGCCTCTCTGGATAACTTCCAGTTGCACTAGGAGTTCCTCCGTTGCCCGCTGTTTCGGTACTTTTCCTGATTTCTGTTAGTGATGAAAGGGCAGTACCCGGTGTCCTTGTTCCAACGCTTCCACTAACCCCAGTGCCCGGTGTTTGCCCGCTAACGGATGGCCTCTCTGGATAACTTCCAGTAGAACTTCCATTAACTGCGAGAATCGTTTTGGCAGTGGGAGTTTCTCCTGTGCCCGCTGTTCCGGTACTTTTCCTGATTTCTGTTAGTGATGAAAGGGCAGTACCCGGTGTCCTTGTTCCAACGCTTCCACTAACCCCAGTGCCCGGTGTTTGCCCGCTAGCGGATGGCCTCTCTGGATAACTTCCAGTAGAACTTCCACTAACTGCGGGAATCGTTTTTGCAGTAGGAGTTTCTCCTGTGCCCGCTGTTCCGGTACTTTTCCTGATTTCTGTTAGTGATGAAAGGGCAGTACCCGGTGTCCTTGTTCCAACGCTTCCACTAACTCTAGAGCTTGACCTTTCGGGGATGACATTGAATGGCGTTCCCTTTGGATAACTTTCAGTGGAGCTTCCACTAACTGCGGGAATCGTTTTTGTAGTAGGAGTTTCTCCTGTGCCCGCTGTTCCGGTACTTTTCCTGATTTCTGTTAGTGATGAAAGGGCAGTACCCGGTGTCCTTGTTCCAAAGCTTCCACTAACCCCAGTGCCCGGTGTTTGCCCGCTAGCGGATGGCCTCTCTGGATAACTTCCAGTAGAACTTCCACTAACTGCGGGAATCGTTTTTGCAGTAGGAGTTTCTCCTGTGCCCGCTGTTCCTGTACTTTTTCTGATTTCTGTTAGTGATGAGAGGGCAGTACCCGGTGTCCTTGTTCCAACGCTTCCACTAACCCCAGTGCCCGGTGTTTGCCCGCTAGCGGATGGCCTCTCTGGATAACTTCCAGTTGCACTAGGAATTTCTCCGGTGCCCGCTGTTTCGGTACTTTTAATGATTTCTGTTAGTGATGAGAGGGCAGTACCCGGTGTCCTTGTTCCAACGCTTCCACTAACCCCAGTGCCCGGTGTTTGCTCGCTAGCGGATGGCCTCTCTGGATAACTTCCAGTTGCACTAGGAATTTCTCCGGTGCCCGCTGTTTCGGTACTTTTAATGATTTCTGTTAGTGATGAGAGGGCAGTACCCGGTGTCCTTGTTCCAACGCTTCCACCAACCCCAGTGCCCGGTGTTTGCCCGCTAGCGGATGGCCTCTCTGGATAACTTCCAGTTGCACTAGGAATTTCTCCGGTGCCCGCTGTTTCGGTACTTTTCCTGATTTCTGTTTGTGATGAGAGGGCAGTACCCGGTGTCCTTGTTCCAACGCTTCCACTAACCCCAGCGCCCGGTGTTTGCCCGCTAGCGGATGGCCTCTCTGGATAACTTCCAGTTGCACTAGGAATTTCTCCGGTGCCCGCTGTTTCGGTACTTTTCCTGATTTCTGTTTGTGATGAGAGGGCAGTACCCGGTGTCCTTGTTCCAACGCTTCCACTAACCCCAGTGCCCGGTGTTTGCTCGCTAGCGGATGGCCTCTCTGGATAACTTCCAGTTGCACTAGGAATTTCTCCGGTGCCCGCTGTTTCGGTACTTTTAATGATTTCTGTTAGTGATGAGAGGGCAGTACCCGGTGTCCTTGTTCCAACGCTTCCACCAACCCCAGTGCCCGGTGTTTGCCCGCTAGCGGATGGCCTCTCTGGATAACTTCCAGTTGCACTAGGAATTTCTCCGGTGCCCGCTGTTTCGGTACTTTTCCTGATTTCTGTTTGTGATGAGAGGGCAGTACCCGGTGTCCTTGTTCCAACGCTTCCACTAACCCCAGCGCCCGGTGTTTGCCCGCTAGCGGATGGCCTCTCTGGATAACTTCCAGTTGCACTAGGAATTTCTCCGGTGCCCGCTGTTTCGGTACTTTTCCTGATTTCTGTTTGTGATGAGAGGGCAGTACCCGGTGTCCTTGTTCCAACGCTTCCACTAACCCCAGTGCCCGGTGTTTGCCCGCTAGCGGATGGCCTCTCTGGATATCTTCCAGTTGCACTAGGAATTTCTCCGGTGCCCGCTGTTTCGGTACTTTTCCTGATTTCTGTTTGTGATGAGAGGGCAGTACGCGGTGTCCTTGTTCCAACGCTTCCACTAACCCCAGTGCCCGGTGTTTGCCCGCTAGCGGATGGCCTCTCTGGATAACTTCCAGTTGCACTAGGAATTTCTCCGGTGCCCGCTGTTTCGGTACTTTTCCTGATTTCTGTTTGTGATGAGAGGGCAGTACCCGGTGTCCTTGTTCCAACGCTTCCACCAACCCCAGTGCCCGGTGTTTGCCCGCTAGCGGATGGCCTCTCTGGATAACTTCCAGTTGCACTAGGAATTTCTCCGGTGCCCGCTGTTTCGGTACTTTTCCTGATTTCTGTTTGTGATGAGAGGGCAGTACCCGGTGTCCTTGTTCCAACGCTTCCACTAACCCCAGTGCCCGGTGTTTGCCCGCTAGCGGATGGCCTCTCTGGATAACTTCCAGTTGCACTAGGAATTTCTCCGGTGCCCGCTGTTTCGGTACTTTTCCTGATTTCTGTTTGTGATGAGAGGGCAGTACCCGGTGTCCTTGTTCCAACGCTTCCACTAACCCCAGTGCCCGGTGTTTGCCCGCTAGCGGATGGCCTCTCTGGATAACTTCCAGTTGCACTAGGAATTTCTCCGGTGCCCGCTGTTTCGGTACTTTTCCTGATTTCTGTTTGTGATGAGAGGGCAGTACCCGGTGTCCTTGTTCCAACGCTTCCACTAACCCCAGTGCCCGGTGTTTGCCCGCTAGCGGATGGCCTCTCTGGATAACTTCCAGTTGCACTAGGAATTTCTCCGGTGCCCGCTGTTTCGGTACTTTTCCTGATTTCTGTTTGTGATGAGAGGGCAGTACCCGGTGTCCTTGTTCCAACGCTTCCACTAACCCCAGTGCCCGGTGTTTGCCCGCTAGCGGATGGCCTCTCTGGATAACTTCCAGTTGCACTAGGAATTTCTCCGGTGCCCGCTGTTTCGGTACTTTTCCTGATTTCTGTTTGTGATGAGAGGGCAGTACCCGGTGTCCTTGTTCCAACGCTTCCACTAACCCCAGTGCCCGGTGTTTGCCCGCTAGCGGATGGCCTCTCTGGATAACTTCCAGTTGCACTAGGAATTTCTCCGGTGCCCGCTGTTTCGGTACTTTTCCTGATTTCTGTTTGTGATGAGAGGGCAGTACCCGGTGTCCTTGTTCCAACGCTTCCACTAACCCCAGTGCCCGGTGTTTGCCCGCTAGCGGATGGCCTCTCTGGATATCTTCCAGTTGCACTAGGAATTTCTCCGGTGCCCGCTGTTTCGGTACTTTTCCTGATTTCTGTTTGTGATGAGAGGGCAGTACCCGGTGTCCTTGTTCCAACGCTTCCACTAACCCCAGTGCCCGGTGTTTGCCCGCTAGCGGATGGCCTCTCTGGATAACTTCCAGTTGCACTAGGAATTTCTCCGGTGCCCGCTGTTTCGGTACTTTTCCTGATTTCTGTTTGTGATGAGAGGGCAGTACCCGGTGTCCTTGTTCCAACGCTTCCACCAACCCCAGTGCCCGGTGTTTGCCCGCTAGCGGATGGCCTCTCTGGATAACTTCCAGTTGCACTAGGAATTTCTCCGGTGCCCGCTGTTTCGGTACTTTTCCTGATTTCTGTTTGTGATGAGAGGGCAGTACCCGGTGTCCTTGTTCCAACGCTTCCACTAACCCCAGTGCCCGGTGTTTGCCCGCTAGCGGATGGCCTCTCTGGATAACTTCCAGTTGCACTAGGAATTTCTCCGGTGCCCGCTGTTTCGGTACTTTTCCTGATTTCTGTTTGTGATGAGAGGGCAGTACCCGGTGTCCTTGTTCCAACGCTTCCACTAACCCCAGTGCCCGGTGTTTGCCCGCTAGCGGATGGCCTCTCTGGATAACTTCCAGTTGCACTAGGAATTTCTCCGGTGCCCGCTGTTTCGGTACTTTTCCTGATTTCTGTTTGTGATGAGAGGGCAGTACCCGGTGTCCTTGTTCCAACGCTTCCACTAACCCCAGTGCCCGGTGTTTGCCCGCTAGCGGATGGCCTCTCTGGATAACTTCCAGTTGCACTAGGAATTTCTCCGGTGCCCGCTGTTTCGGTACTTTTCCTGATTTCTGTTTGTGATGAGAGGGCAGTACCCGGTGTCCTTGTTCCAACGCTTCCACTAACCCCAGTGCCCGGTGTTTGCCCGCTAGCGGATGGCCTCTCTGGATAACTTCCAGTTGCACTAGGAATTTCTCCGGTGCCCGCTGTTTCGGTACTTTTCCTGATTTCTGTTTGTGATGAGAGGGCAGTACCCGGTGTCCTTGTTCCAACGCTTCCACTAACCCCAGTGCCCGGTGTTTGCCCGCTAGCGGATGGCCTCTCTGGATAACTTCCAGTTGCACTAGGAATTTCTCCGGTGCCCGCTGTTTCGGTACTTTTCCTGATTTCTGTTTGTGATGAGAGGGCAGTACCCGGTGTCCTTGTTCCAACGCTTCCACTAACCCCAGTGCCCGGTGTTTGCCCGCTAGCGGATGGCCTCTCTGGATAACTTCCAGTTGCACTAGGAATTTCTCCGGTGCCCGCTGTTTCGGTACTTTTCCTGATTTCTGTTTGTGATGAGAGGGCAGTACCCGGTGTCCTTGTTCCAACGCTTCCACTAACCCCAGTGCCCGGTGTTTGCCCGCTAGCGGATGGCCTCTCTGGATAACTTCCAGTTGCACTAGGAATTTCTCCGGTGCCCGCTGTTTCGGTACTTTTCCTGATTTCTGTTTGTGATGAGAGGGCAGTACCCGGTGTCCTTGTTCCAACGCTTCCACTAACCCTAGTGCCCGGTGTTTGCCCGCTAGCGGATGGCCTCTCTGGATAACTTCCAGTTGCACTTGGAATTTCTCCGGTGCCCGCTGTTTCGGTACTTTTCCTGATTTCTGTTTGTGATGAGAGGGCAGTACCCGGTGTCCTTGTTCCAACGCTTCCACTAACTCTAGAACTCGACCTTTCCGGGATGACATAGAATGGCGTTCTCTTTGGATAACTTCCAGTAGAACTTCCACTAACTGCGGGAATCGTTTTTGCAGTAGGAGTTTCTCCTGTGCCCGCTGTTCCTGTATTTTTTCTGATTTCTGTTAGTGATGAGAGGGCAGTACCCGGTGTCCTTGTTCCAACGCTTCCACTAACCCCAGTGCCCGGTGTTTGCCCGCTAGCGGATGGCCTCTCTGGATAACTTCCAGTTGCACTAGGAATTTCTCCGGTGCCCGCTGTTTCAGTACTTTTAATGATTTCTGTTAGTGATGAGAGGGCAGTACCCGGTGTCCTTGTTCCAACGCTTCCACTAACCCCAGTGCCCGGTGTTTGCCCGCTAGCGGATGGCCTCTCTGGATAACTTCCAGTTGCACTAGGAATTTCTCCGGTGCCCGCTGTTTCGGTACTTTTCCTGATTTCTGTTTGTGATGAGAGGGCAGTACCCGGTGTCCTTGTTCCAACGCTTCCACTAACCCCAGTGCCCGGTGTTTGCCCGCTAGCGGATGGCCTCTCTGGATAACTTCCAGTTGCACTAGGAATTTCTCCGGTGCCCGCTGTTTCGGTACTTTTCCTGATTTCTGTTTGTGATGAGAGGGCAGTACCCGGTGTCCTTGTTCCAACGCTTCCACTAACCCCAGTGCCCGGTGTTTGCCCGCTAGCGGATGGCCTCTCTGGATAACTTCCAGTTGCACTAGGAATTTCTCCGGTGCCCGCTGTTTCGGTACTTTTCCTGATTTCTGCTTGTGAAGAGAGGGCAGTACCCGGTGTCCTTGTTCCAACGCTTCCACTAACCCCAGTGCCCGGTGTTTGCCCGCTAGCGGATGGCCTCTCTGGATAACTTCCAGTTGCACTAGGAATTTCTCCGGTGCCCGCTGTTTCAGTACTTTTAATGATTTCTGTTAGTGATGAGAGGGCAGTACCCGGTGTCCTTGTTCCAACGCTTCCACTAACCCCAGTGCCCGGTGTTTGCCCGCTAGCGGATGGCCTCTCTGGATAACTTCCAGTTGCACTAGGAATTTCTCCGGTGCCCGCTGTTTCGGTACTTTTCCTGATTTCTGTTTGTGATGAGAGGGCAGTACCCGGTGTCCTTGTTCCAACGCTTCCACTAACCCCAGTGCCCGGTGTTTGCCCGCTAGCGGATGGCCTCTCTGGATAACTTCCAGTTGCACTAGGAATTTCTCCGGTGCCCGCTGTTTCGGTACTTTTCCTGATTTCTGTTTGTGATGAGAGGGCAGTACCCGGTGTCCTTGTTCCAACGCTTCCACTAACCCCAGTGCCCGGTGTTTGCCCGCTAGCGGATGGCCTCTCTGGATAACTTCCAGTTGCACTAGGAATTTCTCCGGTGCCCGCTGTTTCGGTACTTTTCCTGATTTCTGCTTGTGAAGAGAGGGCAGTACCCGGTGTCCTTGTTCCAACGCTTCCACTAACCCCAGTGCCCGGTGTTTTCCCGCTAGCGGATGGCCTCTCTGGATAACTTCCAGTTGCACTAGGAATTTCTCCGGTGCCCGCTGTTTCGGTACTTTTCCTGATTTCTGTTTGTGATGAGAGGGCAGTACCCGGTGTCCTTGTTCCAACGCTTCCACTCACCCCAGTGCCCGGTGTTTGCCCGCTAGCGGATGGCCTCTCTGGATAACTTCCAGTTGCACTTGGAATTTCTCCGGTGCCCGCTGTTTCGGTACTTTTCCTGATTTCTGTTTGTGATGAGAGGGCAGTACCCGGTGTCCTTGTTTCAACGCTTCCACTAACTCTAGAACTCGACCTTTCCGGGATGACATAGAATGGCGTTCTCTTTGGATAACTTCCAGTAGAACTTCCACTAACTGCGGGAATCGTTTTTGCAGTAGGAATTTCTCCTGTGCCCGCTGTTCCTGTACTTTTTCTGATTTCTGTTAGTGATGAGAGGGCAGTACCCGGTGTCCTTGTTCCAACGCTTCCACTAACCCCAGTGCCCGGTGTTTGCCCGCTAGCGGATGGCCTCTCTGGATAACTTCCAGTTGCACTAGGAATTTCTCCGGTGCCCGCTGTTTCAGTACTTTTAATGATTTCTGTTAGTGATGAGAGGGCAGTACCCGGTGTCCTTGTTCCAACGCTTCCACTAACCCCAGTGCCCGGTGTTTGCCCGCTAGCGGATGGCCTCTCTGGATAACTTCCAGTTGCACTAGGAATTTCTCCGGTGCCCGCTGTTTCGGTACTTTTCCTGATTTCTGTTTGTGATGAGAGGGCAGTACCCGGTGTCCTTGTTCCAACGCTTCCACTAACCCCAGTGCCCGGTGTTTGCCCGCTAGCGGATGGCCTCTCTGGATAACTTCCAGTTGCACTAGGAATTTCTCCGGTGCCCGCTGTTTCGGTACTTTTCCTGATTTCTGTTTGTGATGAGAGGGCAGTACCCGGTGTCCTTGTTCCAACGCTTCCACTAACCCCAGTGCCCGGTGTTTGCCCGCTAGCGGATGGCCTCTCTGGATAACTTCCAGTTGCACTAGGAATTTCTCCGGTGCCCGCTGTTTCGGTACTTTTCCTGATTTCTGCTTGTGAAGAGAGGGCAGTACCCGGTGTCCTTGTTCCAACGCTTCCACTAACCCCAGTGCCCGGTGTTTTCCCGCTAGCGGATGGCCTCTCTGGATAACTTCCAGTTGCACTAGGAATTTCTCCGGTGCCCGCTGTTTCGGTACTTTTCCTGATTTCTGTTTGTGATGAGAGGGCAGTACCCGGTGTCCTTGTTCCAACGCTTCCACTCACCCCAGTGCCCGGTGTTTGCCCGCTAGCGGATGGCCTCTCTGGATAACTTCCAGTTGCACTTGGAATTTCTCCGGTGCCCGCTGTTTCGGTACTTTTCCTGATTTCTGTTTGTGATGAGAGGGCAGTACCCGGTGTCCTTGTTTCAACGCTTCCACTAACTCTAGAACTCGACCTTTCCGGGATGACATAGAATGGCGTTCTCTTTGGATAACTTCCAGTAGAACTTCCACTAACTGCGGGAATCGTTTTTGCAGTAGGAGTTTCTCCTGTGCCCGCTGTTCCTGTACTTTTTCTGATTTCTGTTAGTGATGAGAGGGCAGTACCCGGTGTCCTTGTTCCAACGCTTCCACTAACCCCAGTGCCCGGTGTTTGCCCGCCAGCGGATGGCCTCTCTGGATAACTTCCAGTTGCACTAGGAATTTCTCCGGTGCCCGCTGTTTCAGTACTTTTAATGATTTCTGTTAGTGATGAGAGGGCAGTACCCGGTGTCCTTGTTCCAACGCTTCCACTAACCCCAGTGCCCGGTGTTTGCCCGCTAGCGGATGGCCTCTCTGGATAACTTCCAGTTGCACTAGGAATTTCTCCGGTGCCCGCTGTTTCGGTACTTTTCCTGATTTCTGTTTGTGATGAGAGGGCAGTACCCGGTGTCCTTGTTCCAACGCTTCCACTAACCCCAGTGCCCGGTGTTTGCCCGCTAGCGGATGGCCTCTCTGGATAACTTCCAGTTGCACTAGGAATTTCTCCGGTGCCCGCTGTTTCAGTACTTTTAATGATTTCTGTTAGTGATGAGAGGGCAGTACCCGGTGTCCTTGTTCCAACGCTTCCACTAACCCCAGTGCCCGGTGTTTGCCCGCTAGCGGATGGCCTCTCTGGATAACTTCCAGTTGCACTAGGAATTTCTCCGGTGCCCGCTGTTTCGGTACTTTTCCTGATTTCTGTTTGTGATGAGAGGGCAGTACCCGGTGTCCTTGTTCCAACGCTTCCACTAACCCCAGTGCCCGGTGTTTGCCCGCTAGCGGATGGCCTCTCTGGATAACTTCCAGTTGCACTAGGAATTTCTCCGGTGCCCGCTGTTTCGGTACTTTTCCTGATTTCTGTTTGTGATGAGAGGGCAGTACCCGGTGTCCTTGTTCCAACGCTTCCACTAACCCCAGTGCCCGGTGTTTGCTCGCTAGCGGATGGCCTCTCTGGATAACTTCCAGTTGCACTAGGAATTTCTCCGGTGCCCGCTGTTTCGGTACTTTTCCTGATTTCTGTTTGTGATGAGAGGGCAGTACCCGGTGTCCTTGTTCCAACGCTTCCACTAACCCCAGTGCCCGGTGTTTGCCCGCTAGCGGATGGCCTCTCTGGATAACTTCCAGTTGCACTAGGAATTTCTCCGGTGCCCGCTGTTTCGGTACTTTTCCTGATTTCTGTTTGTGATGAGAGGGCAGTACCCGGTGTCCTTGTTCCAACGCTTCCACTAACCCCAGTGCCCGGTGTTTGCCCGCTAGCGGATGGCCTCTCTGGATAACTTCCAGTTGCACTAGGAATTTCTCCGGTGCCCGCTGTTTCGGTACTTTTCCTGATTTCTGTTTGTGATGAGAGGGCAGTACCCGGTGTCCTTGTTCCAACGCTTCCACTAACCCCAGTGCCCGGTGTTTGCCCGCTAGCGGATGGCCTCTCTGGATAACTTCCAGTTGCACTAGGAATTTCTCCGGTGCCCGCTGTTTCGGTACTTTTCCTGATTTCTGTTTGTGATGAGAGGGCAGTACCCGGTGTCCTTGTTCCAACGCTTCCACTAACCCCAGTGCCCGGTGTTTGCTCGCTAGCGGATGGCCTCTCTGGATAACTTCCAGTTGCACTAGGAATTTCTCCGGTGCCCGCTGTTTCGGTACTTTTCCTGATTTCTGTTTGTGATGAGAGGGCAGTACCCGGTGTCCTTGTTCCAACGCTTCCACTAACCCCAGTGCCCGGTGTTTGCCCGCTAGCGGATGGCCTCTCTGGATAACTTCCAGTTGCACTAGGAATTTCTCCGGTGCCCGCTGTTTCGGTACTTTTCCTGATTTCTGTTTGTGATGAGAGGGCAGTACCCGGTGTCCTTGTTCCAACGCTTCCACTAACCCCAGTGCCCGGTGTTTGCCCGCTAGCGGATGGCCTCTCTGGATAACTTCCAGTTGCACTAGGAATTTCTCCGGTGCCCGCTGTTTCGGTACTTTTCCTGATTTCTGTTTGTGATGAGAGGGCAGTACCCGGTGTCCTTGTTCCAACGCTTCCACTCACCCCAGTGCCCGGTGTTTGCCCGCTCGCGGATGGCCTCTCTGGATAACTTACAGTAGAACTTCCATTAACTGCGGGAATCGTTTTTGCACTAGGAGTTTCTCCGGTGCCCGCTGTTCCGGTACTTTTCCTGATTTCTGTTAGTGATGATAGGGCAGTACCCGGTGTCCTTGTTCCAACGCTTCCACTAACTCTAGAGCTCGACCTTTCCGGGATGACATAGAATGGCGTTCTCTTTGGATAACTTCCAGTAGGACTTCCACTAACTGCGGAAATCGTTTTTGCACTAGGAGTTTCTCCGGTGCCCGCTGTTCCGGTACTTTTCCTGATTTCTGTTAGTGATGAGAGAGCAGTACCCGGTGTCCTTGTTCCAACGCTTCCACTCACCCCAGTGCCCGGTGTTTGCCCGCTAGCGGATGGCCTCTCTGGATAACTTCCAGTAGGACTTCCACTAACTGCGGAAATCGTTTTCGCACTAGGAGTTTCTTTGGTGCCCGCTGTTCCGGTACTTTTTCTGATTTCTGTTAGTGATGAGAGGGCAGTACCCGGTGTCCTTGTTCCAACGCTTCCACTAACCCCAGTGCCCGGTGTTTGCCCGCTAGCGGATGGCCTCTCTGGATAACTTCCAGTTGCACTAGGAATTTCTCCGGTGCCCGCTGTTTCGGTACTTTTCCTGATTTCTGCTTGTGATGAAAGGGCAGTACCCGGTGTCCTTGTTCCAACGCTTCCACTAACCCCAGTGCCCGGTGTTTGCCCGCTAGCGGATGGCCTCTCTGGATAACTTCCAGTTGCACTAGGAATTTCTCCGGTGCCCGCTGTTTCGGTACTTTTCCTGGTTTCTGTTTGTGATGAGAGGGCAGTACCCGGTGTCCTTGTTCCAACGCTTCCACTAACCCCAGTGCCCGGTGTTTGCCCGCTAGCGGATGGCCTCTCTGGATAACTTCCAGTTGCACTAGGAATTTCTCCGGTGCCCGCTGTTTCGGTACTTTTCCTGATTTCTGCTTGTGATGAAAGGGCAGTACCCGGTGTCCTTGTTCCAACGCTTCCACTAACCCCAGTGCCCGGTGTTTGCCCGCTAGCGGATGGCCTCTCTGGATAACTTCCAGTTGCACTAGGAATTTCTCCGGTGCCCGCTGTTTCGGTACTTTTCCTGGTTTCTGTTTGTGATGAGAGGGCAGTACCCGGTGTCCTTGTTCCAACGCTTCCACTCACCCCAGTGCCCGGTGTTTGCCCGCTAGCGGATGGCCTCTCTGGATAACTTACAATAGAACTTCCATTAACTGCGGGAATCGTTTTTGCACTAGGAGTTTCTCCGGTGCCCGCTGTTCCGGTACTTTTCCTGATTTCTGTTAGTGATGAGAGGGCAGTACCCGGTGTCCTTGTTCCAACGCTTCCACTAACCCCAGTGCCCGGTGTTTGCTCGCTAGCGGATGGCCTCTCTGGATAACTTCCAGTTGCACTAGGAATTTCTCCGGTGCCCGCTGTTTCGGTACTTTTCCTGATTTCTGTTTGTGATGAGAGGGCAGTACCCGGTGTCCTTGTTCCAACGCTTCCACTAACCCCAGTGCCCGGTGTTTGCCCGCTAGCGGATGGCCTCTCTGGATAACTTCCAGTTGCACTAGGAATTTCTCCGGTGCCCGCTGTTTCGGTACTTTTCCTGATTTCTGTTTGTGATGAGAGGGCAGTACCCGGTGTCCTTGTTCCAACGCTTCCACTAACCCCAGTGCCCGGTGTTTGCTCGCTAGCGGATGGCCTCTCTGGATAACTTCCAGTTGCACTAGGAATTTCTCCGGTGCCCGCTGTTTCGGTACTTTTCCTGGTTTCTGTTTGTGATGAGAGGGCAGTACCCGGTGTCCTTGTTCCAACGCTTCCACTCACCCCAGTGCCCGGTGTTTGCCCGCTAGCGGATGGCCTCTCTGGATAACTTACAGTAGAACTTCCATTAACTGCGGGAATCGTTTTTGCACTAGGAGTTTCTCCGGTGCCCGCTGTTCCGGTACTTTTCCTGATTTCTGTTAGTGATGAGAGGGCAGTACCCGGTGTCCTTGTTCCAACGCTTCCACTAACCCCAGTGCCCGGTGTTTGCTCGCTAGCGGATGGCCTCTCTGGATAACTTCCAGTTGCACTAGGAATTTCTCCGGTGCCCGCTGTTTCGGTACTTTTCCTGATTTCTGTTTGTGATGAGAGGGCAGTACCCGGTGTCCTTGTTCCAACGCTTCCACTAACCCCAGTGCCCGGTGTTTGCCCGCTAGCGGATGGCCTCTCTGGATAACTTCCAGTTGCACTAGGAATTTCTCCGGTGCCCGCTGTTTCGGTACTTTTCCTGATTTCTGTTTGTGATGAGAGGGCAGTACCCGGTGTCCTTGTTCCAACGCTTCCACTAACTCTAGAGCTCGACCTTTCCGGGATGACATAGAATGGCGTTCTCTTTGGATAACTTCCAGTAGGACTTCCACTAACTGCGGAAATCGTTTTTGCACTAGGAGTTTCTCCGGCGCCCGCTGTTCCGGTACTTTTCCTGATTTCTGTTAGTGATGGGAGAGCAGTACCCGGTGTCCTTGTTCCAACGCTTCCACTCACCCCAGTGCCCGGTGTTTGCCCGCTAGCGGATGGCCTCTCTGGATAACTTCCAGTTGCACTAGGAATTTCTCCGGTGCCCGCTGTTTCGGTACTTTTCCTGATTTCTGTTTGTGATGAGAGGGCAGTACCCGGTGTCCTTGTCCCAACGCTTCCACTAACCCCAGTGCCCGGTGTTTGCCCGCTAGCGGATGGCCTCTCTGGATAACTTCCAGTTGCACTAGGAATTTCTCCGGTGCCCGCTGTTTCGGTACTTTTCCTGGTTTCTGTTTGTGATGAGAGGGCAGTACCCGGTGTCCTTGTTCCAACGCTTCCACTAACCCCAGTGCCCGGTGTTTGCCCGCTAGCGGATGGCCTCTCTGGATAACTTCCAGTTGCACTAGGAATTTCTCCGGTGCCCGCTGTTTCGGTACTTTTCCTGATTTCTGTTTGTGATGAGAGGGCAGTACCCGGTGTCCTTGTTCCAACGCTTCCACTCACCCCAGTGCCCGGTGTTTGCCCGCTAGCGGATGGCCTCTCTGGATAACTTCCAGTTGCACTAGGAATTTCTCCGGTGCCCGCTGTTTCGGTACTTTTCCTGGTTTCTGTTTGTGATGAGAGGGCAGTACCCGGTGTCCTTGTTCCAACGCTTCCACTAACCCCAGTGCCCGGTGTTTGCCCGCTAGCGGATGGCCTCTCTGGATAACTTCCAGTTGCACTAGGAATTTCTCCGGTGCCCGCTGTTTCGGTACTTTTCCTGATTTCTGTTTGTGATGAGAGGGCAGTACCCGGTGTCCTTGTTCCAACGCTTCCACTCACCCCAGTGCCCGGTGTTTGCCCGCTAGCGGATGGCCTCTCTGGATAACTTACAGTAGAACTTCCATTAACTGCGGGAATCGTTTTTGCACTAGGAGTTTCTCCGGTGCCCGCTGTTCCGGTACTTTTCCTGATTTCTGTTAGTGATGAGAGGGCAGTACCCGGTGTCCTTGTTCCAACGCTTCCACTAACCCCAGTGCCCGGTGTTTGCTCGCTAGCGGATGGCCTCTCTGGATAACTTCCAGTTGCACTAGGAATTTCTCCGGTGCCCGCTGTTTCGGTACTTTTCCTGATTTCTGTTTGTGATGAGAGGGCAGTACCCGGTGTCCTTGTTCCAACGCTTCCACTAACCCCAGTGCCCGGTGTTTGCCCGCTAGCGGATGGCCTCTCTGGATAACTTCCAGTTGCACTAGGAATTTCTCCGGTGCCCGCTGTTTCGGTACTTTTCCTGATTTCTGTTTGTGATGAGAGGGCAGTACCCGGTGTCCTTGTTCCAACGCTTCCACTAACTCTAGAGCTCGACCTTTCCGGGATGACATAGAATGGCGTTCTCTTTGGATAACTTCCAGTAGGACTTCCACTAACTGCGGAAATCGTTTTTGCACTAGGAGTTTCTCCGGCGCCCGCTGTTCCGGTACTTTTCCTGATTTCTGTTAGTGATGGGAGAGCAGTACCCGGTGTCCTTGTTCCAACGCTTCCACTCACCCCAGTGCCCGGTGTTTGCCCGCTAGCGGATGGCCTCTCTGGATAACTTCCAGTTGCACTAGGAATTTCTCCGGTGCCCGCTGTTTCGGTACTTTTCCTGATTTCTGTTTGTGATGAGAGGGCAGTACCCGGTGTCCTTGTTCCAACGCTTCCACTAACCCCAGTGCCCGGTGTTTGCCCGCTAGCGGATGGCCTCTCTGGATAACTTCCAGTTGCACTAGGAATTTCTCCGGTGCCCGCTGTTTCGGTACTTTTCCTGGTTTCTGTTTGTGATGAGAGGGCAGTACCCGGTGTCCTTGTTCCAACGCTTCCACTAACCCCAGTGCCCGGTGTTTGCCCGCTAGCGGATGGCCTCTCTGGATAACTTCCAGTTGCACTAGGAATTTCTCCGGTGCCCGCTGTTTCGGTACTTTTCCTGATTTCTGTTTGTGATGAGAGGGCAGTACCCGGTGTCCTTGTTCCAACGCTTCCACTCACCCCAGTGCCCGGTGTTTGCCCGCTAGCGGATGGCCTCTCTGGATAACTTACAGTAGAACTTCCATTAACTGCGGGAATCGTTTTTGCACTAGGAGTTTCTCCGGTGCCCGCTGTTCCGGTACTTTTCCTGATTTCTGTTAGTGATGAGAGGGCAGTACCCGGTGTCCTTGTTCCAACGCTTCCACTAACCCCAGTGCCCGGTGTTTGCTCGCTAGCGGATGGCCTCTCTGGATAACTTCCAGTTGCACTAGGAATTTCTCCGGTGCCCGCTGTTTCGGTACTTTTCCTGATTTCTGTTTGTGATGAGAGGGCAGTACCCGGTGTCCTTGTTCCAACGCTTCCACTAACCCCAGTGCCCGGTGTTTGCCCGCTAGCGGATGGCCTCTCTGGATAACTTCCAGTTGCACTAGGAATTTCTCCGGTGCCCGCTGTTTCGGTGCTTTTCCTGATTTCTGTTTGTGATGAGAGGGCAGTACCTGGTGTCCTTGTTCCAACGCTTCCACTAACCCCAGTGCCCGGTGTTTGCCCGCTAGCGGATGGCCTCTCTGGATAACTTCCAGTTGCACTAGGAATTTCTCCGGTGCCCGCTGTTTCGGTACTTTTCCTGATTTCTGTTTGTGATGAGAGGGCAGTACCCGGTGTCCTTGTTCCAACGCTTCCACTAACCCCAGTGCCCGGTGTTTGCCCGCTAGCGGATGGCCTCTCTGTATAACTTCCAGTTGCACTAGGAATTTCTCCGGTGCCCGCTGTTTCGGTACTTTTCCTGATTTCTGTTTGTGATGAGAGGGCAGTACCCGGTGTCCTTGTTCCAACGCTTCCACTCACCCCAGTGCCCGGTGTTTGCCCGCTAGCGGATGGCCTCTCTGGATAACTTACAGTAGAACTTCCATTAACTGCGGGAATCGTTTTTGCACTAGGAGTTTCTCCGGTGCCCGCTGTTCCGGTACTTTTCCTGATTTCTGTTAGTGATGAGAGGGCAGTACCCGGTGTCCTTGTTCCAACGCTTCCACTAACCCCAGTGCCCGGTGTTTGCTCGCTAGCGGATGGCCTCTCTGGATAACTTCCAGTTGCACTAGGAATTTCTCCGGTGCCCGCTGTTTCGGTACTTTTCCTGATTTCTGTTTGTGATGAGAGGGCAGTACCCGGTGTCCTTGTTCCAACGCTTCCACTAACCCCAGTGCCCGGTGTTTGCCCGCTAGCGGATGGCCTCTCTGGATAACTTCCAGTTGCACTAGGAATTTCTCCGGTGCCCGCTGTTTCGGTACTTTTCCTGATTTCTGTTTGTGATGAGAGGGCAGTACCCGGTGTCCTTGTTCCAACGCTTCCACTAACCCCAGTGCCCGGTGTTTGCCCGCTAGCGGATGGCCTCTCTGGATAACTTCCAGTTGCACTAGGAATTTCTCCGGTGCCCGCTGTTTCGGTACTTTTCCTGATTTCTGTTTGTGATGAGAGGGCAGTACCCGGTGTCCTTGTTCCAACGCTTCCACTAACCCCAGTGCCCGGTGTTTGCCCGCTAGCGGATGGCCTCTCTGTATAACTTCCAGTTGCACTAGGAATTTCTCCGGTGCCCGCTGTTTCGGTACTTTTCCTGATTTCTGTTTGTGATGAGAGGGCAGTACCCGGTGTCCTTGTTCCAACGCTTCCACTCACCCCAGTGCCCGGTGTTTGCCCGCTAGCGGATGGCCTCTCTGGATAACTTACAGTAGAACTTCCATTAACTGCGGGAATCGTTTTTGCACTAGGAGTTTCTCCGGTGCCCGCTGTTCCGGTACTTTTCCTGATTTCTGTTAGTGATGATAGGGCAGTACCCGGTGTCCTTGTTCCAACGCTTCCACTAACTCTAGAGCTCGACCTTTCCGGGATGACATAGAATGGCGTTCTCTTTGGATAACTTCCAGTAGGACTTCCACTAACTGCGGAAATCGTTTTTGCACTAGGAGTTTCTCCGGTGCCCGCTGTTCCGGTACTTTTCCTGATTTCTGTTAGTGATGAGAGAGCAGTACCCGGTGTCCTTGTTCCAACGCTTCCACTCACCCCAGTGCCCGGTGTTTGCCCGCTAGCGGATGGCCTCTCTGGATAACTTCCAGTAGGACTTCCACTAACTGCGGAAATCGTTTTCGCACTAGGAGTTTCTTTGGTGCCCGCTGTTCCGGTACTTTTTCTGATTTCTGTTAGTGATGAGAGGGCAGTACCCGGTGTCCTTGTTCCAACGCTTCCACTAACCCCAGTGCCCGGTGTTTGCCCGCTAGCGGATGGCCTCTCTGGATAACTTCCAGTTGCACTAGGAATTTCTCCGGTGCCCGCTGTTTCGGTACTTTTCCTGGTTTCTGTTTGTGATGAGAGGGCAGTACCCGGTGTCCTTGTTCCAACGCTTCCACTAACCCCAGTGCCCGGTGTTTGCCCGCTAGCGGATGGCCTCTCTGGATAACTTCCAGTTGCACTAGGAATTTCTCCGGTGCCCGCTGTTTCGGTACTTTTCCTGATTTCTGTTTGTGATGAGAGGGCAGTACCCGGTGTCCTTGTTCCAACGCTTCCACTCACCCCAGTGCCCGGTGTTTGCCCGCTAGCGGATGGCCTCTCTGGATAACTTACAGTAGAACTTCCATTAACTGCGGGAATCGTTTTTGCACTAGGAGTTTCTCCGGTGCCCGCTGTTCCGGTACTTTTCCTGATTTCTGTTAGTGATGAGAGGGCAGTACCCGGTGTCCTTGTTCCAACGCTTCCACTAACCCCAGTGCCCGGTGTTTGCTCGCTAGCGGATGGCCTCTCTGGATAACTTCCAGTTGCACTAGGAATTTCTCTGGTGCCCGCTGTTTCGGTACTTTTCCTGATTTCTGTTTGTGATGAGAGGGCAGTACCCGGTGTCCTTGTTCCAACGCTTCCACTAACCCCAGTGCCCGGTGTTTGCCCGCTAGCGGATGGCCTCTCTGGATAACTTCCAGTTGCACTAGGAATTTCTCCGGTGCCCGCTGTTTCGGTACTTTTCCTGATTTCTGTTTGTGATGAGAGGGCAGTACCCGGTGTCCTTGTTCCAACGCTTCCACTAACTCTAGAGCTCGACCTTTCCGGGATGACATAGAATGGCGTTCTCTTTGGATAACTTCCAGTAGGACTTCCACTAACTGCGGAAATCGTTTTTGCACTAGGAGTTTCTCCGGTGCCCGCTGTTCCGGTACTTTTCCTGATTTCTGTTAGTGATGAGAGAGCAGTACCCGGTGTCCTTGTTCCAACGCTTCCACTCACCCCAGTGCCCGGTGTTTGCCCGCTAGCGTATGGCCTCTCTGGATAACTTCCAGTAGGACTTCCACTAACTGCGGAAATCGTTTTTGCACTAGGAGTTTCTCCGGTGCCCGCTGTTCCGGTACTTTTCCTGATTTCTGTTAGTGATGAGAGGGCAGTACCCGGTGTCCTTGTTCCAACGCTTCCACTAACCCCAGTGCCCGGTGTTTGCTCGCTAGCGGATGGCCTCTCTGGATAACTTACAGTAGAACTTCCATTAACTGCGGGAATCGTTTTTGCACTAGGAGTTTCTCCGGTGCCCGCTGTTCCGGTACTTTTCCTGATTTCTGTTAGTGATGAGAGGGCAGTACCCGGTGTCCTTGTTCCAACGCTTCCACTAACCCCAGTGCCCGGTGTTTGCCCGCTAGCGGATGGCCTCTCTGGATAACTTCCAGTTGCACTAGGAATTTCTCCGGTGCCCGCTGTTTCGGTACTTTTCCTGATTTCTGTTTGTGATGAGAGGGCAGTACCCGGTGTCCTTGTTCCAACGCTTCCACTAACCCCAGTGCCCGGTGTTTGCCCGCTAGCGGATGGCCTCTCTGGATAACTTCCAGTTGCACTAGGAATTTCTCCGGTGCCCGCTGTTTCGGTACTTTTCCTGGTTTCTGTTTGTGATGAGAGGGCAGTACCCGGTGTCCTTGTTCCAACGCTTCCACTAACCCCAGTGCCCGGTGTTTGCCCGCTAGCGGATGGCCTCTCTGGATAACTTCCAGTTGCACTAGGAATTTCTCCGGTGCCCGCTGTTTCGGTACTTTTCCTGATTTCTGTTTGTGATGAGAGGGCAGTACCCGGTGTCCTTGTTCCAACGCTTCCACTCACCCCAGTGCCCGGTGTTTGCTCGCTAGCGGATGGCCTCTCTGGATAACTTACAGTAGAACTTCCATTAACTGCGGGAATCGTTTTTGCACTAGGAGTTTCTCCGGTGCCCGCTGTTCCGGTACTTTTCCTGATTTCTGTTAGTGATGAGAGGGCAGTACCCGGTGTCCTTGTTCCAACGCTTCCACTAACCCCAGTGCCCGGTGTTTGCTCGCTAGCGGATGGCCTCTCTGGATAACTTCCAGTTGCACTAGGAATTTCTCCGGTGCCCGCTGTTTCGGTACTTTTCCTGATTTCTGTTTGTGATGAGAGGGCAGTACCCGGTGTCCTTGTTCCAACGCTTCCACTAACTCTAGAGCTCGACCTTTCCGGGATGACATAGAATGGCGTTCTCTTTGGATAACTTCCAGTAGGACTTCCACTAACTGCGGAAATCGTTTTTGCACTAGGAATTTCTCCGGTGCCCGCTGTTTCGGTACTTTTCCTGATTTCTGTTTGTGATGAGAGGGCAGTACCCGGTGTCCTTGTTCCAACGCTTCCACTAACCCCAGTGCCCGGTGTTTGCCCGCTAGCGGATGGCCTCTCTGGATAACTTCCAGTTGCACTAGGAATTTCTCCGGTGCCCGCTGTTTCGGTACTTTTCCTGGTTTCTGTTTGTGATGAGAGGGCAGTACCCGGTGTCCTTGTTCCAACGCTTCCACTAACCCCAGTGCCCGGTGTTTGCCCGCTAGCGGATGGCCTCTCTGGATAACTTCCAGTTGCACTAGGAATTTCTCCGGTGCCCGCTGTTTCGGTACTTTTCCTGATTTCTGTTTGTGATGAGAGGGCAGTACCCGGTGTCCTTGTTCCAACGCTTCCACTCACCCCAGTGCCCGGTGTTTGCTCGCTAGCGGATGGCCTCTCTGGATAACTTACAGTAGAACTTCCATTAACTGCGGGAATCGTTTTTGCACTAGGAGTTTCTCCGGTGCCCGCTGTTCCGGTACTTTTCCTGATTTCTGTTAGTGATGAGAGGGCAGTACCCGGTGTCCTTGTTCCAACGCTTCCACTAACCCCAGTGCCCGGTGTTTGCTCGCTAGCGGATGGCCTCTCTGGATAACTTCCAGTTGCACTAGGAATTTCTCCGGTGCCCGCTGTTTCGGTACTTTTCCCGATTTCTGTTTGTGATGAGAGGGCAGTACCCGGTGTCCTTGTTCCAACGCTTCCACTAACTCTAGAGCTCGACCTTTCCGGGATGACATAGAATGGCGTTCTCTTTGGATAACTTCCAGTAGGACTTCCACTAACTGCGGAAATCGTTTTTGCACTAGGAGTTTCTCCGGTGCCCGCTGTTCCGGTACTTTTCCTGATTTCTGTTAGTGATGAGATAGCAGTACCCGGTGTCCTTGTTCCAACGCTTCCACTCACCCCAGTGCCCGGTGTTTGCCCGCTAGCGGATGGCCTCTCTGGATAACTTCCAGTAGGACTTCCACTAACTGCGGAAATCGTTTTTGCACTAGGAGTTTCTCCGGTGCCCGCTGTTCCGGTACTTTTCCTGATTTCTGTTAGTGATGAGAGGGCAGTATCCGGTGTCCTTGTTCCAACGCTTCCACTAACCCCAGTGCCCGGTGTTTGCTCGCTAGCGGATGGCCTCTCTGGATAACTTCCAGTTGCACTAGGAATTTCTCCGGTGCCCGCTGTTTCGGTACTTTTCCTGATTTCTGTTTGTGATGAGAGGGCAGTACCCGGTGTCCTTGTTCCAACGCTTCCACTAACCCCAGTGCCCGGTGTTTGCCCGCTAGCGGATGGCCTCTCTGGATAACTTCCAGTTGCACTAGGAATTTCTCCGGTGCCCGCTGTTTCGGTACTTTTCCTGATTTCTGTTTGTGATGAGAGGGCAGTACCCGGTGTCCTTGTTCCAACGCTTCCACTCACCCCAGTGCCCGGTGTTTGCCCGCTAGCGGATGGCCTCTCCGGATAACTTCCAGTTGCACTAGGAATTTCTCCGGTGCCCGCTGTTTCGGTACTTTTCCTGATTTCTGTTTGTGATGAGAGGGCAGTACCCGGTGTCCTTGTTCCAACGCTTCCACTAACCCCAGTGCCCGGTGTTTGCCCGCTAGCGGATGGCCTCTCTGGATAACTTCCAGTTGCACTAGGAATTTCTCCGGTGCCCGCTGTTTCGGTACTTTTCCTGATTTCTGTTAGTGATGATAGGGCAGTACCCGGTGTCCTTGTTCCAACGCTTCCATTAACTCTAGAGCTCGACCTTTCCGGGATGACATAGAATGGCGTTCTCTTTGGATAACTTCCAGTAGGACTTCCACTAACTGCGGAAATCGTTTTTGCACTAGGAGTTTCTCCGGTGCCCGCTGTTCCGGTACTTTTCCTGATTTCTGTTAGTGATGAGAGAGCAGTACCCGGTGTCCTTGTTCCAACGCTTCCACTCACCCCAGTGCCCGTTGTTTGCCCGCTAGCGGATGGCCTCTCTGGATAACTTCCAGTAGGACTTCCACTAACTGCGGAAATCGTTTTCGCACTAGGAGTTTCTTTGGTGCCCGCTGTTCCGGTACTTTTTCTGATTTCTGTTAGTGATGAGAGGGCAGTACCCGGTGTCCTTGTTCCAACGCTTCCACTAACCCCAGTGCCCGGTGTTTGCCCGCTAGCGGATGGCCTCTCTGGATAACTTCCAGTTGCACTAGGAATTTCTCCGGTGCCCGCTGTTTCGGTACTTTTCCTGATTTCTGTTTGTGATGAGAGGGCAGTACCCGGTGTCCTTGTTCCAACGCTTCCACTAACCCCAGTGCCCGGTGTTTGCCCGCTAGCGGATGGCCTCTCTGGATAACTTCCAGTTGCACTTGGAATTTCTCCGGTGCCCGCTGTTTCGGTACTTTTCCTGATTTCTGTTTGTGAAGAGAGGGCAGTACCCGGTGTCCTTGTTCCAACGCTTCCACTAACTCTAGAACTCGACCTTTCCGGGATGACATAGAATGGCGTTCTCTTTGGATAACTTCCAGTAGAACTTCCACTAACTGCGGGAATCGTTTTTGCAGTAGGAGTTTCTCCTGTGCCCGTTGTTCCTGTACTTTTTCTGATTTCTGTTAGTGATGAGAGGGCAGTACCCGGTGTCCTTGTTCCAACGCTTCCACTAACCCCAGTGCCCGGTGTTTGCCCGCTAGCGGATGGCCTCTCTGGATAACTTCCAGTTGCACTAGGAATTTCTCCGGTGCCCGCTGTTTCGGTACTTTTCCTGATTTCTGTTTGTGATGAGAGGGCAGTACCCGGTGTCCTTGTTCCAACGCTTCCACTAACCCCAGTGCCCGGTGTTTGCCCGCTAGCGGATGGCCTCTCTGTATAACTTCCAGTTGCACTAGGAATTTCTCCGGTGCCCGCTGTTTCGGTACTTTTCCTGATTTCTGTTTGTGATGAGAGGGCAGTACCCGGTGTCCTTGTTCCAACGCTTCCACTCACCCCAGTGCCCGGTGTTTGCCCGCTAGCGGATGGCCTCTCTGTATAACTTCCAGTTGCACTAGGAGTTTCTCCGGTGCCCGCTGTTCCGGTACTTTTCCTGATTTCTGTTAGTGATGATAGGGCAGTACCCGGTGTCCTTGTTCCAACGCTTCCACTAACTCTAGAGCTCGACCTTTCCGGGATGACATAGAATGGCGTTCTCTTTGGATAACTTCCAGTAGGACTTCCACTAACTGCGGAAATCGTTTTTGCACTAGGAGTTTCTCCGGTGCCCGCTGTTCCGGTACTTTTCCTGATTTCTGTTAGTGATGAGAGAGCAGTACCCGGTGTCCTTGTTCCAACGCTTCCACTCACCCCAGTGCCCGGTGTTTGCCCGCTAGCGGATGGCCTCTCTGGATAACTTCCAGTAGGACTTCCACTAACTGCGGAAATCGTTTTCGCACTAGGAGTTTCTTTGGTGCCCGCTGTTCCGGTACTTTTTCTGATTTCTGTTAGTGATGAGAGGGCAGTACCCGGTGTCCTTGTTCCAACGCTTCCACTAACTCTAGAACTCGACCTTTCCGGGATGACATAGAATGGCGTTCTCTTTGGATAACTTCCAGTAGAACTTCCACTAACTGCGGGAATCGTTTTTGCAGTAGGAGTTTCTCCTGTGCCCGTTGTTCCTGTACTTTTTCTGATTTCTGTTAGTGATGAGAGGGCAGTACCCGGTGTCCTTGTTCCAACGCTTCCACTAACCCCAGTGCCCGGTGTTTGCCCGCTAGCGGATGGCCTCTCTGGATAACTTCCAGTTGCACTAGGAATTTCTCCGGTGCCCGCTGTTTCGGTACTTTTCCTGATTTCTGTTTGTGATGAGAGGGCAGTACCCGGTGTCCTTGTTCCAACGCTTCCACTAACCCCAGTGCCCGGTGTTTGCCCGCTAGCGGATGGCCTCTCTGTATAACTTCCAGTTGCACTAGGAATTTCTCCGGTGCCCGCTGTTTCGGTACTTTTCCTGATTTCTGTTTGTGATGAGAGGGCAGTACCCGGTGTCCTTGTTCCAACGCTTCCACTCACCCCAGTGCCCGGTGTTTGCCCGCTAGCGGATGGCCTCTCTGGATAACTTACAGTAGAACTTCCATTAACTGCGGGAATCGTTTTTGCACTAGGAGTTTTGCCCGCTGTTCCGGTACTTTTCCTGATTTCTGTTAGTGAAGATAGGGCAGTACCCGGTGTCCTTGTTCCAACGCTTCCACTAACTCTAGAGCTCGACCTTTCCGGGATGACATAGAATGGCGTTCTCTTTGGATAACTTCCAGTAGGACTTCCACTAACTGCGGAAATCGTTTTTGCACTAGGAGTTTCTCCGGTGCCCGCTGTTCCGGTACTTTTCCTGATTTCTGTTAGTGATGAGAGAGCAGTACCCGGTGTCCTTGTTCCAACGCTTCCACTCACCCCAGTGCCCGTTGTTTGCCCGCTAGCGGATGGCCTCTCTGGATAACTTCCAGTAGGACTTCCACTAACTGCGGAAATCGTTTTCGCACTAGGAGTTTCTTTGGTGCCCGCTGTTCCGGTACTTTTTCTGATTTCTGTTAGTGATGAGAGGGCAGTACCCGGTGTCCTTGTTCCAACGCTTCCACTAACCCCAGTGCCCGGTGTTTGCCCGCTAGCGGATGGCCTCTCTGGATAACTTCCAGTTGCACTAGGAATTTCTCCGGTGCCCGCTGTTTCGGTACTTTTCCTGATTTCTGTTTGTGATGAGAGGGCAGTACCCGGTGTCCTTGTTCCAACGCTTCCACTAACCCCAGTGCCCGGTGTTTGCCCGCTAGCGGATGGCCTCTCTGGATAACTTCCAGTTGCACTAGGAATTTCTCCGGTGCCCGCTGTTTCGGTACTTTTCCTGATTTCTGTTTGTGATGAGAGGGCAGTACCCGGTGTCCTTGTTCCAACGCTTCCACTAACCCCAGTGCCCGGTGTTTGCCCGCTAGCGGATGGCCTCTCTGGATAACTTCCAGTTGCACTTGGAATTTCTCCGGTGCCCGCTGTTTCGGTACTTTTCCTGATTTCTGTTTGTGAAGAGAGGGCAGTACCCGGTGTCCTTGTTCCAACGCTTCCACTAACTCTAGAACTCGACCTTTCCGGGATGACATAGAATGGCGTTCTCTTTGGATAACTTCCAGTAGAACTTCCACTAACTGCGGGAATCGTTTTTGCAGTAGGAGTTTCTCCTGTGCCCGTTGTTCCTGTACTTTTTCTGATTTCTGTTAGTGATGAGAGGGCAGTACCCGGTGTCCTTGTTCCAACGCTTCCACTAACCCCAGTGCCCGGTGTTTGCCCGCTAGCGGATGGCCTCTCTGGATAACTTCCAGTTGCACTAGGAATTTCTCCGGTGCCCGCTGTTTCGGTACTTTTCCTGATTTCTGTTTGTGATGAGAGGGCAGTACCCGGTGTCCTTGTTCCAACGCTTCCACTAACCCCAGTGCCCGGTGTTTGCCCGCTAGCGGATGGCCTCTCTGGATAACTTCCAGTTGCACTTGGAATTTCTCCGGTGCCCGCTGTTTCGGTACTTTTCCTGATTTCTGTTTGTGAAGAGAAGGCAGTACCCGGTGTCCTTGTTCCAACGCTTCCACTAACTCTAGAACTCGACCTTTCCGGGATGACATAGAATGGCGTTCTCTTTGGATAACTTCCAGTAGAACTTCCACTAACTGCGGGAATCGTTTTTGCAGTAGGAGTTTCTCCTGTGCCCGTTGTTCCTGTACTTTTTCTGATTTCTGTTAGTGATGAGAGGGCAGTACCCGGTGTCCTTGTTCCAACGCTTCCACTAACCCCAGTGCCCGGTGTTTGCCCGCTAGCGGATGGCCTCTCTGGATAACTTCCAGTTGCAGTAGGAATTTCTCCGGTGCCCGCTGTTTCGGTAATTTTCCTGATTTCTGTTTGTGATGAGAGGGCAGTACCCGGTGTCCTTGTTCCAACGCTTCCACTAACCCCAGTGCCCGGTGTTTGCCCGCTAGCGGATGGCCTCTCTGGATAACTTCCAGTTGCACTAGGAATTTCTCCGGTGCCCGCTGTTTCGGTACTTTTCCTGATTTCTGTTTGTGATGAGAGGGCAGTACCCGGTGTCCTTGTTCGAACGCTTCCACTCACCCCAGTGCCCGGTGTTTGCCCGCTAGCGGATGGCCTCTCTGGATAACTTACAGTAGAACTTCCATTAACTGCGGGAATCGTTTTTGCACTAGGAGTTTCTCCGGTGCCCGCTGTTCCGGTACTTTTCCTGATTTCTGTTAGTGATGATAGGGCAGTACCCGGTGTCCTTGTTCCAACGCTTCCACTAACTCTAGAGCTCGACCTTTCCGGGATGACATAGAATGGCGTTCTCTTTGGATAACTTCCAGTAGGACTTCCACTAACTGCGGAAATCGTTTTTGCACTAGGAGTTTCTCCGGTGCCCGCTGTTCCGGTACTTTTCCTGATTTCTGTTAGTGATGAGAGAGCAGTACCCGGTGTCCTTGTTCCAACGCTTCCACTAACCCCAGTGCCCGGTGTTTGCCCGCTAGCGGATGGCCTCTCTGGATAACTTCCAGTTGCACTAGGAATTTCTCCGGTGCCCGCTGTTTCGGTAATTTTCCTGATTTCTGTTTGTGATGAGAGGGCAGTACCCGGTGTCCTTGTTCCAACGCTTCCACTAACCCCAGTGCCCGGTGTTTGCCCGCTAGCGGATGGCCTCTCTGGATAACTTCCAGTTGCACTAGGAATTTCTCCGGTGCCCGCTGTTTCGGTACTTTTCCTGATTTCTGTTTGTGATGAGAGGGCAGTACCCAGTGTCCTTGTTCCAACGCTTCCACTAACCCCAGTGCCCGGTGTTTGCCCGCTAGCGGATGGCCTCTCTGGATAACTTCCAGTTGCACTAGGAATTTCTCCGGTGCCCGCTGTTTCGGTACTTTTCCTGATTTCTGTTTGTGATGAGAGGGCAGTACCCGGTGTCCTTGTTCCAACGCTTCCACTAACCCCAGTGCCCGGTGTTTGCCCGCTAGCGGATGGCCTCTCTGGATAACTTCCAGTTGCACTTGGAATTTCTCCGGTGCCCGCTGTTTCGGTACTTTTCCTGATTTCTGTTTGTGAAGAGAGGGCAGTACCCGGTGTCCTTGTTCCAACGCTTCCACTAACTCTAGAACTCGACCTTTCCGGGATGACATAGAATGGCGTTCTCTTTGGATAACTTCCAGTAGAACTTCCACTAACTGCGGGAATCGTTTTTGCAGTAGGAGTTTCTCCTGTGCCCGTTGTTCCTGTACTTTTTCTGATTTCTGTTAGTGATGAGAGGGCAGTACCCGGTGTCCTTGTTCCAACGCTTCCACTAACCCCAGTGCCCGGTGTTTGCCCGCTAGCGGATGGCCTCTCTGGATAACTTCCAGTTGCACTAGGAATTTCTCCGGTGCCCGCTGTTTCGGTACTTTTCCTGATTTCTGTTTGTGATGAGAGGGCAGTACCCGGTGTCCTTGTTCCAACGCTTCCACTAACCCCAGTGCCCGGTGTTTGCCCGCTAGCGGATGGCCTCTCTGTATAACTTCCAGTTGCACTAGGAATTTCTCCGGTGCCCGCTGTTTCGGTACTTTTCCTGATTTCTGTTTGTGATGAGAGGGCAGTACCCGGTGTCCTTGTTCCAACGCTTCCACTCACCCCAGTGCCCGGTGTTTGCCCGCTAGCGGATGGCCTCTCTGGATAACTTACAGTAGAACTTCCATTAACTGCGGGAATCGTTTTTGCACTAGGAGTTTCTCCGGTGCCCGCTGTTCCGGTACTTTTCCTGATTTCTGTTAGTGATGATAGGGCAGTACCCGGTGTCCTTGTTCCAACGCTTCCACTAACTCTAGAGCTCGACCTTTCCGGGATGACATAGAATGGCGTTCTCTTTGGATAACTTCCAGTAGGACTTCCATTAACTGCGGAAATCGTTTTTGCACTAGGAGTTTCTCCGGTGCCCGCTGTTCCGGTACTTTTCCTGATTTCTGTTAGTGATGAGAGAGCAGTACCCGGTGTCCTTGTTCCAACGCTTCCACTCACCCCAGTGCCCGGTGTTTGCCCGCTAGCGGATGGCCTCTCTGGATAACTTCCAGTAGGACTTCCACTAACTGCGGAAATCGTTTTCGCACTAGGAGTTTCTTTGGTGCCCGCTGTTCCGGTACTTTTTCTGATTTCTGTTAGTGATGAGAGGGCAGTACCCGGTGTCCTTGTTCCAACGCTTCCACTAACCCCAGTGCCCGGTGTTTGCCCGCTAGCGGATGGCCTCTCTGGATAACTTCCAGTTGCACTAGGAATTTCTCCGGTGCCCGCTGTTTCGGTAATTTTCCTGATTTCTGTTTGTGATGAGAGGGCAGTACCCGGTGTCCTTGTTCCAACGCTTCCACTAACCCCAGTGCCCGGTGTTTGCCCGCTAGCGGATGGCCTCTCTGGATAACTTCCAGTTGCACTAGGAATTTCTCCGGTGCCCGCTGTTTCGGTACTTTTCCTGGTTTCTGTTTGTGATGAGAGGGCAGTACCCGGTGTCCTTGTTCCAACGCTTCCACTAACCCCAGTGCCCGGTGTTTGCCCGCTAGCGGATGGCCTCTCTGGATAACTTCCAGTTGCACTAGGAATTTCTCCGGTGCCCACTGTTTCGGTACTTTTCCTGATTTCTGTTAGTGATGATAGGGCAGTACCCGGTGTCCTTGTTCCAACGCTTCCACTAACTCTAGAGCTCGACCTTTCCGGGATGACATAGAATGGCGTTCTCTTTGGATAACTTCCAGTAGGACTTCCACTAACTGCGGAAATCGTTTTTGCACTAGGAGTTTCTCCGGTGCCCGCTGTTCCGGTACTTTTCCTGATTTCTGTTAGTGATGAGAGAGCAGTACCCGGTGTCCTTGTTCCAACGCTTCCACTCACCCCAGTGCCCGTTGTTTGCCCGCTAGCGGATGGCCTCTCTGGATAACTTCCAGTAGGACTTCCACTAACTGCGGAAATCGTTTTCGCACTAGGAGTTTCTTTGGTGCCCGCTGTTCCGGTACTTTTTCTGATTTCTGTTAGTGATGAGAGGGCAGTACCCGGTGTCCTTGTTCCAACGCTTCCACTAACCCCAGTGCCCGGTGTTTGCCCGCTAGCGGATGGCCTCTCTGGATAACTTCCAGTTGCACTAGGAATTTCTCCGGTGCCCGCTGTTCCGGTACTTTTCCTGATTTCTGTTTGTGATGAGAGGGCAGTACCCGGTGTCCTTGTTCCAACGCTTCCACTAACCCCAGTGCCCGGTGTTTGCCCGCTAGCGGATGGCCTCTCTGGATAACTTCCAGTTGCACTAGGAATTTCTCCGGTGCCCGCTGTTTCGGTACTTTTCCTGATTTCTGTTTGTGATGAGAGGGCAGTACCCGGTGTCCTTGTTCCAACGCTTCCACTAACCCCAGTGCCCGGTGTTTGCCCGCTAGCGGATGGCCTCTCTGGATAACTTCCAGTAGGACTTCCACTAATTGCGGAAATCGTTTTCGCACTAGGAATTTCTCCGGTGCCCGCTGTTTCGGTACTTTTCCTGATTTCTGTTAGTGATGATAGGGCAGTACCCGGTGTCCTTGTTCCAACGCTTCCACTAACTCTAGAGCTCGACCTTTCCGGGATGACATAGAATGGCGTTCTCTTTGGATAACTTCCAGTAGGACTTCCACTAACTGCGGAAATCGTTATTGCACTAGGAGTTTCTCCGGTGCCCGCTGTTCCGGTACTTTTCCTGATTTCTGTTAGTGATGAGAGAGCAGTACCCGGTGTCCTTGTTCCAACGCTTCCACTCACCCCAGTGCCCGTTGTTTGCCCGCTAGCGGATGGCCTCTCTGGATAACTTCCAGTAGGACTTCCACTAACTGCGGAAATCGTTTTCGCACTAGGAGTTTCTTTGGTGCCCGCTGTTCCGGTACTTTTTCTGATTTCTGTTAGTGATGAGAGGGCAGTACCCGGTGTCCTTGTTCCAACGCTTCCACTAACCCCAGTGCCCGGTGTTTGCCCGCTAGCGGATGGCCTCTCTGGATAACTTCCAGTTGCACTAGGAATTTCTCCGGTGCCCGCTGTTTCGGTACTTTTCCTGATTTCTGTTTGTGATGAGAGGGCAGTACCCGGTGTCCTTGTTCCAACGCTTCCACTAACCCCAGTGCCCGGTGTTTGCCCGCTAGCGGATGGCCTCTCTGGATAACTTCCAGTTGCACTAGGAATTTCTCCGGTGCCCGCTGTTTCGGTACTTTTCCTGATTTCTGTTTGTGATGAGAGGGCAGTACCCGGTGTCCTTGTTCCAACGCTTCCACTAACCCCAGTGCCCGGTGTTTGCCCGCTAGCGGATGGCCTCTCTGGATAACTTCCAGTTGCACTTGGAATTTCTCCGGTGCCCGCTGTTTCGGTACTTTTCCTGATTTCTGTTTGTGAAGAGAGGGCAGTACCCGGTGTCCTTGTTCCAACGCTTCCACTAACTCTAGAACTCGACCTTTCCGGGATGACATAGAATGGCGTTCTCTTTGGATAACTTCCAGTAGAACTTCCACTAACTGCGGGAATCGTTTTTGCAGTAGGAGTTTCTCCTGTGCCCGTTGTTCCTGTACTTTTTCTGATTTCTGTTAGTGATGAGAGGGCAGTACCCGGTGTCCTTGTTCCAACGCTTCCACTAACCCCAGTGCCCGGTGTTTGCCCGCTAGCGGATGGCCTCTCTGGATAACTTCCAGTTGCACTAGGAATTTCTCCGGTGCCCGCTGTTTCGGTACTTTTCCTGATTTCTGTTTGTGATGAGAGGGCAGTACCCGGTGTCCTTGTTCCAACGCTTCCACTAACCCCAGTGCCCGGTGTTTGCCCGCTAGCGGATGGCCTCTCTGGATAACTTCCAGTTGCACTAGGAATTTCTCCGGTGCCCGCTGTTTCGGTACTTTTCCTGATTTCTGTTTGTGATGAGAGGGCAGTACCCGGTGTCCTTGTTCCAACGCTTCCACTAACCCCAGTGCCCGGTGTTTGCCCGCTAGCGGATGGCCTCTCTGGATAACTTCCAGTTGCACTAGGAATTTCTCCGGTGCCCGCTGTTTCGGTACTTTTCCTGATTTCTGTTTGTGATGAGAGGGCAGTACCCGGTGTCCTTGTTCCAACGCTTCCACTAACCCCAGTGCCCGATGTTTGCCCGCTAGCGGATGGCCTCTCTGGATAACTTCCAGTAGGACTTCCACTAACTGCGGAAATCGTTTTCGCACTAGGAGTTTCTCTGGTGCCCGCTGTTCCGGCACTTTTCCTGATTTCTGTTAGTGATGAGATGGCAGTACCCGGTGTCCTTGTTCCAACGCTTCCACTAACCCCAGTGCCCGGTGTTTGCCCGCTAGCGGATGGCCTCTCTGGATAACTTCCAGTTGCACTAGGAATTTCTCCGGTGCCCGCTGTTTCGGTACTTTTCCTGATTTCTGTTAGTGATGATAGGGCAGTACCCGGTGTCCTTGTTCCAACGCTTCCACTAACTCTAGAGCTCGACCTTTCCGGGATGACATAGAATGGCGTTCTCTTTGGATAACTTCCAGTAGGACTTCCACTAACTGCGGAAATCGTTTTTGCACTAAGAGTTTCTCCGGTGCCCGCTGTTCCGGTACTTTTCCTGATTTCTGTTAGTGATGAGAGAGCAGTACCCGGTGTCCTTGTTCCAACGCTTCCACTCACCCCAGTGCCCGTTGTTTGCCCGCTAGCGGATGGCCTCTCTGGATAACTTCCAGTAGGACTTCCACTAACTGCGGAAATCGTTTTCGCACTAGGAGTTTCTTTGGTGCCCGCTGTTCCGGTACTTTTTCTGATTTCTGTTAGTGATGAGAGGGCAGTACCCGGTGTCCTTGTTCCAACGCTTCCACTAACCCCAGTGCCCGGTGTTTGCCCGCTAGCGGATGGCCTCTCTGGATAACTTCCAGTTGCACTAGGAATTTCTCCGGTGCCCGCTGTTTCGGTACTTTTCCTGATTTCTGTTTGTGATGAGAGGGCAGTACCCGGTGTCCTTGTTCCAACGCTTCCACTAACCCCAGTGCCCGGTGTTTGCCCGCTAGCGGATGGCCTCTCTGAATAACTTCCAGTTGCACTAGGAATTTCTCCGGTGCCCGCTGTTTCGGTACTTTTCCTGATTTCTGTTTGTGATGAGAGGGCAGTACCCGGTGTCCTTGTTCCAACGCTTCCACTAACCCCAGTGCCCGGTGTTTGCCCGCTAGCGGATGGCCTCTCTGGATAACTTCCAGTTGCACTTGGAATTTCTCCGGTGCCCGCTGTTTCGGTACTTTTCCTGATTTCTGTTTGTGAAGAGAGGGCAGTACCCGGTGTCCTTGTTCCAACGCTTCCACTAACCCCAGTGCCCGATGTTTGCCCGCTAGCGGATGGCCTCTCTGGATAACTTCCAGTAGGACTTCCACTAACTGCGGAAATCGTTTTCGCACTAGGAGTTTCTCTGGTGCCCGCTGTTCCGGCACTTTTCCTGATTTCTGTTAGTGATGAGATGGCAGTACCCGGTGTCCTTGTTCCAACGCTTCCACTAACCCCAGTGCCCGGTGTTTGCCCGCTAGCGGATGGCCTCTCTGGATAACTTCCAGTTGCACTAGGAATTTCTCCGGTGCCCGCTGTTTCGGTACTTTTAATGATTTCTGTTAGTGATGAGAGGGCAGCACCCGGTGTCCTTGTTCCAACGCTTCCACTAACTCTAGAGCTCGACCTTTCCGGGATGACATAGAATGGCGTTCTCTTTGGATAACTTCCAGTAGGACTTCCACTAACTGCGGAAATCGTTTTTGCACTAGGAGTTTCTCCGGTGCCCGCTGTTCCGGTACTTTTCCTGATTTCTGTTAGTGATGAGAGAGCAGTACCCGGTGTCCTTGTTCCAACGCTTCCACTAACCCCAGTGCCCGGTGTTTGCCCGCTAGCGGATGGCCTCTCTGGATAACTTCCAGTTGCACTAGGAGTTTCTCCGGTGCCCGCTGTTCCGGTACTTTTCCTGATTTCTGTTAGTGATGATAGGGCAGCACCCGGTGTCCTTGTTCCAACGCTTCCACTAACTCTAGAGCTCGACCTTTCCGGGATGACATAGAATGGCGTTCTCTTTGGATAACTTCCAGTAGGACTTCCACTAACTGCGGAAATCGTTTTTGCACTAGGACTTTCTCCGGTGCCCGCTGTTCCGGTACTTTTCCTGATTTCTGTTAGTGATGAGAGGGCAGTACCCGGTGTCCTTGTTCCAACGCTTCCACTCACCCCAGTGCCCGGTGTTTGCCCGCTAGCGGATGGCCTCTCTGGATAACTTCCAGTAGGACTTCCGCTAACTGCGGAAATCGTTTTCGCACTAGGAGTTTCTCCGGTGCCCGCTGTTCCGGTACTTTTCCTGATTTCTGTTAGTGATGAGATGGCAGTACCCGGTGTCCTTGTTCCAACGCTTCCACTAACCCCAGTGCCCGGTGTTTGCCCGCTAGCGGATGGCCTCTCTGGATAACTTCCAGTTGCACTAGGAATTTCTCCGGTGCCCGCTGTTTCGGTACTTTTCCTGATTTCTGTTTGTGATGAGAGGGCAGTACCCGGTGTCCTTGTTCCAACGCTTCCACTAACCCCAGTGCCCGATGTTTGCCCGCTAGCGGATGGCCTCTCTGGATAACTTCCAGTAGGACTTCCACTAACTGCGGAAATCGTTTTCGCACTAGGAGTTTCTCTGGTGCCCGCTGTTCCGGTACTTTTCCTGATTTCTGTTAGTGATGAGATGGCAGTACCCGGTGTCCTTGTTCCAACGCTTCCACTAACCCCAGTGCCCGGTGTTTGCCCGCTAGCGGATGGCCTCTCTGGATAACTTCCAGTTGCACTAGGAATTTCTCCGGTGCCCGCTGTTTCGGTACTTTTCCTGATTTCTGTTTGTGATGAGAGGGCAGTACCCGGTGTCCTTGTTCCAACGCTTCCACTAACCCCAGTGCCCGGTGTTTGCCCGCTAGCGGATTTCCTCTCTGGATAACTTCCAGTTGCACTAGGAATTTCTCCGGTGCCCGCTGTTTCGGTACTTTTCCTGATTTCTGTTTGTGATGAGAGGGCAGTACCCGGTGTCCTTGTTCCAACGCTTCCACTCACCCCAGTGCCCGGTGTTTGCCCGCTAGCGGATGGCCTCTCTGGATAACTTCCAGTTGCACTAGGAGTTTCTCCGGTGCCCGCTGTTTCGGTACTTTTCCTGATTTCTGTTAGTGATGAGAGGGCAGTACCCGGTGTTCTTGTTCCAACGCTTCCACTAACCCCAGTGCCTGGTGTTTGCCCGCTAACGGATGGCCTCTCTGGATAACTTCCAGTAGAACTTCCGCTAACTGCGGAAATCGTTTTCGCACTAGGAGTTTCTCCGGTGCCCGCTGTTCCGCTACTTTTGCTGCTTACTGGTAGTGATGAGAGGGCAGTACCCGGTGTCCTTGTTCCAACGCTTCCACTAACTCTAGAGCTCGACCTTTCCGGGATGACATAGAATGGCGTTCTCTTTGGATAACTTCCAGTAGGACTTCCACTAACTGCGGAAATCGTTTTTGCACTAGGAGTTTCTCCGGTGCCCGCTGTTCCGGTACTTTTCCTGATTTCTGTTAGTGATGAGAGGGCAGTACCCGGTGTCCTTGTTCCAACGCTTCCAATAACCCCAGTGCCCGGTGTTTGCCCGCTAACGGATGGCCTCTCTAGATAACTTCCAGTAGAACTTCCAGTAACTGCGGAAATCGTTTTTGCACTAGGAGTTTCTCCGGTGCCCGCTGTTCCGGTACTTTTGCTGATTACTGGTAGTGATGAGAGGGCAGTACCCGGTGTCGTATGGTTTGTCGTTATTTTAACGCTTGCGCTTAATACAGTTCCTGATGTTTTCACGCTCGATGTCATTTCCTCATTAGTAATTAGCTTTCTCTTTGAATTACTTCTAGTGAGACCACTTGATGACAAGACACCATATGCCGTACTAGCGGTTGCTTCGACAGTCTCACTAGGTGTGCTGACTGATGATGAAGCGCCAGCCGGTGTTTCTCCGCTGGTAGTTTCTTCTAAACATTCCTCACATGTAGGTGGTGTTTGTTCAGCGGATGTTTTTGCGGTGAAATCTTCACAGTCCTCACACTGATAGGGTGGTCGTGGATACCCTCCGGGATATGAAGGAGTTTCGTCACATTCTGGAGGACAAATACATCTTTGGTTACTACATATTTTCTTTTGCTTCGTGCAGGTATCCCTCGCACAGTTTTCTGAGCAGTCACACTTTTGCTTCGAACAGGTATGCTTCGTACAATCTTCTGAGGAGTCACATTTTTGCTTCTCGCAATTATCACAACTACACTCTTCAGCAATGCACTTACATGACTGATCTCTTTGCAGTGTTTCTTGTTCTTTTGCATCAACATCATATGGTGCTCGTGGGAAGCCTCCCGGATATGGACTTTCTTCCACAATGTCACATTCGCTGCCTATGACTTTCAAATCACTGCAAAGCTCTTCTATGTTGCATATTTCGCCTTTGCGTTCTACTTCCATATTCGGAGCTTCGTCTTCGAGAGTATATGGTGGTCGTGGAAATCCGCCTGGATACGGGCTCATGTACTGGTCTTCTATGCATTTCGTGGGATATGTGTAAATTGATTTTTTTGTTTCTGTCACTGCATCTCCTTCTGATTCGATCCCTTCAGACTGAAAAATGGGGATAGTAAGGATAAAGTGTTTGCTAATTTCTTTCACATCATGAGATGTAGTGCTGATCAATTTCGTGCTCGTCTTACAGTCTATAGAATGTAGTCTTGCATGTATATGTGTGTAACGCCTGCATGCGCTGTGAAGGCGGTCAAAATTCACCATTAACGAACGCAAATGTAAGTTTCGAGCCATTGCCGAGAGTAAGCTCCCAGAAGCCGGATTTGAAGATGCTCCGTTTGGACAGCAGTTTACTACTTTGCTGCTTCGTGCTGTGATTCTTGTCCAGAAAACTATGTTACCCTACCGCCATTGTTTCTGATGTTTTTTCTAACTATTATGCCCTGGATAAGCTTATGCATAAAGTAACTCCGCAATTGTAATCTTGCTTTATCATACACATTTACATTGCTTTGTTTTTGTTGTTTTTAAGAAAAGCTATGGTAAATTCGTTATTTCTCAGTGACGGAGAAAATGCGCACAACGCTGACTTTTGGAGTGTGCCTTGTGATATTGTGGATGCCACTTGTCAATTGGAACAAAAGTTTATGCTGCAAATGTGTGGCATATTTCTTCTTTTCCAGTTGATTTTGAGAGAAAGATTCTTAATGTGCTTTAGGTGTCCGGAAATGCTGCAATCATTATGCTTAGAGCTGTTGCAAATGCTCGTTTATGGGCTTTCCCTTAAAAAAAGGAGATCGAGCTTTAGTAGTCTTAGATTGTACTAGGTAGCATTCTCGACTCTATCTGGGTTAAATTTTCAATCGGTAGGATTGCGTGTAAAATTTAAACAAAATTGCCTTTTTGTTCGCGTTCCGACTAGCCACTCTCCGGCACTCTCCCCTTCCCCTTCCGTTTCCTTCTAATGAAACTTCGTGCGCAGCTGGCGTCAGTGCGTTAGGATCGGTTCACCTGACATGATGTCTTCTCTGCTCAGCGCAGGATGGAAATGAGCTCTGCTGCTAGTTTGCGCGGAAGCGAGAAATTGTTTGACGGCCAAGTCCGCTTTCAGTGGAAAGTGCCAAAAACAAAACACTGAAAAAATATGCGCAAAGTTCCAGCTAAATAGGGTTGACGTCTCTATAGTAAACGTATTAGAGGCACCATGCACCCCCCTAAACTGAGGGTCTTGAGCAGGGTAAAGCGGGGGTGCGGCACGCCGCAGGGGGGGGGGGGGTCGTTGGGGAGGGTAGGTAGGGGGGGGTCGTATCGACCCAAGGTCAAAAGCACTTGTACAAGCTGTGTGACTAAATTGACTTGATGAAAGCGCTGTTAAAATCCTGCAAAATTCAAGTTAAACGACACAAACTTGCAGATACCGTATGCCTACCGTAACTCACCGTACCTCTAATCAAGCATAACTGTCGTAATCCGCGTGTCGAATAACCCCTATGCGCCAAGTTTCAGCGAACTCTGAGGTCTCCGAGCAGTAAACAACCTTGTATAAAGCAGTAATTTAAAACATGATTAACTTCATCTTAACGGTGAGTAAGCTACCTCTTCTTGCACTCGATACAAAGCACTACTCCTTCTTTGTCCACCTCAGGAATCCCGCTTCAAAAGACCTCCAAACTATTGAATTATAAGCCAACCAAAATCTCGTTTTTCCCATTTTTCGCTTTTGATCGCTGTGTTTCACCAAATATTACCCAGAGCTAAGAAGACGAATCAGGCTCAAAATATCCCTGTGGAATCTACGAGGTTTAGGCTATTGATTCATATAAATATTGTCCGCTAAAAATGTTTTTTTGATATAGTTCATGGCCTGCGGCACCCCCCCCCCCTCAAAACCTGCGGCTGCCGCAGGTTTTGAGGGGGGGGGGGGTGCCGCAGGCCATTAACTATATCAAAAAAACATTTTTAGCGGACAGTATTTATATGGATCGATAGCCTAGATCACCTAGTTTTCTTACTTACTTAGATACTTAGATGGCCCGGCTTCACGTGACGTGCGGGCCCCAGCTCAGAAGTTTCCATTTTTCCCTGTCCCTCGCTTCTGACATCCACGATCTTCTTGGTTGACGTCGGTGGCTGCGTCCACGAGTTCCAGGTGCAAAAATCGTATCCAGCTGATTTCTCAGCTGGTCCATCCGTTCCACGAACACGTCTGCCCATCTCGTTGGAGGTCTTCCTCGGGGACGTTTGGCTTCGCGAGGAATCCACTCCGATGTTCTTAGTGTCCATCTGTCGTCTGTTCTTCTCATTATGTGACCGGCCCATCGGTGTTTGGCTTTCGCGACGTATTCCGCTGGGTCACGAAGACGGGACATTCTTCTCATATCCGTGCTGCGAAGTCCGACTAGATGTTGCTTGCGTCGGGTCATCTTCAGAAGACTGCGCTCGAGCGCTATGTGGGTGGTCCGTAGAGCTTTCGACGTGGCTACAGTGTCGGCCCAAGTCTCAGCTGCGTAACAGAGCGCCGGGAGAACGGTTGAGTCGAACAGGTGGGCACGAAGCTCCGGGTCCGTCAGTTGGTCGGTGGCTTCCTTCAGGGGCCCGAAGGCGGCCCAGGCTGCTCTTCTTCTCCTGTTGAGTTCTTCCCTCAAGTCGTTCTCCATGTTCATCGAACGTCCGAGATACACGTAGGAAGACGTCGCCATAATCGGGGTGCCTTCCAATTCCATTTCTGCATCTTCGCAAAGGGCGTTCTTCATGAACTGAGTCTTCTTCCGATTTATTCGCAGTCCGATCTTCTTCCCTACTTCGTTTAGTTCCTTCAGCATCGTCTCTGCTTCGGTGATACTGCTCGAGAAGAGAACGATGTCGTCCGCAAAACGAAGGTTGGACAGGAATCTCCCATCAACTCGTATGCCTCTCTCGTCCCAGTCCAGTGACTTCATCACCCACTGCAAGGCCGCGGTGAACAGCTTCGGCGAGATTGTGTCGCCTTGTCGGACCCCCTTCCCGATTGGTATGGTCAGGGGGCGATGGAATAGCTGCATCGTCGTTGTACAGTCCTTGTAGCAGTCGGCTAACGTCCTCACGTAAGCTGGGTCCACTCCTTGATCGACTAGCGCAGACAGGATGGCGTTGGTTTCGACGCTGTCGAAGGCTTTCTCGTAGTCGACAAAGGTTAGGACGAGAGGCAGTCGGTACTCCCGGCAGACTTCTATGACCCTCGAAACGGTCTGGATGTGGTCCATGCAGCTGAATCCTTTGCGAAATCCAGCTTGTTCTTGGGGTTGGGCTTCATCCAGTGTCCTTGATATGCGAGCGAGGATAATCTTCGTGAAAAGCTTGTACAGCACACTCAGCAAGCATATTGGACGATAGTTCCGAAGATCCTCCCGTTCACCCTTCTTGAAGAGAAGGACGGTTCTTGACGTTCTCCACTGGTCGGGAATCTTCTCCTTCTGAAGGTAAGATGTCAAATGCGACGCTAGAATCTCGTGTAGACGGTGTCCTCCGGCTCGCAGAAGTTCGACAGAAAGATGATCTGGTCCTGGAGCCGTGGACGTCTTCATGGTCTGTATCGCGATACGCACTTCAGCAGGTAGAATTCGTGGTGGTACTTCTCCAGTGGGAACAACGGGCATCTGCACGGGTGTTGATGAGCGGAAGAGGTTGGTGTAGAAGTTCTTCGCGATAGATTCCATCTTGTATCGGGAAGAAGTCGGAGTCCCGTCTTCGTTCAGTAGTGCAGCCAGCGGTACGTGATATTCGCAGAGGTCCCTTCGGCACTTCTTGAGACTTCGTCTTCTTTCTGCTGCTTCCAGTATCTTGGCTTGCCTGTACTTCCTGAGATCCTCTTGCAAAGCTGTTCTGCAACTGGTGTTGGCAATCAGTCGCTCGAGATGAGTTGCATTCGGATCCTGCCTCAATGATCTTCTTCTTTCGAGCAATTCCTTGGTGGTCTTCGAGATGCGGTCCAAGTTCTTCTCAGAAGTCACTGAGGCGCATTCTCCGCAGGCTCGCAATCCTTTCAGAAGCCGGTCGTAGTCGTACGTTGGGTCCTCCTCGATGGGCCAGTCACAACTTGATATGAGCTCTTCCAGCCTGTTACCGTCATAAACGACTTCCTTCCTTCTCGCGGCACTATGACAGACTTTCTTTTCCAGCCTTCGGCTGAGTCGTATCTTCGCTCGAAGGAGGCGGTGATCGGAGCCACTACAGAAGGATGGAACTACAGAGACATCGAGTAAGCTCCACCTTCGGTTGGTGAGAATGTGGTCGATCTCCGCGTGGGTCGTTCCGTTGGGCGATTCCCATGCCCACCGGCGATGTTCCTTCTTCATAAAGATGGAATTTCCATGGAAAAGTCGTGCGGCGGAGAGAAGCCCAACAAGACGGTTGCCGTTTTCGTTCCGGAGCCCATATCCAAACTTCCCGATCCTATATTCCCTTTCCAGTGGCATCCCGATTTTCGCGTTGAAGTCGCCCACAACAAACTTGTAAAAGGACTTCTCGTTGCGGACGACCTCCTCCACATCTTCGTAGAAAGCATCTAGTTCTGATTCGTCAGCTGCTGATGTTGGAGAATAGCAGTTGATGATGCTGATGGTCTTCTGATGTGGAGGTCGTAGTCGTAGGATGCCTAGTCGAGGTGATAGGATCTCGTGCGAATCGACAAGATGGACGATAGATGGGTGGACGACAAAGCCGACGCCTCCCACGTTTCGTGATGGAACCTTTTCACCACGAATGATGAGGGTCCCATCACTCATCTGTCGCACGTCCTTCTTCCTGGACTTCGTTTCCTGCAGAGCAATGATGTGGTAGTTGATGTGCTCTGCAGCGTCGAGAAGAGCGTGGAGGTCGGCGTTTGTGGAGACTGTCCTGGCGTTGTAAGTGCAGAGCATGAGGCAGTCTCCATGGCGTGTCGTCCGGGCAGACGTGTCGTTTTTGTCCAATCCGAAAGGCGCCCTGAGTACCCTGACATCGTTCTTGCTACCACCCGGCGCCGTAGGCGGGATCCGATGTACAGGGTTTTTTCTAAATCTTCTTGCTGTCTGAGTAATAAAATTTGTTCCCCTACAAGAGGTGGCTTACTAGGCCTACTCTTGATTTCCACGGGGTGATCGCTGACCCCGGGCTTGGAGCGGGGAGGGACCGCCTAGCGACCAGAAGAAGCCAGACGGCGGAGAATCTGGCGCGGCCAGTTCTTAGCTAGGCATCCGGCCGAAACCGGAAACGTCGAACTCCTTCACAGCTTGGGAGGCCCTACCAGAGTATACACTCGGCTGTGCATCGCAGTTCGACACCCAGTGTCACCCCCACGCCACGATGAGGCGACCGACCATTGTGGGGGCACCTAGTTTTCACAGGAGTGATTTGAGCCTGATTCGTCTTCTTAGCTCTGAGTAATATTTGGTGAAAGCACAACGATCAAAAGCGAAAAATGGGAAAAACGAGATTTTGGTTGGCTTCTAATTCCACAGTTTGGAGGTCTTCTGAAGCGGGATTCCTGAGGTGGACAAAGAAGGAGTAGTGCTTTGTCTTGAGTGCGAAAACGGATAGCTAATTCACCTTTGAAACAAAGTTAACCATGTTGGAATTTGACCATTTCACTTAGGTAGCCTAGTATCTTGAATCTTCAGAATTCGCTCAAACTTTGTCTACAGGGGTTATTTGACATGCTCATTATGGATATGTTGCCCATTATGTTTGACAGGGCCTCCAAGTAATGCTATCTTAAGGGTATAGTCCAGGAGGGGGGTCTTATTAAGACAGCAATCAGGGGGGGGGGTCGTAACCAGCGATCGTGTGCCACACCCCTTGCTTGACCCTGGTCTTGAGCTTTTGGCAGCATATTATAATAGCGCCCCTACCAAGCCAATGCTCAAGTAGCTATAGTAGGGCCCCTACCAAGCCAATGCTCAAGTCGCTATAGTAGAGCCCCTACCAAGCCAATGCTGAAGTCGCGGTGCAAGATGTCGCTTCGGAAGCGAGAAAATCGCTTCGGAATAACGAAGATGCGCGAGGACCCCCAGACGCGCCGCCCTCCCTTCCACGCCCGCCCATTCGTGCGCGCTCATCCAATCACCGTTTTGAAAACCGGCCTGTGGATTCTGCGGAACCGGGTCGGGGTTTTCGCGGATTCTCGACTTCACAGTGGGAGCCAGATGAGAAGGCCCTGAAACGACAAAAACCTGGAAGTCGAGAATCTGGGTGGACGGTGCCTTCAAGGATAATTACAAGCAGGGTCAAGCGTGTTCATGCGATCCGGGACCCTCATTTACGACCCCCCTCCTTAAAGGTACCCATCCGTACGACCCCCCCCCCCCTCCCCCTCCCCCCTCCTCTCACCCCCTCCTCCCACCCCCCCCCATTTATCCCCCTTACCAGTACTCTGCGTTGATACCACTGCTT